>JAHLJT010008446.1:71491397-71542045 GCA_031308135.1 Acheta domesticus | reverse complement strand
TTACATTAAAGGCACATCAAACTTTTCTTGCAATAAATCGGTTTTTCCGTTCATATATCATGGTTTCTTTCACATTATGTTGTTCATATTAACTCCACATTACATCTGTCATTAAGAAAACACCTTATCCAATAAACATTTTTAGTTGATTTTGAGACGTCTAACTGTGTAAAATACATTTGTTTTCTTTTAAGCAAGTGAGGGAAGAAACCAAAATTCATGTAGTTAAAATACAAATATTATGAATATGACTTATATTAATGTCTTAGGACAGTTTTTTTTCAGTTTACGAATGTTTACATTTTAGGAGACGAGGAATGATTCTGATGTGGACTGATTTACATGTGTTCTGCCACGTTTTAATGAATATCCATCTGTAGTGTGAAAGCAGTTGTACGAACAGAAATTGTAAAATTAATTGCTTAGCAAAATATTCCTACTCAGCTATTACACACATCTCTCAGAAATATATTGTGCGAGTGGTTGTTGTGAAGAAAATAGTTCTCAAAAACTTTTGTGAAAGTAAGAATTTTCTATATGTTGAAGTTCACCAAACAGAGAATTACTTCTGCGAGTAAAAAGAGACAAAATATTTCATTCTAGCATTGGGTTGTTAATGTACATAGTAAGAAGAAGAAAATTAGAAAATATTTTAAATGTATTTTTTTTTGAAATAATTGTGGTACTGTGAAAGAATATATGAACAATCAATATCGCCCTGGTTTTATTTTCCCGTCTAGATACAATTTTTCTTCTCTCAGTAAGCATTTCTGCATGTATTCTGAATCTCGCTTTTAATTTGTGAAATTTTGTACGATTAGTATAGACAGCATAAGTAGGCTCTAGACATTTTCGTGAAAAAAAAGAAAATAGTTGTTATTCCTCATAGCATTTTTTCAATTCAATGGACAACCTTCATCATATTTAAATAAATGTTTTCCTTAAAGAGTTAAATAATTCTACTTCACTTATTGTATGTTTGGTTATATTCACGAAGAAGAAATTAAAATATATAAACATTTCCTTTCTGGTCATATTGAGCAGAACGAAGCTGTTATTGGGTTCGAATGTAATCGGCATAGTGTTCTTTTGCCGAAACGTTAGAGTTAGAGTTGCTGATTAACACGTGATAATAGGGCATTAACACGGAAATGTGTGCTACAGTATGATCCGTAGTTGAAATAAATGTGCTACAGTATGATCAGTTGAAAGAATGGTGCAGGGCTCGCAGAGGCGTATCTAGGATATGGCAGACATGCCAACGTGCCATGGGGCGCCAATCACACAGGGGCGCTATTTGGCTTTCGACATTTACGGAAACAAGTAAATGAATTATTTTTCAATTATGAAATTAAATTTTACACAAAAGACGAAATAAATAATTTTTCTTTAAACATTTAAGGCCGTGCTACCGCTCCACCTGCCCTGGGGTTGGTAGCGCCCCAAAGAAATACACTTACTTTTGCGCCATTAAATGTCGAAAAATGCTTCAAATTAAAAAAAAAATAGTTATCAATAACAAAATTGAATGTGTATGTTCTAATTTTATAAAATTACCTACAAATAAAATGAATATTATCGAAAAAATATAATGAACTTACTTGAAGTAGCCTATAGTACGCGATGTGTCAAAATTACATGAAATCGTCATGATTAATTTTTTATTTTTGTTAGAACTTTATACAATCAAAAAAAAAAATCTTACTTTTTATTGGGAGCTGCTTATTTGAAATAGTATTTGCAAATAAGGCAGTATTTTACAAGATTAAAAGGCGCAAAGTTAATTGTAATTTTTGACAAATCAAAAAGTTCCACGGCGTTAAACCAAGGTTTTTTCTTTATTGTGTTTACACTTCAGTATTATTGAGTCCTTGTTCGCATTTCACGTTTAAAGACCTCCGAAAAACCCTTTTCACAAGATATTGTGCACTTTTCTGTTGGAAATACTTTTTTTCTACGACGGAGGATTCATTTCGTGGCGCGCAAAATAAAGCCTCAGACTTTACAATTAGTGCCATCAGAGATGGCATGATATAAAATAATTATGAACATGTGAAAAAATACTTAAAAAGTTAAAGGTACGTTTAAACAGTAGTCCACGGACTATAGAGTTGATGTAGCAATCGAGGAAAAAAGGAGGTCTTCATTGATATGCACGATTGATTGATTGATTAATCGTGTTTTCCGGGGTTTTCGTAGAAACCACGGAAAACTAACGATCAGAGCAGCCGGCCGCCTAGAAATTATATGCAAGATATTAAGTTTTAATTGCATTTTTTTATTACAAACGCAACTGAAACGTTATCCATTAAATTAGTTCTGTCAGACGTATTTCAAGGGTTGCTGAAAAGCACTTTAACCCATTAGTGCATGTGATCCGATAAATCGGATGATAAGAAAAGCGTCAACCATGTCTGTCATGTGAGAACTATCTGTTTGAGATACACACGAATCAACGCTCGCATTGTTGGAAAGGCATAAATTAAATGTATACCCTGTAACTTTCAGAAGTTTTAGATTTTAGAGCAGATTAGAGTGCAAGATGGCGCATTACAGTCTTGTTGTTTTACGTAGCTGGTAAGTTTTAATATCATTTAATTATAATATCTAACATTGATTGATGATATGAACAAATTTTACATGAAATGAAATAATGAAGGTTCATGTTTTCCATTGAATTGGTATTCTAAGAAAAATTATTATAAATAACTAAACTATTTCAAATTAATTTTCGTGATCCGAAATATCGGATCACATGCACAGGAGACACTTTCACTGCAATATATTAGAATGGCTACGTTTTGCTCTTTACGTTTCACGCAACTGATTCTAAATGAAAAAGGTATTGTCAGCCTATCTGTTCCTGAAATTTTGAACATGTTAGAAGAACACGCAAAAGGCACTAACAACTTGCGAGAAATTATTTTCGCTCGTCTGCCGAAATTATGCTTGTTAGATGGAAAGGCAATGATGTTATCTTTTGCCACAAATCATGAAGAGGAAACGAAATGGGAAGTTATGCGCGGTGGTCGAAAGAGAAAAAAAATGTAAAATTAATTTCGACAGCATGTAGTTTTAGTTCGTACAATAAAAAGAATGGGTGGGATGGATTTGATGGACAAATGATGGCGACTACGGAACTAGAATGCAACAACGAAAATAGTATCGGCTTATATTGCTTATTTTTGAATATTTCGGTTGTAAATACCTGGCTCATGATGAAAAAAATATTGCCAAATGATGAGAACGTCCCATTGTTTTTCAAACTTCCGAAGAGATATTTGCCTGAGATTTTTGAACATCTGTGAACATCACCAAGAAAAGAAAAACAGCCAAATGATCCAAATACTGACATTCGTTTTGACGGCAAAAACCACTGGATAATTCCTGTTTCTACAGAAAAGAAACTTCGCCACTGTCATGGTAAAGGAAAATTCATGTGCCAAAACTATGATATGGGATTGCATTCCAAATGCTTCAAAGACTTGCATGCATATTATAATATGAAAAGGAAAAGACTTTCATTGTATCTCTTAGGAATAAACATCATTTTTCAGAATCAAAATATTTTCATTTGTTTGCCCAGTAACATAAATATAACGTAAAAAGTAGACATCAAAATAGACCAAAAGATTAAAATATAATTTATTTTTAGAGTAATAATGACTTAGTACATGGGAAATTCACCAGTGCCCTTTTTACTGAAAGCACAACCGGGCAGCCCTACAGCTGAACTTAAGAGTACTGTATGCATGTGATCCGATTTATCGGATCACGTTTTTCTTGGAAACGGTGCAGAATAAAATTTTTGATAATTCACATAGTATGTATTTTAGATGGATATACAATCTTTTCCCTTATACATGGATATACAATCTTTTCCCCAAAAATAAGCCAGGAAAATCATGCACTAATGGGTTAACCAAATGAATCAACTTTCGAGAAAAAGGCATCCAAACATTTTCACAGCATATTCTAATTTGTTGTCAAAGTATGATTATAAATAAACACAAATTATGAGAACATGACTATTTTAGATCTGTAATGACGCTTATATTTCACCTGACAAAGAGCAGGAAAAAAGGAAACTGTTACGCCACATTTTTGTGAATTAACATGTTTTACGTGAAATGATTGAACATACATTATATTACCTTTTTATTTACCTCCAACAATCTATTCTCAATATTCTCACTCTGTACATTCACATCCTGAGATATATAACATTATCATAAAAATGTTCATAGTGTCACAGTGTGTGTGTGTGTGTGTGTGTGTGTGTGTGTGTGGTGTGTGTGTGTATGTGTGATGGGGGAGGGAAATATGACATCATATTTTTTCGTTGATTGATCTCTTTGTTCAATTTATTATGGGTTCGAAATTCACTATTTGAAAGGGTGTGCGACTGCGTCCACGTTTCCTGAGATTTATCTGAGTGTGAATTCCTGGAAAATATGTATTTCAAACTTACGAGTGATTATCTTTATTGAATGAGAAAGACCATTCATCCCGAATTTGACTTCCTTTCCGCACCTAACATTCGTACTCGTAATCGCTTCTATAAGTTCGCTTATCTTCAAGACGTTCAGATATTGGGTCACCTTTAGCTTTCCAGATTTGTAGCTTTTGGTCATTACTTCTGCCCAGTGATTAAGTGAATAAATACACTATGTGATCAAAGTATCCGGACATGGAGACGGTGGTGTTATGGTATGGTTGTGTTTTCATGGAGGGGGCTTGTACCCCTTGTTTTGCGTGGCACTATTACGGCATAGGCCTTGCATGGCGATTGCATCTTTCAACACGATCGAGCACCTGTTCATACTGCACCGCCTATGGCGGAGTGGTTACACGACAATAACATCCTGCAATGGACTGGCCTGCACAGAGTCTGACTTGAATCCTATCGAACACCTTTGGGATGTTTTGGAACCGCCGACTTCGTGCCAGGCCTCACCGACCTACAGTGGTCCACATACTAAATATTGGGACACTCGTAAATTTGCGAATATTATGCCGAAACACGAATAAGAGGAAAATACTTATTTCTTGTAAACTATAATTTCAATAAAGTCGAGTGTGTGAAGAGAGGGAAAATCTGTAAAATAATTTATTTTAACAATATATTACATCAAAACGAGTAATTTTAATATCAAAGGACCAAGTTCGATATCAACAAAACTATTGGGACACTGAATGTCAGGATAATTTGAATGCAAAATATAGAGTTGAGTGAGCGTGGGGAAAACGGAACAATTCCGAAACCTTGAAAAGGGCTCAGTTACTTTCTTGGTTGCGTGGGAACCAGAAGTAAGGACAATGGTGCACAGAGAAAAAAATGTTAGCTTCAATACGCGTCAGTTGGTGATATTCCGGCATGAAAAAGGAAATAGCATCAGAAAAATTGCGAACATGTTTCGAATGAAAAGAACAACAGTTGTATAATATTATTAAATGTACAAAAAAGAAGACAGGATTGAATATAAATGTCAAATGGGGCGTCCTAGAACATTTTCTTCCAGAGAAGAAGAAAATTACATTTTAAGAAAAATTAAGAAAAAAAACTTTTATTATAGCGACACAGATAATTGCTGAAGTGGAAACTGAAATTGGAAAATATTTGCATCCGAAAACTGTTTGGCCTGATTTGCATAGAGCCAATTTCCACAGCAAAATCGCCAGACGAAAACCGCACATCAGTGCAGTTATCACAAGAAAAGAATAGCGTTCGCGAATGACCACATTCTGAAGGACGAAGACTTGTGGAAACGGATGATCTTTGCAGACGAGAGCAAATATAACTTGGGTGTGTTGGATGGACGAAATACCGTGTGGCAGAGGCCCAATGAGGAGCTCCGAAAGATTAATGTTAACCGACAGTAAAACACGGCGGGCAAGTGTAATGGTTTGGGGGTATATGGCAGCCAATGGAGTGGGGGAATTAGTGTTTTTGGACAAGATTATGGACCAACATGTATACTTAAACATATCAAAGGACAATTCTCAAGAAGAGTGCAGAAAATGTAGGACTTTCTGGGTTATTTCATTCTACCATGACAATGACCCAAAGCACACTGTCCATCTTGGAAGCTGTGGCTCTTTATAATTGTCCCAAAGTGCTCCATTCCTCCTCCACAAAGTCCAGACATAAATCCATTGACCATCTGTGGGCAAAATTAGAAAATGAAATACGCCAGAGCCCTATTATTAACAAAGAACATCTGAAAAACAACGAATACGGGAGGAGTGGGGGAAGATTTCCTTGGATTATACCCGAAAGTTAGTAGAAGAAAGTATGCCAAAAAAGGTTCAAAGATGTCATTAAAGCTAAAGGTGGGCCACAAGATATTAGTACGTATTTTATTCAAATTTTAGTTGTAAAAATACCAGTGTTCCCAATAATTTTGTTGACTTGCAAAGAACGCAAATAATGTGTGATAAGTAAATACAGACTTTATTTTTAGATTTGCTTAGTTTTTTAATACTAACATTTATGTGATTATTCTTCGTTATTTGGTTTCATTAATTAAAGTGTTTTATAACATTAATACGATTTTTATGAAGGATATATTACAAAATTGCCCCTGTCCCAATATTTTTGTGGGCCACTGTACATCGATACCTCTCCTCAGTGCAGCACTCCGTGAAAAATGGGCTGCATTCCCCAACAAACCTTCCAGCACCTGATTGAAAAATTTGCCAGCGAGAGTGGAAGCTGTCATCAAAGTTAAGGGTTAGGCCAAACACCCTATTGAATTCCAGCATTACGAGAGAGGGTGGCAAGGAACAGGTAAGTCATTTTCAGTCACGTGTCGGATACTTTGATCACTTAGTGTATGTTGATACCTCATCTGATATTATTCTCTATCTGGCGAACCTAGTCCGTCCGGCTTTTAAAATAATTGCTAATCTGTTCTTTGTGTATGGTGAAGTCCGGGTGGCCATTTTTCTACAAAGCGGTCAAATATGAAATTCAGTTAAAATATTGTGTTAATATTTAGAATCAGTTAAAAATTTAAATACATAAATTTTCATTTTGGCGCGAAATAACATTCTATTAATTGCATTTTTCAAAACAATTGTATTTCATAAAATAAAAATCAAAAACTTCAAAGACGATTTGACCCATAATTAAATTTATAACATTTCAGTTTGTAGGATTTGATCTTATGTGACAATTGTGATCATGTGACAATTTTTTCGCATTTACTAAAGAAAGTATTATTTATTACTCTACGTTAATTACATTTTAATTGAAATATTTTAAGTCTCCTTAAAAAATAATGCATGACTTAAAAATTAATGTAGAAAATATTTCTGTAAAAATAATTATTCGGTTCAATTTCAAAAGCTGATGTTACAATAAAACTGTACAAAAATTTACATTACATATGATGTTTACCTGCCTTACAAGATACTGATGAAACATTTGTCTTCTTGCTCGACATTGAGGGTCTGTGCTATAATGCGGATATTAATGTTATCAAATGTAGTATGTATCTCTATTAAAATTTTGTAACTGTTGATGTTCTTTATAGCAAGCTGTGAGAGATATTTCAGCAAGTTAAAATTCTGATCTACACAAAAATTGTAATGTTATCCCCATTTATGAGCTTCACAGTTTTTATATGTATAAATAATAATGAATTCTTATTGATAGTTGTCATTTTGGTTTACATTCTTAACACGAACGTAAATAAATATTGCTTGTTATTCTTTTTTTATTATCTCAGTTCCTAAAATGAAAAAAAATAAAAACTGTCAAATGTTTTCGAGATAAATTGTTTATGAACCTTTTTGAAAATCACAATATTATTCATACCAGTGTACACCCGCTGAAACAAATAACAACCCTATTTGGATGTATGTCTGACAGGGGCGCAAATTTTATGCTTGCCATGGGCGCCTGTATACCTAGATACGCCTCTGCTTTCACTAATTTTCAACAACCACACAGGACTTCATTCACCGATGAGAACACTGGACTACACGTTCAGCAAAAAGACATTCTCTGTGATTTCCTTAAATCGCAATACAGTTTCGCGACGGAATAATGCGCGACCTTGAGCAAGCGTCCCTATCCCCAGCAGCGCACGCGACTTTCAACCTTAAGCAAAAAATTAACATTTAAATATCTCGGAAATGGTTCATCGTTCCATCATGAAATTTTGGAGACAGCAGAACTAAATAACAATCTTACCTTTCCCCAAAACGTCATGAGAAAAAAAATTGTTGGTTTTGGAATTATAAATATTTCTTTTAATTTATAGTTGGTTTTCGAACGCATGTAAAGTGAAAATTCTTAATAGTACATTTTCCATTTAAACTATGATAATTTGTGTTTACAATGGTATATCTCTCATTTTGCTGCTATGCGGCATGTGCTTTCCAGAATATTTTTCATTTTACCCTACTTCTAAATTTTGCCAATACTTTATGGATTGTTGTAGGAAAACCATCGATGCTATGACTCCTCATATTTGGCAGCTTAACTTTTCATTATAAAGACATTAACATATTAAGAAACAAAAATTATCTGAAAACCCACTCTCATAAACTTTAAATTTTGAATGGAATGACTCCTTATATTATTTTTCACCTAACCTTTAATACATTTCATTGTTTAGGTCGTTTTTTCGAGAGTGAATGTTTTTTTTTTATATTTTTCATGCTTCTTCATGGGGATTTTTGTACACATTTTAACGTCACCAAACAGAAGGTAATAAGGGAAAATATTATTTCATGTCACGACATCCGCAAATCCAGTACCATTTGCATAGACTCAATATCTCCTCCAGTACCATTTGCATAGACATAATATTTGTCAAAAATGACCTACTTAACGGAGGGAACATATTTTCATGCAATATTGATATTTATAATTACAACACACGCCGTAGAAATCACGTGCATCAAGTGTCAGTATCAACAGCTCAGTACAAGAAATCAACATACAATACATGTACGTTACTTTACAACGCATTGCCAGATGACATAAAACAATTAAAGTCGGTACACAAATTTAAGTTAAAAGTAAAATCTTTTCTGCTGCAAAACTGTTTCTATACAATTAGAGACTATACTGATCGTGAAAAAGAAAAATAATGTTTAATGTAACAAAACAAAGATATATAATGAATTAGTTTATGTTTGCATTGTATACATTAAAAAAATATTTAATACGCCTGTAACAGTAATGTACTTCAGCTTCCGGGTCAATGACCCCCATCTCGATCAGGTTTTTGTCCAGTTTCCCTGATCCATTGAGCAAATGCTGAGATGGCCCCTTGTTTTGCTTCTGGACGTAAATGTAGCTTCACTGTGCGCACGTTTTGTTGAGCACTCCTTTTGCTTGTAGTTCATTTACAGTTAAAAAATTGATTTTTCTATAACTCGGGAACAAACATTTTTCAAATATCTTTATTTTCTAAAATAATTATTTTCTAAAATAATTATTTTCTAAATTCATTTTTGCTTTTTTTTTTTTTTTTTTTGTTATTCTGGCCCTCAAGAAAATGTGCGCAGATAAATTTCTTTTCCCCACATGTCATATACAGTTTTTACTGTTTTTTTTTGACAAATAAATAAATAAATAAATAAATAAATAGACTCATCTATTAAATCTTCCATTATAAGTCTTACTTTAATCGCTGAATATTTC
Source organism: Acheta domesticus (assembly GCA_031308135.1). NCBI lineage: Eukaryota > Metazoa > Arthropoda > Insecta > Orthoptera > Gryllidae > Acheta > Acheta domesticus. The sequence goes on along the minus strand of JAHLJT010008446.1, from coordinate 71,532,384 downwards.
ATTAATGCACAAATAACGGCCAAAAACCAATTGCTGGGTCCTGATTACGAAAAAGTGGATAATCTTGTTCCTATATATAGGCTGAGTCATGTAACTTTAGCACCTCCTGTAACTTTTGAACGGTTGAAGATATTGCAATGCAGTTTTCACGGAAAGTGAATGAGGGAATGGGGCTAATTGATATGTGTATTGATATCTCTTTTATCATTTGCAATTTTACGAGATATTTGAGGTAACTTTGTTTTTTCAAATAGGACTAAACATATTTTTTCCGTCTATCATGACAAGCGTAAAAAGACGAATCCAAAGATATAAATATTGTCATACGTTAGATAAGCATTTTTTTGAGTAATTGTGGTTTTTTTTTTTGCAACTAGTGTTTAACCTTTTAGCGACCGAGTTTTTCTCCTTCTGCACTCCGTGCGGGTACCGACTTTTTTAAATAGACAAATTTGCTTGACCCCAGTGGAGGTTTAACTGCGGCGAGTGATGACAGCTACCCCGAAGTGTTGAAAGTTCTTTTTGATAGAGATTTAAAGGGATTAACTGAGGTAAGACAGTATCAAGTTGATACTATCAACTTTTCCTCTGCAAAATCAAGTAATATTATTTTGAGCAATGACCTTATTCATTTTTTCTACTAATTTTCATTCTTTACTCCACCCACCCCGCCTGCGCAACGAATTTTTCTTAATTTGATGTTTAAAATGTCTTTATATTTAGAATATTTCAGAATTTAAAAAATATTTCCCACTTGCAAAGAGGAAACCTACATAATACTTTATGAAAATTAATTACAAAGTTGAAATTTGAAGAAATTATTATACTTTCGAAAAAAATATTTTCAAAATATTTAAAGTAGCTTTTTAGGATAATGGATCTATATAAAACTATCAAAAGTATGATTTTTTTCAAATTATTCAAAGTGGTTTGGGAAAGTAATAATATGAAAATCATTTCTAAAAATGAAAAAGTATTTTATTTTCCTTAATTTTATTTTAAATGCGTAAGAAATGTATTTCGTACACTGTGGATAAAGCTAAATCCTAGTGATTTAGTATCTTGAACGGAATCAATGCATGAAGATGGACAGCTTGATCGGAGCTGAAAATGTTTAATTATTGGATTGGATCATCTTGGGTCATCTTTCAGACGACACAGATTCCCAGTCACTGTCATTGTCCAAAATTTTTCTCAATTTCGCGTGTTGTTAGCGATTGTTCTCGACAAGTCATTTTTACTTCAAAAAGCACACGACCCAAGCGCAAGCAGCAACTCTTAGCAGAATACGACTGCGATCGCCCAAGTGAGAAGCGTGGGCCGAGGCGGGTTTGTTATGACTGGGGTGTGTGACAGGTGATAGTAGACAGTGAAGCGCTACATATAAGTACAAGGGCGTAAAGAAGAAGGCGCCCCTAACTACAGAAAAGCTTTGATAAGCTGACGAGATATTTATATGAAACCACGTCGTTGGTTTATGCCAATACAATAAAATATGAAGACATTGCAAATAATACAATACAATACATAATAAAATATGAAATCAATATATTCATTGCACTGATATAAACTTAATTTTACCCTATTGTTATCTGCTACTGTAGAAAAAATCTTTCTAGCACAATTTAATTATTACATACGAAGTTATAATAAAATATTATGGAACAAATTTGTGAAAGTTATATGTACATGCCATTCGAAACCCAATTTCCGTTACAAATTGCAAACAGAAATGATATTATTGATTAATGACATATATGATTTTATTGCCGTTAAAGCGGCGTCTCCAGAAGAATGTTGAATGGCGATGGAACGTTCTCCTATGTTTCACATGCTGCGGCGCATTGAAAAGTCAGAGCAGCCCACGCTCCCTTTCGCGCCTCAAGACCGTACTCCGTCAACACATCCCTGCCGGATGGCGTAGGCCGAGAGCGCCGAACGTGAGAATTGCCGCGCCGCTGCTTGTCACCCGTCCAGCAAGCGATAGATAAGAGCCGTCGCACGCCTCCGGAGGTCAAGCAAAAAGATCCCATTGGTACCGCTGGGTTGAAATGCTCTGGGAAATCTCTTTCCCATTAGTCTTTAAGGCTAAATGTACCGACACTAGTTCAATTTGTCGCCACCACGTGGCAGCACCAAATATATTAAAATTTACTTTACCAATAACGTCTGAACAAATGGTCCGATTTTCGATCTGTAAACGGCATTTGACTCCTTTTTGTAATAGAATTTACGCTACGAAGCCCTTTTTCCAAAAAACTAGCAGAAACTCATTTTCTAAAATTTTTTCTCGTACTTCCGGGAACAATTTCAAAAATGTGGGCTTATAGCGCGATGGCGACAAGCTTCCAGAATCCAACGCCGCATCAAACATGCAAATCGGATAAATAGGAGCGACGTAAAGTCAAATTTCGAAAAACACCTCACCCCACTCCGCCTTCCACACCGCCCCCGTCATCCGCCTAGGGGGGGAGCTGACTCAACGCGGAGACCACCGGCACTGCTAATCCCGAGGGCCTGCGGCGGACGGGCAGGCAAGGCACGCACTCCGTTATGCTTTCGTCACTTCGCATCTTAATGTATTATTTCCCCGCAAAGAGAGCCCCGCAAGAGCAAACGTAATCTGAGAAAATGGCGTTTAAGCATTTGTGCAAATTCGGAATTTTCAGTTCGTTTTCACAGAAAACATCTGTTGTTGAGGAATTTTTAAGACATAATGTAAAGCACATATACTCCTAAATGTAATAATGTGAACAAATCGCCGTTAATGAAAATATTTACGAAATGAAAGGCATTACATTTTTTGTAATTTTTGAAAAAAACAAAAGAATAGAGCATTATGGCGTTTATGTCATCTCATAGAGTACATTAGGCACTATTCTTTTCAAAAGAAAAAAATTGGAGCAGTTTTTGAGAAAATCTTGTTTTTGTAGTTTTTAAAAATTGCACATATTGCACGCAATATTGCGCGAAAACTAAAAGTTTAAAAAAATGTACATGACCGTATTGAAAGAACTAAGTATGGAGAACAAATATTATTTTAAGGAAAATTTTCTATCTTCAAATTTGCAGTTGTAGGAAGACACCGAAAAAATTCGGATTTTTGCAATTTTCCAAAAATTAGAGTCAATAATGAAAATGAGATCTATGCCACCTTTATAAGTATATTTTAGTTTATTCTTACAATTAATTTAAGGAAAACATTTGGAGTTATTTTTGATTTATTGGTAGTGATTTCGGGCACGTCAACTACGGAGGTCTTTAGTACCGCAAGTGTAGGGCATGTTTATTTAATTGGGAGGTGGAGGTGATGTTCCCCCTGGATGGCGAGATCCGGCGCTGACCTTCCGTCTACTAGTTTTCCCCAACCAGGTATCTGCCACCAGCGGGGCACCACCCCAGCCGGAACATGCTCTAAATCACCGACCTATCTACCTGTCGGCTTGCGGGGTTCTTTCCCAACCAGGTATCTCCCACCAGCAACTCAAAATATTCCTGTATAAAAGAGCTTCAATTTTCGCATTTACAGTAACGCTTACACGTCATTTTCTTAACAGCGGCTCCAAGTTTATAAATGAAAATTGCCATACAGGAGGATGTTTTACTCTTGATTAATATTCTAAAAGTAATATTACGAATCTACTACTAGGAAACCGAATAATTTAAGAAATGTATTGTGGGTGGCGATATATTGTGGGTGGCCAGCTGGGAAGAAGATGGGGCAAGATGGTAAAGCTGGCATAGAACAAGGAAATTAGAATACTTTACTACGAGTAAGTCGGTGAAATTCTGTTGCACCACTTTTTCAAATTTGTCCGAAAGTACGAAAACATTTTAAAAAATTATCTTCAGCTACTTTACTTGGAAAATGGGATTAACCAGGTGAATTCTGTCAAGGAGACAAGCCGTTTTGAGATCAACTAGTGGTGCTACAGATTGGCACAGACTTTCCCATATTAGTTTTCTATTTCCTTGGGTTTGGGCTAGCTATTCGGAATTGCTACACTGTCGTACCAGCTGCCATCTATCGTCGCCCAAAGTACATTTTTTGATATTTTCTTAAGTTTTCGAATTCCTGATGGTAGAACGGAAATATCAATTTTAGAATATTACAGAACAGTAAAACCTCGATCTGAATGGGAATTTTCTTTGAAAAATTAGGAGCCGTTTTTAAGAAAATGGCGTTTAAGTGCTACTAAAAATGCGAAATTTGAAGCTCTTTTTCACAGAAAATTTTTGAGTTTCCGAAAAACTTCCTTTGAAGTTATTTGAAACACATTAACTCACAAATACAATAGTGTTTACAAATTGCTGGTAATGTGCATATTAGAGGTGTGAGAGATCTTTCACAAAAATTACATTTGTGAAACTTTTGAAAAAACAAAAAATACCCCAAAATAAACTTCACGCCATATTAAAGAGTGCAATTTGCACTATACGTTCGAAAAGCATGAAGAAAAAATTTGGAGCCATTTATAAGAAAATGGTGTTTGAGTGTTTCTGAAAATGCCGAATTTTGAGCTAGTTTTCATAGAAAACGGTAAAGTATTTGAGAAACTTTATATGACATTATTTAAAACACATTTACTCATAAATGTAATAATGTAAACAAATCGCCGCCAATGAAAATATTACGTACGTGAGAGACAAGTTAAACAAATATTTTTGTAAATTTTGCAAATAAAAAAGAATAGAGCAATATGGCGTTTATGTAATATCATAGACTACATTATGCACTATCCCTACCAAAAGTTAAAAGAAAAAATTTGGAGCAATTTTTGAGAAAATCTGTTTTTTATAATTTTTTTCAAACTGCACATGTTGCAAGCAATATTGCGCGAAAAATACTAAAATTTTCAAATAATGTGTACATGATCGTAATGAAAGAACTCGCTTTGGAGAACAAATTTTATTTAAGGAAAAATCTCTATCTGCAATTTTGTAGTTGTAGGAAGAGGCCGAAACAGTTGAAACTTTTAGAATTTTCGAAAATTCAGAGTTAATCGTGAAATTATGACCGATTCCACCTTAATAAGTGTGTTTTACTCTATTCTTACAAGAAATTTAAAGAAAAAATTTGGAGCCGTTTTTGAGAAAATTTCGAAAATGTTCGGGGGGTTTCATGCAAAGTACCGCTATGTTTTATAGATTCCTTCTCAAAATCTCAAAGCTTTGACTCGAGTCAGATCGACAGGGGCTTATTCATTTGAAAAAAACACCAACAAAAAACATACATATGGTTTAGGCGCTAGTAGTGTTCACAGACGGACGGACAGACAGACAAATGTTTTGCTTTCAATTGATTTTTCGGTATCAAGGACCCACAAAAGAGGGATTCTGGCTACACCACGTGTTGGGGGATTTTTTCTTAATTTAGCAACTAGATTTATTTCCTTTTCGTTATCAGGGCCCTGCAATGATTTTTTTTCTTCCGAAAATCCGCCGTTTTTTCCCGCAGCATTAAATAACTTTCCCTATAATACGTAAACAATTCCGTATATACGTACGTATACGGGAAAGTGAAAATCGAGTCGTAGGATAAAAGAGCTCGTGCGTAATCTCTGCTCATTCTTTCAATGGTGGAATGATAACGGAAGATCTTAGAAGTAACAGATATCTAAAATAAAATGTGAGGAGATGGAATTAATTGTTAATTAATTATCACTAATATTCCATTTTCTTTTTGAAATCGGTTCCAAACGGTAATCGATATTTTGAGTAATACTTCAAACAATTTTTTGACCATATTTGAAGGAAGACGGGAGTATGTGAACAAGATAGTGTTATACTACTATTCAAATTATCTATCTATACTACTATCAAAATGAAATCAGAACTGATTGCTATTAAATATGATATGAGGCCGTTTACCACTGTTACAACATCGCTAGTTTCCTTTATGGGGAAAAAATATATTGAGATGGAAAATGATGAAAGCATGACTGCCTGACTTGCCAGCCTCGCGCGCGGCAGTCGCGCGCAAGCAACCAAGTCTGGCGCGCCCAGAGACTCACTGCCGGTGGCCGCGCAGGGAGCGCGTGGGCGCACGGGCGGATGGCGCGACGGCGCGGCGTGGAAGGGGGAGGGGTGTGAGGTGTTTTTCCAAATTTGACTTTACGACGCTCCTATTCATCCGATTTGCATGATTGACACGGCGTTGGATTCTGGAAGCTTGTCGCCATCGCGCTATAAGCCCACATTTTTTAAATTGTTCCCGGAAGTACGAGAAAAAATTTCAAAATCGAGTTTCTGCAAGTTTTTTTGGAAAAGGGGCTTCGTAGCGTAAATTCTATTTTAAAAAGGAGTCAAATGCAGTTTACAGATCGAAAATCGGACAATTTGTTCAGACGTAATCGGTAAAGTAAATTCCCTACGATAGTACTGCGATCTAGCGAATTTTCCTACAAGTTTTTTTTCGGTACATTTAGCCTTAAAAGGTTAACGGATATTTTCATTGTAACTGTCAGCCCCACAAGGTCACGCAGCGCTCCCCCAGCAAACGCGGGGTCGGGAAAGGGAAGGGATTTTAGTACTTGAGGATACGAAAAATATTCACAAAGCTGTTGCATTTTTCCTGAACTCTCCTTTCCATCCTGATCCATTTTCAGATATTTTGTGTTTCTTAGGGATTGAAAATACGGATTTGTCTTAAGTAGTATTTATTGAAATAAGATTATTTCTATCCCTAGGTTATTATTATATTCTTATTAACATTGAAATTGTTTGCTCAAAATACGCAATATTTTTTGTACAGTTTTAATTATTTATTCTTATTGTGCTTTGTTTCAAGATCCCATTAATACGTATCTCATGAAATCCCATTAAATGGAGTTGAAGTTATAAACAATTTTATTACGATACAAACTTATGACAAATCCTTATTTTCCATCCTTTAATTCCTTCAATCAAAGAAAGTCGAAAATCTGAAAATGCGGAAGGATGGAAAGCACAGTTCAGGAAAAAACTGCAATGGTTTTGTGAATATTTGGAATATGTTTCGTATCTTCAAATCTCCCTTCCCTTGCCCGGGCGCGCGTTGCTGGTGGAGCGCTGCGTGACCTTGTGTGGTGGACTTCAAAATGTACGTTAAACCCCAGTCGCAAAAATCAAAATTAATTAAAAAAATGCTTATCTAACATATAACAATATGTACATCATTGGATTCGTCTTTTTACGCTCGTCATGGTGGACTGAAAAAATATGTATAGTTCCATTTGAAAAAACAAAGTTACCTAAAAAATCTCGTAAAATACAAGTGATAAAATAGAAATTAATGCACGTATCTATTAGCCCCTTTCCCTCATGCACTTCCGTGAAAACTGCATTGCAATAACGTCAACCGTTCAAAAGTTACAGGAGGTGCTAAAGTTATGTGACTCACCCTGTATAATAAATTACTTCCTCTAACACGTCGTTTAGTCAGAATCCATGGTTTGTAGGTCCTTGACACTGCAAAATCGATTGACTGCAAAAAGCCTATCTGACTGTCCGTCTGACATCCATCTCCGTGATCCTGTATCTATCCGTCTGTCCGCGTGACTGTCCGTCTGTCCGGATGTCTGCCCGTCCATTTGTGATCAACACTATCGCCAAAACAGTTCAGCCAAATTTCTCCGAAATTGATATTAGTCAATAGATTTAAAGGAACTCGAGGCTCTATACGTTTGAAACGGATATATTGATTTTCGGAAGTACTTTACATGAAGCCTCAACATTTGTAAAATTTTCTCAAACTTGTCTCATCTTTTTTCTTAAACTTTGACGTGAGATAGTGTGAAAGGCGCTTAAGAGAATGGCGCATGTCGCCTTTTCGTTGAAATCCCTCATGTTTCGGAAATTGCAACAATTCAAATTTTTGTCACCGTCTTCCTACAATATTGAACACGAATCCCCCCCTAATTAGATATGTTCTATAAATACAGATCTTGAAATAAGGTCATGTACAATTTATCGAAAACATGGGTAGTTTTCGCATAATCTTGCATGAAATATAAGCATTTTTTAAACGATTCCATTTTCTTACTTTCTCGCCTTACGAATACTTCCTAAGAAGAGAAAGTTATGTAATCGTGCGCCGGAAAACGGGGAATTTTCGCCAGAAAAAACTCTTATAGCAGGGGTCTGGTGACAAAAAAGTGGATAAAACCTGTTGCTAAATTTAAAAAAAAAATCCTCTATCTCGTGGTGTAGTCAAAATCCATGATTTGTTGCTTCTTCATACTGCAAAATCGATTGACGGCAAAACGTCCGTCTGTCCGTCTGTGGTCAACGCTAGCGCCTAAACCGTTCAGCCGATTTTCTTCAAAATTGATATTCCCCGATCGTTTTTACTCGTCTCAAGGCCTCTGGAATTTGAAACCGATATTTTAGTATTTGAGGGTACTTTACATTAAGCCCATTTTGAGATTTTCTAAGTTAAAAGAAAATGGCTACAAATTTTTTGATTATATTTTGTTGTTGAATAGTTCGAAGAACGTTGAAGGGAATGACGTAGGTATAATTTTGATAGTGCCCAATTTTTCGAAAATTGCAAAAAACTGTTTAAAAACTGCAAAATTGAAGATAGAGATTTTTGCCTCAGTCAAAGTCGGTTGTACAAAATTAGTACTTTAAATAAGGTCATGAACCCTTTTTTGGAAAAACGAATAGTTTTTGCGTAAATTGCGATTCAAATTTACAAAAAAAAATTTCTCAAAAACCGCTCCAAATTTTTTCTTTAAATTTTCTGCACGTGTGTAATAAGGGACGGTAAATATATAAATAAACTAGTGGTGCTATAGAATGGCACATACTTTCTCGCAGTAGTTATTTTTCAAATGCCGATCAGCGGATAAATTATTTGGAGTAAGCCGTTCACCGCTGCCTTTCTTGGTCATGTTTGAAAGACATGTTTTTCGCATGTTGACAATTACCGCCTTCCTAATGATAGAACTGATACAATTACGTTTGACTAAAATATAAGTAGCTGGTCCGCATGTCATCCCGTGGCGCGGCTGGTTAAAGCACCTTCGGGTTGAGATCTTGAACAAGGAAGATGCCGAGTTTGATCCCCAGAGGGAGATTTTAATTTGATGAATGTGATGTTGCAGGAAAAAACATTGAAAAATGTAGATACTTTATTGAAAATCATTTGAAGTACTTCTACTCACGAATAGAATCAATGCAGATAAATAGACAGGACTTGTCTGCGTTTTCTCTAACTGCATCTTTTAAATAATTTTCAACTCTGTTATTCCATTTCTGAAGCGTTTGACATGTCAAATCAACCGTTGTCTAGTATATATCTGTAGAAACCAATTTAAGTAAAATATGAGTATTTTAACGTTAAATTGTAATACATTATAACCAGAATGCATGCGACGAACTTACAATCCCTATCCGATCCGAAATTATTATTACTTTCTAGCCTTACGAATACTTTGTAAAGCGGTTCACCGCTGCCTTTCTTGGTGATATTTGAAAGACATGTTTTTCGCATGTTGACAATTACCGGCTCCTAATGATAAAACCGATACAATTACGTTTTGACTGAAATATAATTGCGATAAATGTACTGGAAATGTCTGTATATATTTGTTCAAATTTTTAACTTTTAACAATTTTGTACTTCTCTTCTTGGATTTGTAAAGCGTATGTACAATCGTATCAATTGTTTCTTAATCATGCATTTACCATTTTATAGGTCGGTTCTATTCTTTCATGGCTCGATTCGACACAGGCGGTGTTGGTGTGGCGTTGTGGTATAAGTGCCGGTTCGCTGACTTTGAGTATCGGATGTCGGGTCTCGGTACGGAAAACGTTTGCTGGTATAATACACTTTTGCTGGGTTATGAAGTAGTTGAATAGCAATAAGGACCGTATAGAAGCTGAGCGAGAAAGTATGTGCGTTGGAAGCACTACTAGTTTTATATTTTCTCCTCGTATCTATCTCAAAAGATGGTAAAAAATGTGCGCTATACTGCGAGTTTTTTAACTTTGCCTCTCAGGGCCCGTCTTCACGATGGAATATGTCATGGTATTTCGCGTCTTTCTCAATCGTGCCGCTAGATAACGCATGGTCGGGACCGTATCAAGCACTGCTTGCGATAATGCGACTTCTAGCGGCAGGACCGAGGAAGACGCGAAATGCCGTGCGATATTCCATCGTGGCCATAAGGGCTTGAGAGGAAAAGTTAGAAAATCGCACTATAGTCTCATGTACAGCAAACTCTGAATTTTCGAAAATTGCAAAAAATGTAATACTTCGAAACTACAAAATTGAACATGGAAATTTTTGCCTCAAAACAAAATCTGCTAACAATCAGCTCTTCAAAAAAGATCACGTACAATTTGTTGAAAAAACGAGCCGTATTCGCGTAATTTCTGCTTGAAATTCATGCAATTTATTTATGTGCCGCGTGCATCATATACGATCACGTCCAGAGCAGTGGATTTTTGCTTGTGAATCATACACAATCACAGCTCCATTGAAATCAAGTGGGTGAATTATTCTACTGGCCAAGTGTTAAATATTTTTGTCTTTGGCAATTAGTTGGCACCCCTGAGTCGCCGGAAATAATAATTTTTTTAGCACCTACACCCAGTGCCTGGACAAATAATTGGAGAGTGGTCTTGGCCAGAATCAAAAGTTCACGAAATATCCTCTGACAGTCTGTGTTAAAAGAACGGCGCAGAACGGCGAAGAACGGCGCGTTTTTCGTTGAACTCTGTGACTTTCCGGAACTCGCGTGTTGGAAATAATGAGAGACACCTTCAGATTTTTAAGCGATGGCCCTTGTGAGTACGGCGGAGCGACTCCGGTCAAATGCAGCTTATTGTCTCTCGTTCACGAGCAGCCCACGAAAATCCCTTGTACCTAAACTTGATCGAGAGAGAAACGACTTAATGTTCTCGTAGCCGGTAACCCTTGCTGGTAGCAGTTAAACTGATAGAAAGTTTCCTTCTTATGTATACTATCATTCGGGGTCTGCAACCGGATTGTTTTATACTGCAACCGGATTGTTTTATACCAGCAACCGGAAATAATAATGTTTTATTTTATACCAGCAACCGGATTGTTTTATACTGTCATCATCGCTCTCCGCTGAACTCATCAACAATCCTCTTTCTTTCATCTATGAACACGAACCTGTTCGTGTGATTAACATTAAATTTGATCTTACGTCCGGATAGTGGAGACCGGTGGTTTGTGAATTAGGAGGGCAGCATGTATTCGTATGTCGGAACTATCACATACATTTTACCTCTTCGGAATATTCCTTGAACGAGGCAAACTATAGCTTGTAGTGTACAACCAATTTGCATGCATAGGGATTTTAATCCTTGTCTAAGGCAACATTTAAGTTGATAACGGAAGATACAATTGTACTCACGCGAATATGAGATTAAAAAAAATTCCAGAAAACAAATCAGAAATGTATAAAATCAGATGAAAGAATCGGTATTCTTAGCGTAGTTAACAGGTGCGGACTTTGCCAGACAAAATCCTGATAGCAGCACTCTGCCCACACCAAACTCACAAAACTCCCACTCTTCCTTTTGAAAGCTTCCATTGCCTCGCAGGCACTAGTTTTCTTACGGCCGGGTTCGCGGTAGTCAACGATACGACTCGTTCCAAAAACATTTATTTTCGGCATAAGCGGGCACATAAAACTAAACAACTTTGCATTGACGCTCCACGTCCCCTTTCGCTTCCTGGGTCAGTGAGATTAACTCCATCTCCGGCGAGATTGAAGAGATTGAACGCTGATTTTATCACTCGGTAGCCTATCATTGAAATTTCTTGCTATCACTGTTGTCATTCCCTCCTCTCCAAGAGCGCTGGACTCGAAATATGATTAACTGCGTAGGCTTCGAAATATGATTGGCGTGATAAGTGGTGGTAAACCGTGTATGAGGGGCAACATCCCATGCAAATCAAAATAGTGCTTAACGTACGTTGATGATATAGCCCTAATAACAAGAAATAAAGATACATTAAAAGAAATGTTAAAATAGCTTGAAATATATAGTAAAACTACAGGCCGGAAAGACAATGAAAAAATACAAAAAAACTGATAATGGCGATATCAAAAATTAAAATAGAACTGCAAAGATTAAAGATAAAATATTATGAATTGAAAAAAATATTGGTAATAGTTTGAAATGATTTAGAAAATTAAAAATTGTCCTATTTCAAAACCACGTGATCACACAAATGCAAAATCATGTGAAAACCACTCATATTTTTGAAAATTTGTACTTTGCCTTATTTCAAATCCTGTCGTTAAGTGGACACAGAATACCCCTTAAAGATTGCAGAACAACTAGTTTTTACTTTCCCGTATACGTACGTATGTACGAAAACGGCTCCAATTTTTTCTTTAACCCATTAACGCCCGGTGGTGCGTTTATGCACCAGGCTGCAGAGTTGTTGATTATTATTTATTTAAAACAAACGTGTGGTGATTTTTTCTTTCTGTAAGTTTGGTAAGCCGAGGAGGACATGCCACGACGTATTTATAACAGTTTCGCGTCCGGATGCGCGATTTTGTAAGAATTATGGCTGTGTTAATAATTGGTACGTCCTGAGTGATTAAAATGTGAGCACATATTCATTGTAAACGGTATGTATTGTATAGTCATTCGCAATTTTCCGTACTTCGTGAATATAATTAATATCTTCTAAGTGTAATATATACATGTACATCACAAATTTGAGGTTACCGTGGAATATTCTATTAGTAAATAGGGTAGTTAGGGTGCCTCGTGGCTGAAGAGCGAAGTCGCTCGCCTTTCACCAAGGAGGTCCGGGTACGATTCCCGTAGGTCTCATGTGAAATTTGTTCCAACAAAACGAGTACACCTGCTTCACAAGGGCTAGTCCAACCCCTGTGAAGTGCCCTAAAACCTATCCACATCCTCATTCCGTCCCAATTCTGGCCGCTGGGTAGTGACGCAGGGGAGCGTAGTAGGAGGCGCGTACGCGGAGATGCTACCTGGCGGTCCTCTAGACGACTAACGAGACGTGACAATGACTTCAATTGATTCTTGGAATGGAGGATTACTCCCAGAAAGCGCATCAGTAGAGGTTTAAAGCGCTAAGCGCTCAACGCCCCAAATGGGGCTTAGGGACGCGTTGCGACGAAAGGTAGACGCAACGAATGTAAAAAAAAAAAAAAAAAAAAAAAAAAAAAAAAAAAAAAAAAAAAAAAAAAAAAAAAAATTAAATTTGAGTGGTGCGTTTTTTTTCTCTTTTCTTTTTTTTTCTTCTTTTCTTCCTTTCTTTCTTTCTCTCCCACCACCGAGCACATGGGGATGCATTATGTGCAAAACAAGCGTGTCATGTTTTTGTTTTTTTTGCTTATATTTACAATTTTTACATTTCTGAACATTTCATGATGTACTAAGCAATATTTCCCATATATTATTTCATTACAAGGCAGAGGCAAAATTTATTATACTTTCTCATTTGTCTTTCATACTATTGTGGCCTAAATGTGGATGAAGGTTTGGCTGGTTTAGAGGAGGATGATAATGAACATTTTACCAAAACCAATTCTATTGACTTTTGTTTTGCTCTTTGCTCTATCTCTTATTAGGTACGATACCGACGAGCGTAGAGGGAATGATAATTTTGGTGGAAACATAAACAAACAATCTGAATGCAGATCAGTTGGCTAAAAAATCTGAAGCAGTGTTAACCAGAATTTCTCAAAAAGGCTCCAAATTTTTTTCTTCAAACTTCGGAAGGGATAGTGCTAACGGTGCTCTATGAGCTGACATTAACATCACATTGTTCTATTCTTTTGTTTTTTCAAAAATTATAATCTTGTAATTTTTTGACTTGTCCCTCAGATTGTTAATATTTACATTAACGGCGATTTATTCACATTATTATATTAATGAGTATATGTGCTTTAAATAATGTCAATTGAAGTTCCTCGAAAATTGAATAGTTTTCTGTGCAACTAAGCTCAAAGTTCCGTATTTTCAGAAACGCTCAAACGCCATTTTCTCAAAAATGGCTTCAAATTTTGTGTTCAATCTTTTCGAATGGAAAGTGCTAACTGCACTCTTTAATATGGTGTAAAGTTCAATTTGGGGTATTTTTTGGTTTTTGCAAAAATTACACAAATGTAATGTTTTTGAAAGGTTTCTCAAATCTTTAATATGCCACATTAACAGCAATTGTAAACATTATTATATTTGTGAATGTAAGTGCTTCAAATGACTTCAAATGAAGGTTTTTGAAATCTCAAAAATTTTCTGTGAAAAGGAGCTTCAAATTTTGCATTTTTAGTAGCGCTTAAACACCATTTCTTGAAAACAGCTACAAATTTTTCAACGAAAACTGCCATTTACAACTAAGTTTAACTGTTTTTCTAATATTCTTAAAATAATTTTTTTCTACTATTAGGAAACTGAAAAATTAAAAATATGTTTAACAAAAATGTAGTTTGGGGGGCGATAGATGGCAGCTTGTCAAGAGTATTCACAAGTCCGAATAGCTAGCTGTGACCAAACAAAACAGAAAACTAATACGGGAAAGTCTGTGCCGTTGTGTAGCAGCACTAGTTTCAGAGTTGGGAAGATTAAATTTACCTGCACTGCTGGTGGTGTAGGTGTGACATGCCTAGTGTATTAACTTTAAGGATCTGAATTTGAATCTTAATGCAAAGAAAACATTTTTGTTGGTTGGAAACACTTTTGAGGCTCATGTAGTATTATAATGTGTAGTCATGACAAATAACGCAAGAAAGTATGTGCCATTGTAGCAACACTATTTTATTTGTTAACTTAACTTAAATTTCTTAAATTTGTTTTGTGTTGTTTTATCCTGGTATTAATTTATAATATCTGGTCTTCTTCTTCCTCTTCACTTCAAGGAGTAGGCACTGTCTGTTCTGTCTTTACAATATTCTCCCTTTCTTCTTCCTTTTCATTATCATTATTATAGCCAAGCAAAAGAAAAACAGGAAATGGCTGAGGACCTGGAATGAAGAAATAGCCAAGCTAATAATGGAGAAGAAAAATATATATAGAAGATATACAGAAGAAAAGATATACAGAAGATATACAGAAGAAAAGATATACAGAAGATATTTACAGACCAGAGACATCAGAACACACATAGATACAAGAAATTATGAGCTAAGGTAAAAAAATAACAAGTAAAAAAAGATGAGAGGACTAAGAGAAATTCATGAAATCACTGGAAAGAGATATAACAGGCTCACAGAGAATGGGGTTCAAAATAATAAAGAAGCTGAACATGGAAAAAAGAGACAACTTAAATTCTTGTATAATACAAGAGGACAAATGGATACAACATTATAGAAATTTATGGTACAAACAGGAAGAGAAAGAATCTAATATGGACTTACCAAATACTCATGAAGAAAACACAGACACAACAGAACTCGTACATATGGAAGAGCTAAAAACAGTACTAAAAATACAAGGAACCGGAAGAGTCATGGACCAGACAATATAAACAGTGAACTAATAAAATACAGAGAACAAGAACTAGAAGAAAAATTCCTAAAAGTAGTAAATGATGCATGGACAAAGAAAAGAATCCCAACTGAATGGCAAACTGGAAAGTGATGAATATCCACAAAAAAGACAAAAAAATAAACGTGAAAAATACAGAGGAATAACTATGCTGACTGCAGCATACAAGCAAGCATGTATGCAAGCATATTAAAAACAAATTAATGGAACACAGTGAGGAAATAATGGGAGAGGAGCAATGCGGATTTAGAATGGGCAGAGGGACAGTTGATGCCATATTCACAATTGACCAGATAATTAACTCATTAATTCCCAGCATATGATATATCATATGATTCACAGCAAAATAATAGAACAAGTCTCAAGTTTTACCTACCTAGGTAACAAAATTTCAATACAGGAAGAGGATTTTGAATCAAAGTTGGCGAACTACAACAAAATTAATGGCTGTATAAAAAGACACTTCCAACACATGACCACAGAAACAAAAATTAGACTCCACAACATTATTTCCAAACAAACACTTCTCTATGGCAGTGAAACTTGGATACTAAAAAAAGAGATAGACAAAGAATTGAAGCAGTCCAAATGAGGTACTTGAGATCAATCCTAAAAGTGACAAGGAAAGACAAAATAAAAAATAAAGAAATAAGGAAGAAAATACATCCAAAAGCATCTTTGAAGACTTGGTAAAATATCAAAAGAAATGACATGACCATATAAGATGGGTGAAAATAACCAGGATACCAAAACAGGTGCTAAAGTATAGACCGAGAGGTGTAAGAGAAAGAGGCTGGCCAAAGAAGAGATGGGAAAACCAGGAACACCTTGGCAGTGACTAGGGAACTACTGGAAGAATAGGAGCAGGCCTTCGGGCCTATACTTAAATAGTTCATGATGATGATGATGATGATGATGATGATGATGATGATTGTTGTTGTTGTTGTTATTATTATTATTATTATTATTATTATTATTATTATTATTATTATTATTGCCACCTATTCTTAGGTCTTCTGACACCTCTTTTACCAGTGGGTTGATGGAGCATTGCCAAATGGGGGATTCTATTGGCGTCCATTCTTCATATGTGTCTCCATGAATCTTTATAATTTTTTGGTTCTTCATTTATGTTATGAATGCCCTGATCTTTTCAGATATCTTCATTTCATGAGATCATATTTGGTGCAGACTATAACTTTCCTGAGGATTCTTATTTCAGCTGCTTGGATTTTGCTTTAGTCTCTCTTTTTTACTATTCATGATTGACTGTCATATGAAAGTTCAGGAACTGCCATTGTCTTGTAAAATTTGATTTTTGTATCTTTTTGAATTTTTTTATAGTGTTCAATTTATTATCCTGAATATTGATTGAAATCTATTGATTTTATTTTCCATGTTCCTATCAGTGTCATTACATTTCACTTCCAAGACAGTTAAATAAGAAACTTCTTCTACAAGAGTATCATCGCTAATTATTTTTGAGTGGATGAGGTGTTTTCTGAAAAGGGCCATGACTTTAGTTTTCCTTTATGAGATTCTAAGATTATATTCTTGTTTTCCAAGTTTACGTAGCTTGTACAATGCTCTTTGTATCTTTTCTTCAGTTTCTTCTAGAACTATTACATCATCAGCATATAACAGCACATTTAAATAATTATTTCTACTTAGTTGTGTTCTAGGACTGATGTCAAGTTTCCACTTCTGTATCAAATCATCTATGTATATACTAAATAATGTTGGAGACCAGCTACATCCCTGTTTTGGGCTTTGGATCACAATCATTTCATCAGTTCTTTTTTCGCCTGTGTTTATAACAATTTTTGACCCTTGATACACACTTTTTAAAACTTAAACTAGGTGTTTAGGGTAACTGTTATTCTGAATTATGCTCCATAATTTATTTCTGTCAACAGGTTGAATGCTTTTTTGGAGTCAATGAAAGCTAGATGAGTTTCAAGAATGACTTCTCATCTGTTTTCTAAAATTCTTTTAGTAATAAAACAAAATATTATCACTCCATGAACAACCGTTTCAGAATCCAGCTTGTTCTTCTTGTAAGTGAAATTCTGCTATACTTTTTTAGAAGGGAGATAATTATTTTTGCATACACTTTGTAAGCTGCATTCAGAAGACTAACAGCCCTGCAGTTCTCACATTTATTTCTCTGGCCCCTTTTTAAACAGAGATATGACTTCTGATATTTTCCAAGGGTTCAGAATTTTGCGGCTTCGCCAGCATACATTGTATAAATGAAATAGTCAGAATTCACATAGAGTACCTATGTTTTTAAGAAGTTCCACATTGATACCATCTAAGCCACATGTTTTTCTGTTTTTCATACTTATTAGTGTGGTGTGTAGTTTATCCAAAGACAACAGTTGTGTTATTGCCATCCTCTCTGATATTAGGTGTCTCTGTGTACCAGAGTTTCTTATAATGTGCTTTCCATTGTTCTTTGTCAATTACATTTATATCTGCTACATACTTTTCTGTTTGATTCAGATGTCTCATGAATTTGAAAGCAAACATTAATTAAATTTGCTTCCCATGTATATCCTATGTTTGTTATAATATTAACTCATGATAGTTGATGTGCAGATTTAATTATTTGTTTGGGATGATTTCTTTTTGTTTATATTCTTTTTCAGCATCCTGAGATTGAAGGCAAGAAATTTTTTGTAAGCTATTTCTTTATCTTTCTCTGCCATGGCCATCTGTTCATTCCATATTATTAATCCTTTCCCTTACTTCCTCCTAACTTCTGGGTATATTCAATAAATACATTTATGTGCTCAGTTTGTTGAGCTCCCCTTTTGCTATATGTAGTGGGAGAAATTCCAGTGTACATAGTTAATTTGTAAGCAACACTATAAAATCAAATCTGTATTTCATTTGTTGATGCAAATAAGCTTTCTATTACTTAGGAGTAAAAGTTTACAGTTTTTAAATGTTGTTCCCCATGCTTTGTTTGTACTTTTATTTATAATTCAACTATGTATAGTAAAAGAGTGGGTATGAATTTTGGAGCTCAAGAAAATATGCGCAGATTGTACAACACACTCATTCAGTTTTCATTGTTTTTGACAATAAATTAAATAAATCAAATTCATCAACCATTTAGTCGCCCTCCCATCATCATTCCCATTATGAATAGAGAATGGATTTTTAAGTGAATACATATTTTTAAGGGATAATATTTTTTAGAGATTACAAGACATTCTGAATGAATTATAACCATTTTTATTTTACATATTTGGGTATATTTACGTATATTTTCATATTTTACCTATTCCTACATATTTCATTACATTTAAATACATTTATACGTCAAAGCAGAATATTTCAGATGCAAGTTTGAATATATATTACAAGAATCATCTCTCGTACAAAGCCATGCAATGCACTTCTATTAACACCAAATCCTTTGCTATGAATGGTCCCTCTCACACCTTCCCCTGCTTCTTGAAAACCACATACTGGGGATCACGGATAAGTGGATATTAGTGAATATTGTGAAGCAGAGGAATCTTCAACCATATACTTGCTCATGTTTCATAGTCCTCATGCCTAATTCCAGTAGGTATCCTTAAACTTTTTCATTCAATGACCCTTTACAGAAGAATTGATTGCGCCATGGACCCCTTACATTTTAACTATAATATAGAGCATATGCAAAAAATTGTACCTAAATGCCTTAAAGATAACAACTTCATACACCAATATTCATGAAGAGGTGACACGTAGTTGGGTTCAAAATGATTTGAATTTCATCAAACAAATTACTAATTTTGTGGTAGGTCAAAATAATTGAAGTATGTAAGTACCTCAATTTTCAATAACAATATGTAACCAATCTTAACTTTTTGTGTGTCCCTGTGTTGAAAGTGCCATTTCCTGATTGTTTATGCCCCAATAGTATGAATACACCCATTTTGTTCCGTAAACTTTGAATTATATCTCGTTTGAATTTTCTATTCCATTATAGTTATGTGATTGTTTCTTGTGGTGAATGTATTGCTTCAAACTCTAGTTTTTTGTATATTGAGTTTAAAAAATGTAGAGATAATAATAGACATTCCACAGATGGCATCAAGAGGTTGCAACTATCCGATACATGTTTTTCTTTATGTCTGCAACCAGTTTACGAAGAAAACAACAAAACAATACTCTATACAAGGGTCTTCTAAAATGTGTGCGGCCTACAAAACATACTTTGGCATGCCTGTTAGGGATTAAGAAAAATCCCAGGTATTTTGTTTCACCTGTGAAAACTTTAAGTGAACTTTGAAAGATAAGTGCTCATTTAGTTTGAGAAATGTGGATTGAAATAAACACAATAACTCTTTTTAACTTAATATTCTGTTATGTTGTTCTGCAGGATGATGAAGCAGGGAAAAGAGATGCATGAAATTTGGTACACCAAATATTTGGAGGTAGCCCACTGATCATTCAAATAATTGTTACTTCTGTACTGTGGACTCTTCAAAACGGAGTACTAGGAAGAATGCTCCTGGTATAATTTATCCAGATCTTCCTTCATCTATTGCCCCAGTACTGTGTGGTTAAGACCTCTCTGTCCCCATTTTGTCTGAGAGGAAACAGCAAAGTTTTGATTCAGAACAGAGTGGACAGTCATAGATGAAGTGAACATTGCAATTTCCGGCTTTGTAGTGGAAAGGAATCCGTACTGTCCTAACCCAAATGAAATAAATGATTTAGTCAGACATCTTGGTCTGATTAAGTCAAAAGCTGAAGTTTTGATATCAAGGTTTAAGCAATGGGACTGGTTGGATGCGTGTGTGAAAATCACAGTTCAGAGGAAGCTTCATCAAACTTTCTCAGATATTTTCCTATCAAAATGATCTCTATTTTTCCCACAATAGTAGCAATTTGTTAGATGAAATTCAAATCATCCCATCATTCAAATCATCAAAACATTACTTGTGAAATTCATCAGGCATTCATTCTGCTTACATGCATCAGCCATTTTTCTCTATATATTGTTATTTTTTTCATTGATGGAATATGTATTAAGTTCTTCTCATTCACTGTTGTTTGTCTTATAGTCTAACTTTGAATATCCTGCCTCCCACCTTAGGAATTTCATTTCACTGTTTTTCTAGTCTTCTTTTATCTACTTGTGATATTACAAATTCTCACTTCCATTCAGCAGAATGGGAACTGAAATTGTTCTATAAAATTTTAGGACATCTGTATTTAGTTTCCTTCTGACTATTCTTTTGAGAAGACCATTAATGTAATTATATCTTTCTATTTTCATTTGCATATCATTCTGTGTTGTGTCCAGGGATTTTGGTGTCTGTAGATTGTTTTGGTGTATTGATGTCCATAGATTGAGAAGCTTGGAATCTCCCAGTACCTGTCACAAATATTCCCTTCTCATACTTTTCCTACATATCCCAATCCCCTATCTTCAGGAATTGAGCGAAAGAAGACCCATGCCTAAGGTAACAAAGTGAAGACTCCAACAGCAATATGGTGGAAGAGGCAACCTCCTACAGGGCAAGAACATAAGAAAACAAGGTTTGGAGGCTTCTCGATGACACTCCCATCACCAGTCAAACCAGTGGGGGGCTATTGACACATCACGGTTTCTTTTTCAATCCTAATATTGATCAAACCCAAACGGATTTTATGATCACCAAGGAACATATAAAGGCCAAGCAGAAAGGATTTTTGGAATGTTTAAAAATTGGAGCATGAAATGTGAGAGACATTCATCTGAAAAAATCACATATTGAGAACATAATGACTGAGTGCAAAATTGTTAAACATAAGTTAATTTTACAAATATTAATGTCCTTACAAAACTAAAGTTTGACATAAATAATTATATTATTCTTTACTTTCAGTCATAATGAATCAGAAAATAGCATTTACTCCCCAAAGACAGAAATTATGTTACATAATGTAATTGGAGATGTTTCTGCTTATAAGTAGCTGAGATTCTAATTTTTGTTTCGTTTCTAATAGTTGTGCGGTAGTCACAAAATGTTGAGCATTTAGCCATAACATTTCTGAAGTTCATATTGCAGAGAGTATTTTCTTGCACAATTGATTGTGAATACCAGTTACAATATCTTGGGTTTTCTAAACATCATTTCGTAAGGATAAATGATGGATATGAAGGAAGAGGAGCAAATGTGTAATTATTATATATTTTGTTGCTTTATATCAGAAAACAATTAATTATCAAGTTCATTAATTTTTTGTAATCTACGGGATATTGATTTTAGTTCTGTTAATCTGTAGCTTATAATTTGTTAAGAAAGAGGATAGAGGTAATTTTTTCGAAATCTCATGCAAACAGTAACTTTTCTGTTGTTTTGAAGATAACATGTACAATATTTCATTAAGATTAGAACAAATCTGCAGATTTGTTTGAAAAGACTTTAATATTAACATTCACAATAACATTCGCTATAACATTAACAATAATAATTATAATAATTGAATTGAATTTATTTGTCAAATAGATCTTGGGCCTTGATATGTCCAAAAACTTATCAGGTTTCCTACAAATTGTAACTGCAGAGTAGCCACTGTAGAGTTGAAAATTTATTGTTGTGTTACTTATGTGTTTAATAGTCATATTTAGTATATCTTTTCTAAAATTATAATAAATTATAATAAATATCATAATTGTGTTTATAGACATTCTTTAATATCTTTAGAGAAGATTTTATGCTTTACGTTTAATTTATATTTGGTGGTACTGCTTTATATAATTTAGGAGTTAAATACCTTGGCATTTTTCACCATAGCAGTTAATTACATGTGGGACATAATTCTTTGGTCTTCTAATCTGATAATCACATGCAGGTGAAATCTTGAAGTTCTCATTGCTATAATGTTGAGTAAAGTACAGGCGTTTATTAAATCTTGCTGGAGTTAATGTTTCTTTATTAGCCAAGAATTGTTCTTTATGTAATTCTTTATTCTGTTTAGCATTTTTTATATTCTAAATTGTAAAGAATTCCATTTATTTAGATGCATTTGACTTGTATTACCCCAAATTTGTATTTTTCCATGTTGTGTGACAACTGTACCCTCCCCTCTTCATTGCTTCCCAGAGTATCTGTCAAAGTTGTACTCACATATGCCATACAATTTATTTAATATTATTGTATATCATATGTGGTTTTGCAGCACTATATAGACATATCCTTAAACAAAGGAAAAATACTGTGAAACCTCTATTAAGTGATCACTGTTGGTTTCATGAAAAAAGTGGTCTTTTAGAGGGTTGGTCGCTTAATTATGGCATATTAAGTGACCACTGTTGGTTCCATGAAAAAAAGAGGTTTTGTAGAGGGGAATCTCACTTTTTTTTACAAAAAAATACACTATTATTACTAGACATTGAATGTTTAAGAAAGTGCCTATTGTATTGTACATACATGAAATATTCTTAATATATAAGCACAAATTATGAGAAATGAAACATTTTCCACAAAGATTCATTTAGCCTTTTTTGGGGCCTTTTTGAGATAAGTGGCTTTTTAGAATTATTCACTATCTCTTTAACTGCATTTAAAAATATTTATATCCCCTTCACCTCAAGAAAAATAAACATTCAAATTATTTTCAATTTCAGTACTCTCAATGGTTGTCTGCCTACCACACTACCAATCTTCCAATAATAATCTATCTATTCTTCACACAAAACAACAACAACAACAATTTCTAATAAAGGGTCTTGTGTAAGCATTGGGCTCAGATTTCAGACATGTTCCAAACACTCGCGGTTGCAGGCCAAGTTGATTTTGACAGTGATATTCTACCAGACCAGATGTTATTCCAGGAAGGGAAGGGAAGGAAGACTCTTTTAAATCAAAGAATTAAGAATTAGTTCACTTTCACATTCAATGTTTCGTAAAAAAATAATGAAACAAATAGAGCAAGCAGCTGTGATACCACATCAGTGGCCAGAGTTTATTATTACTTGATTCATAGATCCCCTCAACTTTCAATTTCCTTGAGAATGAAGCTGAGGCACAGGGCATGTCACGCTAATACATTTTATGCCACCAATTGTCATTTTAATGACTGAACATTGGGTGTATGTTATGCTTACAATTTTCTTGAAAACAGTCTCTAAAAAGGGTAAACTAAGAAAACTTCTACTAAGGGGCTCATTGGTGGTGTAGGAGAGGGGTGGTCTCATAACGGAAACAATTTGCATACAACATAAGTGTTTCAGGGTCCTTTCCAAGAAAAATCAATTGTTTTGAGGGGTGGTTTTTTAATACGGTCTTTCAGAGAGGTTTCACTGAATAGTGATTTCATTGATCATACAACTTTCAGTAATATAGTTGATAAAAAGTCACAATAAAGGAAGGTCTTACCTCAAACTTAGGTCTCTTGTTTCTCAATTTCAATTTCTATGTCTTTAGTCAGTCTTGGTGATCAGTAATTGGATACTAGAGAAGCTCTCATACTAAATTTGACTGCTTTGACATCTTCATTTCCTTCCTCATTTCTTTCACATTGAGGGGAAAAAGAATTATCAATAGCATTTCATACAAAGAAAAATTAGCTTTGGAACCAATTCTATTGCATGTTCTTCACTGAAAAACAACTTCAATGGATTATCAGAAGATAACTGAGACTGCTATGTTGTTCATATCATTGGTGAAATTCTCTGTTGTTTCTCTGGCTTAAATACATCATCTACATCCCTGTAAAATGCTATAACATTAGCCACACTTGCACTTAACAATTGAAAAGGTAGATGGGACTTCATATTCTGAAATGACGAGTGTTGTGTATGGGCACTAATGATTTTTCTACATGCCTTTGTGCCAGCAAATTCTGTAAAACTACCTACAGCATTGACTTTTCTATAGTAACCATTAGTTACATTTTTATTTGAATATATCAAATTTCCTTTCTTTATAATATTGATTCTTACTCATTAGATAATATATACTGATTATATAAGAAAATGCCCATTTTTATTATCTTGCAATGACTGGGTTTTTGAAATTACAGTGGCCATTTCCATTTTTCTCAGTTATTTTCACATAATTCCAAACTTTTTATTAGTTTGACTACCATTGCAAGTGAACCAACCAATAAGGCATTCAGCTTTTTCTAACTCAATTATCATTTCAGTAAAAATTTTGCATATTATTTGCATTATTGCAAAATGCCAAGAGTGGCATTTTTGCAAGCATAACAGCAATGGGCTGAATCCCATTGAGCAAGCAGTGGAACAAACAAAACAACTATGACATGATTAGCTAAATGGTGTTTTTTGTTGTCAGGAACCACATCAGGAAAATATACAAAACCATTAATAAAGCATGATGTATTTTCTAAATTCCATACCTTGCCTAATATTTACTTTATTAAACCAAAAATTATCATACCAATTTTTGTTTCAGCAGTATTTTCAAAAATAATTGAAAGGAATAACTTCCACTGGTTGTGCAATAATTCCATAGATCTTTTTCCGACCTTTCAACAAGTACCTGAAACACACTTCAAATGGAAGAAGCACTAAACTGTGATTCTGACAATGCCTATATCCTTTTGGCACTTGAATTTTAATAGAAAGCTATCTAGCAAAATTTCAATGTCATAGCCATAAGCATGCACAGTGTAAAACAAGAAGCGGGCCAACTACATTTCTCGGCCCCTTTGACCAAATTCCTGTCAATTTTTGAAATTTTGGGATTCCTTGACAAATTTATTTTTGACCAGTTGTAGGAGGGATCAAGTCAGACTTCGCGACTTTTTTCTTTCTTTCTTTCTTTCTTTCTTTCTTCGTATGTTGACATTTTTAGATGTTTTCGAAGAATTTGGATACTTGGTGCATTTTTAGGAGTTTCTATGAGGATGCAAGTCTAAATTGGTCACATTTCAAGATTCAACAGTTTCTTAAAGAGTTTTTCCTGTTCATCTATTATACTGTGGGGATACTTTGTACAAGTTTCATTTCTTCCCAGTTGTTGGAAAATTCAAGAATTTTTCTCATGTTTTATACATTTATGCTTTTTTATGTAATACTTTTAATATAATTTAATAAAGTTTGAAAATAACATGCCAAAATGTGTTCAATGTTACAAGACTAGTATTCTTTTTGGAATTGAACTTAATTCGTTGACTCTATACTCGTAAATTACAACTGTCCAAAAACTATTTCAAGTATCACCGTATCAAGAGTAAAATTTACAATTCAAAAATATAAACATATAAATATATATTAAAAATGTGCAATTATTTTGCAGTGTTTGGCAAATATCAACAATTATTTGAACAAAATGTTCATAAATAAACACAAAAATCAATTCTTATTAACTACGTAATGGGTAAAGCTTGGAGATCTTTGCATTTCATCATAAGAAATATTAAAAAATGCAATATGAAAGCAAAAGAAATCGCGTATACCTCGCTTGTTAGGCCAGTAATGGAATATGGAGCTAGTTGTTGGGATCCGTACAGAATTAGACTTAAGAAGAGCTTAAAGAGGATACAAAACAAGAGCGGTAAAATAAACTTTTCGGAGGAACATACTTGCACATTGGGAATCATTAGAACATTGGAGGAAAAGGGCTTGACTTTGCGTAATGTACAAATCATACACTGGTGACTCTGCATGGGAGGAAATATGTGGAAGGCTAGATAAACCAGATTATTTTAATAGATTTGATCATAAATATAAAATTAGAACTAGAATTCAAAGAACGGACGTAGGCAAATTCTCCTTTGTAAACAGAACAATTGTAGATTGGAACGATTTACCTGTGACCGTTTTTGAGCCCTTTCCTTGCTCAGCGTGGGGTTTTAGAAAAAAAATATAGGAAATTAATCAATAGGATGAAAACGTGCAGTGAAGTGAGGTGAAGTGAAATGAAAGGTGCGATTATGGGTAGTCAACTAAAAAGTATTGAGCTATTAGTATTTAGGTAAAGTTTTATGAGGTGCAGTGAAGTGAAGTGAAGTGAAGTGCAATGAAGTGATTTCATTTTGTTGTTTATTTTGCTAATATGAAGCGTCTTGTATAGGCTATTCTGACAAAAGTTGGGATTTATTGATTTACGTTAATGAGTGTTTTACGTGTTAGAAATGTAAACATTATTATAAGTATTGTATATTATTAGGTTTTTGGTAAAAATGTTTATCCATATTTGTCTGAATATGATTGTATGTGAATACGTGCAGGATGGTGTGTATTCGAGTGTTCCTATGTCTTTGTATGATATATATGTAAGCGTGTATGTTTGTATGTATGAATGTTGGTGTAATATGTAAGTAAGTTTATTTACTTAAATGTTAGTATATATGTTGTCATGTCATATCATTTGTTGTATATGTATATGTATGTAAATGCATTTGCATGTTCTAGGTAATGACGAAGATAATTTGTTTTTTATATTGATGTTTTATATATTGTTTTTATTGTTAATTGTGTTTTGTAATTGTAAATGTACTTTTATGTTTCTGTATTCTGCCATTGGGCAACATCAGCCCAATTGTAGAATAAACCTTATATCTATATCTATCTATAAAAATTAACTAGTCAACAAGTTAATTGACTACAGTACAACATATATCGACTTTTATAACGAAGAAAAATGTTCATATATTTCAAACTGTTTATCCTTTGTCAGAAAGGCAATAATACTTTCTTAAACATAAATAGGTAATAATGTAAGAATAAACTATGTTCATATAAGAATAAACTGTGTCCATGGCCTCCGTGGCTCCCTTGCTTGTCTCCTCTGTGCAAGCCTAGCGTGATAACTAGGGATTGGATATTTATGCAATTGCATATTTCTTCTGTTTGGCCGTAGCAGTCCAGAGTTCGTTTATTTTTCGAATGGAGGTCCCTAGATGTTAATTTTGAAGTTTTATTTTCTATATTTTTGGCATATTTGGGCTATTCTGCATAAAATTGCATTCTGCAGTTCAGAATTGAGTAACAAATGAAATCTTTAATTATGTACATTTTTCCCATTTAACTGAAAGAGGAGCCCGCTAAAATTATTTTTTCGAATATCAATTTTATAGAATCAGTCCCTACTTACATACTACATTCTATCACTTCTCTTTTCCATTTAGCCATATATAAAGATATCTCACATCATTAATATACACATTTCCAGCAATTTGTAAATACTATTGTATTTGTGAGTTGAAGTACTTCAAATGATCTGTGAAAAAGAGCTTTGAATATTGAATTTACAGTGGCGCTTAAATGCCATTTTCTTAAAAACAGCTCCAAATTTATCAAAGAAAATTGCCATTTAGGATGAGGTTTTACTGTTCTTTAACATTCTTAAAATTCTATTTTCGTTCTACTATTAAGAAAACAAAAAATTAAGAAAATTTAAAAAAATGTTCTTTGGGTGGCAATAGATGGCAGCTGGCATGAGTATGTGGAAGTCCGAATAGCTAGCCCAGACCAAAGGAAATAATATGAGAAAGTCTGTTTCATTCTGTAGCACCACTAGTTATATTACTATTACAGAGAATATTAAAGTGGTAGTTTCATTTGTGGGGAAAGAAGTAGGCTAATGTTGAGGTGCGGATAGTGACGAAAGTATAAACGAATGAAAATACCGGCTCAAGTGCATCAAAAGGTGGCTCAGGGCATCGAATGCTTCTGACTGGGAGGTTCTAGGGTTCGAGTCCTGAGAGACGACAGGAATTTCGACACTATCTAGAGAACGAGGTCTAATTCAGCCGCTTTTTGGAAGAGATTTCTAGCAGCCGGCTGCTATGATCAGTAGTTTCCTATGGTTTCTCCGATTGACACCAGGCGAATGCCGGTGTAGAACCCTAACAAGTAGGACACGATCTTTCCTTCCTCATCCGTGTCCTATCCTCTCCCCATACACACATTTATACCCACATGCACTACACCATCAAACTTTTCGGGGGACCAGTCGGGAGCTCAGAGCTTGTCCCGACTGGGGCGGTGCCCCACTTGTGGGAGGTACCCGGTTGGGGAAAACCCACTAGCCGATGGTAGTGGCTAACAGTCCGGTAGGAACTCATAAAGTGGGGAATCGTCACCGCCATATCCTGAGGAAAAGAAAACGAACTACTCTAACCGGACTAATGACCTTGACAGTAGACACTCCCGGAAACACGAAATAATCAATCAGTATAAATATACTTAGACTCCTAGGTAATACGTAGAATCAGTGGTAACAAATCTATGCTCCCAACTGGCACTCACGCATATGTGGTAGTGAAGTGCTTGTGTATGTGTGTAAGTAAGGTGTGAGCGTAGGACGAGGAAGGGGAAGGAAAGATCGCGTGCAAACTATGGCCCGTTTATTAGGGCACTGTTCCGGTATTCGCCTGATGTTGATCGGAGAAATTGCGGAAAACTATCAGACCAGCCGGCCGCTACTATTCTCCTCCACACTGCAGCTAAATTCGATCTTGCTATCTAGCTAGTGTGGAAAATTCTGACACAGCATATTATTGGAAAGTCACGAACATAAAATATATTATTTTCTTTAAATAAAAAATTTAACCATTATACTAACACTCATGAAATTATACTACTATTATTATTATTATTATTATTATTATTATTATTATTATTATTATTATCATTATTATTTGTATTATAAGTTGTAAATATTATTTCTTACGCGATACTACATATAGAAGAAATTAATTGCAACGTATGAAAAATACAAAAATGTCTCTAATGATTAAAAAGGGAAATCAAAGATCCACGACCTTAAAAATATTAAATACTTGAACATCTTTTCTTGATATTGTTTTTTCAAATTTTGAATTTTATGTCGGTTGATCTGGGTGGCCAAATCATTCACTCAAATTGTTTAGAATTTTTTCAATGAAATCGCGAACAATTGTGGCCCGGTAACATGGAGGAGAGGGGATCGGTGAAAGTAAAAATTGGGGGCTCCCAAATTAACCTAGGCCCAAGGGCCCCTAATGCTGTTAAAGCGGCCCTGATTGCCATGGCCCATTAAAGCCAAATTTCGCCGCACTGTCCAAACAGATACGCTAGTCATACGTTCTACATTGATTTCTGTGGTTATTTCTCGCTGTGTTGTATGTCTGTTAGCTCTGACACAATGCAAATGCCGCTGCGTTCGGTCATTAAGTGAAGACCGTCGGCCACTTGTTGTCTAGATCCATCATTCCATCTAGATGTCTAGCTGATATCGAAAATCCTGCCACCATCGGGACTCGAACCCAGGACCTCCCAGTCAGAGGCACTGCAGTGACATCATTTTATGCCCTTAGCCACCTTTGATGGTCCGCCGCCGAGTTAAGAAGACGACTGAAGAAGAAAAGGAGATAAAAGGAAAGAGAAAATAGAAGAAGCAAGAAGAAGAGGAAGAAAGAAGTAGAGATAATAATTCATATGTATATTATAAAATTAGTTAATAATGTTAAGCATTATTGCATGAGTATATGTTTTGAAAACGAGCGACGTGAGGAGCGAGTTTTCAGATTTTTACGAATCCAATAAAACTACATTATAAAAAAGTTGCATACATTATTTTTTAGTAGAATATCAATATCAATTTATAAGATGAGCAAAGTTAATTTTTGAAAAGAACTTGTCACGTCAGAGGTTTTTGACATCTGTGCGCAAAACGGTGGTCAACTAATCGGTATACTGCCGCCAACCCACGATTCTCTCGCTGCGAATCGCTGAATGAATGACGCAGTTATTCGTACCGTAAACGGAAAATAAGTCATAATCTGTGCCGTAAGATGTCATTTTATGAACGTAAAAATTCGTTTGTAATGCTAGAATACAACAAATTTAAATAA
Organism: Acheta domesticus; assembly: GCA_031308135.1. Lineage (NCBI taxonomy): Eukaryota > Metazoa > Arthropoda > Insecta > Orthoptera > Gryllidae > Acheta > Acheta domesticus. The sequence goes on along the minus strand of JAHLJT010008446.1, from coordinate 71,502,087 downwards.
TATACTTTTACTTTTTTTTAAAAATTATTTTCTCGCTTTACGAAGTTCTTCGTAAGAAGAGAACGTTAAGTAATCGTGCGCCAGAAAATGGGGAATTTTTTCTTTTGGAATTTTGTTTTGCTTTTTCTTTCACTTTTGTCGTACTATGTAATACATACTTTTAAAGAGAATAATTTTGAAGAAAAATTGAATCCTCAAAGATTATTTTACTTTTTACTTTCATTTAAAAACGTTCTGTACATTTTTAGGAATATTCTGAGCTCATAATCCTTCTAATTTAACAAACCATTTATATTGTCTAAACATTACAAATTTGCTGGCATATTTTCTGGTTTAATTCCACGAAAGATGTTTAATAGTTCTTTTTCTAGGAGCCTACTGTATTTACAGGCTCAAACACTCCCTGCTTTACTTTGTTGTGATCCTGAATTTGTTTCTAGAAATGAGCTCTCAAATTCCAGTGATTTGCAATTATGACTGAAATTATACTGCTATTGAATATAGGAGATACTAAAAATATCCAGATGGTACAAGCCACCCAGGTGGTGGAGCCAATTTATTGACAGAAAAAGTAAGCAATAGTAATTAAACAATATTCAGAGTTACAGAAAAAAACTATATTTTTCAGATCATTTAATTCTCTTCACTGGCCAGACACCTATCTACCTAACTCTTCTCTTCTGGAATGACACATTGAATAGACAAACAGTTTCAATAAACATTATTTAATACACACCAACCTATTTTTGAACAACTATTCATATTGAATACAATTACCTACATTCCATTTTCCTAAATTTTGAGAAAATATATTTAAAAAAAGTTTTAAAATATAATTTAATTACTGTTAAAAATAATGTTTTAAATTGTCCAAATGAAACAATGTACTTGGCTTTAGTATTTATTTAAATTTGCCAGGAAAAAGTGTACAAACATTTCGTTTTCATAAAATAAAGGATTACTTCTTTATGTTAGAAGTATAGTTTATACAGTACAGTTTAAAGTACAGTCCAGTTTAATGTATACAGTACAGTTTAATGTCCAGTTCAAAGTACAGTTTAAAGTACAGTTTATTTAAATGCTTGCAAAACCCTTACAATTGTAATGATTATTATTCCCTTTCAAAAAGTCTCAAAACAGCATATAGGAAGAATAAAAAATGACAGAAAATACATATTGCAGATATAATATCCACATAATTTTCCACAAGTATATTGTTCTGGATGGAATATTCTGCAGGCAGATCTGAAGGATATTTCATCATTTTATTTATTACACAACACTTGTTCTGGAATTGTGGAAAACATAATGTTTGGCGAATTTCATTGTTTTCTCTTGTCGAAATCGTGTCGTTTTTCTCATACTGACAAAAAACCAGGCACATTACGTAAGGGTCTTGACGTGGAAAGAAACCTTTGTCGTCTGCGTTAGTCAAATGGTTGGAAAATGTGGTAGATGCGTACAGTGGATTGATATTGACGTCCGAATTTCGAGTTGCATGCAATTGTTCCACGTCTTCAGAATTCTGTGGAGTGTCCTGACATTTTTCCTCTGGAAGCATGATCATAGTTGCTATCTGAAAAATATAAATAATCAGTGTCAAATAATATTGATCATATGACTGCAAATGGCCATTATTCAAAATACAAAATTTAGGTTTTGAGAAATGGTAATTACAGAATCTGAATACACGATTATAGATTATTCACCCAATAAGAGAAGAACGTCTAAAGAATGTTAAAAGTTTAAAAAAACGCTAATCTCGTGGAGTGTTACCGTACCTGATCGGGGAAATCGGTGTCGTTGTTATAGTCGACGTTAGTCAAGGACAATGACATGCATGGTTTGGCGACTGGGAGAAAATGGGCAATTAAAGCAATCAGCAATATCATTTTGCACCTCATCACGGAAAGTCGTGAATGGATGATGGTTGATACGGGAAAATGCCTGAAAAAAATAAAATACTGCCAAAAATTTTCTTGTAATAAATACAACACAAATGCGAGAATATTTATTTAATATTTAGTCTTTCCATATGCCTAATTGAGGAAATATGTATAGCGTGGAATAAAAAACTAGGTTTCCTTTCCGATCTTTAAAGCGCATGATTTTATCAAAATATAAAATTTAATTTGTTCTAGCAAATACCAAGGTAGTGCATACTAAATAAATGTAATGTAGATATTGCGTAGTGATGCGATTAAACGACATAATAAAAATCAGAATCTAAATACAATGATTTTGCATGTAACGCAAAAAGTACGCTTATGGCATATCATATAATTATCGTAAAAAAAAATTACCTCTTGGACAGTCCAACGCAGCTCCCGTCGAAAATGTCGGAGATCACACCACCGTCGGTGATATATTGACCATGCGACAGTGCCAGTTGCCAGCTACGAAGTCGAATTTAACTGGACACAAATATCCCTTCCCTCGAGGTAAGAGTTTGCTAGCTAATTGGTTCCTAAGCAACATTCCGATGTTCGTCACCCATCACGTGCCTCGGTCAAGGTGGAGACTCATCTTTAGGCTTCGCGACGCTGTTTGGAGTCCTGTTGCACATTCCGCAAGTACTTGCAAAACGAATGCGGTGGGAAGCCAGGTACCCGTGAATCATCAAAAATAATTCGTGGAATGATGCGAACAATCATGAACTTGGTATGCATTATAAATGGATGCTGCAGACGCAATTAATACTACAGATCTTATGTCTTGACTCACAGTTGAACTTGGGCCTCAGCATGATTAGTTGGTCGGTTTAATTTAATTTATGAAATTTGGTGAAAATACTGTTCATTCCCCCTCACATGACCCCTACTCTTTTCCTATCGTCCTTCCTCATATTCCTCCTACGGTTTTCTTACTACAGATCTCATGACTAGAAACAGTTGAATTGGGCCTCAGCATAATGTGTTGGTCTGTATCGTTTTCTTAGTATAAATGATAAAATTAATAATTTTTAAAAGTAATCGGATCACTCAATTTTATTTGTCGCGAGAAAAAAATGCTTTTCTAATGTCTATGTGAATGTCTCTATTAGCACCGAGAGCAATGTGGAGTCAATTCTCTGACTACAGCCGTGCGAGATGAACATACCACTACTGACTACACCCGTTTCGAGCAGCGCTCATGCTCCAAGATAGCCATTCTTATTGAAAAAAATGCCCATGAATGTCACGGAGAATTGGTGGAAACTGTTGAGAAGTGGTGTGAAAGCTGTTGGTGGAATGCCCTTCGAAACTGCACAGATGCGAGATGGGCAGGAGAGTTTCTTCGAGGTCGACATACCAACCAATGATCAGCGACGCTTGCGACGACCTGGGAGTGTGCGGACCGACGTGGTACGTGCGGTAATCGAGCATCCGCCTAATCGGGCCTTTATTCATAGAACGAGTGTGTAATCCTTGTGGAAAGCTGTGAATTCGTCTGATATAATGCTATGGAACTTGAAACCAGTACTGTTAATTCAAAAATAATAAATATGAGAAACCCAACGTTGATGTGTAATTAAATGTCCATGCACTTAGTTCATAGCTTACACTTTCATGTGTATTCATGTCACATTTTCCATCCGTGCTCGTATTTTCACGAAACGAAGTTACCATGATGCCCCAACCCGCGTAGATTATCCGCATTTACTTTTGAACCAATGCACGAAAGGGAAGCAGGAATTTATCAATGAGAGGCTTCAATATGGTCTGCCTGCTCCTTCGCCCACCATCCCCTTCGCTCATCAGCCCCTTTGTTCACTTCCCACTTCACCCACCTGCTCTTTCGCTAACCTTTTCCGTCGTCCGTCTCCGTCATCGCCAGCCTGCCCCGTTCGCTTGCTATCATCATTCGTCCGCCTGTCACATCTGTAGGGCTACCCCATTTCCCCGCCTGCCTAATCGTTTGTCTTCCTCCTTCACCTGCTTGCCCCTTTCATTCTCCAGCCCCATTTGTCCGTCTTCCCTATTCGACCGCCTTCCACATTCGTCCGCTTTCTACATCCCTCTTTTCTCATTCGCCCTCTTTCATCATTAGCAGCGTTCGACATTCGTCCGCCTTCTATATTCTCTCGCCTTCCCTATTCGTCTGTTCACTCCTTCCCGAGCCTGCATCACTTGCCCCTCGTTCCCCATTCGCCGTCAGCTCATTCTTTCGCCTGCCCCATTCGCCGAGTACATCACTCGCCCGCTTTCTGATTCACCTGACTTCTTCTTCACCCGTCTGTTCATGAGGATACCTGCCCCTTCTCCTATCTGCCACGTCACACGCCTGCTCCAACTCTCGCCTGCCCCATTTGCACATCCGCCCATTCGCTCGCCTACTCCAATCTCTCGCCTGCCCTTTCGCTCTTCTTCGTCATTCTCACAACTTCGTAATTTGACCCCTTCCCCATTTGCCCGCCTGTCCCATTCGTCGGCCTTCCAAATTGTTTCGCCATTCCTATCTCCCGCCTGCCACGTACGTCTGCCCGACCCATTTGCCAACTTTCTCACTCGATCACCTATCGCATCTCCCGCCAGCACTTTTCGCCAGTCATTTAAAAACTCGTGGTGCTACGGAATGGCACAAACTTTCTCGTAATAGTTTTCTATTTCCTTGGGTCTAGGCTAGCTATTCGGAATTGCCACACACTCGTGCCAGCTGCTATCTATTGCCGCCCAAAGAACATTTCTTTCACATTTTCTTAATTTTTCGGATTCCTAATGGTAGAACGGAAATATTAATTTTAAAATATTAAAGAACAGTAAAACCTCGTCCTATATGGCAATTTTCTTTGGAAAATTTGAAGCCGTTTCTAAACCAACGCACACCACTAAAGTTCAACGAAAGATATTCAATATTGAACAAAAATACCAAATTGAAAAGGACACAAGCAGACTAATGCTAGTTGAGAAGCTAAAAGAGAAAATTCAAGTATGGGCACAACGAATTAGACGTTAGAAACGTAGAATAGATTTCCGTGTACAGAACCCGTTGTTTGAAACAGACGCGAAGAGATTCTATCGCAATCTGACTCAAAAACAGAATGGCAATGCTGTCACTCCTTTAAAGGATAACGTGGAAGCATTTTGGGCAGGAAACTGGTAGGAGAGCAGATCCTACAACAAAGACGCATCTTGGATTAAATCTGAAGTTGATGCTGCCGATGAACTTGTGGAAACAGTGGAAGATTTTCACGAATTCTCGGAGGAGGACCTCTTCCAAGCAATTAAAAACATGGGAAACTGGAAATCCCCCGGGATTGATAAGATCCTGATTTATTGGATTAAGAAATAAACAGCAATATTCTCATTTAGCAGCAAGCTAGCTCATCAAGCAGTTCTCTCATCTAGCAAAGGATGTTAATAAAATTTTAGAAAACCCAAAGGAACTCCCGGAGTGGCCCACACGCGGCGTCACGTATTTGCTACCCAAATTGGGAGACAGCTCTTTGGTGAAGAACTACCGGCCAATCACTTATCTGCCAATACTGTACAAAGTTATAACTGCAGCCATAGCTGACAAAATCCACAAAATCTAGAGAAAAATCACCTGATGCCAGCTGAACAAAAAAGGATGTCGTAAAGGCTCTTATGGCTGTAAGGAAATCTTGCTACTTAATAAAGTCTTTTGAATGATGTAAAAAAACGAAAATGTAATTTGAGTATGGCTTGGACTGACTACCAAAAGGTCTTTAATAGTGTACCACACGATTGGATTTTGAAGACCCTGGAGATCTATCGATATCATCCTAGACTTATTGACTTTTGTAAGGCTAGTGTGAAGTCGTGGAGTACCAGGTTACTAATACACAGCGGAAAGGAAGCAGTAGAAACCAGAAATATTCAGATTAACTGGGGTATTTTCCAAGGAGATTCACTATCCCCTCTGCTGTTTTGCGTTAGTTTGATCCCACTATCTAGACAGTTGTCGCACACTGACTTTGGTTACAAGCTCCTTGGTGATGAAAGACCAGTATCACATTTGTTTTACATGGATGATCTTAAAGTGTTTACAAGGAATGAAGCGATTCTCTCCCAAATGCTGTCCATCAATGATTTTAGTAATGACATCTGCATTAAGTTTGGTCTTGTCAAGTGTGCAAAAATGAACTTAAAGAGAGGCAAAATAACGTCAGAGAACATCGGAGTTGATATGCACACTGTGATTCAAGATCTTGAGCCAGGTAAAACTTACAAGTATCTGGGCATTGAAGAATGTGAGACCATCTCGGACGACACAATGAAAGAGAGAATTCGCAAGGAGTGTTACAGAAGAGTGAAACTGGTCATGCAGTCCGCTCTAAACTCCAGGAATAAAATATCAGCAATAGGTAGTTTGGTTGTGCCTGTAGCCGAACACAGTTTCGGACTAGTGGACGGAACTGAGTAAGAAATTCGCATCATCAATCGAAAAAACAGTAAATTGCTTATAATGAATCACGTTGCGCACCCTCGAGCTGATGTACATAGATTATATGTATAATGTAAGGAAGGAAGAAGAGGCCTGAGACAAATTGAGTCCTCCTGGTACAATGCAATAGGATGATAAAGTACGTAGTCAGCCCTCAAGAGAGTGGCTCGTGAGTTCAGTAACAGGTGAAGCAATGTCGGTAAAGTTCACCCCCCCCTTTCTTAGAAAATGTAACATTCTGTATGTGGACGAAATTCAAATAAATAAATAAATAAATAAACGATGAGAAAATATACGAGATAAGAAAGAATAAAATTGGAAATAAGTTCCTATAATGGTTAAAACTTACCATTACTGAAATTAGAGATGGAACTATTTCTTGAATGTAAGGTAAATTCTTCTATCCTTTAAGGCGGCAAACGTGTCAATGATGTCATCTCTGAATGGTTGGGTATCCAATAATTCATTTAACAGCTCTTTTTCAATTGAAATTTTCGACAAATTTGTAAGTGTCTTCAGCAATGGTATTGCGCAGATAAGTTTCTATTATTTTCAAACACGAAAAACTACATTCTACAGAAGCACTGTTTGAGGGAATAGTCAGTATTAATGAAAAAAGTCGATATGCTTCTTTAAAAACATCACTATCCCCGCCTATAGTTTTAAAAAAAGATTAACATCCAAATCTGGCACAGGCTTGTCATTACTCACAATGTTTTTTATCTTCTTCGTGCCACAATGAAAAAAAAGGTTTTTCCAATAATATGCACACGAGATCATACAACAGTAATGCCATTTTGCGCAATACAAGTCACGCAGTACGATATAAATTTGAAGACTACTTGTATGCCAAATATCGAACGTGCCCGAACTAACGCAGTCTCGAAACCTGTAGCAACTGCTGGGTCTGATATGCTCTAGCGTGCGTTGAGTTCACCGTAACGCCAGAGAACTCGGGGAAGTCCCCAGCAGGGGATAGTAACGTGATCCGATCTTCGCCGCGCAGCTCTCGGCGCGAGTGAACCAGCCGAAAAGCTTGCTTCAGTAGCGTGATGTAACTGCCTGGCGAAATGCGTCGACACTCCGCAGCCTGCCCCACCGTTGCCATAACAACCGCGTAAACAGGGGAATCAAAACTAGGCGACCTGTGAATTCCTTCATCTCGCTGCTTTCTTTAAGACAGCGTTTCATTCTCGTGTAAAATGTTACAATATGAATATAATCTAAATACTATTTCTTATAGAAAATGAATGTGCTTCTTCTTATTTTTGTGGACATTTCTACAAACATTGAATTAAATATCCACTATTAGAGCAGAAATTTAAAGTGGATCAGTGCTTCACTTGATTCACCTAGAGAGTCGCCACTGCGTCAAGATGACCCACTAATGAGGCAAGTCGTGAAACCTGACCGAAGAATTGGAAACAGAGGCATTTTAAGTGTAGCAAGAAGCATTGCGAAAAATAATATGCGAGACACTGAACTTCTGATGGTACTTAACATGAAATGTGAGACACAAAAATGTTAAAGAAATCGTGGGGAGACAAACCACTCCAAGGACAATATTTGAAACGAATGGATAGTACAGGCCAATAGCTTTCTTATTTTTCTTTCCTGGGAATTTTCAAAACCTTTTTTTTTTCTTAAAATGAAGATAAATGGAATGAAGAGCAAAGCTGTGATGTATTACCAATCAGTGACTATATTTCACTGACAATGTAACCAGTGATTATTATGCTGACAAGTAAGCCTGATTTTTCAAAACTACTTCTATTTTTAAAGGAATATTATTTCTCTAATAATAATTAGTGAATTTAATTTTAAAAGATTGCACTGCTTGAGTGATGAAAATTATCGATTCCTTGGGCCTGAATTTATTTGGTATTTATATGTGTAATTGGTGCTTCATTATTATCATGACAATAATAATAATAATAATAATAATAATAATAATAATAATAATAATAATAATTGACAATTAACAACATAGGAAACTGGAAATCCCCTGGGGCTGATAAGATTCAGATTTATTGGATTAAGAAATTAACAGCATTACATTCTCATCTAGCAAAGGCTGTTAATAAAATTTTAGAAAACCCTAAAGAACTCCCCGAATGGCTCACTCGCGGCATCACGTATTTGCTACCCAAAGCGGAAGACAGCTCTTTGGCGAAGAACTACAGGCCAATTACTTGCCTGCCAGTAATGTACAAACTTATAACTGCAGCCATAGCTGACAAAATGTATAGACACCTAGAGAAGAACCATCTGTTGCCAGTTGAACATGTCGTAAAGGATGGCTGTAAGGAAATCTTGCTTCTGAATAAAATAATTTTGAATGATGTAAAGAAACGAAAACGTAATTTAAGCATGGCTTGGATTGACTACCAGAAGGCCTTTGACAGTGTACCACACGATTGGATTTTGAAGACCCTGGAGATCTATCGATTTCATCCTAGACTTGTTGAGTTTTGCAAGGCTAGTATGAAGTCGTGGAGTACCAGGTTACTAATCCACAGCGGAAAGGAGAGTAGTAGAAACCAGAAGTATTCAGATTAACAGGGGAATTTTTCAAGGAGATTCACTATCCCCTCTGCTGTTTTGCATTAGTTTGATCCCACTATCGAGACAGTTGTCGCACACTGACTTTGGTTTCAAGCTCCATGGTGATGAAAGGCCAGTATCACATTTATTTTACATGGATGATCTTAAAGTGTTTGCTAAGAATGAAGCGATTCTCTCCCAAATGCTGTCTGTCGTGAATGACTTTAGCAATGACATCTGCATGAAGTTTGGTCTTGACAAGTGTGCAAAAATCAATTTAAAAAGAGGCAAACTGACAACGTCAGAGAACATTGAAGTTGATACGCACACTGTGATTCAAGATCTTGAGCCAGGTAAAACTTACAAATATCTGGGCATTGAAGAATGTGAGACCATCTCGAACGACACAATGAAAGAGAGAATTCGCAGGGAGTATTATAGAAGAGTGAGACTTGTCCTGCAGTCCGCTCTGAAGTCAAGGAATAAAATATCAGCAATAGGTAGTTTGGCGGTGCCTGTAGCCGAATACAGTTTCGGACTAGTGGACTGGACTGAGCAGGAAATTCGCACCATGGATCGAAAAACCAGAAAACTGCTTACAATGCATCATGTTGCCCACCCTCGAGCTGATGTACATAGACTTTATGTGTCACGTAAGGAAGGAGGAAGAGGCCTCAGACAAATTGAAGCCTCCTGGCACAATGCAATAGTCGGGATGGGAAAGTATGTAGTCAGCCATCAAGATGACCCTCTAATGAGGCAGGTCATGAAATCTGACCGAAGAATGGGAAACAGAGGCATTGTTAGTGTAGCAAGAAGCATTGCGAAGAAGACTATGCAAGACACGTCAGAATGACACAGACACTGAACTTCTGATGCTACTTAACATGAAATGTGAGACACAAAAAATGTTAAAGAAATCGTGGAGAGACAAACCACTCCACGGACAATATCTAAAAAGAATGGACAAGGTGCAGATCAATAAAGATCAATCATTTATGTGGCTTAAAAGGGGAAGAATGAAGCCAGAATCGGAAGCACTTGTAATAGCTGCCCAAGATCAGGCCTTGAGAACACGACATTATGATAAAGCGGTTCTCAAAATTTCCCAAGATGATAAATGCCGCATTTGCCAGGAACAAGTAGAAACCATTGATCATATTGTCTCAGCTTGTCCAATCCTAGCAAAGACCGAATACTTGAAAAGACACGACAGGGTGTGTAGCTACCTCCACTGGCAGATCTGTACCGCCCTCGAAGTTCCAAACACATGCCCCAAGTGGTACGAACACTCACCGAAACCGGTGACGTCTGTTGGATTGTGTACGATATTGTACGACCAACAAATTCAAACTGATCGCACGATAGCGGCAAACAAACCGGATATAGTTATCCGGGATTTGGAGAAAAAATCGTGTTTACTTGTCGATGTTGCTGTACCTTGCGATCAAAACGTCGTTACCAAGGAGGCAGAGAAACGTCTTAAATACAAGAGTTTGGAAATCGAGATCAGCCGAATGTGGGGCGTAAAAGCACAGGTCGTCCCGATAGTTATCGGAGCTCTGGGATTTGTTCCGCAAAATTTGAGTAAGAACTTGTCTAAACTCCCAGGTAATTCAAAAGACTGGGAAGTGCAAAAAAACGCTTTATTTGGAACAGCCCACATTTTGCGCAAAGTATTGTAGAGGCACTGATAGTCCCGATCTGCTCCTTAGGTAGCTGGTTGCAACCTGGAGTAGATTTTATATTCAGCCGACTT
>JAHLJT010008446.1:71400134-71491297 GCA_031308135.1 Acheta domesticus | reverse complement strand
CTGTATCAAGTACTCCAAGTTTCGCTTTCAAAATTATTAAATTTATAAATTCGATTTCTCGTAAAAAACAAGTTGAGTTTTCTATATACATCAGAATGTCATTTAGTTACTTCACCTTTTCCTGTTAAACTAAAAAAATCTAATATATAAAGAATCTCAATTTATTATGTACTTTAGAGTGGGAGGCTCATATCACAAACATAATAAACCAGTTGTTGCACAAAGCAGCAACACTGTATTCAAAAACCTCTCCCTCAGACATTTTGGGGTAGATTGTGGAAGAATTCGGGTGTACTCATCAGAAATGAGGGAGCAATCTCGTTATTTTGTCCAACAAATTTGAATCCGAGTCGGACGGCAGAGTTATTCGAAAATAATATTTGAATATTCGAACGTCCCTGGTGTAAATGACTTGTTCTTAATCGAAACTTTTGTATTGAGTACTTTAGTTCTACTTCCGTACTTTTCTGTGAAGGGTTTTTGTAAATACAAGAGTTTGAATATATTCATGAGTTTAGATGGGTAAGCTGCACTGCACTATTATACGTATGCCGCAGAACGGTTGGCACAAAGTCAGAATTTCCAACACTGCTTTCTTTAGGTACCCACTGTCAGGTGTTCCGACACGTGGATATTGTTGAAAGTGACTAGCATACAAATGAATATGGAATGCAAACTAGAGGACACGGTAGGCCCCTAGTTCGCTTAGTCCACCGCTAGTTCCTAGATTGGATGGGGAGCTATCCCCGGCGCCGGCGACGGAAGGTGTGAAGTTAAGTTCCGTCATAGCTCTCAGACCTTCATTGCGTATTCCAAGACGTCAGCACTTTGATAAGGGTTTTTATAGACATGAAACCATAAATTCTGAATCGTCAAGGACGTGAATTCTTCCACAATGACAAATTGTTCTCTGCTATACATACAGGTTTCATTGAAAAATATTTTAGAGAACCAGTTTCAACGAACATGACGCATTTGTTTGAACACCAAAGGAATCGGGAAGGTACTTGCAGATGAGTATAGTAAGAAACTATAATTACTAAGATTTTTAAGAATATATTTATTTTAATTCTAATATAAACGTTATAAAACACTGAATAATAGAAAAATATTCTTCGTTCCAATTATCGACGTTTAGTAACTAACTTTGTCGGTGTATGAAGCCGGCGGAAATCTTTATTTAATAGTAATCACTTTAATCGGCATCGTATGCCGTTAAAGAAGAAACCATGCTGAAATGCAGTTTTTATATTTTGTGAAAAATTGAAATAAATATGAGGCTTCTTAGTTTTAAAACAAATTTAATCTACATTTACAGACAATATGACACAATGTTGAAATGCAGAACATTTTATCTTGAATGGAAATAATTATTCAATTTTAAAACTAATAAAAAACATTAGAAAACAATTAATTCAAGTAAAACAAGTTTCAAATCTTCGACGTTTAGTCCAGCAGTTTATAGGTTTTTATAAAAATTTAAATTCAATGTGTGATTTTTCGATTTTAAAAATTATCAAAACCATGCAAAAAGTAAAAGAGTGATGACGGTAAGAAAAACATGCTGTGCTTTAGATGTTGAACGCTCAGTCCATGGAGGCTCGCTTAGGCTTGGGCGGAGGCTCGAGGGCGCGTGCCCTGGGTCTGGGCCGGGGGCTGGGGTTCGGGCTAGGATTGGGACTGGGACTGGGGGATTGGCCGGCGGCGGGGCTGGGCCGCGGGGAGCGGGCGGCGAGGCCGAAGCTGGGCGCTGTGGCCACGTACGGGGTGGCGACGACGCGTGGCCGGCGCGCCAAGGGGATACCCGGCGGGCGGGGCGTCCGGGGCGTCGAGACGGCATCTTCCAAGGAGCGGCGCCGCACGGAAGTCACGGCCGGTTTGGCGAGCGGCTTGGACGGCCGCGCACACGCCGCGTTTGGTTTGGGTGTCTTCGCTGTGCTCTGCGGGGAAGACAAACCTTCTGATAATATGCAAGTTCCGATTTGGTTAAAACTATTGTAATCTGCATCTCCTAATGTTTTTAATTTTTTTTAAAATTTAGGGCAACCAAAACTATGTACATCTAAAAATTATTTCATAATTTTATTCAATGAAACTTGACGTTTCAGAAACTGTACCGTCTCTCCTATCACGTACAACATAATTTTATAAATATTTTTTCAGTTGTACCTGATGAGGGAGACTGGAGGGTCTTCGAAACGTTTGAGTTAATTGAATAAAATTATGACTAATTTGGATATATTTAATTGTGGCTGTCATAGTTTAAAAAGGATGTTAAAAATATTGTTATTAATACCATTAGGTCGTTAAACTGCTATTATCAGACGTGGATGAAATTTTTAACGAACAGTTTCGTAAGTTATCGTCGTCGTCTAATATTTTCCTAATACCATAGAGAAATGACAGTTTACCAGTGATAATTTCGTAATACCAGTGAGAAATTAAGGTTTCTCTATGGCAGTACTATGAACTTTTAAGAAGAATCGGTAATTAATATCTGTTTTTGCCATGCGAGGACCGATACGCCGTCTTCGGCTTTTTTTTTTGGATTGTTCGTAACTGACTCTGGACGTGAAGAGTGGCTCTTTCTTTCGTATTTCTACAATATTACCAAAAGGCGCGAACCAGGCCAAGATTTTAAGACCTCGGGGCAATAACATGCTTTACCACAATACGTAAGTTTTGAGAAAACAGGAAATGTTTAGACCAGTGTCTGCCAGCTCAATGTCCTGTGACGTCACAAATCTTTCTCCGAGCTGAGCATGGAGGAAAGGCAGAGTTCGATGTACAGTATTGTTCTTGAATCTCCTAAATCCTCGCGATTTTCAGAATATTTTCAATAATCTTCAATCTGAAAATTCCTTAATTCATTCCATGATTTCGACCTATCTCAATTATCAGAATTTATTTAATCTCTGCAGTTCTTTCAAACACATTAAGCACTTCGCCATTGTTCCAGTATCTACAAAAGGAAACCTTCCTTCCCTAGCAGAAATAAAGTTAACAGGTGTAGACGTTTTCCCACTCATGTTTCCTGAAACCCCCTTGCCGAGGCTTTTGCCAGGAGCGACCGCCGTCAGCCCCTCCCCCTCTCCCCCTTTGCTCAGACTCCTTGTCCAAGCGTTTTACTCGGAGAGCAAAGCTGCTCTGACGTCCTTGTCCAGATGGCAATCGCTGGTATAGACATTACACTCTACACACTGGGATAAAAAACATTACTTTAAGAATTGGACTGCCATCTTGCAGCGAAATCCTTAAAATTAAATCCCAACATCTAGATCAGTGTTGTCTAGGTCGATGCCACGAGCGGGAGTCCGGGGCACGATTGCCATGACGAAATCGCCCCTCCACGCAGTTTATCACCCCGCCACCCGAGACAACGCCATCCCTATTGTAAAACGGCGGGGTTACTACTAATAGTTTCCTTGCCCGACACTAGTTGCGCAGAGAAGCTCGTGGCATGCTACGGTGCTTCGGCGCGTGCCACTGCCACCAGTAGAAGGCCTTGACACCACTAATCTAGATGCATCTATGGGGTATCGAACAATACTAAGATCTGAATTTCATCAGAAATGTGGCATAGAACGTTGTTGCCTCAAGGTCCTTCATTTGTACCTGCAGCGTGCGGGTGCCGCGGGCGCTGCCGGCGGAGGTGGAGCTGGCCCCGCTACCGGCGCTCGACGCGCTGGGCGAACGCGACGCAACCGCTTGCTGCTTGACGTGGCCGGCGGCCCCGGCCACAGCGGACTTCCGCGTTGTAGGCCTGGTCGCCGAAACGGTTGCGCGGGAGGTCGGCACCCGGATGGGCTTTGCCTTCGAAGTTTTCGCTTTGGCCGAGGGCACTTCGCTGCTTGGACCCTGCCGAAAAGAAAAGAAAATCGTTGGAAACAGAGATAAGCGCTAGTGCTGTCGTAGGTATAACACTCCTACGCTAATAAAAATTAATTTTAAGTGGCTAAACATCTGGGTCACTTCACGTAAATTATGGAAGTCTAGTACAAAGAAAATGCAAATTTTAGATGCTGTCGATTTAATTTATCAATATCTAGTAACTTCATTTGATTCAATTACACGCAATTGCTTAGTTGGTGAGATGTAATGTGTTGTACTCTCGACTGGTTCTTGGAACGTATCTGTGGTATTTCATTGAAGGCGCACAGGGAACGATGAATAAACCTCGACACGTTCTCACTAGGTCTTAGTTAAGTCGGGGTCTTGTCAGTTTTGTTTGCCCTGTTGTGTTATATTGGAAGCGCGAGGAAACAACATTTTCATTGGAGATATCTACCTCCAAACAGATCCTTGGAATACACAGTCGGAATTTGTTTCTTTGGCGGCCATTCGTTTATTGGAGATTTTCGCGGTAGTCATGTGTGGGTACAAGGCCCAGCTGGCTTTCGACCAGAATAAATTTTAAAAAGTGAAAGTAATTTATCACAAAACACGTGAATTTTCACTATTCTTACCTGGCGAGCTGCAACTGGAAAACTACACTTTTTTACGAGACATTTATAAAGTTTCATTACAGAATTTTATGGATGCTAAAAGGCACTATGAAGCTATACATGTGAGAGGCCTTCAGAGCGCATTTTCTCTTGAGGCACAGGTAGAGAGCGCCTCTCTCCAGGCTCAAGGTGTACGAATCATTCTCGAGGGGATTCTTGATGTGATTTGTGGAACAGCGAACGTAAATTGATGACACGCAATTGGCGCGTTATGCATATGACTCAATCGTGATTTAAATGTAAGAGCAACTGTTACAAATATTAAAGGTGTGTCAGAAACACGAATAACTGACAGTTGCCAACAGCAGTCTGAGTATGGGGAGGGCACTCGTGATGGCAAATTTTATCAAATATCGATACATCGATAATGCGATACATCACTGAACGGTTTTCGATGTCCATGAAAACATCGACAAGAAACCTCCGTGTTTAAAATTTCGACGTTTTAAATACGATAAAACAGTTGCCATTTTTGAAATGGAGCACTTAAAAGTTATTATTGTCGGTCAATAGGGTGGTACAAGTAACCTGTTAATAAAGTTTATTTAACGTAAGGGAGGAAATAAAATATTAAGACATCGTGTTTTGTTATTCCATTTATTCACTTTCATTCCTAAATCATCGAAGTAAACGTCCTGTAAATAATAGTTTAAAGTTTAGTCTGCTTTACTGTACTCTATCATCATTTTCTTATCAATCCTCTATACCGACGAGGTGAAAAATTCATTTTAACGATATTACCACGTACAAAAATCAAAAATAACTTTTTTTAAAGCATCGATGTTTTTGGACAAATATATTGATATGAAGAAATCAAAACATCGATGTTATTTTATCGAGGTTTTTAGTGGAAAATACCAGTTTTAAAACATTATGTTCTTTGCCACCCTTAGGGGGAGCGTCAATTCGAGCATTATGCGCACGGAAATTATCTCTTGCTCTCAAGGAAAGCAAAGCTCCCGAATATGCTGTAGTTTCAAACCAGGAGGGATTTGTCTCCTCTGAGCGAGCGCCTTGGCCATCTAACTAATCCACACACCCCTCCGGTTAGCACGAATGCTGCTTTTGGCTGGTATCCACGCAGCGTGCCAAGGAAACGCCCCGCCCCTCCTCAAAGCCTGGGTAGGACTACCCTGCCAGTTCATCGTCTACTGGCTGTCCAGTCTAGAACCGGAGTCAAATTACGCGCCACTCAATGGGCCTTGGCAGAACTCCCTACTCGATAATCTGTATCTGGCCCTGTCACGGGAAAGTCCTTAGCCCAACTGAAGGCCTCCGGACCAAGGTCCGAGCGGGTCGGAGCCCCCAATTTTCATACGTCCGAGTTGGCGCAATAGCATGAGTAGCGCATGGACAGCGACATCCCTGTAGCTATTATTCCCCACTTCTTGCTACCGGAAGCTTAATTCCCCGGGTGGGCATCTAGACAATTATCGGGACTCCCCATGACCAACACGCTCGCTTTGGGCTATTGGTATTCGGATCCCGCCGGAACGCAATTATCCTTCTCGGAAACCTCCCCATGCAATGCCTGGGTCGAGAAGCCCCGCCAGGTCAGAGAAGAGTGGCGGAGTCGAAACAATGCGCTCCTCTTATTTTCTTTGAGAATATGGCAATTTTTGTGAGATTTCCTTCTCAAAACAAGTAAAAACAGTTTTTTTTTCGAAGAATACAAGCTTCCAGGCGTACTAAAAACACGTTTAAGGCCCTTATTTCCAAAGCAACATCCCTCCATTTCTTCCTTTTTGTACTCAAGACTTTTACATTATGCTGCCAAATATGAAGTACAATACGGCATTTCTCTCGTGTTAATGTGTGTCCAAAATCGTCACTATTTTGAATGTAAGGATGAATTTGGAATTCAAATTCATCCTTACATTTTTTTCCAGGAAGGGAAAGTATTCAATTTTTTGTGTTTCCTTCACAGATTCCAGTGATTTGATATCATTTCGGAAGAATCAAGAAGCCTTACACCTCCACAAAAATTCCTTTTAATTAATAAAATAAATATTGAAGGTAACTTAATAACAAAACAGGAAAACATGGAAATTGTGTGCAAATTAGAATAGTGAGCTTATGCATGGTGGATGGTGAGATTTGTAGATACGCTAATGTGAAAAAAAGATCTTACCTCTTCTGAAATCATCCATTTCTTCAGCATCTCCATGACTTCGGACATATTTTGAATAGCTCCTTCGGCTTTTTTGATAACTTCTTTAGCTTTATGGGGTGGAAGGGAAGCAAGATTTTCTTGATTTGGTAGTGGACCTCTTTGAGGATCATTTACATCCGGTTCAATTGGAAGGTCTATTGATGGCACTGACTCGGTCGACTCTATACTTATTTCCTATGGAAATAAAATAATTGGAATCAGTAATAGAGCAACCTGCGTTATTTTAAAGAAATTTTATTAAGGGCTGCGACCAAACTATTTTGGGTTTCAGTTAATCTACGATATTTTTACTCCACCACACAAAAATTCTTAAAGCTCAATATTAAGTAAAATTAAGAAGGTGCATAATAATTTATTTTAAGTTACGTATTTAGTAAAAGCGTGTACACATCTTTAGAAATATTTTAACTACTTTCTTGGGTGTACTGAAGTTGAATTTTGCTAATTAACTTTCATTTGTGGATCATGTTCTGTTGAAATGGACTATTAGAATTTTCGATTGACAAGTCTCTTCCAAAATTGTGTCCATTAAAAATATTAACGTTTGAGCTTTTAAAAACTATGTTCACTATTTGTCAATTGGGCGATATATAGATAGATGCAGTCGTAGGCTTCCGATTGACTGATGCTCATGTGTCACATGCCACGGATCCGCGCAAACCAGTTTTGGAAAGGATTATTGTAATTAGAAAACCTGAAAATCAGAAGTTATGGGCATTGGTGGGATTTCCCGATTAGCGTTAATCAGTCTTTGAAAATGATATAGTGTGATTACCTGTAGTGAAACGTTGCATTTTCACAATTTATTTTGGTATTCGGAAAAAAATGTTAAGAGATTTTATAGTTTTCATTATTCTTCATGGTAGCAGATCAAATATTTGTTTGTAGGAAACAAAGTTATTTTGAGAACCGTTGAATTTGTCGAGTTTTTCCTTTTAGGGTAAAATATTAATTCTATATTAAATTCGGTAGAAACCTCGCTGTTTGATAGTACTACGTCCCTCCCCTCTGCTATTGGCTACGTTCCTGTCACACACTGTGGTAGTACGAAAACGATGAAGCAAAAAGAACATTCTGCATACAAAACAAACTAAAAAGAAAACATGGACGAAGGGCTAGAAATGCGTCCCTTCCAGGTTTGCCTTCTAAAAGGTCGACAAGTGAAACTTACGTCGTCCACATTCCCGGTATAAATAGTATTACTTTCAGGCTGCGGAACGCTATGGAACTGGTTCTTACATTTTATGAGAAATAGAGCGGAGGAATCATATTTGGACATTGTATTTTTCAGTTGCCGAGAAGAAAAACTCACAAATTAAAGCAGTGCTGCTACAACAAATTTTCTCATCATTTGTACTCTTTGAAATAAAATAAGTTGAACGATAATCCGAATTCTTTATTTTTGTAAGAGCCTACTTTGAATATACGAGAAAATAATTGAAAACTTTGCCCAGCTTTTGTGAGAAAAATCTAGTTTTAACTATTGTCTATATTTCACGCAAAATTACGCAAAAATTGTTCATGGCATTTATATACTCTCCAAAGACTGATGTTTACATAGGGGAAACATCTATCTGTAATATAATATGGGAGGAAGACTCTGGAAAAAAACTAAACTTCTGCAGTTTTCTGAAATTCTAAGAGTTCTAAGCAAATGGAATCTGCGTCATTTTTAAGTGTCCTATGCGCTACCTTCTCAAATGCAAAAACAGCCATTTTTGATAATCTTAAATATTCTAGAGGCTTCATGAAAAGAACAAAAAACCAACAAAATAAATTTCAAATTCATTAGGGACGCTGACGTCTGACGCGTAGCAATGCGTTTTACTTTTCCGGTTACACTTAATCGATTGGTTTACTTCCTACGGAACGAGAAAAGTTTCACGGTAATCCTTTCCACAGGGATGTGGAAGAAAGTTATCTAAATTAATATTCTGAAAAACATGTCATTCAAATGCTAAAGAAAGGAAAGGCACGCCATTTCATTTTCCCAATACCTGTGGAATGACAATTTCAACGTCCCATCCCAAATACAGAAGAGCCTCTAATCAGAGTAGATTGTTCGAGTTTCCCATAAATCGGATTTAAATCCGACTTACCAAACAATTAAATAATATTACGAGGAGGACCTAATTGATTTCACACCGCATGTGGGTCACAAAGAGGGTCTTGCTGCTCTAGAGCTACGGCTGAGCCGACATGAGGTACGTAGAACAACAATCTGAGGCAACTCTAGTCGACGATGATTTCAGACGATGGCGTGATATTGCCGCACATAAAAGAAACAATGTACTTTAACACAAAACAATTTAACATTACTTTGAAATGTAATTAACTAATCTTCAGTAATTAATATTATAATATGGAAATATACGTACTAAGAAACTTAAAAGTTGTGTTTATATTTCTATTTTTTTAAAATAATAATCTTCGATAATTCGAGTTTTTAGTAATTGGAGCTAGGCCCGCTCCCGTCCACCTCGAATTACAGACACTGCTGTATTGCATTCCCAAAGGGGGCGCTCACCACGGGGTCGCAGAGGGGCTTCTTGAAGGCGTGGTAGTCCTCCAGCGTGGTGGACTGCCTGCGCGGCGGGGCGACGAAGCTCGCGCCCACGTCCATGGTGGCGCTGGTGTCGGAAGCCATGTCTACGTCTGCGGCCGCGGCGCCGCTGGTGCTTGCCCCGGTGGCAGCGCCGGCCTGCGCCAGCTGCCCGTCGGAGCGAGAGTGGGAGAGCGCCGCCGCCGAGAGCGAGGGCGAGGGCGAGAAGGCCGCGTCGGAGAGCGCCCTCACGGGCCGTGGGGTGGCAGGCGAGCCGACGGACCCTGACGATAGTGATGGTCGAATGCTCACGGTTAGTACCATTTTCATAGGATTCACTACTTGAAAAAACATTTTTAGGAGGAGGATTTAAAAATTATTTTCTTTATTAGGTGATTTTAGGAAGTGATAAGTTTTACAGATCATACATTGGGAAATATTGAACATTGTAAGTGTTACTCGTTTCCTAATTAAATTATGGTTTCATACTACATTATGGATAAAATTGGAAAATACGGAAAATGTGTTGTTTTTTTTGTACTTTTCAAGACGATACATAATGATAAGTATAAGCGAATCACTCCTGCAGCTCAATATAGTACAGCAAAATAAAGATGGTACAACAAATATTTTTAAAGATTAATCGAAAAATTTGTATTCTTTTGGACCGTTTGAGGATCGTTTGACCTACATATATTAATTTGCCCTATTAGTTAGCTCTATTTTGTAATCAAAATAGTAATTTTAAATACCAAATAAAAATAGCCTTCCACGCATACACTAGAACTGGAGAAAATTCAGTTTTGTGGCGCACGATAACTTTTTGTTTCATACAAAGTATTTGTAAGGCGAGAAATGAAAACTATAGAAACATTACAGAGAAATAGAGGAAAACTTAAGTGATTTATTTCATGTTGGCAAAACTGATAAAATTATGTCGCTGTAATGTTAATGTAAAATTACTTCCGTTCTGTCATATTCGGAAAGAGGTAAAGAAAAGGCGGATTTAAGAGTTCCCTGGAATTGTTATTAAAATAGTTACAGTTATTAGCGATGTTTTTTCTAAACAATTTACGAAATTTTTCGTTTTATATTAAATTATACTAGCTTGTCTTCCGATTTCCTGCAATAGTAATATATTCTAAAAATCAAAATTAATCAAAATCAATTCAACTTCTGTTTTGACTTCATACATACAAACTAAAAATTTATCATTTTAATTATGTAATATTCACGAATATGTGAAAAAATTATCTGTAATATATTAACAACGATTAATCGATTCATATTAATAGAACAAAGAAATTTAATACTCCATCTATAATTTATATTTTATTCTTTTAAATATCGCCCATCCCTAACCAAAAGAATCCCCCGATTGCATTCCGCGATCAAATTTCCTTCACATTCACTTACCAGATAATTCCTCATCACTAGACACGATTTTATGTAATTACATTTTTTTTGTCTTTACAATTTTCAGAACGTAAAGTAGAATCTTCGCGAATCGTCCTTCTCCTTGTACAATATCGAATTTTTTCGTTACATATTTTACATATTTAGTACTTTATTACATAGTTTACACATTTTACTATTTTCACAAAATATGTTTTTATTCTATCGATTTTCTTTCATTGTATTAAGTTTTTTTTTAAGTTTTTAAAAAATCAACTTTTCCCCCCTACGTTATTGATGTAATCTACGTGTAATAAGTATTATTGACGCCGTTTGAAACCTTTAATCTTAATTTCCGAAAAATTTTGTAACACGTAACACTTCGATGAGAATGTCGTACGCTGCAGTGTTTGCAATGTTGCACGGTGTCAGTTTGTACGAAGGCTTGTATTCCTCAAGGTGCATTTCAATTTGCTTATATGCACCATGGTCTGGCTGCTGAACTACGGTCCTCGATAATAATAGATCAAGATTTTACTAATGAAGGGAAAGTTGTGTGGTGCAAAGTATACATTAATTTGTGCTCTCCAAATGATTTTTTAAAACTTTTGTATTAGTTTTAAATTTTTTTAAGGATTTTTTCTAAATGTAATTATGTATTATATAAAGGTGTTTTATAATTAAAGTATTTTGATATTACATGTATACCCGATTTTAAATATTTATTACATATTCTTACCGTTTTTATTACATAAATATGTACATATTTCTCCGGTCTTTACCCATCGTTTGCGTCATCTCTTAGTTTGCTGTTGGCTAACTTTCAAATGGCTTCGACGCTTCCTTTTGTGATTGTATCGTCCAACGAAAATATGGCGCGCCACGATAAATAATTCAACATTACATTGCATTGCATTTACTTTTTGCGTTATAAGTATTATGCTTACTTTAAAAGTCTTGAATATGAGGTGCGTACTGGTACAAGTGTTTTCTGCTCCTCTGAGGTAGGTGGCGAGCTGTGATGATAACTTATTAATTCCGTGGTTCCGAGCTTTGCGTTTATCAATTTTTTTTATGTAATTAGATTGTAGTGAACCATGAGAAGCCGTGATGTTTTGACGGGAGCCATAAACAAACATTAACACTTTACGAAGAGGCGTAGCTGAACTACTGTCGCGGCGTGGAGATACTTCTCTGAAGTACACGTGATGTTCACTTGTTTAGCGAACTGTCATTTTGGCTCTTTCTTATACTGCGATTTTTATAACTTTGCCCCTCAAAACTCGTCTTCACGATGGAATAGGTCACGGTATTTCACGTCCTTCTCAGTCGTGCCGCTAGATAACGCATGATCGGACCGTATTAATCAGCGTTTTAGAATATGCGACATCTCACGGCACGAGCAAGAAAGGCTCGAAATGCCGTGTGATATTTCATCGTGGTCATAGGGGCTTGAGGGGCAGAGTTCACAAAATCTCACTATAGGCGGATTCTTCTATACCCGAGGCTTCCCACTGCATATCGTCGAGGGAGCGGTGGTGCGCCAACTGCGAGAAAGACTCGAAATACCGTATGATATTCCATCGTGGCCATTGGGGCTCGAGGGGCAGAATTATCAAAATCGCACTATAGGCGGATTCTTCTATACCTGAGGCTTCCCACTGCGTGTCGTCGAGGGAGCGGTGGTGCGTCAACTGCGAGAGATACTCGAAATACCGTATGATATTCAATCGTGGCCATAGGGGCTTGGGGGGCAGAGTTATCAAAATCGCACTATAGGCGGATTCTTCTATACCTGAGGGTTCCCAATGCATGTCGTCGAGGGAGCGGTGGTGCGCCAGCTGCGCGCCCAGCCGCCCGGGGTCGCCGGCCGCGATGCTGGACGTGCGCGGGAGCGGCGCTCTGCACCGGCCGCCGCTGCCGCCGCCTGCGCCTGCGCCTGCGCCGCCCAGCGAGGCGCGGCCTCGCGACGGCGTCTGCCCCTCGGGCTCCTCCAGCAGCCGCAGCAGGCACCGCGTCGCGCTCCCCACCAGCTCCGACACGTTGGCTGGCAGCTCCGGCAGCAGCGAGCTGCCGGCCACGCTCCCGGACTTGTTCAAGGTGTCCTGCCGCATTGGAAACAGAGGCGTCGGGGGTAGTTTTACTTTGCGGGCGAATAGGCCGCCGTGGACTATGCGTGCATGCACCCTACGCTTACCGGGGTTCATTATCATTATATCAGTAGCAGGTGCATGTAATTTTTCAAGGAATCGGCATTTAGCTGGATCCGATTTTTATCCCCAGTGTTGTTAACCCTGGGGGTATGGAAGATGAAATGATATTGAGGGGGTGAAAGGACGGCACACATATACATACACAAACACACCTATGGACGAGGCGGGACTCTAACCCGCGATCCTTCTTAACCCATATGCAAGTAGAATTCTGAATATAGATGAAATGAACATTTTTGGAAAGAATTGATAAGAAAAATTCGCCCCAGTGTAGTAACAGTTTGCAAAGGAAAATCAGTAACATATTACGGCTATTATCCCTCATCGTATCCTTCGTGAAGGAATCGACTTCCTGGCGTGATAACATGGAAAACCGTAATTTGAGTAACTATTACCCGCAGAACCCTAAAAGACGTAGACAGGTACTGTTACATTTATTGGAGCATCTTTCAGGAATATTCCCATTATGAATACACACTACCTTTATTTCAAGCTTTCAATAAAATATAGTTCTTTTACTAATACGTTATTGCTTGTTATTGCCTTTGATACGGAGCTCGATATTCACGGCTTAATTTACGTGGATCGAGAAGATCGTGGTTACGAGGGAAATATGAAAACAGTTGAATGAAGCTACAGGTTCTCCTAAGGAAGGAATTAAGAAAGGGAAGGAAATATGAAGAAAAATCGGGTCAAGTTAGCAAGTGTATTAGTAAATAAAATATGAATCATTAAAATTAGGTAAAATATATTATATTTCTACCATGGGTTTAAACTGGTTCTGAAGATCGAGCGGCGACAAAATGCCCTCTGATCACAGGCGCCCGGGATTCTTGTCTATTCACGAACATTAGAAACAGTTGACGCCCTTGGTGCAAAAATAACTATTTTTTTATTGTTAGCTTGAAATAAAAGTAGCGTGCATTCGTAATAGGAATATTCCTTTGCAATGTAATGCGACTAATGTAATTGTTTTGTAAAAACAAAATTATAAAAACATTGGATAGAGGTATGCCCCCCCATGACATTCGCAGACCCTCCACTGGGTACAGCAAGCACATCAAGCTGGGCGAACGGTGAAGAGTAACACATTAGAAAAAAATGAGTAATATTGAAGAAGTCATTGTCATTGGAGCTGTAGCGTCCTAGTCGAGAGCTAACGACTACGTCAGTGGTGTCAAGGTTGTCGACTGGTGGCAGTGGCACGCGTCGTGACACCGTAGCATGCCACGAGCTTGTATGCGTAACTAGCGTCGGGAAAGGAGACCATTAGCAACCCCGTCGTTTCATAATGGGGATGGCGTTGTCTCTGGTGGCGGGGTAATGAAGTGCTTGGAGGGGCGATTTCGTCGTGGCACTCGTGCCACGGGCTCTCGCTCGTGGCATCGACCTTGACAACACTGAACTAGGATAAGTGTCTGAACGCGCCGCGTCGCTGTCCCGCAGAGCATAGGTTCACGCGTTCGAGCCCCGCTCTTCATTAACGTCTTTCCCTTATCGCGACGCGTCACGGACAGCCTCGTTTTCTTGCGACCTCGAGATCCTTGCGAGCTCGCAAATGTGTTCCGAGAATAAGGTTCAAAATATACCTCCATTTGTCTGTAGGGGATACTTTGCTTTGGCATGAAACGGCTCCTAAAAGAGGAAGCATTAAGATAATGGAACGAAATAACCGAAGGAAAAAAACATCTGGAAACACTCCCAGGCAGTTGCGAATTTCAAACAATATTCGGATTCCTGCATAATCTTAAGAGATAAGATGGCAAAATCATAATCAAAATGAATTTTATAAAATATGTACATTGACATTAATACATTAAACTAATAGCATGATTACTTTAAATATTTAAATAAACAATCCGTAATCCTAGTAACTTCGAACGTCCAGAATTAAGCTCAATATTTCCTTTTTTCGTCATTTTAATTGAGTTGTTAGCTAAGCGTTGCGAAAATGATCTATGCGATTGCGAAACAAAATTACAAATAAACATGCAAATAAGCGGGACATTTGAGAGTACTAACTTTCAAGACCAAAAAAATTAGTTTTGTAATGGTCAAACTGCTGAAATCAACATTTTCTGGTGTGAAAATTTTAATTTAGTTTTTCAATGAACTGTATAATCGTCATTGCGATTACTTTTGCTGTACGGCCAAAAAATTAAAACAGTGGTGCTATAGAATGGCACTGACATTCCTGTATTAGTTTTTTATTTTCTTTAGTCTCTGCTAACTATTTGGACTTGCCACATACTCTTGCCAGCTGCCATCTATCGCCGCCCAAAGTTCATTTTTTGACATTTTCTTAATGTTTCGGTTTTCTAATAGTAGAACGGAAATATTTTAAGAACAATAAAGAACAATAAAACATCGTCCTAAATGGCAATTTCCTTTGAAAAATTTGGAGCCGTAGACAATTGCGTTTGTGCGCTATTGTAAATTCGAAATATGAAGGTCTTTTTCAAAGAAAATTTGAGTTTTAGAAAAATTTCATTAGAAATCATTTAAAACACATTAACTCACAAATACAATACAGTTTACAAATTGCTGTAAATGTGCATATTAACGGTGCGAGAGATCTTTCAAAAACAATTACATTAGTGTATTTTTTGAAAAAACAAGAAGTACCCCAAAATGACCATTACGCCATATTAAAGATTGCAATTAGCACTATTCGTTCGAAAAGTTTGAAAAACAAAATTGGAGCTATTTATGAGAAAATTGCGTTTGAGCTTTTCTGAAAATGAGGAATTTGGGGCTAGTTTTCGCAAAAAAAAGTTCAGTTTTCGAGAAACTTTACAGTACATTTAAAGCACGTGCACTCAAATATAATAATGTTGACAAATCGCCGCTAATGTAGATATGAACGACGTGAGAGAAGTCAAATAATTACATTTTTTTATTTTTGAAAAAACAAAAGAATAGAGCAACTATGTCAGTTCATAAAGTACATTTAACACTATCCCTAGCAAAAGTTTGAAGAAACAATTTGGATCAGTTTGTGAGAATTTTTTATTTTTACATTTGCATATATTGCACGCAATATTGCGCGAAAACTACTAAATTTTTCAAAAAGTATACATGACCATAATGAAAGAACGTATCATGGAGAAGAAATTGTATTTGAAGGGAAAATCTCTATCTTCAATTTTGTAGTTTTAGGAAGTCGCCGAAAGAAAATTCAAACATTTTCTATTTTCGAAAATTCAGTTAACAATTTAAGTCTAATCTATGCCAACTTTATTAGTGCATTTCGCTCTATTCTTATTAGAAATTTAAAGAAAAAATTTGGAGCCATTTTTGAGAAAATTTTGAAAATTTGCGGGGGAATCTTCATGTAAAGTACCCCGAAATTTTGAAAAAAGTTTTTAAAAAAACAGCGCCTCGAGTCCGGCCAGATCGACTGGGGAATATCCATTTTGGAAAAAAATCCTACGTATGGTTTAGGCGATCGTCGTACGGACGGACGGACGGACGGACGGACGGACGGACGGACGGACGGACGGACGGACGGACGGACGGACGGACGGACGGACGGACGGACGGACGGACGGACGGACGGACGGACGGACGGACGGACGGACGGACGGACGGACGGACGGACGGACGGACGGACGGACGGACGGACGGACGGACGGACGTTTTGAAGAAAAAAAAACAACCTTTCTCGATTTCGAAGGACCTCAAAACTGATTTCAGTTGAAATCTTGAAATCTATTTTCCGTAGAATTACATAACTGTCCATATATTATGTTTATTAATTACTCCGTATACGGGAAGTAAGTATGTATGTATCCCGTATGTATACGGGAAGTAAGGAAAAAATGAGTAAGCTTGAAAGTAAATATGTTTAAATTTAAATCAGTAATGGACCCTATACATTTATGATCTTTTGCTTCACAGATATTGTGCTTTGAATCTAAGCTAGAAACAGATTGGACAAATGAAACCTTTCCATGTTAAGATATGATCAAGTTCGTAGAGAAGCTTTCTACATAGTTTTGCTGCATTAAGCCACTCATTATTTTAAATCTATATATTGCGATTTTGCGTTAGATGGGTGGCAAACACTAAAACTTCAGTAGTGTATAATGTCGCTGGATGTTTGGTCGCGTACCACGCTACAAAAAGTAATATTCTACAGTAAGGCGGCATCTTTTTTCGCTCGTCCTTTGTTTCGGGAGTCGAAGTAAATTTTCTAAGTTCATTTTAGGCACCAATATATAAAGGTCATTGTCCTTTCTCAGGCCCAAGAGAATGGCCCGCGGAATATCTAAGGGAGTTTAACTTTTCTGACATCAGCCCTAGATTTACGTTTGATAATGTCTAGCACACCGGCCCTACCTCCTGGGCATGACCTAAGACCTGGCATTAAACAGTACAGCGAGTACACGTAAGTGCCGTACTCAACTGCAAGGGCAAGGGCTTGCTCTATATAGGCAGCTCCGACTATCGTGATGGGAAGTTTTATATTGCAGTATTGCACCTTTGTTACAGGTGCTATTAAACTATTAAGAAATTAAGAGATTTAAAAAGTTTTGTACTTTCATGTATTGAAGATCTGTAATTAAATAAAGCGGGCGTGGATCGTTTACTTTTGCCCAGAGATGACGCTCCAGCACAGAAAAAAGAAAAAGAAAAATGAGGATGCTTCACATATTTCTTATGAATTCCATCGAATGTCGTCAATTTGAGAAATTTGTATGCTAGCCAGCATATTTTTTTCCGCGAGAAAACCAACTAAATAAATATTTTTAGATTTTTTGTGATGTACTCTTATCGACGACAAGTTTTTGTTTTTGAAATATTTTAAACCAACGGTGAAAAGAAAAGTAGAATTTAAAAGGAAAGATGGTAGTGATTAGCGACCTGCATAAATAAATTCCCATTTGCAGTCTGTTTTTGGGATTCACAATGCAATTAACTTTCACACATTTGTTCAATACACATTTTAATTTGATTTAGAAGCATTTCTAATAATTAAATGTCAAAAACATATGTTTACTCTCGTTTAGGCAGTAGCACATTGTTACTTTATCCAGTATGGTCAAATCGAATGTACAACAATAAAAACATTAAGAAGTATTTCTACTTAAATATTTCAGTCACTCTACTATATATTTTGTGGAGTCATTTTCATTCCCTAGCATATAAACTGTCGCCGTTTTTCCACGCATACATCTCACATGCTTATTTTAACACACATATGTATACACATCGCCCACTGCGATTCAGTGCTCGTCAGGCGCCATTGCCTTACAACGGAAGACTAGCCCGCCTCTGCCTCAGTCAACATGCTACGGTTAAAATTCCTACGAGGTCAAGCCTACTCTTCTATTTAAAAAAATCCGTGCAGCCAGGACTGCGGAAGGAAAAAATAGCATCTAAAAAGTGAAGGTAAACACCGTAAAAAAAACGGTTCGAGATGGGGAAGGGGATTCCTTGATCCAAGACAAGCCTTTTTTTCAGGGACGTTGAATCTTAAGATGCATGACTCTGGGAAACTACACGAATGCATATGTAGAGCCTCCGATGCTCTGCGCAATTCGCTCTCGAAAACGCACAAAATTGTTTTTATTCTTAATACCTTCATTTGTTAAAAATTTAAATAAAACCAACAAATTATTTAAATAACTTAATAGGTACTTAAGTCTTGCACATTCATTGACGTAATATAATAAAATTTCAGTACTACCTACGTACGTATCTTCCGACACTTTCCTTTGTCAAGGACTAAAATGAAAGATCGAAGAAAGATTATACAGAGGGCAAGCTCTAAGAAATCAGCTGTACAGTGTAAAAAGAAAAGAAAAAAAACGAAATAAAAACTTTAGGATATCTGAGACCCTGAATAGGAATCCTAGTGTTAAGAAATTAGACTAATTTCAGCAAAGGTGACCCCGAGGTAGTTTGTAACAGTCATGTTTGTACAGTCCATAAGTTGCTTGAAAAACATTTTTAAGTAGAAAATTAATACTATTAAAAAATATATTACAAGATAATTGAATAATTCCAGGTAAATAAAATGTAACTGTACACCTAGACGAAATTGCCTTGAATTTGAAATTCACCAGCATATTGAGTCGCTCCGGAACTAGCCGTTAGAAAGGTTCCAAGCAATTAAATGTGCTGGTCAACTTCAAATTCAAGGCCGTTTCGTCTATATGTACAAAGTTACATTTTATTTAACTGGAATTATTCAATTATTTACTGTTATATTTTTCATTAGTATTAATTTTCCACTTAAATTAACAATTTTCAAGCAAATTATGGACTTTACAAACAAGACTTACCAATTTTATCTCGTATCCACAGCATAGTTTATGACACCACTCGCCAATACCTTGCTGTTGGACGGAGACAAGACGCACCACGTCGAAGCGTTGTCTGCATGGGCTTCTTCGGGGCAGCGACACTCGCCCTCCGACTCCAGCACGACTTGCATTCCGGACCTCGCGCACTTCACGGTCACGCGGCACACCAGCGAGGTGAGCGAGGATTGCGAGCTCGTCTTCTCCACTTTCATGTCGACTGTTCTGAAGCCCGTGGAGCGCAGGAGATTCACGATGTCCTTCGTGTCCGGAGTTATCTGCTTCGACTGCTAGAATGGAAACAAAGAATTTGCGGTAATTTTTATATATTTAGTCAAATTAATAAAATCTGTTTATGATGAATGGGAGAGAAGATCAACTGCGCACGTTTTCTTGAGCTCTAGAATCCCTTTCCAACATTTTAACTGTAAATAGTGGAAAGATGAATACACTTTTTTTAAAAAGTTCAAAAAACTTCTCTTTCTCTTGATGAATGTCTATGTTTATATTACTGAAAAACTTTTCTTCGTAATTTAAGACATTCAGAGTTATTTTCTTATTGTTCATAACTGATTTATTACATTGTAAGTTGGCTTTGGCGACGTTTCGGCTAATCTCTTCAGATCTTCGGCTTTAAAGAAAAAAATATGCACTTTTTTAATAGGCACTTTATTCTTAGTGCAGTGAAAAAAATATGCACTTCACAAGAGGGATAATATAGAGAATTACTTGCAACTACAATCGAATTTAATAAATTAATGTTTTTATCATACATATTAAATTTTTTATGTATAAGTTGCAAGAAGCGTACCTTCTTTTTAATCAACTGTTTCTGTCAACACATTAAAAGTTGTAAAACTTAAGATACAAATTTTAACAAATAAAGCCAGAGGTCTGAAGATGGCTACAAGAGATTAGCCGAAACGTCGCCAACGCCAACTTATGTAATAAATCACAGTTATGTATGATAAGAAAATAAATCTGAATGTCTTACAGTAACAGATGAACAGTTAATAACAAATTAATAATATTTAATTCGAATAATATAAATAATTAACTCGAAATTAATAATAAAAAAATAAATTAACTAAAAGCGCGAGATTAGCAACGTTTAATAAATAGACATTTTCGTTCACTAGTTATAGAAAACCTATTTGCATCGGTAAACGAACGGCAGATTTAATTGCTAACAAAATAGTAACTCACCCCCAGCCCCACTCCTACCTCTACAAGCAAAAAGAGCTCAACAATACATGTGCATTGTGTAGTAACCATTATGTCCAGAAGCAACACAGGGAGCTATCTCAGCATTAATCAGGGAAAATTGACAAAAACCTGATCGAAATAGGGCTAGGTTTTTGTCCTGTAACTAATTGAGAAACTATTGGAGGGAGCGAGTTTTACTCACTTTGCGGGTCGTCTGGTTTTATTCGTAGAGTTACAGAGTTCTGGAGCCTTCCTATTTGCATTCAATAATAAACTTTCGGCGAGGTCGTGAGAAGCTTCGAGCACAAAATCACAATAGGAAAAAATTTTTTGCATTACTCTTTTTAAATAAATACACGAATGGTACGGTAACTATGAACTACTATCTTTCGCACATTTTAAGCAAATTCGATTTAATTTAATAGTTCAAAATTTAAGTTGTAGAATATTAATTTATTGCATTGAATTGAATATCAGTTTTAAAATTTTTGACCTTGGTATTACGAATACTTGGGCAGTATGTATTCAGGAAAATATATTTTTAATAGGCTGGAATACAACTCTACACATGTCAATAACATTTGGAAGTTATCATTGCATATCAGGAATCAATACTCAACTTATTCCCGAGTTTTCGTTAATACTCGTGAAAGCCCCAACAAAAGTTTTAACGCTCATTAACTTACTATCCAGCGTTCGTACGTCATTTAAAATGTATTAAACGAATGCGACCACGCACAAGAAACTTAACATTTGGAAATAACACATTTTATAAAATCACGAAGGTAATGTCTCACAAATATTTGATTGCAATTCCTACGAAAGAATAACTTACCTGCCAACTATCATTGAAAGAATCCGCATTGTCTTTCGTTAAACCTATCAACCATGAATATAATTTTCTCTTATGAGACGTAAGCGAATAATCTGCGTCTCCAGGCATTTTAAGTGATGTTCACTTCTTTTTAGGGTTTACTTAACACGCTCTCATTCAAGCACACGGAATTACAGTCCTAGTTTGTAGACCTCTTGCTTCCACTCCTGAAATAATACTGACGGGTTGTACTTATGTCATAGCTCAACTTTACCAACGAACTGTCTCCAGACAACGCAGAGAACGCTATTGGCTACAGCTAGTCATGTGACCGGCGTTTGATCAGTGTTATTAGAGACCTTGCGAGATATGAAAGATATAATACACAATTTTATAAGCAAGAATTATTCCCGTTGACTTGTAGGGCCTTTTATTATTATTATTATTATTATTATATTATTATTATTGTTATTATTATTATTATTTCAATAAATTGACTTTGTTCTATCATCAACAATAAATGATTATTAAAAATTGTTTTGGAAATCAATAATTTCACAAACATTAAAGTAAATGATTTGTTCCAGTTACAATTTATTACAAAAACAGAACAAATATAATTTGAGAAAACGCCTCAATTCAGAGAAATACCTTGCTTTATTAAAAATGAGAAAATTAATTTAACGAATTTAAGTGTCTTAGTCTATAGGGTATATGTGTGTATAGGACAGGCTGCAAGCGTATGACGTTCCAAATTGCCAGGTTATTGTGGTCAGGGCTCACATTATCTGCAACGGTAATATGAACCTGCAAATGTGTTCCTAACCAGCAAAAATGTTTTATCGGCGCCGAGCTTCGAACTCGTGTCCACGGAATTATCTCTTCATGCATTTTACCGCTTCTCACACAATCGCTCGGCCACCCTCATGTCTCCCGTCGCTTAAAAAACTAATGGTCCCTCCCATAATGTTTAACACGCAATTTTCGAAAATTCAGAGAGTTCAACGATAGTTAGACCTACACAAGATTTTTTTGTTCTCTCTGTGAAAAATTTTCAAAGAAAAAATTTCGAGCCGTTTAGAAAAAATTGTTTGTTTTTAAATGATAATAATTTCAAGCATAAATTACGCGAAAACTACTCGCTTTTATAAAAGAATTATACGAACATTTTTAAAGATCTAATTTTTACTTTCCCTTATACATAGTATATATGAAGCCAATATACGTTGTATAGGGAATGTAATGCTGCGGAAAATCCCCTATTATCGAAAATGTTTTTTTTCAAAACGTCCGTCCGTCCGTCTCTTCGTTCGTCCGTCCGTGAGCCCGTTCGTCTGTCCGTGTGTGATCACGACTACCGCCTAAACATAAGTAGGATTTTTTTTGAAAAAATGGATATTCCCCAGTCGATTTGGCTCGACTCAAAGCGCTGCGATATTGAAAAACTTTTTTCAAAATTTGGGGGTACTTTACATGAAGCCCTCGGACATTTTCAAAATTTTCTCAAAAACGGCTCCAAATTTTTTCTTTAAATTTTTTGTAAGGACAGAATAAAAACACTTATAAGGTGGCATAGGTCCCATTTTCACGGATAATTCTAAATTTTCGAAAATTGCAAAAATTGAAATTATTTTCGGCGTCTTCCTAGAACTACAAAATTGGAGATAAAGATTTTTCCTCCAAAAACATTTGTTGTCCAAAGTGTTCTTTCTTTAAGGTCATGTACATTTTTTTGAAAATTTTAGTAGTCTTCGCGCAATATTTCCAATTTTAAAAAGTTAGAAAAAACAAATTTTCTCAAAAACGGTTCCAGATTTTTTTGATAGAGATAGTGCAAAATGTACTCTATGAGATTATATTCACGCCATATTTCTCTATTCTTTTGTTTCTTTAAAATATTAAAAAATGTAATTTTTTTGACTTGTCTCTCACGTCGTTAATATTTACACTAGCGGCGATTTTTCACTTTATTATATTTATGAGTACATGTGCTTTAAATAATGTCAAATAAAGTTTCTCGAAAATTCAATAATTTTCTGTGCAAACTAGCTCAAAATTCCGCATATTCAGAAACGCTCAAATGCCATTTTTCTCAAAAATGGTTCCAAATTTTGTCTTCAAACTTTTCGAACGGGTAGTGCTAATTACACTCTTTAATATCCCGTAAAGTTTAATTTGGGGTATTTTTTGGTTTATTAAAAAATTACGCAAATGTAATTTTTTTGAAACATCTCTCACACCGTTCATATCCTCATTTCCAGCAATTTGTAAACACTGTTGTATTTGTGAGTTGATGTACATCAAATTACTTCCAATGATGTTTTCCGAAAACATAAAATTGTCTGTGAAAACGAGATTCAAATTTTGCATTTACAGTAGTGCTTAAACACCATTTTCTTAAAAACGGCTCTCAATTTTTTAAGGAAAATTACCATTTAGGACGAGATTTTACTATTCTCTAATATTCTTAAAATAATATTTCCGCTCTACTATTAGAAAACCGAATAATTAGGAAAATGCCAAAAAATATACTTTGGTCGGCAATAGACGGCAGCTGGCAAGAATACGTGGGAAGTTCGAATAGCTAGCCGAGACCGAAGGAAATAGAAAAATAATGCGGGAAAATCTGTGCCATTTTGTAGCACCACTAGTTTAGAACAAATATCATTGAAAGCAAAAATATCAATTTTCTATTTTCACTATTGTAGATTTGCAATGTTAGCTTTTTTGCATTTTCGAAAATACTCAGAGCTTGCGGAGAACAGCACCAGCATCATTTTTTACCATGTTTTACTACATAAGAGTAAAATATTTAAAGAAAAAAAAAATAGAGGCGATGTTGAGAAAATTATTGTTTAAAAATTTCCTATATTTCACGCACAATTACGCGAAATCTACTCATATTCTCGAAAAATTGTACATGAACTTATTTCAAGATCTATGAATCTGATGAACAGATTTTATTGAGGAAAATATCTGTCTTCAATATTGTACAAAGACGCTGAATATATTTTGAACTTTTGCAATTTTCAAAAAATCAGAGATTTCAACGAAAATTAAATCTAAACTATTCTCAAAATCAGCCTTTATGCTATCCGAAGACAAAATTTAATAAAAAATTAGGAGTCATTTTTGAGAAAATGTAAACGTTTTTGAGACCTCGTGTAAAGCATCCCTCAAAATCAAAATATCCATTTCAAAACTTGCAGGCCTTCAGTTCGGTCAGATCGATTGCTGAATATCTATTTCGAAGAAAATCGTTTGAATGGTATATGCGCTAGCGTTGAACATCCTAACCAGTGTAACAATAAGGAGTTTTTGCACGCCATAGCAGACGATACAATCGATCTTCTGCGCATGCGCAGTTCAAGTTTCGCATCAATTTGTGCATCTGCTCATGCGTAGAAGATCGATAATGCTGTCCGCTATGGCGCGCAAAAACTCTAATCAATCAGACCGTAGCTTTCAATCGATTTTTCCGTCAATCGATCAATTTTGCCGTCAATCGATTTTTCGATATCAAAGATCCAAAACCCTTGGATTCTAACTACACAACGGGATAGAGGAAGTAAATTACTACGAATGGGAACAAGATTTATCAGCTCTTTCGTTACCACACAATAAGGGTTTTTCTGACAAAAAACGCCGATTTCTGGCGCACGATGAAAATACTTTCCCTTCTAACGAAGTAAGGCGAGAAAGTAAATCTATGTATATATCAGTGTTTTTAAGAACACTAAAGTTATGAAAAATCATATGATATCAGCAGTATAATTGAATAAAGAAAAGCACAAAGAGAAACTGAAATCGCAAAACTGTCAAAATAACTTCTGTTGTTATCCTAGCCTTCTTGCTCTGGAGTTGATGAAAGAATTAAGCAGGTATTTGATTTAAAGAGAAACTTAATTTTTGCAATTTAGAATTAGTGTTTCCCCAAAATATGATCAGAATTTAACATTCAATTTGACAGATTTTTATAAGTACAAATATTTGTAATGTTTTAATTAATGGACAATTTCATTTTGATCTCTGAATAACTGCAGTATTAGTGATATGATAATACATCTTCCTATTAAGGTGTCCTTAAATGTTTTGTATTATGAAGCTAAAAAGAATATTGTTCTTTGAGTTTATAAAATAAATAGCAATTAGTTGATTTTGGTAAAATATGCAATAGTAGGTACTGATTATATTGTGTAAGCAGTTATATTATTTTCTGTTTGTGTGTCTGTGTGTATGAGTGTGATCGTGTGTCCTGTGTGTGTCTATGTATGATTGTGTGTATGTGTGTGTGTGTATACGCACATCAGAAGCAGAAGAAGAGAGAAATGAAGGGAGGGAAGGGAATTCAGATGGTTTTCTGGAATATTGGGGGATTGAGAAATAAAGATCCGTTTAAGGGGAAAGAAATACAAGAAATACATCTTGTATGGAAGTGGAATTACATTGGGTTGGTAGAGACATGGGTAGAAAAGAAATACACAGACAATTGAATGAAAGGAGGTTTGCATGGGAGTTGCAAGAAGCTTAGAGAAAAGCAAAACTGAGAGGAGTGAAGGAGGGATACTAAGAGGTGTGAGAAGAGAAGGAGAAGGGTGAGGAAACAAAAGGTAAATGATCTGTAGAGAGAAAGGTGGTTATTGAGGGAGTTGCATGGAGTAAATGCACCATATATATCCAAGTGATCTGGAGGAAGAATTAGAGATAATAAGAAGATTGAGAGAAGAAATAAGTACATTGTGTTTGGGGAAATTTTAATGTGAAAGTGGGAGGTAAAGGAGGGAAGATAGGGTGAGAGGAAGAGATTAAGTATAGGAAAGCTAAAGATAGGGAGACGGACAGACGATGAAGGAGGTTGTTGGAAGTGTTGGAGGAAGAGGGGTGGGTGATTGTGAATGGGAGTAAAGAGGGGGATGAGAGGGAGAGCTCACATTTATAAAGGACAGGGGAAGAGGCTTGATATTGGATTGTGATAACAGAAGAAGAAGGGTTAGGAAGCATAGAGATAATGGAAGAGGGGGAAGCTGTAGGCCCAGACTATGCACACATAATAGTGGAGTGGGGGAACCGAAGGTTAGGAGAGGAAATGAGTCAGTTAAGTCGGAAGAAAGATTGGTCAGAAGAAGTTTAGGGAAAGTTGTAGAGGAAAAAGGGTTGAGGGAGATATAAAAGACATGATGGAACAATTGAAAGAAATAGTGGAGGAAGCAGTGAAGAAGAGGAAGAGGCATATGGGAGAAGTCATGAAGAGCTATTTGTGGTGGGACAGAGAATGTAGGAAGAAAAGGAAGGAGATGAGAAGAGCTTATAGGAAAGAGAGAGAGAGAGAGAAAGAGATGAAAGATAGAATTAGACAGGAAACCCATGGGTTGCCCATGGATGTTTTTGATATTTTTTTAACTGAAGCATTTTACTTCACATTAGCTAATTTTTCAAGTTTTCATAATGAATGCCCAAAAATACTACACTCTTAGTTAACATTCTTGCAATATGCAAATAAAATGTGCTATCATATGCTATTTTTACACCAATTTGGTTAATGTTGTCTATTGTGTATAATTGAATGAATATAATTTCTTTCGATAGTTTTCAATATCTTATGTCTGAAGACAATCAGTAGTACTGCTTTATATGCAATCCAGTATTTGATGTAATTCCAATTATAGAAATATCTTGTTTTTATTGGAAGCCCAATAAAAATAAGATATTTCTAACTATTTTCTAAAAACAAGATTTTCTTCAGGTACATACATGTTATGTACCTGAAGTAGTGAACAATTAGTTTGTGAAATGTGCTTCCAATAAAAACAAATATATTTCAATTATTGGAATTACATCAAATACAATTTACTGATTGCGTATTAAACAGTACTTTCTTTTTAACCTATTAAGCAGTAATTTCTCTTTATAGTTTTCAATATCTTATGTTTTAATACAATCAGAAGTACTGTTTAACATGCAATCAGTAAATTGTATTTGATGTAATACATGTATGTACCTGAAGTTTCAAACAATTAGTTTGTGAAACATTGTGCTTCCAATAAAAACAAGATGTTTCTATAATTGGAATTACATCAAATAAATTATCTTCAGCATAAGTTCTGTAAATACTGCAAAATCATTTTAAAATAACAGTTATATTTTTTAATGATAAAACTACCAGCAACACATGCAAATACAAAATACAATTATGGAGAGAGACTCATCTTAAGATGTTTTCAAAAAATTTTGTGATTTATTTTATTTAAAGTAGTAAGTGGAATAGGAAGTGTAAGAAGATTACCCTCTTGATTTGAATTTATTATTTTATAATTTTGATAAATAACGTTTGGGAAATTAACCTGGCATATATTCTTGGTTTTTGTCTAAATTGATAGATTTTCAAAATCAAATTTAAGTGAATGCTGAATTCTGTGCTTTGAAATTGTTTTTTAATGAATTTCTCTAAGTTATTTTTATGCTCATGTATTCTTGTTTTATTCTTCGTTTTGTTTGGCCAATACACGAATTTGTTGGCAACGGATATAGTTTCCTTTTTCCACTTCAGAAGCTGGAATTACATCTTAACATTTCTAATAAGATTGTTTGTTTGTTAATATATGTCTAGATATTATATTTTTGAATTTTTTATTATTTTGTTAGTAATTTTAGGTTACATATGGCAAAACTATAGTTTTGTTAACAGCTAAGGTTTTGGAATAGGGTTGATCAGGTATGATATTAAACATTCCACATAGCATTGCTCTCTTCTTCTTTATGTGCTTTTTATTATACTCAACAGGATTTTTTAAAAATAAATTATCATGTACTATTTTTATATGACATTCCTGGTGAATGGGATGGGATCATTTTATTGCTCTATCTACGAGGCCATAAACAATGCCTCTCTTAGCTGTATGGGATGTTTAGGTAAATAATTAAGGATACGATTAGCAGCATTACCTTTTCTGTACCAATTTGTTGAATTTTTCTGTTGTCATGTTTGATATAGATATCTAGGAAGTTTATAGATTGATTATTTTTTTTCTAAAGTGAACTGGATTCATCACAAGAATTAAACATATTGAGCAAATTTAATGTCATTTTCATCAACTATAATTAATAGGTCATCCACATATCTTTTGTACAAACAATTTAACAGGCCAGGTAGGATTGATTCTTCAAGTCTACGCTTAACAATTTCTGGAAACACTGTACTAAGTTAACCACCAATTGGAGTTCCAGTCAATCATTGATAAATTACCTCATTAAATGAAAATTCTATGTTCATTAGAATACTTCTTACCACAAGAATTATTTCATGAATTGTAACTCAAGGTTTAAGTTGATTATGATGTTAAATGTTCCAAAATTCTCTTTATTTTTTTTCCTGTATTTCTCAGGTAAAAAGAATATAATATCACCAGAGTGAGTATATTATTCATCTCATCCTATTCCCAACTACCTTAAAACAAGCAAATTTTAAGAGAACTATTACTGAGATTAAGGCCAGATACTGTAATTCATTCATCCGTGTGTTATAGGTAAACTTTTCCTAGCCCAAGAGCAGCAGACGAGGTTGTGAATAGCGAATAGAGTTAATAAAGGAAGTTTTTTGTTTAAATTTAATTTTGGTTTTGTTTGATTCTTTCAATGCACCCGACCTGCGAGAAGCAATGTTTGATAGGAGGGCTGTAGTTAATTCAAGGTAATACGTTTACAAGCAAAACATTCTTCTGTTCCCAGCTACCACCAGTAATACAATCAATTTGTAAGAATGAGGTTACGAGATATTAAAATTCATTCATAGAAATGTGGTTTATTTCTATTGTGTGACTGCTATTTTCGTAAGTATCAAACGTGTTCTGAAACATCTTCCATGATATATCACATTTGAATGTACTTGATGCAACATCAAACTAGTGAGTCCTTTACGCGGACAGTTTCAGTAGTGAATCTTTTGCACAATTCTGTTTGGATATATATATATATATATATATATATATATATATATATATATATATATATATATATATATATATATATATATTTTGTGGAACCTTCAGTATAAAATGTATCTCTGAGAAACATTCGGTTCTCATGAGAATTTTTCCGGAATAAAATCTAGGCAGAATCGTGAAAGATTTTCTACTGGAACGCATTCCACTGTAAATATGTTAGGTTAGGTTAGTTTTCGTAACCTAGGTGCACGCATCGATTGGTAATGGTACACGTACATCGTGTACACGTGACGTCGTGTACGTTCCAATTCAGCTCAAGCGTACATTCATTTGGGCCAAATTACACGTTCGGTACACAAAAACTCATATCGTGACAAGCTCTTGTTCACATCCGTACATTGCAGATGCGCATTCCGTGCACGTTTGCCCTACATTGGCGTACGTTTAGCATACACACCGATTTTCGCCAGGGCAGAAATGGAAGGTAATAAATAGAGAAAGAGGTGAGAGGAAAAGACAGATATAGTAGTAAACCTAGGGGAATGGGAAATAATTGTAAATGATGAAGGGAGGAGAAGAGGTAGGGGAAAGGAGAAGGCAGCAGTGGATGGAAGAAACAGGTGAGATTGGGAAGGAAGAAGTATGGAAGATGGCTAAAAGAATGAAGAAAAGTTAGGCAAGGGACATAGATGAGACTGGGAATGAAGTATGGATGTATGAGCAGGATGATATCTTGGAAATATTGAGGAGGTAATGAACAGAGTATGGAAAGAGGTGGTATACCAGAAGACTGGAAAGAGGGGAATATTACACCTTTTACAAACGAGGAAAGTTAGATGATATAAAGAGCTATAGGGGGTATCACTCTTATGAGACGTGGGTGTAAAGTACATATGGAGATTGTCAGGATGAAACAAGAAGCAGAATTAGAAAAGATTAAAGGTGTTTGAGAAAAAAAACAGGTGGGATTTAGGAAGGGAAGGGGGGATAGTATTTATAACATGAATTTTATTATTGGGAGAGCAGTTAAAAGAGAAGAAGGGAAACTTAAGAGTTAATATTTCTATATTTAAAGGCTGCATTTGATAAGGTAGAGAGGGGGAGGTTGTGGGATGTTATGGGTATAAATAGAGGAAGTACTGGAAGAGTAAAACAAATATATGAGGAGACAAATTGCAGAGTGTAAGTGGGCAAGGAAATGGGGAGGATGTTATGGATTGATAAAGGGCTAAGGCAAGGGTGCCCGTTAAGTCCCACACGTTTTTAACGTGTACATAGTAGGACAGGGAAGTTTTATGGAAATGAACCAGGAGAGAGAGGTGATGATTGGAAAGGGGAGGATATGGACTATGACATACGTAGATGACATAGTTTCACTATCTAGAGATGAGAGAGATATGAGGAGTAAGTTAAAGATACTAGAAAATATTATAGATGATGGGAAGATGGAGGTGAGCATAGAGACGTCAGTAATGATGGTATGCAGGAAAGGAGGAGGGGGAGGAAAAAAGAAAAATGGTCTTGGAAGGAGGGGAGGATGGAACAGGTGAGGGAATATAAATACTTGGGGTATTTAATTAAGGATAATGGTAAGCAGGAAAGAAAGGCGAGAGAGTTAGTAAGAAAGGGAAGTTTAGTAATGAGAGAAGTTTGGAGTACAGTCGACTCTGGATACAGTGAATTTCTGGGGACTAACATTTTGGTTCACTATATCCGATGATGTCAAAATGAAATGGAATTTCTCCAGAACGATTGATTTCATAATGCAGAGACACAGAATGACATTAACAACACGAACTGAAAATTTCAGTATCTTTATTTGCCCTTAAAAATCAATTATTTTCAATTGTTTGCTTCGTACTTTTTCATTAGTAATTTTTCTAGATCCTTTATTTAGTCTTGACACCTTCCAATGCTTCTTGCACTATTGGAAACACTGTCCCACTCTCCGAAGGCTCTTGGAGATGCTTTCGGCAGCGGGATGACACAAGCGGCCATTGAAACTGATCACTTTTCCAGGGTTTTACTTTCCATGACGTTGTATTTCACATGTTCATTATAGCCGAACTTCAGGTTCACTATAAACCGAATCTTCTTATCCTTATTTGTAATGCAAGTTGGAATGGGACTAGAGACTTAAGTTCACTATAACCGAGAGTTCACTATATCCGA
Source organism: Acheta domesticus (assembly GCA_031308135.1). NCBI lineage: Eukaryota > Metazoa > Arthropoda > Insecta > Orthoptera > Gryllidae > Acheta > Acheta domesticus. The sequence goes on along the minus strand of JAHLJT010008446.1, from coordinate 71,460,029 downwards.
GTTCACTAAAGATGGAGTCGGCTGTATCTTCAAATGAAGATTTAGTGGAAGATATTTGAAATCACTGATAGAAAGTATAATTTTATGCTGGGCAGATATTTGGGGCTGGAAAGAATGGAGTTAATTGAAGAGACTGCGGGAGGGACATGTGTTGGACCCTGCATGGGCTACTACTCCACACTTAATTTTATACCAGTGGGCGTAAGTCCCTGGGGTTGGTCCTTAAGCTTTTGCTTTTAATCTAACCCCCTGACGACGCACAAATACAACCACCAGGCTGGTATCCAGACCCCACTGGAACGCAGTTTGCCCTCACAGCAAACCTCTCAATTCAATGCCTCGGTTGGGCCGCCCTGCTAGCTCAGAGCTACTAGTTTTCCAGGCTAGAATTGGAGTCTAATCAATTCTCCACCACATGTGCTGGGACAAGTCCCTTCTCTTTGCTCAGACTATCGAGCCACTGCCACGACGAAGCCGAGAGACCAACCCGGGGCCACCCGAACTAAGGTTCGAACGGTTCGGAACCCCCTTCCTGTCTCCTCATTGCCAAAATCTTTAGGCTATTGACGTGAGTATCGTCAAAACCTGGGCAATCTGACGGTAAGTATCAGAGTCCCATTAGACTTTAATACATGGATTCCAGAGCATTTCATAGAAACTTTCTTCACCCTATTCTGCCCATAGGCCCAACTGATAGATTACCGGGCAAGCCCAACTGATAGATTACCAGGAGCTTAGCATCGCCTCCTCACTGCCTCCACCTTGAAGTTAATGGCGTATGCTGCCATGAATTTAAGGGTCTGGTTGGTCGCCTGCAACTCTCCACCAGAGATCGTGTCCACCTATGGGGACATGATTGGGGGGCATCCCTGCGTGAAAAAGTGGAGAGACACCTGAGATGGTTTTTGGAAGTTGAGAAAGAGATGCTGAGGTATATGATTAGAGATGAAGCATGTAGGGGGGAAGTGAGAGGAAGAGCGAGGAGTAGGGCAATTAGATATGAGGAAAAATTAGAAAGAGGGGAGAGGGTGCAATTGTAAGGGAGTGTTTGAAAAATATTGATATACAAGGAGAAGAGAATAATGTCGTAATGGGAAAGGGAAAGATAGTGCTTTTTTACAGAAAGATGGTACTGTATTCAGGAAAAGAGTTAAGAAGGGAGAGAGGATGGTATGAAAATGAGGAAGAGTTTAAGGTTTAGGAACAATGTACTAAGACAGGAAAGTTTTGAGAGGAATATGGAAGTCAAGGTATGCCTGCAGTTAAAAGGAAAAATTTTCTGCAGCATTACATAACTTCCCTATACTACGTGTATTACTCTGTATATACGTACATATATGGGAAAGTGTATAGTACTCTGTATATACATACATATATTGTGAATTTCATTTCAACTCTATTGATTCACAAATTTTCATTTTCCTTTGTATTAATTGGAAAATTCTTTTTTTCTGCAAAACTTATAATTGTTGTTAGAACTTTGACTCACTATGAGCACAACATTTGGACAATATAGAAGAAGAGTTTTGATTCTGGTATGTGGAAATGGAGCATGTTATTAATGTTTCTAATGTTAGGAAAACGACATTAGGAACGTTAATGCACCTAGTTGAAGGGGAGACAGTTAATTTAATGAGTGTAGACACAATGAACATTGCAGAAATCATGAAGTTTCATCACAATAATTATTCTTTAATTTTATATTCATTATTGATTTTGTGAACAAATTTTGAAGATTCTTAATGATTTTTCAGGAATGTCTTTTATATTACATTAATAAAGCTTGTCACAATAATTAGAAAAATGAAAACTGACAAAGCATCATGTCACTAATAACTTCCTTACATATTTTTTCACATAAAAATTCCAAATAAATTTTACATTCTACTTAAAAACATTCACTGACACTGTACTTAACCACTTTTCACCTTCATGAATCTTTTCCAAATTGAAAAACGTTTCATGGGGCAATAGAGTATTGTTTCTACTATTACTATCTTATTATGAATCTTATTTTATCTTCTTCTTCTTCTTCTTCTTCTTCTTTTTTTTTTTAATATTTCATTTTCAATTTACCTTATAAACTTTGAAAAATTGCAGTGTTTAAAACCATGAACAGTAAGGCACTACACATATTATTTTGCAATATGTTACATATCTTTTAAAATACATAAACTATGTTTTTTTATTTTCAATTTTGTGTGACCTGAGTTTCTACAACATTTGCAAAAGTTACAAAAGCGCAAGACACATGGCATGTGCTATGGGTGTTTTTGTGTTTAACTGACCCTGCAACAAGTGATACTACTCAATATTTTTGAAAACTTTGTCAAAAGAGCAAGGGCTTAATTAGCTTTTGCTGAAAGTTGTAAAGTCTCATTATTAGAAATTGAAGATTGCTCTCAGTTGAGTACTGAAACTTTGGTATATTATTTATTAGTAAATGGATAACAAAGAATAGTACATAATGTATGTTTATTCAATTTTCCATTTACAAAAGTGTATGAACCACTCCTTGAGAAAAATACATAATCTTGAAGTAATCAGCACATTAGGATATTATATACTATTTCTGTTTTTTACATTAGATACACACTATTTCTATTCTGCACATTAGGTATATTCTATAATAGAAATAGAGATACTTCAAAGGCATGTTATTTTTCTGATTGTCTTCATTACATATCTAGAAATGAACAACTATTTTTGGTCTCTTTTCAGTCATCTTTATTTTAATGTAGGCCTCCTTGTAGAAAGATAATTCACTTGTTAAAATATATCAAAGAAAATGATAAAAGTACTAAGAATATATCTAATTTGTTGTTATAATTAGAAAAATTGGCATTTTTTAGAAACAAAAAGCTATCAAAAGATTCAAAGATTCTACATAAGTATCATCATTTTCTCATAACTAAAACAGCATTGGAGGCTTGTGCAGTGGAACATTTTTAATGTTGGCTCATCATTGTTAATATGGTAAAACTTGTCCAATGAACATTCTCAAGGGACCAGTCTTTTTTTCCATATTAGACAAGGTTTTCCACATTATGCATTGTAAAACTGTAAAATTTACCTTTCTGGGGACCATGATTTATGTTCACATTAGCCAGATTTCCGCATTATACATGTTCTGCATTGAGCTAGTTTTACTGTAATTTTATTCCAAATAAGAATGATACATTTCTTTTTTGTACTAAATTTTAATGAATTACACTGCTCAAAAAAAAATAATAAAAAATTATTAACTTTTTTAAAAAATGTAAAAAATGTAAAAATGTAATTTAAAAAAAAAAAAAAATCACTTGCTCAGGATTTTGCAATGAATTTACAGTAAATTGGTTATGCTGAATCCAAATATGTCATTAGGAGGGAACAGATTTATATGGACTAAAAGTATATGAAATATGGAAATATAGGTCATTATTAGAGACCGGAAAAATATGTAGTATAAAACGTCAAAATATGTACACAAATATGTAATGAAAATAGTAAAAAATATGTAAAATCGGATATAATATGAAATATTAAAATACACTAACAATAAAATACATTTGCTTAATACGAAATTAGATTTATAAAAACTGCTCACTTCACATTATACAACTTTCTCGCCAGTAGTAAATGCTTCATCTATTGTAATCCAGGACTGTAGTTTAGCAGCTGGACTAATCACAATAGAAGTCATCGCACAAACTGGCAAGATCTACAACCAGCAAACATACACTAGCATCTTCATCGAAGTGTTACACATTAATGATCGCAAATTTTTCTCCAAAGTTATGGTTACAGATCACAAAACATGGTGTCAGTGATGCTTTGGACACCCAAATTTCCCCAATAATGTAGGAAAAATGCTGATATAAAAAAAAAAATACATCTTTTCATAAAAAAATATGTAATTAAAAAGAAGAAAATTGATAAAATAAGAAAATATATTGTGAAAACAGCAAAGTATGTAAAATATGTAAATAGTACTAATATGTACAAATATGTAACGAAAAAATTCGATGTTCTGTTAGGAGGGCTATGACTCGCCAAGATTACAATTTTGAGAACGGTAAGTAGAAAGACAAAAAATATGTAATTACATAAAAATCCGGTCTCTAGTCATTATTTTTATCAAAATATGAAGTTAAATATGGACTTAATAAGATAATAAATGACTGTGGTAAAATAATATTTTATTGCCAGTGGATAAACCTTCATCTTTAAATTCTGAAATGTAACTTCCAATTTTACACTGGCTGACTGTGCTACTTTTGACATTTTAAACTGAATGAATAGAGAGATTAATAGAAATGAACCAACACATAGTATTTTGACTGGATTGTAACTGACAATGAGGAGCTGTATAAGTTGAATTCTGGTGCCCAAGTTAACATCATGCAATTTCCAGGTGACAGCCTCTGAGAGAAGGGGAGGGGGTAATGTGGATACTGAAATGAGGTGCATTTCCCATAGACACTTGAGGTTTTAAGGCATCTGTCAAACACATCCAACAGTTCGTCTCCTCATGCCCCCTTCAACTCATGGGACTCTCAGACCCCTCAGACAGGGCCTCAGGGCACTCAGGGCCTCAGTCAAGCTTACTCACTGTCAAGCTTAACATGCTATATGGACAAATTTTATAAGAAATATGGAAAATATATGGACTTTTATTCAAATATGTACCAAATTCCAAATAGGGGGGGGGGGAAGAAAAAAAAAGTAGCACTTTTTAACTCTACACATTGTGAAACATAAAGGTATTGCAAATTAGTATCGATATTGGTTTATTTAGTACATACATATTTGCAAAGAAATCCATTCCCTGGTCACTAGTTTCATTGCATTGGCTCTAGTTTTTGTGCTATGAATGTTGTGATGAATGAAGCTATCACAAAACTCACAGCATTGACAGCAAATATCTATCTTTATATAAACACTGTTGTTTCTCATTTAAAATATTGAATATTGCATTATTTCAGGATACTTTGATTGAGGTTCATCTTAATAATACATCTTCTTTTGTTACAAAACAATGATTTTGTCTGGAAGACATTTGAATGACTCTAATGTATTGTGCTATATTTTTGAGTATAATACACAACAAAAAGAGATTAGAATAGAAAGATATAGCAGAAAAATATGAAGCATATTTTGGTATAAAACTAGGTAATCAAGATAAGTTATGGGCTCCCCATATGCTATGCAAAATTTGTGGAGTCTCTACCAATGCAAAACTGGAAAACTGAAGAGTTTAAAATTTGGTGTACTGATGGTATGGTGAAAGCCCAAAAATCATCATGAAGATCATTATTTTTGTGCTGTGAATGTCAAAGGGTTCAATCATTACAAGAAATAGAACTAGAAATTCCCTGATTTAGAATCAGCAAGATAACCTGTGCCACATGGACCTGATGTTCCCATACCAGTGTTCACCTCACTCCTTGGAATTCCTGTGTCCGATAGTGAGGAGATATTAGATTCTAGGGTGTAATTCAGGTGCTAGCAGTGGCAATGAATATGATGGAAGTGTTGCTACAAAAGAGCAATTCTTCTAAGAAGAGGTCAGTTATTTAACATGTGGCCTCAGTTTGCCCAAACAAGCAGCTGCATCCACACTAAAAGAAAAGAAAGCCTGACACCAGAAGTGAAAATAACACTTTACAGGATTAGAGAAGCAAAACTCCTACCATATTTCAGTGCAAATGGAGACTTTGTGTACTATTCTAACATTACTTGGCTATTTGTTAATATAATAAAAATAATAAATAAATAATAATAAAATTGTCTTTATTAGTGGCGAGGCTGAGGCCATTTGGGCTGCTCTTCTGCCTAACCATATTAAATATATACATTATTTCATAAAAATATTAGACGCTAAGCTTATATGCCTTGGAAAATAATAGAGCTTTTAATTGCTTCTTAAAAGAATTGACTGAAAGACAGAATATGGTTGTTTCAGAATATCAACCCAAAGACTGGCAGTTTTTCATAGACACTGGCACTCAAAGTTTAAAGTGTGTTTTATTGCACAATAGCAACTGTTATCCATCAATCCCAATTGATCACTCAACAAAAATTAAAGAAGAATATGATAGTATCAAAATGGTCTTACAAAACCTTAGCTATCATGACCACCAATGGTCTATATGCGTAGATTTCAAAACGGTCAACTTTTTACTTGCACAACAAAGTGAATACACAAAGTACACATATTTTCTCTGCTTGTGGGATAGTTGAGCAAAGGACCAACACAGGAAAACAGAGACATGGCCGCCAAGGGCAAATATCACATAAGGTGCAGCAAGATCATAAATGACTCTTTGGTTGCCAAAGAATAGATCATTCTCACTCCCCAGCAAATAAAGTTGGGATTAATGAAGCAATTTGTGAGAGTGCTAATCAAGGATGGCAATTGATTCAAATACATTAGCAGATTCTACCCTGGACTGAGAATGGAAGGAAAAAAGTAAAAACTGACATATTTGATGGACCCTGAATTCAGAAATTGATAAATGATCCAAGTTTCTCAAGTTCCATGACTGATACTTAATCTTCTGCCTGACACAGCTTTGTCATTTTTGTCAATAACTTTTTGCATAATCCTAAAGCAGCAAATTATGCAGAACTGGTGCAAGACTTGCTTTTAAACTTTCAAAATTTTGGTGCAACTATGAAAATTAGGGTATATTCTCTCTATAGCCATCTAGACAAATTTCCAGAAAATCTTGGCAATATGAGTGAGGAACAACATGAGCAATTCGATCAAGAAATAAAGGTGATGGAATATAGATGTCAGGCCAGATGGGATAGACACATGATGGCAGACTACTGCTGAAGTCTTCAATGTGATTGTCCTGATTTGCCACATAAAAGGAAATGATATGAACAATGATTCCAAACAATTAATTGTGATTTGTTTTGGGCTGTAAATGTAAATAGTATATTGAATGTATTATTATCATGTATTTCAAGTGTTTGATTTTGTAGAAATGGGCATACATAATTTCATTTAGTTCAAGTTTTATGCAATTTACGAATAGCCTGTACTCAATAAATAAAATAATAATTTTTTGATATGGTTTTCACTATCTTAAAAACTAGAGCCAATCTACCAAAACCAATGTCATATTTGGAATCTGTGCATCAAACATACCCTAAAATGGCTTTAACTTGTTTGGGAAGAAAATGTGTGTTGACCTGTGTTGTTTTTATGATCCCATTATTTTCAAAATATTTGGATTAATTTGATCTAGAGATACACATACAGATATAATGTGTAGGGGAGCAGAGGAAACAGCGAACCCCTTTTTTAAATTTTACATATTACAAACACATGAAAGAGTCAAAGTTTGTACTTTTTGCTGTAAAATATGCATTCATATTTCACCTTGCTTAAGATACCTCTAAAACTTTAAATTTATACTTCTACAGGTATACAAAACCTATTTTTTAGAAGAATGCACACTGGTTCACTGTTTCCCAACCACAGGTGAACCACAATTTGGGGTACCACAAACCATGTATTTATTAAATCTAAATAAATTTCTCACTTATACAATATAGTCAAAACATTGCAATTAAAAAGGAATAAATGAATGATTTCAACACTAGCAAAGATGGAACACTTTGCTGCCTTAATGAATGTTCAAATTATCAAAACTAAATGGAAAGGAAAGATACGACTTCTACCGTTCGGTGTGCTCACATTATAGTGGATTTCCTAAATGCACCTTAATTGTAGACTCATGCACAGCTTTTATATCATTTTCAGGAAAATAGAAATGTCTTACAATTTTTATCCATTTTCTTTAAATAAGATATTTCATAATCACCTTCTTCCTCCTTGTCTTTTCTAATTTTGTCCGTGTAGAACATTTTCTTGCCCTGATCATTTGAAAGAGAAACTTGAACAAAGTCACCTGTCTTTATTTTTGTTCTATCAAATGCTGGGAAATATTCCTCTTCAGGATGGATAACCTTCGCTTTATCTGTTGAGGACACACTCTTCAGTTTGATCACAAAATCTTGCAAGTCTGAATCATCGCGGAATATTTTTTTCTTTATTTGTTTTACCTGCTTATTTTTCACTGTTTTCTCTCTCTGTTATTCTCGACCCTTCTTTACTGTATCTGATAGACATGTGTTGTCATGAGAACTAGGTTTGGAGTGTGTTAAATCAAGACCCTCTTATCTCTAAAATTGAAGCTTCTTATCATAAAATCATAATCTTCGAAAACATCCCTATCAAAGGAGAAAATACCACTTTCTTGAATCCACCAATAATATTATAGGCGTTGAGAGCTCTTTCATGGGCGGATTTCACACACTCCGCAACTTGGTTCGAAATTGTGATTGGCCTTCTTTGAAGACTTTTTAGATTTATTATTAATTCTGCAATTAAGTATTATTACTTGATGGCAGAATATCTTAACATAACATGCATTAAGCTTACATTGACTAACAATAAATTACAAGAGAGTAGTTAATAAAAAAAAAAAAATTAAGAATAATAGTACATAATTTGACAGCGCAAGCCTTGCTCCAATTCATTTTACTCCACTTCACTCCACTTCACCACACTTCACAACACTTAACTGTGATGTATTTCTTTCATATTTCTTTCCCTCCACTACCAACATTGCACTGTACTGCACTGCACTACATGAATAGAAATAAAATAATAATAATAATAATAATAATAATAATAATAATATAATAATAATAATAATACTATTAATAATAATGACAATACTACTACAACTACTACTAATAAAAACAATTAAACAAATTACTTAATAGGAAATACTACTAATTTAATAGTAGAAACTTAACAATAATACAATGATCTAAAATGTTGATAAATAGCTAGGGAACTAATTTATTTTTAAATTTTCTCAAGCTTTAAGGAAAGGGTTCAAAGAGTGTCACAGGCAAACTGTTCCAGACTCTAAAAGATGTCTACTCTTATAGATGGCACAGTCTCACAGTCTACCTCAGGGGCTCTGGTTCACAGATCCCCATGGACACATTTCAATATTATTTTGAATTTAAGAAGTTATCCACGAAAGAGAAATATAACTGCAGTTATTACAAATGAAAGGTAGAGGACCATTCATTATCTTGATTCAAAAAAATTAACAGTTTTTCACAATGCAAAAAATTTGTAGGTCTTTTTTCCACTTCGTAAAAAAATGGGAATTCGTACCTCAAATTACGAAATATCAAATAGAACAGTGTGTATCCTAGGCAGCTATTTGCTGTCTTCATGAGAGGCACTCAGGCAGTGATGACAAACATTCTGCACTTTAAAATAAATTTTCCTTCGACAAAAACAAAAAATATACGCAATGGTTCACAGTATCCTGTGGTTCACTGTACCTCCTGCTCCTCTACTATTTGTATATAGTACTTAATGAATTTTGCCCCAAGGAAAGTTGCAGTATGACTGCCCAAACATTGGCAACTGCTCATAGAACCCAGCCTCTCCTTGAGAGCCGAGAACCTATTGATTCTGGCTGCAAAATTCTAGGCTTTCAATTGTTTTCTCTTTGCTCACATAATTTAATTTGAGAAATTTGGCTCAAAAATGTTGTATTGAATTAACAGGGTTGTTATTTGTATGGAATTAATAAGTTGGTTTTTCAATGATACAATGAACTCGAATTCGAAACACATACTTGTAGCAAGTGTAATACACAGCCATTCCATAAAAGAGGAAAATGTTTAAAAAATGAAATTTGTATATAACTTTATGCATCCTCTCTGTTCAAATTTTATGATAAAAAAAGAAAGAAAGAAAGCAAAGGAAAAAAACAACCAAATTGCAATTTTTCGAGTAATTTTTCAATGATTGAAATCAAGTCTTTTAGCCAATAAATATTTTGTCTAAAATTAAGTTAATATTAGTACATCCTTACTGTGGGGATGAAATGGTTTTCTGCTCAAAACCAGGATCAAGACTATAGATTAATACGTTAGTTTCAGTTTTCTTTAATTTCAAGACATTTGGAAAGTAATATTTATGAAATTAAATTTTTAGAGTTACGACATTCAGTGTAATATATGTAACAAACATCTTTGAAAAGTTTTTTACTACATAGTATAAAAGTGTGCTTGTTTTAAAATGTTCTTTAAGTTGACATTCTCGTGACAAGGATACTATAAACATATCTTAATATTTATTTTGGATAAGAGTTTTTAAGAATTAGAGTGTTACATAAATTTTATTCAATTCTCTGTAATTATTCAATTAGAATTATTTTGATAAGATTCGTATGTCTGTTGTTTTGTACAATGATTTCATAATCTGTGTCAATTATATTTAATCATTAATAATGTTAATTATATGCATTATATTATTAATTACTCAATTTTCCTGCAGAATAAATCATTTTTAGTGTGTGTCTGAAATCACATAATTTTATTCAGTAATGCTTTTCTAATTCATATTATTTGCCAATGAGAAAAGAAATGGAAATGATACCATTCATTTTTGTTTATAGGATAATGGCACCTAAAACTTCAGCTGCAAGAGTTGCTAAAAACAGGGAAATGTTGAGGAATGAAAATCAAGAAAAATGGAAAGATTTTTTTGAGAAAGGAATAGAAATTGATTGAAAGGGCAAGAGGATAACAATGTTTACAAAATGAAAAGATGCTAAAACACAAAAGAGAAATAACAAGAATAAGAATTCAGAATTGTCGAAAAAGAAATTTCTGGAGATAAATGTACAAAACAAAATGAAAATACTGGTACTGTTAATAATGATACCGTTCACTTGTATAATGTTATTAAAAGTCAAGTTGTTGGACCCATGGCTGAGATCGCTAAGGTGGAAGTGCCATAGTGATCTTGGACCGTGGGGTCACAGCTTCGAGTCTCACCTTGGGCATGGTTTTATGTGTTCGTCCTTTCACCCCCTATCATCACCATATCGTTTCATTCTCATACCATAACGTTAAATCCAACAGTGGTTGCTAATGATGTTGTATGATGTTAGATAATTCCCGAAAGTGTTAAAGAGGATGTCAAAAAGTGTTTTGAATCATATGAAGTCAGTTGGCAAGCACCAAGTAAAAGGTATTATGTGTCTGTTAAAAACAAAAAAAGAAATGGGACAGAAAGTTCAAATACAAAAATGCCTCCTGCTTTTGACAATTTCAGCAGTTCATGCACGTTACAAAATGTGGGAAACCCTAAATATAGAATTTCCCCAATGTTTCACTAATTGCACCCTGATGGTGTGATAACCTTCACTACATATGTGTCTGTACACAACTATGCCAATTTTGAATTTTTGACTGAAGCTTTTTCCACATTTGTGAGTTTTTATTAACCCAAAAATCAATTCTTCAGATGATGAGCTATAGTATTGAAGGTGAGCATTGCATGATAAATAAATGAAAAACATGTTATTATTACATTAAATTGTCAAAATGTGTTGTGAAAGATACAATTTCTTTTCTAAACAAGAGATGGGAATCAGTGAAAGAAATACTTGGGATTAGGAACTTCCATAATTTTGAAAGATTTGATGGGGATCATTTTTTGGCAAGCTTTACTAATAACTCAGAATGAAAGAAAATACAAGTTGTTTTTCAAAAGAAAACACTTTAAAATTACAGAAGTTATAATTAATAGACCCTATAATTTAATGTTATTAAGAGAAATTTATGTGAAATGATGTTTTGAGTTGTCATGTGTAACGCCTGTAACAAATATGGATAACACACATGTAACAATATATTTAAAAAAGTCAATTTCATTATTATTGGCTAAATAATTTACAAACACCAACTTCTTGAAACCTACTGAAAAACTGGAAAACAATTTTATTGTATTTAATGGAGTAAGAGACCTGAATTTTGCTTAAATAACTCAACAGCCCTTTCAAGACTTCCCAAATTTTGTAACATCAGTGACACTACAATTCTTTTAACATCTTTGAAATCAATTTTTATTTATTTATTTATTTATTTACGTCAAAAACAGTTAAAAACTGCGTATGACGAGCTATGGGGAGAAGTGAATTTTGTGCACGTTTTCATAATTCTGTGGTCTCTATCCTAAACCATATTCTAGTCGAATTTTGAATACAGAAGAGAGAGTTTTTTTCGAGTTTTGTTGACAAAATATTCGCTCCTATATAATAAAATATATTTTCAAAGGTAAATTAGCTATAAATTTCTGCCCTGAACCCTCATGTTCTTCATGAAAGAATAATACTTTTTGCCGTGATAATATGAAAAACGATAATTTGAATAACTATATTTCCCACTGAAATTCAGAAGACGTGCACAAATAATGAAGTTACATTTATGTCCAGAAGCAAACAAGGGACCATCTCAGCATTTGCTCAAGGATCAGGGAAACTGGATGAAAAACCTGATCGAGATGGGGGCCATCAACCCAGAAACTGTGGTACAATACTTGTTACAGGTTCTTTAGAATTATACAGTCCAAATGATAATAATTACATTAACTATCATTGTTAAAATTAATTCTACTTTCCTTTTTGATGCTCGGTATAGTCTCGAATTGTATAGAAACAGTTATGCAGCAGAAAAGATTTTACTTGGGACTTAAACTTTTCTATTGAATTTAATCGTTTAATGTCTTCTGGCAAAGTGTTGTAGAGTAATGTACATGAATTGTATGTGAATTTTTTGTAGTGAGCTGTTGATACTGCCACCTGGTGAATATGATTACTACGTCGTGTGTTATACTTATAGACATCGGCGTTTGCTGAAAATATATTCCCGTCCTTAAGTAAGTCATTTTTGACAAAAACTACTGATTCGTAAATCAGGAGACAAGGTAATGGTAAAATTCCTAGATTAATAAAGAGTGACTTACAAGAATCACGTGGGTTGGATTTGCTTATTATTCGTACAATTCTTTTTTGTAATCTGAAAGTCTGTGAACTATAAGATGTGTTTCCCCAAAATATTATGCCATATCTCAGGCGGGAGTGAACATTGGCAAAATATACACAACGAGCTGTATGAAGGCTGACGGAATTTGAAAGAATTCTGAACGCGTAGCATAATGAGCTTAATTTTGTGTTCAATTCATTTAAGTGGGCATTCCATTTGAGGTTTGACTGAATTGATAGACCTAAAAATTTTGTTACATTAACATCAGTCAATGGCACACCGTTCATTTTCAATGGAGTACAGAATTTTTTATTTGATATGGAAAACTGCATTGAAACTGTTTTATTTCATTTACTTTTAATTTGTTATTACGGAACCAATTTGAAACGTCTGATATTGTACTATTTACGGTTTCTTTGTTGCAAAGAATATTTGTATCATCCGCAAAGAGAACTGTTCTTCCGTTTCGAATCGCTAAGGGCATGTCATTTACGTATAATAGGAAGAGAATAGGGCCTAAAATCGATCCTTGCGGGACTCCACGTACAATTGGCAAAGAACCGGAAAGGTGTGTACATAAAGTTCCATCATTCCAGTAAGGTATTTCTACTCTCTGAGATCGTTGTTTAAGGTACGAACATAGCCAATCTAGAGCAATACCACGGATTCCATACGAAGGTAATTTTGAAAGTAAAATGTTATGATCAATGACGTCAAAAGCTTTTGAAAGATCTAAAAATATTCCAATAGTTGCTTCGTTTTGATCCAATGATGAGGCAACATCCTTAAGAAAAGAAAAAATGGCTGTTTCCGTAGATTTTGATTTCCGGAATCCATGTTGGCAATTTGAAAACGCGTCGTGTTTATTGAGAAAGGTTTCCATTCGCACATAAAAAAGTCTCTCTAATATTTTTGAAAAAAACTGACAAAAGAGAAATTGGCCGATAATTTTGAACTTCATTTTTGTTGCCTTTTTTGAAGAGCGGCTTAATCTTAGCTGTTTTAAAAATATCTGGAAAAATTCCGGTGCATAAGGATGCATTAAATATGTGAGTTAACGGGTGTATAATGGCTGGCGCGCACGTCTTTAACAAACAATCCGGAAATTCATCTAAACCGGCCGAATATTTATTTTTTAATTTACCGATTATTTTGAGAATTTCATAGGAAGAGGTTTCGGAAACGAACATAGTGTCTAAGACTTTTAGGGAAACATCAGATGTTGAATTTTGTGGCTGAAAACCCTTAGTGAGATCGACAGCAATTCTCGAAAAGTATTGGTTAAAGAGACTAGCCACTGTTGCCGGATCGTTCACATCTCTATCGTTATCTTTTAAAACAACATTCTCTATAAGGTTTCTAGTTGGTTTGGTCGCATTTTTTACTATATCCCACATTGATTTTGTTTTGTTATTTGAGTTCAAAATATCCTGATCGTGTTTCATGATTTTAGCCTGCCTTATGACTTTTCTTAACAATGATTTGTATTTTTTAAAGTACAGGAGGAAATCTTGAGATACGTTATGATGCTTAGAAATGAAAGAAAGAATTCGTTTGTTTTTACATGATGTTCTAATCCCTTGTGTTATCCAAGAATTGTTTTTGCGTGAAATATTTAATTTTCTTTTCTGAAGAGGAAAGCAAGTGTTAAAATGAAATGAAAGCGTTGAAAAAAAGAATAATATTTATCGTTTGTATCAATAGTATTATAAACTGCGTCCCATGACTCCTGCAGCAAGTAATCAATGAATAATTTTATTTTACTTTTAGAAAACACTCTACTCATACGTGTATTATTTATTGTGTCATTGTTCACATTTCGTATAATGGTAAGAATTTGTGCATCGTGGTCACTGTATCCTAAATCTTTTGTTTCAATTTCATGTCGAGTAGTGGTTTTGTTAATTATAATTTGATCGATTGCCTTCTTTGAATTTACTGTGATCCGTGTAGGTACTTTTATTGTAATATCTAAATTGAAGGAATTAATTAAGTTAAGAAACTGCTCTTTCTCGCAAGATTCGACCAGAAAATCAATGTTAAAATCTCCACATACAACAATGGATTCAAAAGAGCGATTGATGACTTTGATAAGTGTTATCTCTAGTTTTTCTAAGAACAAAATGTAATCTGCAGCTCTCTTTGTTGGAGGCCTGTAGATGCAAAGCAATATCATTTTTAGCACAGGAAGATGTACAACAGAAATTTCAAAAACATTTTCAACGGCATACTCATTGAATTCCGTCAAGGAGATAGAATCAATATTATTTTTAACGTAAATACAAGAACCTCCATATGCCGGACTTTTATGAGATTCTCTTTTTCTACAATAATAGCCTGCGAGGTAAAAGTTTGGAATTTGGAAAATGCTAAGTTCATTAGGAGATAACCAATGTTCTGTAAAGCAAAGAACATCCATTTGATTTAAATCGCTCTGTAGAGCTGCCTCGATAAACTCAGTTTTATTTGAAAGGGATTGAACATTATGGTGCAATATCTTTATTTTTTGCAAGTACCTACACGAATGTTTTTCTGCTGCATCTGATTGTAGTTGCTATATATTTACTCCATTTTTACCTCGAGTGCGTGGTCGAAGGTTGTAATGTGTCCCAGCAGTCACAGGTGGTGAGGAAATAGAGGTGTCATTGGTAGTGGGAATGGAATTAAAGAAAATAATAGAAAGAATGCTGAAATTAAAGAATTTCTTGATTTTATCAATATATTTTGTTTAAAAAATACACTAAATTCTCCTTAAAAGATATAAGAATAAAAAGACACTGAAATGTAACAACTGTAACAAATGGAGTGGCAGATATACATTTGTTTTGGTGTCAATAAAAAAAATCACAAATATGCCTCGTAATGAGTTTTAAATGTTACCATCAACTTCAGAAAACTTATACCTCTTTTATCACTCACCTAAATTTTTAATGGATAAATCTATTGGGAATTTAACAACTATTCAGAAAGTAGTAATTTTCACTTTTCGTACTTGCAACTGTTTGCTTTTATAGTTATTAAACATACCATCATAAAATCTCCAGTCTGTATTTGTATTGTAGTCATCCAAAATTTTATTTATATTCACAATGACTAGTTGGCTCAACAGACAGGGTTAGAAATAAGCTAATTACACCCTAATAACTTTTAACTCCAGTTTCCCTTACTTAATTACATCTTTCATATATATGAAAGCAAATACAAGCCATTAAATAAAAGAAGAAATAAACTACTTTCTAGAAATATTACATTTTTACTTCAAATATTAATGACAAACAGATGCACTAAAAATACAAAATTAATTCACTTTCACAATATCATTGGAAATCATTACAGTCAACAAAACTAATTATCATATTGATTCTAAATGATGATACACCACCTGAAACAAAAGGAAAGATCATTTAGTATAAAAGTTTGGCTCAATGAGAATTCTACTTCCCATTGTCAAACTCACAATTATTATTATCATGAAGTTAAAATGGCTCACTGGACTTGCATACAGGCCTACAATAAATAAAAGTATTTGTAACATGCATTTGCCAGATTGCAAGGGAGAAAACTTCCTATGTACAGCATGTAAATTTCATACAAAGATAAGGCATTTACATCATGACAACTTTATTTCATCATGCCAACTGTATATTCATTATTAACATAATACATAATACTGATTGTGATATACAGGATGTCCGGGGAGGAAACGTCGAGCTTATTTTCGAAGTTTCGACATTTCCTCCCCGGACACCTGTATGTTTATAGAAAATTAATTTTCACCACACCGTATAACACTCTTTTTTAAATATTGGATTTGGTTATTTATGGCCAATACTAAAATACTATCAATACAAAAATTTCAAATCCATAACTTATTTGGATTCTGCTACAATTACAAAGCAGAAAAATAAATAGGAATAATAACGGTAAAATCATTTCAAAGTTCAAATGAGTGTATTTAATTTAGGAAACGTCAATTGAAAAATACCGGTGTGGTTTAGAAATATATACTTTGTTGTCATTTCTTTTTCTTTGCTATTTTAGGAACCTGATGATGGGGAAGATTGTCCCTGAAATGTAATTTTTATTAAGTTGATATTTTTAGCACCAAGAGTTCTTTTAATGTTTTTAAACCAAATTGTTACTTGAAATCAACATTTTAGAAATACAATCATTTGAATTTTGGTACATTATCTACAATATTTTTGTGGCTAATAATAATAATAATAATAATAATAATAATAACAACAACAACAACAGCAACAACAGCAACAACAGCAACAACAACAACAACTCCACATAGGGAGTATCGGTACGTGACCTTATAGTTGGCGGTGGAGCTTGAGTGCCCCCAAGAGCCTGAGAGCTATGTCAGTGGTAGCCTAGCTACTGGTAGGGTCTCCCTTTCTGAATAGGTTGAAGGTGAGGGGTCAGACGAAGAAGTACTCCAGAGGAGAGTGGGAGGTAAGTAGAGAGGGAAGGGTCATGAACCTTTGGACTTCTTGTTGTCGGTCAATGGAGGGGACAGGACAGAAAGTGGCCACTGATTAGAGTGGAGGCCCGAACCTTACATTAGCCAGCGAAGGAGGCTGCCTTCAGCAGTCAGTGAAAATCCCTTACGGATTAGTAATGCCGACTGGCGATCGGGCCCTTGCTGGGCCCGGCGGGGGGACGTTCCGAGGCCACTGCGAGTCGTAGTATCGGATGGCAGGAAATAACACTTGGGTTAAGTGTGATCAGTAAACTCTAACTTGCTACCTGCGAATCATCACTTAAAACCAATGAGCAAAATGGATAGAACAAGAAATGTAATGAATCGTAACGCGCCTTGTTCTACCAATGTCCCATACCTGCTCAGAAACAGAGATGTCACCTTGTCGACGTCTGGTCATCCCACGGATGTTAGTACCAGGGACCCGGAGTCGGCAGTAGCTCGAAGCAATCATCAGAGATGGACACGGGATGAATTGAAGGAGGTGATGAGGTGCTTTTACTTTGCAAAAGTAAAAAATGGGGGCTCGGAAATAGACGTTTTTGAGACACGGAGAGAGCGGAACCCAGATATGAGGGCTACACTCAGAGTTGGGCAGTATCGAAAATACTTGTATTTAAAATACGTATTTTCGATACTTTTGTAATTTGTATTTTGTATCGAAAATACATATTGAAACATGTATTTTGTATTTGTATCGAAAATACTTTCTGATAGTATTTTGTATTTTCAAAATACAAAAATACTTTTTATTAATCCGTCAGAAACATTGATCGGGCCAGTAAATGGAGACAGTCTTGCCACGTGGACGGGTGCAACCGGACCTCCGGTTCGTCCGATAACGTTTTTTGCTCTCCGTCGGTTCAACCGGAGATAACCGGAGGAGCGCTGTAATCACGGTGTAAGATATATTCTTACACCGTGGCTATAATCGCGAGCTCCGATTCAATTTCTCGGAGAGCAGGCTCCGCATGCCAGAACGAGTGCTGCCCATTTGTGTGCCCTGTGCCCAGTGGTTGTCCGCAGTGATTAAAAACTTGTGCTTGCGGTGTTTTTAAGAGCTTTTAATAGTTCGCTGATATTTTGTTATGGTATATTTAGGTAAAAATTTAATTTTTTCCTGGCGACCTTGTCCTAAATGAAGCTTTATATATACATTTTAGGTTTATTTGAACTAAAACACGTCGATTTTACAGCGCCTAATAGAGCCTATTTCAACATTAATGCCTATCTGTGCCTATTTTACGTTTAAAAACCTAAAATGAGACTAATTTGCCTAATTTCGTCAATGGCTTCTTTTCCCTTTTTTCTTCTGTGTTGGCACAACAGACAAGGATGATATTAATTTTAAGTCACTTTTAACAACCCTAATTGCATTCGTCCTCTTGTACCTTTTTATCCACTTGCCTCATTTTGTCGCCTGTAAGAGAGCGAGAAATGAATATACTGGACAAGGATCTTGCGATAAATGTCTCCACGCCACTACTTCCTGACTTTGTGGAGAAGCTGTCTCCGTTTCCAAGATAAAGCGATTGAATTTCCCTGAAAGCAAAGTGATCTTAACCGATAAGAAACATTCATTTTCTCTTGAAAACTTGGAGACTATATTAGTAATTTATTGTGAGGCAAAATACGGTAGTAATAATTCTAACTATAAACAAACTTGTTCATAATAGTATTATCGCAAATATTCAATACTGATTTTACGTAATATTGATTTATGTTCTTACTTTTGAGAAATACAATAAAAGGTCTAAAAGTGCGCAAAAAAAAGCGCAATATTGCGCGAAAACTACTACAATTTTCAAAAAAATATACATGATCTTAATGAAAAAACTCGCTTTGGAGAACAAATTTGATTTGGAGGAAAAATCTCTATCTTCAATTTTGTAGTTGTAGGAAGACGTCGAACAAAATTCAAACTTTTGCATTTTTGAAAATTCGGGAGTTAACCGTGAAAATGAGATCTATGCCACCTTTATAAGTGTATTTTACTCTATCCTTACAAGAAATTTAAAGAAAAAATTTGGAGCCGTTTCTGAGAAAATTTTGAAAATGTCTGGGAGGCTTCATGTAAAGTACCCCCAAATTTTGAAGAAACTTTTCCAAAATCGCGGCGCCTCGAGTGGAAGCAGATTGACCGGGGTATATCCATTTTAGAAGAAATCGCACGTATGGTTAAGCCCTAGTGTTGTTCAAGGACCTACGGACGGACCGACGGACGTTTTGAAGAGACACACTTTTTCGGTATCAAGGGACCCCAAAACGTGTATTTCCGTTGAAATCTTGAAATCGATTTCCCGCTGAATTACATAACTTCCCCAATACTACGTATATTACTCCGTATATACGTACGTATACGGGAAAGTAAATATCCGAAGTATTCATCAGATATATTTTATATATCATCATATAGTTCATATTTTAAGTCTGAAAGGCATCTCGGTTAATTGTCTATAACCTGCAATATTTGTCCCAAACTATCACCTCCCAAGAACTCATTGTGAGATCTTTAAACTCCAAGTATCCCTTCGGCTCTTACACTTAGCACGGACAAGATGCCTTTCAGACTTGAAATAAATTACGTAACGCAAATTTCGAGTATTTTCATATCCCCTCCCTCCCCCTTGTAATGCACTTTTCTATCTCTATGTAAAGCAGCGTAACGCTGCCTCAGACCCCCTCCCTCCCCCTTTAGCGTTACGTAATTTAAGGATGACCCATACGGATACCTGAAATAGGTTGAAAATTTCATTTGCAACATTTCTGTATAAAGAATGTTATATATTTTTAATAATAAAATTTTAAATAATAATTTTATTGAACGTGAATTGTTTAAAAGAGAAAAATAGAAGTTATTATGTGTAAAACACCGTTGATTGTATTTTGTATTTTCAAAAGTATTTTAAAATACTATTTTGTATTTTGTATCTAAAATACTTCAGTATTTTGTATTTAGTATCTAAAATACTTTCGGTGAAGTATTTTGTATTTTGTATCTGAAATACATTTTTCAAGTATTTTGCCCAACCTTGACTACACTAGACTCAAAGAAGCTTGCCAGTCAACGACGATACATACTCAGCAGTGGAAAATTCATAGCAGAACAACTCGCTGACATTCAGAGAAATGCGGAGTACGTTCTTCAATCGAACTATCCACATGACGAACAATTAGAACCATCTAATATCCCTGAAAACGATGGCCTTCTTGAAGGTTCATCTCTTCCAAGTGAAACATCCGTCAGTGGGGATAATTCCATGAGTTACACGAAAAGGACATGATGCATGAGTTAGTCTACTTCCATTCGAATCTTGTGCATCTTGAGGAGAATTTACGAAAATGCTAAAGCTAAGAGAGTGATAGAAACAACAAATTCTGTCTTGAACGAGTTTGTACAGACCTCAAGTAGAGATCTAGATATTACTGAAATCAATCACATTGTATATGCAACTGGATATCTAGTATCTCAGATAATTTCTGGGGCCAGCCAAGAACACCTATGGCCGGCAGACAGAATAAACAGCTCCGTACCCCCATGGGCGAAAATAATTATGAAACGGATAGCCGACACACGGCGTGAAATATCACTCTTAGCCGAGGCATCTTCTAAATCAAATCATACTTCTAAACTTCAACAAAAAATACTCCATGTTGAAAAAAAAATACAAAATTGAAAACGACACAAGGCTAATGGTAACTGAGCAGCTAAAAGAGAAAATCCAAGCATTTGCTCAACGAATTAGACGTTACAAACACAGAGAAGATTTACGTGTGCAGAACCGGTTGTTTGAAATAGACGCGAAGTGAATTACCGCAGTCTCACTCAAAAACCGAATGGCAATGCTGCGTCTCCTTCAAAAGATGACGACGAAATATTTTGGGCAGGAATCTAGGAGGAGAGCATATCCTACAACAAAGACACATCTTGACTACAATCTGAAGTTGATGCTGCCGATGGAATGGTGGAAACAGTGGAACATGTTCACGAATTTTCGGAAGAGGACCTCTGCCAAGCAGTTAAGAACATGGTAAACTGGAAATCCCCACGGTTGATAAGATCCAGATTTATTGTATTAAGAATTTACAGCATTACACTCTCATCTGGCAAAGGGTGTTAATAAAATTTTACAAAACCCAAAGGAACTCCCGGAATGGCTCACTCGCGGCATCACGTATTTGCTACCCAAAGTGGGAGAGAGCTCTTTGGAGAAGAACTGCAGGCCAATCATTAGCCTGTCTGTAATGTACAAAGTTATAACTGCGGCCATAGCTGAGAAAATGTATCGACACATAGAGAAGACCCATCTGTTGCCAGTTCAACAGAAAGGATGTCGTAAAGGTTTCTATGGCTGTAAGGAAATTTTGCTACTAAATTAAGTCATCTTGAATGATGTAATGAAACGAAAACGTAATTTAAGCATGGCTTGGATTGACTACCAGAAGGCCTTTGGCAGTGTGCCACACGATTGGATATTGAAGACCCTGGAGATCTACCGATTTCATCCTAGACTTATTGACTTTTGCAAGTTAGTATGAAGTCGTGGTTACTAATTTACAGGAAAGGGAGTAGTAGAAACAAGAAGAATTCAGATTAACAGGGAGTTTTCCGAGGAGATTCGCGATCCCCTCTGCTGTTTTGCATTAGTTTCATCCCACTATCTAGACAGTAGTCGCGATCTGACTTTGGTTACAAGCTCCTTGTTGATGAAAGACCAGTATCACATTTGTTTTACATGGATGATCTTAAAGTGTTTACAAGGAATCAAGCTATTCTCTCCCAAATGCTGTCCGTCGTGAATAATTTTAGCAATGACATCTGCATGAAGTTTGGTCTTGACATTTGTGCAAAAATGAACTTAAAGAGAGGCAAAATAACGTCAGAGGGCATTGAAATTGATACGCACACTATAATTCAAAATCTTGAGCCAGGTGAAACAAATATCTGAGCATTGAAGAATGTGAGACAATCTCAAACGACACAATGAGAGAATTCGCAGGGAGTACCACAGAAGAGTGATACTGGTCCTGCAGTCCGCTCTGAACTCCAGGAATAAAATACCAGTAATAGTAGCCGTAGCCTGTAGCCGAATACAGTTTCGGACTAGTGGACTGGACTGAGCAAGATATTCGCATCATGGATCGAAAAAACAGAAAACTGCTTACAATGCATCACGTTATCCACCCTCGAGCTGATATATATATAGACATTATGTATCACGTAAGAAACGAGGAAGAGACCTCAGACAAAGTGAGGACTCCTGGCACAATGCAATAGTCGGGATGGGAAAATATGTAGTTAGTCGTCAAGATGACCCACAAGAGGCAGGTCATAAAATCTGACCGAAGAAATGGAAACAGGGGCATTGTAAGTGTGGCAAGAAGCATTGGGAAAAATAATATGCGAGACACTGAACTTCTGATGCTACTGAACATGAAATGTGAGACACAAAAAATGTTAAAGAAATAGTGGAGAAACAAACTACTCCACGAAAAATATTTGAAACGAATGGACGGTACAGATCAATAAAGATCAATCATCTATGTGGGTTAAAAGGGGAAGGATGAAGCCAGAATCAGAAGCACTTTTAATAGCTGCCCAACATCAGGCCTTGAGAACACAGCATTATGATAAAGCGGTTCTCAAAATTTCCCAAGATGATAAATGCAGCATTTGACGCATTTTAATTTACAAATACAATAA
This sequence comes from Acheta domesticus, assembly GCA_031308135.1. Classification (NCBI taxonomy): domain Eukaryota; kingdom Metazoa; phylum Arthropoda; class Insecta; order Orthoptera; family Gryllidae; genus Acheta; species Acheta domesticus. Next base: position 71,436,972 of record JAHLJT010008446.1, on the reverse strand, counting down.
TGAGAGCGTAGGCTTCCGCGGCCGGAGTCAATATTAAGTTGGCTGTCCGGGTGACGCCGCGTCCGTGGCAAAGGTGCCGACGTTTCGGTCGCCATTCTGCGACCTTCCTCAGGGCGTAATGCACGGAGTTGTACTGTGCACGGGTTAATATAGGGCTACGTTCCCCTTCTACCTGTGTACCGGTTGGCCGGGTGGTCGGCCAATGCGGAGAGAGTGCACCGGCCAATCAGGGCCGGGCTCTCCGCGGGGCGCTGTTGACGGACGGCGCTCCGTCCGTTACCGGACGTAGGGGAGTAGCTAGGACCGCGTCCGTTCGAGACCGGACGTCCTGGTAAAATAGGTGTTTCCAGGCATCGTGAAGACGAATGCCTTGGTCAGCATTAAGATTATGCGGGTGTTTAATTATTTCCACCGCCTCTTTTACCCTCCTCGTACCCCAGCGGTCTTCTCTGGCTAAGAGGCGGGTGTCATCAAATAAGATGGCATGGCCAGTTTTCCATGCGTGCAATGCTATGGCCGATTTATTCGTATTATTGTATTTATAATGACGAATATGTTCCCGGAGGCGTTCATCTACTGTGCGTCCCGTCTCGCCAATGTAACTATGGCCGCAGCTGCATGGGATCTCGTATACCCCTGATGACATAAGGGGAGGGACGCGATCTTTCACGCGTACAAGCTTTTGCCCAAGTTTTTCCTGGGCTTTGTAGGCCGTCTTTATATCAAAGCGGCTCAATAGCTTGCCAATCTTATCGGTGACACCTCGTATATACGGTAGAGTGGCTATAGTTTGGTTGGTATTGTCACTAATGGGCTGGCCATAGTTACATTGGCGAGACGGGACGCACAGTAGATGAACGCCTCCGGGAACATATTCGTCATTATAAATACAATAATACGAATAAATCGGCCATAGCATTGCACGCATGGAAAACTGGCCATGCCATCTTATTTGATGACACCCGCCTCTTAGCCAGAGAAGACCGCTGGGGTACGAGGAGGGTAAAAGAGGCGGTGGAAATAATTAAACACCCGCATAATCTTAATGCTGACCAAGGCATTCGTCTTCACGATGCCTGGAAACACCTATTTTACCAGGACGTCCGGTCTCGAACGGACGCGGTCCTAGCTACTCCCCTACGTCCGGTAACGGACGGAGCGCCGTCCGTCAACAGCGCCCCGCGGAGAGCCCGGCCCTGATTGGCCGGTGCACTCTCTCCGCATTGGCCGACCACCCGGCCAACCGGTACACAGGTAGAAGGGGAACGTAGCCCTATATTAACCCGTGCACAGTACAACTCCGTGCATTACGCCCTGAGGAAGGTCGCAGAATGGCGACCGAAACGTCGGCACCTTTGCCACGGACGCGGCGTCACCCGGACAGCCAACTTAATATTGACTCCGGCCGCGGAAGCCTACGCTCTCACTTGACCAACCTCTACGGGGAGGAAATATTTAAACTCACTCGTGAGTTCACTACATTGCGTGACAAACGGAAACGAAAGCTGAGTCAGCTCGCTTTCCTCCAACGGTGCAGAGATGAGGACGTTCTGCCGTCCTTTCTCGAAATCCGTCACCAGACTCAGACCCAGGCAGCATTGCGGATTCTCCGTAGAACGGGTTTTGCCCTCCTGCGTGAGAGGATCCGCGATACCAGGATGCAACTCTCTAACATCGAACGTAAGTTGCTTAATATTCATTTAAAGCTTGCATGTTGTCTTAGTGTACCTGATTTTATCACACTTGATACGGTTTCGGCTGAAGCCGCGGAAAGTGTATTTGATAAATCTAGATGTAAGCAAATTCGGAAATTCGACAAACTAAAGGCCAAACAACATCCTGAGGCCTGTAGGGTTGGCCTGACGAGTACTGTCGTCAACCTAACTGACGAACAGTTGAACCAGGCTACTGTGTCTGTATTGAGTAAAGGCCTCAATTTCGCCCCCGTGCCCGACCGCGTTCCTACCGCGGATATCGTGGCAGGGGTGGAAAACGCGGTTTCAAAACTGCCTGCCGACCAGGCTGACTACATACGCAGAGAATCGGCTCGTTTTCTGGCCCATTCTAAATTGCCACGTAGTAATTTGCCACGCGAGGAGCGTTTAGCGTTGCGCGAACTTCGTAAGCGTGAGGACATCGTTGTAGTACCGGCAGACAAAGGCAATGCCACGGTGGTCATGAAAACTATTGACTACCATTCTAAAGTTGAGGCGTTGCTGACAGATCAGGCCTATACTGTTCTGCAAAGTAATCCCGTTCGTAAGCTGAGGGGAGAGGTCGCGGCACGGATTAACAACTCGGCTGCTATAGAGTCGGAGGCCAAACCTAGGTTAAAACGTGGCAACCACTGTATTCCTAGGCTTTATGGTCTTCCTAAGATACATAAGCCCGACGTGCCACTGCGCCCCATTGTGAGCGCTATTAACTCCCCCACCCACCCTCTTGCCCGCTATGTGACCGATAAACTGCAGCCTTTGACTGACGACATCAAGTCAGCTGTCAGGAATTCGGCCCACCTTATTGACATTCTTAAGGAGCTCCGCATAAATGACTCGGACATCCTCGTCAGCTTCGATGTCACGTCTTTGTTCACTATGGTTCCAGTGGACGAGGCGGCCACTGTCATACGCAGAAAACTTTGCTCCCGTGGGCTCACGTCGGAATGGGCCGACTTAGCTGAGTTCTGTCTCACGTCCACTTTCTTCCAATACCGAGAGCAACTATATGCTCAAGTTGAAGGAGCGGCCATGGGTTCTCCCCTCTCTCCAGTTGTGGCTAACCTGTTTATGGAGGCCTTTGAAACGGAGGCCCTGGAGAATGCCCCACTAAAACCAACTGTTTGGCTCCGGTACGTGGACGATACACTAGTAGTGTGGCCCCACGGTCCTCACACCTTAGCTGACTTCCTCCAGCACCTTAACAACACACACCCTAAGATTAAGTTTACGATGGAGGTGGAAAATGAGGGAAAATTACCTTTCCTTGACGTGCTGGTGAGTCGGAAAGCGAACGGTAGACTAGGACACAGTGTTTACCGTAAACCCACTCATACAAACCGTTATTTGCATGCCGGCTCCCACCATCACCCGGCAACTAAACGGGGGGTTTTGAAAACTCTGGCCATCAGAGCAACTAGAGTGTGTGATAAGGAATCGTTGGACTCTGAAATGGAGCTCCTAAAGACCACATTTCGAGCTAACGGATACAGCGCTAGCGCTGCCAACCAAGCGGTACGGCAGGCTACGACCACTTCCAACACGGTCGATATCACCACACTTAGTGACAATACCAACCAAACTATAGCCACTCTACCGTATATACGAGGTGTCACCGATAAGATTGGCAAGCTATTGAGCCGCCTTGATATAAAGACGGCCTACAAAGCCCAGGAAAAACTTGGGCAAAAGCTTGTACGCGTGAAAGATCGCGTCCCTCCCCTTATGTCATCAGGGGTATACGAGATCCCATGCAGCTGCGGCCATAGTTACATTGGCGAGACGGGACGCACAGTAGATGAACGCCTCCGGGAACATATTCGTCATTATAAATACAATAATACGAATAAATCGGCCATAGCATTGCACGCATGGAAAACTGGCCATGCCATCTTATTTGATGACACCCGCCTCTTAGCCAGAGAAGACCGCTGGGGTACGAGGAGGGTAAAAGAGGCGGTGGAAATAATTAAACACCCGCATAATCTTAATGCTGACCAAGGCATTCGTCTTCACGATGCCTGGAAACACCTATTTTACCAGGACGTCCGGTCTCGAACGGACGCGGTCCTAGCTACTCCCCTACGTCCGGTAACGGACGGAGCGCCGTCCGTCAACAGCGCCCCGCGGAGAGCCCGGCCCTGATTGGCCGGTGCACTCTCTCCGCATTGGCCGACCACGCGGCCAACCGGTACACAGGTAGAAGGGGAACGTAGCCCTATATTAACCCGTGCACAGTACAACTCCGTGCATTACGCCCTGAGGAAGGTCGCAGAATGGCGACCGAAACGTCGGCACCTTTGCCACGGACGCGGCGTCATCCGGACAGCCAACTTAATAAATACAATAATGTTTAAAAAACTGCTGGAAATGTGCATATTAACGGCGTGAGAGATCTTTTAAAGAAATTGCATCGATGTAATTTTTGCAAAAACAAAAAAATTCCCCAAATTGAACTTTACGTCATATTAAAGAGTGCAATTACCACTATGCGTTCGAAAAGTTCGAAGAAAAAATTTGAAGCCATTTTTGAGAAAATTGCGTCCGAGTCTTTCTGAAAATGCGGAATTTTGTGCTGGTTTTCAGAGAAAACTATTCAATTTTATATGGCATTATTTAAAGCACATGTACTCATAAATATAATAATGTGAACAAATCGCCGCTAATGTATATATTAACGACGTGAGAGACAAATAAAAAAATCATTTTGCTGTAGTTTTTGAAAAACAAAAGAATAGAGCAATATGGCGTTAATATTATCTCATAGAGCACATTTAGCACTATCCCTAACAAAGGTTTAAAGAAAAAATTTGGAGCGGTTTTTGAGAAAATCTGGTTTTGGTAATTTTTAACATCGCAAATATTGCGTGCAAAATTGCGCAATAACTACTAAAATTTTCAAAAACATGTACCAAACCTGAATGAAAGAATTCACTTTGGACAACAAGTTTTATTTGAAGGAAAATCTCTATTTTCGATTTTGTACTTCTAGGAAGACGCCGAGAAAATTTCAAACTTTTGCAATTTTCGTTAACCGTGAAAATGGGACCTATGTCACCTTTATAAGTATATTTTAGTCTATTCTTACAAGAAATTTAAAGACAAATTTGGAGCCGTTTTTGGGAAAATTTTGAAAATGTCCGGGGGCTTCATGTAAACTACCTCCAAATTTTGAAGAAAAATTTTTCAAAATGGCTCCTGATTTTGCAAAGAAAATTGCCATTTAGGACGAGATTTGACTGTTCTTCAATAATATTCTTAAATAGTCTTAAAATAATATTTCTGTTCTACTAATAGGAAACCGAAAAAATTAATAAATTGCCAAAAAATGTACTTTGGGCGACGATAGATGGCAGCTGTCAAGAGTATGTGGCATGTCCTAATAGCTAGGCAAGTGTTAAAGAAAAGAAAAAACTTTAAACAATATCCAAAACTCTTACAATATTGTGGTAGAACGTTTAGTGACAAGCGCACTCACTGGGCAAGGCAACATAGTTGATACAATAAACAAATGAAGGTTGAACTAGTTTAAGCATTACAAAGTATTCTAGAACTTTCAAGAAAAAAATTAATAGTTAATCTAATCACATTTCGTAACTTTACGAAACTAGGCTGCACTCTTAATAAAATTCTCATCTCTAGCCATAGCTATCTAATAGGGGGTCTAAATGCACTCGAATCGCCGAAATAAACACCCGTGAGATGGTTATCTCTCCGTGATCTGCTCATCCGTGGACATGGGGTTCACATCCAGTTGCATCCATAGGACGCACTGGGGTTCACATCCACTGCACGCACTCCCCAGTTCACCGCACCGCAAGTCCAGCACTCCTTGCCCCGCTAACCTCTTCTCGCCCCCGCCCCGTTGTCGAAAATGATCTCTCTCCGGGCGGGCGGTTGAGGGGCAGCCGGGCAGGCTGTGGGCGGCGAAGGTGGCAGAGAGGGGGGCGGCGGCGACGGTGGCGGCGGCAGCGGGTTCTTCTTGAGCCAGTGGAGGGAGGGGACGGTAGCCGCGCCGTCAGCTCGGCCTCCCATACGGGAAGCACAGACACGCCAAGCGCAGATAACGGGAAAGCTTGCGGCGCGGATGGCATCCGACAAAATTTATTTTGGAATTGTGGCACGTAGATCTGGAGAATATTCTGAATCTGTTTAATAGCATTCTTGATACCGGGTCGCATCCAGAAACTTGGAGTACAGCTATCCTCCAACCTATTTTAAAAATACGAATTGCCCAGAAAATTATCATGGCATTAGTCTTTTACCAGCGCTTAGAAAATTGTTCTGTAAAATTCTTAACCTTCGACTGAGCGACTGGGCGGAAAAATATAGTAATATTTCAAAAATGCAAGCAAGTTTTAGGAAAGGCTTCGCGACCACCGACAATATCTTTGTGTTAGATACATTAGTAAAACAGGCGCTTTCACGTAAACGAGGCTATTTGTATTGCAGTTTTGTGGATTTCAAAAAGGCGTTTGATTCAATCAACAGAGAATCGTTATGGCGAAAACTAAATGAACCAGGCATCTCACGTAAAGTTTTAAATGTGTTGCAGAGAATAAACAGAGAAGTAAATTTCTGCGTCAAGTGCGGTGGCGCAAGTACAACGCAAAAAATAAAATCGACAGTAGGGGTAAGACAGGGTTGTCCTCTTTCACCGCTATTGTTTATCTTGTATATAAATAATTTATTGACACGGGTACAAGAAACCGACACATCTGCACCAGAAATTGATGGCCTGAAAATTCCCGGATTACTTTATGACGATTTAGTTCTATGCTCAGAAACGATTGAGGGATTACAGACGAGTTTAAACACCCTAGAAAGATATAGTGTAGCATGGGCACTAAAATTAAATATTCAAAAAACGAAAATTGTAGTCTTCAAGAATGGGTTTATTTGGGGTAACAAAGAGAAATGGTATTACGCACAGGGGGAACTCGACCGTGTGAACTGTTCAAAACTTTTACTTATCTTGGTGCAAAATTTTCCATGAATGGGGGATGGAATAGTCACATAGTGGCGGCTAATAGTAAAGGAAGAATTGTTCTCAAAGAAATCGGTTGCGTAATGGGTAGAGTACCGGAATTGCGACACAATGTTTGAATCGCTAGTGCTCCCAGCTATGAAATACGGGGCGGAAATCTGGGAAGTGGATAGAATAGACATATTAGAAAGCATCGAAACAGATAATTACAAATTAATTTTCGGAGTCTCGAGATTCGCAGCAAATGTCGGCGTCTTAAGAGAGGTAGGTAGTGTAGGAATTTGGAAAGATTTACAAATAAAAGCCATTAAGGTTTGGATTAGATTAGCAAGTGCTAACACACTTATTCGCAGGTGCTTTAGAGTGAAATTACAGGGAAACGATCAGCGCTATTGGTAGCACAAAGTGGATCGGGTACTAGGATGCGCAGGCTTGGGAGACATTTCTCCGGAGATTGTTGGGGATCGGGGAACACGGGAGAGAGAACCGTTAATTTCAGACAGACTTTCGGATATTAAAAGGCAAGATATTCTGCAGCATCGGCAGAAAAATGTTCGTTAGTGGTACAAATTCACACGAGTCCTGTATATGGATGCGAAAGTTACGTACACACACTTAAAAGGGATGCAAGAGGGGGATACGCTTGGTTTAGGGTAGGGAGTGGATGCAACGTAGAATGGAGGATTCGAATGACAATGGATTCTGTGTACTTTGCGGTGATAGAGAAGATTGGATCCACATCCTGTTAAATTGCTGCGCTACAGAAACTTGGAGAGGAAAATGGATGGGAATGGGGAACTATTGCTTCCAATTTAGAAACATAACGCTCGCTCCAAACATATTAGTTGATAATAGATCTCACTTCATGAAAGAATTAGGAACATTTTAGGAAAGGTTCGAACTATCAGGGAAACAGAGAGTGGGAAAACAGCACTGGTTAGTAGTACGAGTGGAGCCTAGACTGGAGATGGAATAATTAATTCAATACGTAAGCGATAATTAAGTTAACTAGTAAGGTAATCAGTAATACTAATCACTAATATTAATTAGTAAGTTAGTCTGTAATAACTAAATTAATCAGTAGGCGATAATTAAGTTAATCAGTAGTAAATTGATCAGAGGGGCGGTGGTGCAGGCGATCTTCTGTAGCGCTGTTTGATTTCAGGGGCTGAGGAGGCCAAAGACTGGATGCAGAAGATGCCCACGCCAGGAAATAAATAGAGTAGAAAACTCTAGTAGCTTAGCATGTACTCGTCTTCTGACAGCTGGTTTTCCCCCTTCAGGTCTTTTTTCCTCAGCCGTACCTTATGGTCTCTTTCCGCGGTTTTGATGCGATGAAGAGACCATTAGGGGTAAATGCCAGAATTCGAAAGGTTAGAATGTGGTAGGATGTAGGTATTGTAATGGCTTAAAGGCCTTCAGCTTAGCCACAGTTAATAGAATTGGAATTATATATACATGTGTTATAATTACCTATTAAATAAAAATTAATAAGATAGCGGGAAAATCAAATTTATTTATTTATTCTTCTTCTTCCTATTATTTTGCCCACCTCAGCTATTTGGAGCTTCACACTGTTTGCACAACCAGAAAACCATACAGTTCACTTAATCTCCTCATAAGAGCATAGAGGTCTGAACAGTTGTTATGTGGAGGAGAATTACAGTTTCTCTGGTCGGCAATAAATGTGGTTTACCCGAACAATACTAGGCGAATGCCGCAGCACTACTCTAACAAACAGGTCCTATCCTTCCCCTTCTTCATCCTATCCTTTCCACTTACATACACACATTGGCATGTACTACACTACCACACGTCGGGAGTTTAGAGCTTGTCCCGAAAGAGACGCTGCTCCGCATGGAAATACCTGAAGGAGATATCCGCCGCAAGGCTACGTATAGGTCGGGACCGAATATCTCCAACCAGCGACGAAGGAATCACCGCTACCTCCCGGAACAAAACATTTATAACACTAACAAGACTAATGACCATAGCAGTTGACGTGTTCGAAAACATCAATTATTTCACTTTTTTACTTTCTCGCATTACGAATACTTTGTAAGAAGAAAAAGTTTGATTATCGTGAACCAGAAAACCGCGAGTTTTCTCCAGAAAACCTTTCATTGTCGGGCTCTGGTAACGAAAAAGTGGATAAATTCTGTTGCTAAATTTAGAGTGTAGCCAGAAACCATGTTTTGATGGTTCTTGATACCTAACAATCGATTGACGGCAAAACGTCCGTCTGTCTATATGTCTGTCGGCCTGTCTGTCCGTCTGTGGTCAACGCTAGCACCAAAACCGTTCAGCCTCTTACCTTCCTCAATCGTTCTGGTTTATTTCGCGGATCCTGGAATTTGAAACCGATATTTTAATTTTGGGGGTACTTTACATGGAGCCTCTCGGATATTTTCAAAATTTTCAAAAAAAAATGGCTCCAAATTTTTTATTAAATTTTGCTGTTGAATAGTGCGAAGGACGTTTAAGGGAATGATTCAGGTATCACTTTCGTTTATATACCTAATTTTTCGATAATTGCAAACAGTTTGAAAATAACAAAATTGTAGATAGAGATTTTCGCCTCAGACAAAGTAGGTTGCTCAAAATTAGCACTTTAAATTAGAGATCTGCTGGGCGTGCCATTCGCTCACTTGTACTCTCTTGAGTATTTCAGCCTCGAGTATGGTGCCCTCGAGCTTCCTGCGGTCGCTCGCGATCGCTCGTCGCTCGGACGCAAGTCGTTGATAGAGAAGGGTCCAGGGGCTCAATGTGATCGGTTTACAGTGTGCCGTGACAAATTGAGAGGATTATGAAAGTTTACATTCGCCTCGAGATGGCGTCCTAACACAGAAAAAGAAGTATAAAAAGGAGAAAAAATCTAAAAAGAATAAATATATGAGGAAGGTACCTCTCTCATTGTTTGTGAAACCCCAAAGACTTTCTTCACATTGAGAAGTTTGTATTTAAACGAACATCTTTTTCCGCGGGAAAACAATTAAAACATTATCAGATGTTTTTGCAAACTTCTGTTATGGGCGACACGTTTTTGTTTTTTAAAATATTGGAAAACGAGAAACGGTGAAAAGTAAAGTGGAATTTGAAAAAAATAATACTAATAATAACTTCCTCCGTAAATTAAACTCAATACTTTTTGCAATATATAACGGTATTTCAGAGTTCGCACTGCAATTAACTTGCACAAATTTGTCGAATATTGTATTATTTTAATTTAATTTAGAAACGTTTCTAATAATCAAGTGGTACCTGAAAAATATTTTTACTCTTTCTCCTTTTGAGCAGCAGCACGTCATTACAGTATTTTATCAAGAATTATAAAAGAAAAAATATGAGATAAACTGTATTATTCCTTTTTAAATGTTTCAATCACTGTATTATTTATTATTTTTATTTGAAGCTAAATATTTCAACGCATAACAAAAATAGTTCCGTTTTTCCATCCTCACATCTTATTTTAGTTCATACAGCCATCGTAATTACATACAGCCATCGCTCATACATAGACATCGCCTCATTGTGGCCCACTGCCCGTGGTCTTCCGAAGCAAGACTAGTCCAAGTCGTACCCCTCGCACCGAGCAGCGGATACCCGGCTTTCAGATTCGAGCGAATTTCGGTCGGTAGGTCGCTACCGAGCAAAACGTCTACTGATCTGACGCCTAACGGATTTTCTGCGACATGACGCGGTGCTCGAGCAAAACTGTCTCGTGCAGGACTACTTTAAATAATATCCGGTAGAGTTGTTTTAAATATCTAGTATTGTTTGCGTAATTTGCGCTTGAAATTTACAAAAAACTTCTTCTCAAAAGCGCTCCAATTTTTTTTCCTTAACGCGCTTTGTTCTCCGAAGCTGAGGCTTGAACTGCGCTTTTGAGGCGACGACGTCTACAGGGGACGGAGGCGCGCGGGAGGGAACGCGGCGGGGCGTAATGTTGCCCATCGGATCGCGGAACAGGGTGTGTTCACACACCACTTTCCTAGCGCTGCTGTGCCATTTCCTGCCACCGGGGCATCAAATTTGCTAGCGGCGCATCAAATTTGCAACTTAATTTAAAAAAAATTATTTTAAGTCGCATCAACATTCATAGTTATTACCGACTACATACAGTGGTGTTTGTGAAAACAGCAACACCTAGAAGGAATGGTCAGAATCACTTAAAAATCGGTGGATGTGTAGAATAGTGTATTCATAAGAAGTGATTAAATTTGCATAGCGATGGTGTGCACGTTAGCCTGGCAGCGCCCTCTTTTGTGTGACAGTTCAGGTCAGTGTTACGCCACACCTAGTTGGTGTACAGCAGTCAAACGAAATGGAAACGTGCAAGCAGGTGCCAGTAGGCCTCGCCAACACCAAAGGGGTCACTATCAGCATCTGAGTGAGTTCGAACGGGGCAGAATGATCGGTCTCCGAGAAGCGGGTTTGACATACCGTGACATTGCGGCTAGAACGGAGGTGCGCTGCTACGACAGTATGCGTGTTTGGAACCAATGGATAGAGGAGAGTCGTACACAGCGACGAGTGGACCACACAATGTGACCACAGCCCGAGATGACCACCATCTACTCCGCATGGCCGTAATCGATAGAAGAGCACCGTCCACTGTGTTGGCTCGACTTTGCAGCACTGGAATGGGTGTGGTCATGTCTGCGTCGACGGTTTGACGCCGTCCTGCTGAGGGCTGGACTGGTGGCACCCATAGCACTGCGTCGGATTACTTTGTCCAAAACCACCAACGTCTCGGACAGCAATGGGCCCATGAACGTGTTCACTGGTGGACCTGAGTGGTAAAATGTGGTGTTTTCGGACGAGTTCCGCTTCAGAGGTAGAGCTATGGTGGTAGAGCAGTGGTAGAGCTATGGCCGCGTACGTGTTCGACGTTGCCGTTGGTGGTCGCAATCTGACCAGCCTGCATGGTTACGCGCAATAGCGGACAAACGCCAAGTATGATGGTTGGGGGCGCCATTGGCTACATTGTGCGATCTCGCCTCATTCGTATTGAGGTCAATCTAAACAGCAACCGCAACATTAGGGAGGTTTTTAGCCCCTCCTCCAAGCAGCTCCACATGCCATATTTCAACATTACAATGCCTCGACATCATATGGTGAGGAATGTGCAAGCTTTCTGCGAAGAACGACGGGTACCACTGCTTCCCTGACCCATACGTTCGCCTGACATGTCACTAATCGATCATGTATAGGATATGATCGGTCGACAACTTATTTGTTCTGATCCTCCTGCGGCCACTGTCGATGCTTTGTGGCAACGTGTAGAAACCGCGTGGCAGTATGTTCCCCAGCAGCATATCCAGGATCTCTATGAATCTATGCCATTGCGTCTAGAGCCTCTGATGACAGCGCCTAGCGGCTTCACACCGTGCTAAATTCTCAATGTCAAAGGCAGGTACAGATCTGTTATTCTAATCTTTAGTATATTGTGATGTTCCTAATCTTTGGTAAAAATTTCATTGTAATAGTATGTCCCCTTCTTGGTGTTGCAATTTTTTTAAAAAACATCAGTGTACAGAATTTACAATGACCCACATGACACTACTACTGTCAGTCACTACTACTACAAACCACTACTACTACTACTACTACTACTACTACTACTACTACTACTACTACTATTACTTCTATCAGTCACTACCAAACTACTACAAGCAACGCTACCAACAGTCAAATACTAATTCCGATAAGTGCTACAACTTCACTTCTGTTGCTCAGGACTATCATACCCCAACGTAACACACTTTCTAACTTAGGCATCAGCATAAAACTGTACGAGACTCAAAGAACAATCATTGACGCATCCGTCAATACGTCAGACGAGTGCCAATACTCGCTCCACTCGTCAGACAGCCTGCGAACGAGTCGGCCTGTTCTTGCTACGCCTATCAAGGCTTCGGCAATCAACAAGTGCGGCCAGCAGGCCGCTTGCTCCAAAGTCGGGCCACACGAGAATCATCTATCACCTGGCTGAATTTACAAATCTACACGAGCGGACCACCTCCAGTCACACCGAGTCCGTGCCCGTTTTGCCATTCAAGATGCTAGCATCTGGAGCCAACGGCATCCACATACTCAGCCGCCTGATTTGGGTTGCTGCTTGAGGTAAATTTGCATCGAACTGTTAGTAAAGGTTGAACGTCAAGAACGAAGAACTTTAACAAACTTTATAAACATTCATTGGTCCTCCGGCTTACTACTAAACTACTTACTTGCAAAATTATCTATTTACAAATCAAAGATTAACTTCAATTGATTCATAAGTGTTATATTGCCTTTCATTCACTTCAAAATGAAACAATCCCCTGAAACCCGTACTGATCCGTATGAAGTAGCACTCGCAACATGGCCCCTCCTACCCTGTTGCATCTACTACAGATCCTTTCACTCCAATCTCAACGTTGTGCTAGCTTGTGTTGATGCAAATTGTTCGGACTTACGGAATTTGTGAAGCTGATGTGAAACAGTTCATAACAATCATGTATTTTAACCAGACGAGAGTCGTATAAATATATACTCATTTGTAAAAAAATGCCTTTCTGTTATGCGTCTGTTGTCTGTTGCCTTTCTGTCACGTGGCACGTTGAATATGCTCCGAATTCCTTTGGAAGGACGTTCATCAAGCCTGTTAACGAAACTGTTTGTAAGAGCACGGACGTGCCTACAAGCTGAGGTGCTCAGGAGTGTAACTGGGAGCTGGCGATACGAAAGGGTGATGGCATGAAGGGAGAAGGACTTGCTGAACTAACGTGAAAAGATATGGAGATGGAGAAAAGCTTGCCATCTTACCATCAACGACAAAAGCGATTACAGATAAATTAGAGTTATTTCATATACGTTGATGAATTCCATGATTGAGATTAAGGATGTAGCCAAATTACTTTCACAACAGAGTGGACTTGAAGCGAACTTTACTAATTTCCGCGATGAGCAGGAAATTACAGCGAAATCCATTAAAACGAGCAAGAACGGAATTTTCTACGTTTTTATGCATGTGAAAATGAATGCTTGATGGAATTTATTTACACATGCATCAACCGTATTAATAAATTAAATGTTTAAAATACAATTATATGCACCACGATTAGTGACCTAAATGAACTTCATTTCGTCGCGCAAAAAATATGTGCTTACACATGTATTCGGAACCGAACTCTGACATAACTATGCATGAATAATTTTGTGAAGACGAGTTCGCTGTTCCACTGTCTACGAAACATATTGCGATGCTCATGGGTGGCTGACCACGTACGAATTCTAATTCCTCGAAGATCGGAATGCGAGAACGCACACGCACACGCCCAGGCGCACTCGTATGCGCACGCGCACTCGCATGCACACACGCACGTGAACGCGCATTCGCAAGCGCCACGCGCATTTGCACTCGCCACAGCGCCTGCTGGATAGGTAGGCTACGTTTCTTCTCCCGGCAGCAGCACTTAAACCAGTTTGGGAGTCAACACTCGCACCTCTGTCCATGCAATCTCGTCACACAGAAACTTTTACAGATGCTATTACCTGTGATAATTCTATGATGGGCGGTAAAAGGGACTTAGGTCAAATATTTCACAGGATAGGAAAAACAAAATTTAGCAAGCTACATACGTCTTTGCAAACAAGCAGCGTTGTTGCCGATGCACTAAGCAAATACTAAAGATCTTAATCTTATCCTGAAGAGAACTAATGGCGTTTCATCACATACTTTTTCGCTTTATTTCTAAATTTGCAAAGAGTTCAATGAAAATGAGAACAGAGACAGTCTTTAAGCGTTCTTTCTTCTACGGCTTTCTGCGGCTCGCCGGCTAGCTGTGACGTAGGGGTGGTGGCGAGTCTCTACGCGCCTGCTCGGGCGTGACGGCCGCGCGCGCTCTGCCCGAGCAAACCTGCAACGGTCGCCTTCCCCGCCGACCGAGGGCGCCGTCCCTTCGCTGACGTAGCTCGACGGCGGGTCTTTCAACTGTGCGCGGGCGGTCACGACACCTTTTTAAAGAGATAATTTTGTAGAGAGAATTTAGTTTAATGCAAAAAATCTCTGTCTTCAATTTTGTAATGTTAATGTTAAAATTTGGCTATTTTCCCAAATACAGACTTCGTGGGATATGAGACTAGCTCCAATTTTTTACCGTCCTTTGAGACATACGAAGTGAAAATTGAAAGAAAAAATTGGAGCCGTTTTTGAGGAAAAAAGTATTTTAGAAATTTAAAATGATCAATATGTCACGCGAAATTACGCGAAAACGACTAATATTTTGGAAAAAGTTATTATGATTTTATTTTAAGACCCGTCTTTAAAGAACAGATTTCATTAGGGAAACAATATCCATCTTTAATATTGTAGACACCGAAAAAAAGTATAATCTTGCAAATTTCAAATATTAGAGACTTTAACGAAAATGAGACTTTCACATTCTCTTAAGTGTCCTTTACGCGATGCGAGACAAAAATTCAACAAAAAAATTGGAGCCAGTTTTGAGAAAAATTTTGAAAATGTTTTTCAGGCTTTATATAAACTAACCCCCCAAAAAATTCACATTTCGAACTCAGAGGGCCATGAGATTATTTAAATCAATATAGGAATATCTATTTTGGAGAAAATTGGCTGAACGGTTTAGGCGCTAACGTTGACCGCAGACGGACGAACGGACTGGAGATATTTGAATTCCTTATTGTGAAGGTGACCAGATAACAGTTACGTTATGCTTTGTTTACTGCAGGCGCGGCTCGTCATTAAAGGCTGTAAGGCGGAGCCTCTCCTAGAGAAATCGCCCTCCAAAAGAAATTTAAAAATATGTTTAAAAATGTATTTATTTATTAATAATGGATTTCTGAGTTGTATATGTAACAATCATATCAAACTCTTTCTCTTCGTCCGTTCGTTACCGGCCGGCCGTAACGCATTGAAGCTGTTGACAAGGAAGACAGAAGTATGTTAGCACGAAGTCTACTTGTAGACTTCGTGAGCGTTGAGGCTCACAATAAATGTAGCGTAAATCGTTGGCTTGCGGGTGAGATATGTCGGGTCGGTTTTTCAGGTCTTGGGAATATTCTAAATGGTTAACACTTTCCTACATTATTAAAATTTACAATTTTCTAGGTTGGGAAATATCTTTATATTGTAAACATATTCCTAAAACTGAATTGATCTTTTCCCGTTTTTAATTATATTTTTTTACTAAATAGATTGATAATACATTCTTTTATTATTGCTAATTTTCTTATTATTACTATTATGAAATACACGTAAAATCATTTTACCATTTCTTTCAATGTTCTGCGTTTCTCTTAGGACCTGAACTTTTGACTTGATTTGTTTTCGCTTGTATGCTGACGAGACTCCCTCCCTTTCTAGTTTTCATTTAGGAGTATTTCAGAAATACGTACGCAATCATAGCTTCTACTAAAACCTCTTGAAACAATTAGAAGTACATATTAATACCTCACCGATTTAAACAATCTCTATCAAATCCACTTCAATATGTAACTTGCCTAGTCACAGAAAGATAATTTCTCTAAATTTTGAGTAAAATCTCGTAGTGTTTAACTTTATATATTTGGGATCAATTCTTAAATTACATTCCGAACTCGAAATTGATAACTTTAAACATACAAATGCTGTGACAGCATTCCTCCTCCACCAACTCTTTCCTCCCTCGCTTTCATTCCTGTTTTCTATGTGAGAAAACTTTCATTCAAATTGCGTACGTATTTTTCATTGAATGACCTCCTTATAGTATGCACTAATGTAATACAATTTTGAAAGTGGTTAGGCGGAAGAGCAGGCTAAATGGCCTGAGCCTCGCCACAAATAAAGACATTTATTTAGGCTCCCACTTTATTCCGCCGTAAGGCCTGTATAAAACGAGGAGGCAATGACGTCATGCACTCACTGCACAGGCTTACCGGCGGACGAAAGGCTGCAGAGAGACGGCCTTCAAGAGTGGGGGTCTACGGTCTGAAGAAGGGCGTGCTCACCAGATGGCATTACTATGCAGTTCAGCGGCTAGCATTGCGTTTCAACTAGTTTTCCCGATACGCGGTAGGAGCGCTACTCCCTTAAGTCTGTGTAAGATTTATTATACTGCGATTTTCGTAACTTTGTCCCAGACAGAAATCAGCTGTTTCGCTGCCATTCAATCGGGAGCTTATATTTCGCGACAGTGACGTCACTATGGCGACTTTCAAGCTCTCTATTTGATGAAACCATGAACACCTAATTCCTGACAGGGATAAAGTTACGAAAATCGCAGTATAATAGAAATACAATACAGGCAATGCAATGCAATGCAATGCAATGCAATGCATTTGCAGCCTTGCCCGTTTATAAAACCACGAGCCGCGACTGGTTTACTGTATGTGTGAAAGAAACACGTTTGAAAAGATGATTTCTAACTATTGGTTCCTGTAACTAAAAACCAAGATTTGTTGAAAACATTACGTTTAGATAAACCACAGGCAGGGAAACGGACATTCGCTCTACCCGCCTAGGATGTCGCAGCAACTTCCGTGGCGATTTACGCCCCTTCCTCCCACTCCCTTGCTCGCCGTCAGGGCCACTGCCTCGAATTTACAACAAGGAAAACATGTTTGGGATTCGCCTTTCGCACAAGAAATTGGATGGACTATTCGGCTAAGGGCATGAAAATACTTAGCACCTCGATGTGAAAGGTTGCGTGTATCAGTTCTGCCTTGTTCTTGGCTGTCTTTGTCTTTCGTGTCAACGGGTGTAGAGAGTAGAGGTCTGCATTCTCCGCAATTTTTACCGACCAGCTCTCGGTCGCCTCTCTTCTCTCGAGACCACGCGATCGACTGTCCTTCGCAGCCGGTTGCGGACTCCCGGGAGCCGGCGGCCGACCGAGACTCGGCCAGTTGTCGGCAACCGGCGAACCCCATTCAGGCGAACTGCGCCACGTAACAATCGGCCGACACGTCGGAGTGAATATCAAATGCCAAGTTTCAGAAAAAGGAAGAAGTATTGAATGGTTTTTAAAATGAATGACCAATAATTTCATTTTTTCAAAATTTTATGTATAGACGAATTTTAATATTAATTTTCAATAATAAATTTTAATATAAAAAAAGAATAAAAAGCTTTAAAAAATCGACTCCTCAGACGCACTGGAGAACCTCAAGTGGATCTATTGCAGTTCTGCCTGTGACTTCAAAGAAAAGGTATTCAAAAGTTTTAGAGATAAATTCCGTTTTTTGTAATGACTAGGCATCGGATGTTTAGGAAATTGTCTATTTTATTCTAATGAACCTAAAATCAATAATTTTCCTTCATTTTATATGGTGTAAATACAAATGTTCTGCTAAATTTTGATGCAAGTGCAATGAAATATATTAGTACATTTCCCTTCCAGTTTTGTGTTTTTGTTGCCTTTTTTCAGATAATTTTTGTTGTTGTAATTTTCAGGCATTTAAAACGCAGGTCTTGGTTTCTTAACCCAGCATTAGGCGCGCGGGGTGACTGAGTCACCCCAGCATTGTTTTGAAGCTCACTGTACTTTTAGTTTTATTTATAATCTTGCGAGCTTCTCAATACGTTTCGAGGAAAGCTTTGTGCACATATCTCATCTCTTCTCTTTCAACTGCTTCCTGTCCTCTTCTGGAAATTTCGTCCCAAATACGATGGCGCGTTGCGTGGGGGCCACCGAGATTGATACACGCGTACCCACTTCATTTTTGTTTAGCATATGCGTTTTTCCTCTATAATCATGAAATTATGACTAAATATATATTGTGTTTAATAAATAAGCCTTATATGTATTTGTAAGAAACTTAAATGGCATTACAATTAGAACGAAACGAATTATTTTCCCTTAAGCAATATAAATATAAAAAAGCAATATAAAAATCATGCAATAAAGATTTAAATTTTATTTCAGACTCTTTGTTTGCCTTTATTCTTTCAAAAAATGTATTGTTTTGTCTCTATAAAATTATTTCCAATGAATCGATAAATTGTTACTTTTCAACTAATTAATCGTTTAATTGAAATTGTATTTTCTTTCGATTACAATTAATTGAAAGAGTTTTGCGATCACCCGCGGCGACTTTATATCCCGTATATGCATTGAGCGGCGAAGCTACCGAGCAGTCCGGCGCCGGTCGAGCGGCCGAGCGCTCGAGCGCTCGGGCGCTCGGCGACTCCCGAGTCTCGGCGACGCTCGACTTTTCTGCAGCTGAGCGGGTGCCGCAAGACGGCCGGTCGAAATATCCGTTAAACAGCTATATCTTCCCCTCCGAGCAAGATCCCCCTCCCTTCGCCGAGCGTTGGCGCGGAGCCCGAGAGTCTCGAGCGGTTATTTTCGCCTGATTGCAGAGCTCTAGTAGAGAGCTTCGCGTTCAGCTGCCCCAGCTCTAAACATTTCTAATAGTGTGTGGTTCAAGATATACCATATGCAGGTATAGAAATAACCAATTTGGCTGGGACACAAACGTTATTTTGCAAAAATATTATATTTTTATTCAAATTTTACTTGACGTTACTATTCGTCATTCAGACAATTAAACCGTGTTGTAAAGAGTGAGTGTAAATTTAACGAGTGTGCAAAACTGTTAATGCAGTGCAGTGCAATGCGAGTGTGCAAACTAATAATATGTACAACGTAATGTAAAGACAAGGGTTAAACACAAGTTTGTCTGTCGGTAATGGCCACGCTGCTAATGAAATATTTAATTTTCAAAAAAGCTTACTCCCACCTACAAACAATTACATTTCTTTTTGAGATATTACTTGAAACGTTTATCTTAGATCTACCACTTAATAATACGTAATTGGGGTAAATTAGGACTGACAATAATACAAAGACATGGGTGTTCTTAATCGGATTTCAAAGGCAGCAAGGGAGGCTAAGTTGATTCCACGTGGAAACAATACAACTAGTATGAAAAATCTAAATATTAATATGAACATCGTTTATACTAGCAGAGATTCATGGTCGTATCTCACCGCACATTGGTTAGTGAGAAGCTCCCCTCGGACTTCTCGGTTACAGACGTGTTTAAACGTAATGGGAGGTATGCCGTTTTGATTTAAGAATTGAACATGCACGCAAACATATTCATCAAACGGGGAAAAGGCATTGTCACAGGAGGGCAGTATGACTAATTTAGGCGGCCACATTACACTTGTTCAACATGTAAACACATTACATGTCGCACATAACACCAGCATTACAGTCTCCATTCTGTCCTTCTGGAACAACAAAACAACCCAGCTACGGCCACCGTTCACCGAACCCCAGGCAGGGAAACGGACATTCGTCCTACCCATTTAAGATGTCGCAGCAACTTCCGTTGCGATTTACTACCCTCCTTCTCACTCCCTTGCTCACCGTCAGGGCCACTCCCTCGAATTTACAACCGGAAAACTTGTTTAGGATTCGTCTTCCGCACAAGAAAGTAGTTCTGGGAAAAGTTCATTGAGAGAAAAGAAAGGTAGCGAGCATTCTAAATTAATTTACTTCCAAGAAATGCAAAGCCATTTCAAGCTACATAAAACGGCATTAATGACAAATTTATCTTCAATCATCAGATCAATTTATCATCAGATTTAGTATATTATGATTAACAGAGTCAAAGAATATACCATGTTATTTTTGTCTTAATCTAACGAAGGGAAAACTGTTTCAATGTAGTTTTCCATTTCAAATAAACAATTGTACACTCCATTAAATATGAACGATGTGCCATCGACTGATGTTATGGTAGATACATTTTTAGGTCGTCCAATTCAATGAACCCTCAAATGGAACATCTATACAAATGAAATAAACAGAACTATGTTCATTATGATAGGCGTCCGGAATTCTTTTAAATTCATTGTGTGTGTGTGATCCTTCATACTCCTCGTTGGGTATATTTTCGTGAGTGTTCATTCCCGTCTGAATAAAAAATCCCACTCACGTGATTCGTGTAAGGCTAGCTAGAAATTCTACCATTTCGTTGCCTCTTGATATACAAATCGGTAGTTTTTGTAAAAAAAAATACTCAAGACGTGGAGCATACTTTCAACCATTACAGATATTTATAACTCTAACACTCGACATAGTAACAGTTTTAATGCCACGTCTTACTGCATAACTGCTTCTATACAATTAGAGACTATGAATGAACATCAAAAAGTGTTAATATTGCTGGTTTTAACAACGATATTTAATGTATTGTATATCATTTGGAAAATTGGACTGTATAATTTTAAAAGACTAAATATTCCTGCAGTAAATATTGTATTAAAAGTGTCATTTTTATAATACCTTCTTGTATTACGAGTTCAAAGCTAATTTTGTGGTCTAATGGTAAAAAATTATTTTTCATTGCCGATTATGACCACGTCGTACCGTTTTGGTGTCTCTAAATAGCCGCCCTACCGATTCAAAGATGTCCAATTTGTCACTAGGTCATATATACTACCGACACAAATATTTTACACACACACATACACATACACGTATAAATCTGCCAAGCCAATGCCATGTATCTAAGGCGTGGAATATGGAATATATCTGATAGTCCTGCGTGAGACGATTTTGCTTGAGCATCACGGCAATTCGCAGTAAATTCGCTAGACGCCAGGCCAGTAGAACAGTTTCGCTTGGCCTTCAAAGCCAAGCATCCGATGCTCGGTACGAGGGGAATGACTCGGGCTAGTCTTGCGTAGGAAGGCAACGGGAAATAGTCCACAATGAGGCGATGAGCATATATGAGCTAAAATATGGACGATGGCTGTATAAGCTAAAGTAAGGAGATGTGGGCATGGAAAACGGGGACAGTTTTTGCTAATGCATGGAAATACTACGCTCCAAATAATAATAATAATAATAATAATAATAATAATAATAAATACAGTGATTACAACATTTAAACAGGAATATATTATTTATAATGTTTTTTCCTTTTATCATTCTGGATAAAGTATCATAATGATGTGCTGCTGCTGAAGCGAAAGTTTCAAAATACGTTTCTGGTATCACCTAATTATTAGAAACGTTTCTAAAGTACATTAAAATAATACATTATTTAACAAATTTGCGCAAGTTAATTGCAGTGCGAGCACTTCCTCTTATCATTATTCTTTTTACGTTTCTGCTCCTTCGTTTTTGATTTCTTCTTGTGTAGGTAAACGTAAGCAACCATCCAACAGCCAAGAATGTGCTTACCACTGTTGAAAAGATTCATTTTATTAGGCCAGGAGGTGTGACAATGACTTAATGTAATCTGCCACTACTGAAAAATTGATGTATAAGCAGAGATTGCATCATTACTATTTATAACAAACCATCAACACAAAATCCTGTGTGCTACTAACACTAGGGCGCCATCTCCAGACGAATGTAAACTTTCATAATCCTCTTAATTTGCTTTTGAAGCCAAGGCACACTGCAAAGGCGACCGATCGCTTTGCGCTCCCTAACCCTCCTCTATTCGGCCTTGCGAAGTCCGAGGCTCCAATACCTGGAAATCGCCACCGCCGCCGTCGGCCGCCGCAGCAGACCCGTGAACCAGCCCACCGCGAGCGAGCGCAGGACGCTCGAGGGTACCGTACTCGAGAATGAAATGCTCGAGCGAGTACTAGCGAGCGAGCGAATGGCAGGCCTTGCAGAGCTCTAATACCTGAATATTTGTAAAATATTTTTTAAGTATAGGAAATATAATTAAGTTATAATTATTCTGACGTTTGTGTATTAATATTTGGAAAAGAAAGATTCTGAGGAAGTTCTATGACAATCAATATTTTAACACTCAGAAATCTTTTTTCGTTTTGGTCAATCAATATACACGTTTAAAATAAAACTTTTTATATGATATTTGGGCACAACTTTTCACGTAACATTTATACGAATCATCAGGTGTGAACAACAAATTAGTATACTTGCCTGCAAATGAAAACAAATTGATGATACTGTTTTGAACAAAAGTATTAAAAATAAAATTTCACAATAATCAGAGATGAAATTAAGGAGTATAACAAGTATAAGAGATATATTTGTAGGAAGCAAAAATTATATATAAATAGATGGGAAGAACTTAACAAAACTTGTTAATATATTAATAAAAAATATAAAATCAAAAAGATAAATTCAAAATAAGATAAACAACAAATAAAGGAAAGCGGACCATTTCACAAATTATAAATTGATTTAGGGTATTCTTATTTTAGACAGAACGTAATCATAAATGTTTCTGAATAAATTCGATTCCAAAATGTTATTAACGGTATTGTGTTTTACGTAATATCTCCGGGATTAATCTTCAATATTTTCTGGGTTAATTATCCAAACCGGCAGCGCTGTCAACATTTAAATAATGAAAATATCAACGCGATGTCGAAAAATTTGGGTTTAATTTTGTGCCAGTCTCCATGTTATTAATACAGTAGTCCCCCAACATTCGCGAGAGTTAGTTTCCCAAAAAAACATCGCGAATGTTAAATCCGCGAATGTTGAGTCTATCTTTTAATGAAGAAAGGTAGGTTAGGTTCCGGGATATCGGAAACCTGTCAGATATTTTTTCTTTCTTTTTAACAATCAATTACAGTAGAACTGAGTAACATACATAATTCACAATTAACATTCCAAAATGAAGAAATAAAATAATGTTTGAAACTTATTGCAAAGTTGAAAGTGATTGTGTCGTGATGTATGTCGTGATGACTTGGATGGGAGGGAGTATGTGACGGGAGAAAGACGAACTCTTGGTTGGCTATTAACAGCGGTTTATTGTAAGCCCTGGTTTCAAGTACAATGTTACATCCTAACAGAGGCTACGCAGTCCAGCACTCAGTCGGTCGTTGCCATGAGGGTGGGGGAGAGGTGGTAGGCAGCGGTAGCGGCAGCGGCGGCAATGGCGGTAACAAAGGCAGATAGGCTGGCGGTGGGTCGCTTGGCTCAGCCTTGCGTCGATTCCCGACTTGGTCAACCCGAGGGCAACCATGGAGTCGGGACGCCGGCGATCAGTACCATGCTCACGAGGAGCGGTAAACAAGCGACAACTCGGCGGCCGTACGCCGCCTTTATATACTGCCGGGTCAGTCCATCCCTGCGGCAACGGGGGTGGCATTGCCCTCGTTCGGGTCACTCACAGGGAAGCGGGGGACGGCGGTCAGCCCGCACATCTGGTAGCCATGCCTGCTCGACCCGGGCGAAGTGAAAGCGGAAGCGTCCAAGGCGGCGTCGCTTCACCACAATTGGATATACGATTTGGTATTTTGTTTTGTTTCATCACCCTCCTCGTTCTTCTATTATCCAAATATGGAAGAGTTTCTGCTTCTATTCTCTCTTAAATTAAGAAGTTATTTCCATGTTCTGATCACATTCGAATGCCAGTTCCACGAGAGTTTGTTCATTTTAGAATGCTATTAACAATTTTAACATTGACGTTGCTCCAGAATGCAGTTTCGCTACCGTTACTTCAGCATTACCGTCGAGGAGGTTTTCTTCACTGATGATTTCCCGAAGCTCCTCCACAATGAGCTCATTATAATGAGAGTTGCACAGATCCTGAATGGCATTTCTGTACATTTGGCCAAAACCCTTACCTCCAATTTGACGCAACTGAATTGAATAATTTTACAATTGTGTTATTCTATAAATGTGAATTGATATTTCATCTTTGACATTTTTGCAGAATTTGATACTTTGAGCTCCGACGTCTGCCGAGTCCGTTTTCCAGGTGACTCAGATAAAGGAAATGAAATGTGCTCGCTTTGATAATAAAGTGTAATACGATCGAAAGACGCACTCGCGAATGTTGAAGTCGCGAATGTTAAAACCGATAGCATTTCTCTAATCGCGAATGTTCGGAATTCGCGAATAGCGAATTCGCGGATGTCAAAGGATTACTGTATGTTCTTTAATTCTTTGTTTCAAAGCATGTTTTGCCTACCACACACACAGAGAAAGAGACAGAGTAATAACGATTAGACCAAAAAATATACTTCCTTTATCTGATGAAAATAAATTTTTGACAGCCGTTACATTTTGTATAATCAATCCAAAAAATATTCAAGATTAATCTCAGAGACATTACATATAAATCAATCTAAAATTACTATATAAAACACCGTATAGTATTTCTTTTAATAAATTATATTTTTCTTAATATGTCATAAAACGTTGCAAATCAGCAAACGCTTCAATTTTTTTATTGTTACGATTATAGATTTTTTCCTGCGCTTACTAATGATTAGAGAAAAAATTGAAAAAATAAGTTTTTCGGTATGGCGGCCTTTTAATGTGGTCTTATCAGTATGGCATTGCATCTACTAATCAAAATGGATCAGGTCATATACAACAAGAATTAGCTGTGTACTCATTCCCCAATGGCTTAGTTTTTTTCGACACATTCAAAAAATTGTGCAGCGCAACGCCGACACCTACAGGCCGCGATTCTTGCGTTTCCCTGTTCCTCACAACATTGGCTAATTTCTCAAAGTTTTAGCTTTGAGCTTATACGTCTATTTTCTTGCAGGGCCCCGGTCTATCATGTTTATCTTCGTCGCGTAACCGTTTTCGACTTCTATGACAACGGATAGAGTACTCCGAGCGTCCAGTTACCAGAATTTGCCACGAAATAGGAATTCATTTTATTCCGTGCGAGCTCTGGCGGAACTTCTGGAACAAACGTTGACACCTTGGCAGGACGTAGAGCAAACAAGTTGCCAGCGCTTGCCGCAACGGAGCAATCAAACTAACAACACAGGCAATTTTGTTTGCGTATGCGACTTGCTCAGAAATTTCTTGCCAGTGTAAAGCTAGCAATACAAAAAAGTTATATTATTGCTTGTTATTGACTTCGTTACGGAGCTCGCTCTATAACCTTGATCGAAAACCTTAATCGAAAAGATCGTGATTACGAGGGAAATATGGAGGCAGTTGAATTATGTAACAAGTTATGGAGGGAATGAAGATATGCAGAGAAACCCACACACGTTATCTAGTAATTTAGTAAATATTAAAATTAGGTAAAATATAAAAATATGTGGCAGGGGTGTTCTGATCCTTGATATATAAACCATTCTGTTGTCTGATCTATAAACCATTGGAGTTCTTATGCACTTAATGCATTAATAGCGATTTTGCAGTGTTAGGTGATGAACCTTTTAAACTCCAATTACAAAATGTGGAAGTGGTAATTCCAGCAGTAATAAAAAAATTTAACTTGGTACTCGTAATTTGGTCCTGTGGTTTCTTAACTTCGTCACATTTAAATTATGTTAATATAAAAAAACTTGAAAATGTAAGGAAGCCCTACACTGCTTTTAAATATCTCTTCAAAAAAGTTTTGTTAAATCTATATTCATAATTTTTTAAAAGAATCTGACTACAAATATATAATAGACGAAAAGTTTCTTTTGTACCTGGCTATCTAAATAAAAACTTTGTTGTAAATTATTGGCCAGATTCATTTAAGGAGTTAAGCTTAAAACTTTAGTATTCCTGTTTAACGAGAGAGCATATGTAGGTGGTTAAGGGAAGTTTCCCAGAGTTCAGGGAAATTTAACGAAAAGTTAGGAAAGGGCGTAAGACACTACAGTACTGTAAAGGAACAAGGGAAGAAAAAAAAAATCAAAAACAAAACAACCCCTTTAAAATTGAAAGTAAGTAGTTTTTATTAGGGACTTAAATTTAGGAAGTAAATTCTGTTGAAAAATGTTCTATTATAAGAAAATTTACGATAGTTACATAAATGGAATTTCATTGCTTCATAATTAGTTTACAAATTTAATTATTTGAACAGCTAAAACCTCTGCTTCAATTTGTATTGCTAGATAATTTATAGAATTTGAAAAACCCAACTACAAAATACAAGAATAATTTATAATTAAAATTTAAAAATCTGTTAAATTTCGATATTTTAAAGTTTTTAACGGACATTATATGCCGACAACTTCTGACAATTAAAGAAATTCAAAATT
Organism: Acheta domesticus; assembly: GCA_031308135.1. Lineage (NCBI taxonomy): Eukaryota > Metazoa > Arthropoda > Insecta > Orthoptera > Gryllidae > Acheta > Acheta domesticus. Next base: position 71,410,331 of record JAHLJT010008446.1, on the reverse strand, counting down.
TAACTCATGTTGTCCCATAGTACAACTTTTTTATAAAATTGTCGTGCGGCGACTACATATGCGACGGCAGCGACTGGTGCATCTTGACCCAAACATACATGACGATCTCTGCTGAACATCAGAAGTTGTCGGGTTGCCGGTTGGAATGGAGCGCACTGGTGTAATTGCGTCGATGCCCTCGCCGTGACCAGCGTTTCGTCGCCGCCGTGCGCTTGAGGCGTCGCCTCTTGCATTATCGGTCAGAGGTGACTGCACTGGCGAAGGAGTAGGAGACTCGTCTAAGGTCAGTGCTGTGGAGGCCATATCAGCGATTATTCTTAGCAAACTGAATGGAGACGGAGTGTTAGAGGACTGATGTTCCACAGATGTTCGAGAAGACCTTGGTGTAGGGCCAGCGGCGACGGTCTGGGAAATACGAAGAGGTGCAGGGCTAGGAAAAGGTGTTGCGGGAAGTTCCCTGCAAATGTTGCGCAACGGGATGCAAGGAAAGCCGAAGACTTTTGATCGGCAGATAGGGCACCCGTGCAAATTCGGCAGGCATTTGTCACAAACTATGTGCCCGTTCTCACATGTTTTCACGTCAGTGCGTATGGTGGTTAAACACACCGGACATTCGAGTTCATTGCGCACCATTGAAACAAACGACATCCTGCAAAGAAGAGCACAAGTTTAAAAAAAATTAAATTTATGTACTCCCAACAAGCGTTTACGTAGAAACTAGACCTTGTAAAATTTTTAAGGTTACAATTTATGAAGTCGCTTCAAGGAGAAAAAAATTTAATACGATCATGTGTGTAATCGCGTGGAAAAGTGAAAATCCCCTCCTTATTTGTACACTAGCATCTAATGGAATTCACGTTGCCTAACAATTTGAAAGTTAGACAAGACAAATTTATACTAGTATGTAAGTTACAAGGAAAGAAAAAAAAATTTGAAATTTAGATATTTACAAACAATTAGCAAGAATTTTCGATATTCTTAATGCTTTGGGAGAAAAAGACGCTTTTGAAATTACCGTACGAATTACAGAACACCGAATCATGCGCCGAGTTCACCCTTTTTACATTCGGGTTATTACTTTTGATAATCAGCAAATACATTTCGTATAGTTTATACTTCTGGTTTCTTACATGTACGAAACAATGTGTAAAACTAAAAGTTCTCTTTTCTAATCTAATTTCGGATAGGAAATACCGGAAACAAAATTAGATGGTTGCAGTCGAAAATATTGAGAAAAATAGCGAACTTCGGTGATCGAGGTTCATCCGAATCCCTCATTAATGATTAATAAAAAAAAAAAAAAAACGTAAGTGCACTAAAGTGAGTTTTTCCACGAGAGGCCTACCGAGCAATAAAAGATGCTTAGTTGACGATTCTGAGCACTGGTCTGAAATATGTAGGAATAAAATTCCATTTTCAGAATTCATTAACCATTTAACTAATACATCAAAGCCTAATATTTTAATTTCCCTTGAGCAATTTGTATTAAACAAATATAAAATGAAATCTAAATACTATGCACTATTCCAGTATCGCTGTAAGTTCCAATTTAATAGCAAAACAACTGACAATACTGAAAACATTTTAAACAGCATTGATTTGAAAGGATTCGCTTACAATTCAATACATTACCTACGCTAGTCGTCACTTCATTAAAAACACGTACAAATTTCCACCACCTCGCAATTCCGCCCAGCCCATCACTCAAATGAAACGCTCTGCTTCTTGCTTATATAGCTTAACCTGGTCGTAGCGAAATTAGCCGTGACAAAATTGGCCGTGACAGCAGCCAATCCCAGAGGCGACGTTGCGAGTGTGTTCCTCAAGACGTTGGGTCACAGCTCTCCCACAGAATGCGCTGCTGGCTCTCTCTTTGTGATTGATAGTATTGGGAGAGATTTCTCGATTTTCACTTATTCCTTCAGGGCAATAAAATATCTTGAGCCCTACTGTAGTTAAAAACAATTGACATAACAATATAATAATTCTCATAATAATAATAAACATAATCATTATTATTATCATGGGTTAAGCCTATTCGCCTGTTCCACGCCTTGAAGAATATCCTTCTATGGCTTTATTGATCTGCCCATACTCCTCCTCCCATTCGGCTAGTAGTTGTAGAGGAGTTTTGGCATCCGATCATCCAGCATTCCAATTAAATGATAAGGCCAATTCTTTCGTAATACGTTTACTTTTTCAGATAGGTTGAAGATTTTTAATTCACCTCTGATGTCAGAGTTCCTTGTTTAGTATTGAAAAGTCTCCTAAAGGTTTAAAGAATTTCATTTCCGAGGCTTTCATTTTTCTCTTATCTGCTCTATTGACGGCCTAATTTTCAAATCCATAGGTTATCATTGGTATTGCCATTATTTTATAAAATTTCAGTTTGGTTCCAGAATGTGCTTTTTGACTTCTTTCGTTTAGTTCCGGACAGTTTCTGAAATTTTTGAATTCTTTTATTAATATCATTTTTTTGACAGTAAAAAAAAATTGCAACCAAGATAGTTGAAGCTATTTACTTGTTCAACACAGTTACTATTATTTACAGTTTTACACCTTAAATTATTTTTACCATGGAACGCTAGGGCTTTCTTTTCTCTGATGAAATTTGTAGTTTATAGTTTTCGCCTGTAATTTAAAGTTGAACGGCAGACTTTTGGGAGATGATCGCCTCAGATGCTAAAATATATCTGGTCTTCTGCGAGTAAAATTGTATATAAAAGTTTGTTATTTACTTTTAAATAATACGCTATATTTTCTTGTCACTCTTTAATGGAATGGCCAATATATTATTTTAATAGTAGTTGGAGACTGCAGGCTTCCCTGTTTTACACCTTGATTTACGAATTTAATCAAATGTTCCATTGTTTCCTTGTCCATACATATTTTAGTGTCTGAATATATGCTTCGGATTGTACTTATCATGTAAATTGAGTATCCGTTTATGCACCTAATTCTCTTCTCGAGACTCTATCAAAAGCTTTTTCAAAGTCTGTAACTAGTCGTGCTACAGAATGCCACAGTCTTTCCCGTATTAGTTTTATATTTTCTTTGGTCTCGGCTAGCAATTCGAACTTGCCACATACTCTTGTCACATAAAGTCGCCTAAAGTAAATTTTTTTGACATTTTCTTAATTTTTCGGTTTCCTTTCGGAAAAACGAAAATATTATTATAAGAATATTAAAGAACAGTAAAATCACATCTTAAATGGCAATTTTTTTCAAAAATTTTTTAGCTGTTATTAAGAAAATGGCGTTTACGCCGGTATTGTAAATGCGAAATTTGAAGCTTGTTTTCAAAGAAAATTTTTTAGTTTTCGAAAAACTTCATTAGAAGTCATTTGAAGCACTTTAACTCAGAAATAAAATGTTTACAGGTTGCAGGAAATGTGCATATTAACGGCGTGAGAGATCTTTCAAAAAGTACTTTGTTTCATTCTTGAAAAAACAAACAAACAAAAAAATGGAATTGATGTCATATTAAAGAGTTCAATTTGCACTATTGGAAAAGTTTAAGAAGAAAATTGGGGCCATTTATGAGAAAACGGCGTTTGAGCGTTTCTGAAAATGCAGAATTTTGAGCCCTTTTTCATAGAAAACGATTGAGTTTTCGAGAAACTTTATTGGACATTATTTAAAGCACATGTAATCATAAATGAATTTATGTGAACAAATCGCCGCTAAAGTAAACGACGTGAGAGACAAGTCCAAAAATTACACTTTTATAATTTTTGAAAAAAGAAAAGAATAAATCTATACAGCGTTTATGTCATCTTATAGAGTACGGGCACTATCCTTATCAAACATTTTAAGAGAAAAATTGGAGCCGTTTTTGAGAAAATTTTATTTTTGAAATTTTCTAAAATTCCACATATTGCAGGCAATATTGTGCAAAAACAACTAAAATTTTCACAACCATGTACCTGGCCTTAATGAAAAAACTGGACAATCAATTTAATTTGAAAGAAAAATCGCTATCTTAAATTTTGTGGTTGTAGGAAGCCGCCGTTGTAAATTCAAACTTTTGCAAGTATCGAAATTTCAGAAATAACAGTGAATACCAGTTTATAAGTGTACTTTACCCTATTCTTATAAGAAATTTAAAGAAAATACTTGGAGCGGTTTTTAAGAAAATTTTGAAATAGTCCGGGGGCTTCATGTAAATTACCCCCAAATTTTGAAGAAAGTTTTTCAAAATCGCGGCAACTCGAGCGGAGGCACGTCGACCAGAGAATAACCATATGCGTTAGTCGCTAGTGGTGTTCACAGACAGACAGACGGACGGACGGACGGACGGACGGACGGACGGACGGACGGACGGACGGACGGACGGACGGACGGACGGACGGACGGACGGACGGACGGACGGACGGACGGACGGACGGACGGACGGACGGACGGACGGACGGACGGACGGACGGACGGACGGACGGACGGACGGACGACGGACGGACGGACGGACGGACGGACGGACGGACGGACGGACGGACGGACGGACGGACGGACGGACGGACGGACGGACGGACGGACGGACGGACGGACGGACGGACGGACGGACGGACGGACGGACGGACGGACGGACGGACGGACGGACGGACGGACGGACGGACGGACGGACGGACGGACGGACGGACGGACGGACGGACGGACGGACGGACGGGACGGACGGACGGACGGACGGACGGACGGACGGACGGACGGACGGACGGACGGACGGACGGACGGACGGACGGACGGACGGACGGACGGACGGACGGACGGACGGACGGACGGACGGACGGACGGACGGACGGACGGACGGACGGACGGACGGACGGACGGACGGACGGACGGACGGACGGACGGACGGACGGACGGACGGACGGACGGACGGACGGACGGACGGACGGACGGACGGACGGACGGACGGACGGACGGACGGACGGACGGACGGACGGACGGACGGACGGACGGACGGACGGACGGACGGACGGACGGACGGACGGACGGACGGACGGACGGACGGACGGACGGACGGACGGACGGACGGACGGACGGACGGACGGACGGACGGACGGACGGACGGACGGACGGACGGACGGACGGACGGACGGACGGACGGACGGACGGACGGACGGACGGACGGACGGACGGACGGACGGACGGACGGACGGACGGACGGACGGACGGACGTTTAAAGAAAAATTTTTTTCGGTATTATATAGACAGATAGATATAGTTTATTTAGCCTTCTCGGCTATTTTTTTTATTTGTTCATATTTTTTTATTTCTAACGGTAATTTATTATATAATTCAATTCCTTTGTCAAATAGTCAATGTTTTGCATGTACAGTTTTACTGAAATTAATTACTAAATCTTGTGCTTGTCTTGTTTCCCTTGTTGTTGTATCTTACACTCTTTGGGTTTTGCTTACCAAATCTTTTAACGTATGGATTTTAATTAATTTAAAAATAATAATAATTAGTGTCTTGTAATGAATTCCCTCTTTTATTGACATAAATTTCAGAGTGTCTAGCATGTCTACCACTGGAGTATATCTATTGCATTGAATTATTACCCTCATGGCTCAATTTTATTATATCTGAAGGTTTTTTATTTCACTTTTTTGGGCTCCAACTAGTATTGTTGCACAGTAATTAAAATGTGGTGCAATTATGGATTTATATATCAAACATTTTGTATTGCCATTTATATATTGCCCAATTCTGTTTAACATGGTAACCTTTTCCCCAGTTTTCTTTACTATATATTCTACATAATCTTTAAAATTTAATTTACTATCTGTAATTACTCTCAAATGTTTCATTTTGTATACCCGTTGTATTTCCTTTAAATCAGTTGTGAATACTTTTGTTCCTCTTTCTTCTGTATTTCTTCCACTATGTAAAATCATAAATTTAGTCTTTTCTACATTCCTTATTAATTTACATACTCTTACCCATTCTTGAACTGCAATAAATACACTCTGCAGTTTAAAATCAATGTCCGCTTCTGTTCCTCCAATTATATACAGTAACTTGTCATCAGCAAATAATTGAATTTTACAATCATTCCCAAATAAGTTTATCATATACTTTATTAAGTCATTAATGTACATTATAAATAGAGACAGGATATCCATGCAAATGCTTGTTTTTATTTAAGCTTCGTAGAGATTTCAAACTTTATAAATTTATGTTTCATGAAAAAATAGTTTAAAAAAATGCATACTTTTTCTGTGCATGTTTGCATGTTGTGGAAGTCTTTTGGATAAATTCATGCACAATGCATGAATTTATTTTGAATTTGGACATTTTTTTAAAATTTATGCTGCATATTTAAACTTCTATCTAGCATATTTAAGTATTTCTTATTATTTCTCTGCATAATTTGTGAATATTACAGCTGACACATATTTTGTATAAATAGTGTATTGATCTTAGATCCTGATAGCATGCAGTTCTCTTTGGTGCTTATTGTTATTCTTCACATTTTCACTTTCCTGGACATTACTTGGATTTGTGACACTAGTACACGTGCCATGAGCAACGATCACGAAACGAATTATCAATACCATATGATACGTCGCAAAGCGTACGGAAGATACATGAAGCCAAAACTCAATGTCCTTTGATAACTGACAATGGGAGAGGAAAAATAGTCAAGAAGCAGCCTCTAAGTCTGCTTGCGTGCAACAGAGGATTGACACAAGTATGTTAATTGTGAAGTTAAGTTTAAAATAGCTTCTTCTAAGACTTTGTGTGCAATCCTTGTCAAACAAAGAATTGGAAACGATTTTCTGAAGGACGGATGGAAATGTAATTTATTGCAATTGCTGTACTAAAGAAGTAAGCAGTCTATACTGTAAAAATTGATCAAATAAAAAAATAGATCTATTGGTTAAAATATATCTATAGATTAAATCTAATGTTGCACCAGAAACAACATAATTTGAAATACTGAAACTCAGAAAAGGATAAATAAATGTCAATGAAATGGGTATGAAATGAAAAACAAAATTTTAATTTTTATTCAAGTGAATATAATTAGTTTCAACATACTATTAATAATATTTTTGCAGTTTTGTGATTTCTGTGAGAGTCAAGGAATTGTTTTGTAGAAACTGTTTGGTGCATTGGTTTTAAATAATTATTGTATGTGGTAGTATGCATAGTCATTCCAAACAGGTCCATCAAGCTGGCCCGCCCACCATAGCAGAATCAAACCAAACTAGTACCAGAATTTTTAACTATTTTATTACTAATTTATTACCGCAAACCCGATTTTTTACCACTCATCTTCACCCAAAAAACGGGTGGCGGGCCAGCTTGATATCAAGCTGGCCCGCCCACCATAGCAGAATCAAACCAAACTAGTGCCATAATTTTTAACTATTTTATTACTAATTTATTACCGCCAAACTAATTTTTTTACCACTCAACTTCACCCCAAAACAGGGGGTGGCGGGCCAGCTTGATATCAAGCTGGCCCGCCCACCATAGCAGAATCAAACCAAACTAGTGCCATAATTTTTAAACTATTTTATTACTAATTTATTACCGCAAAACTAATTTTTTTACCACTCAACTTCACCCCAAAACAGGGGGTGGCGGGCCAGCTTGATATCAAGCTGGCCCGCCCACCATAGCAGAATCAAACCAAACTAGTGCCATAATTTTTAACTATTTTATTACTAATTTATTACCGCAAAACTAATTTTTTTACCACTCAACCTTCACCCCAAAACAGGGGGTGGCGGGCTAGCTCCATATCAAGCTGGCCCGCCCACCATAGCAGAATCAATCCAAACTAATAATAATTTTTAACTATATTATTACTAAATTATTACCGCAAAACTAATTTTTTACCATTCATCTGCACCCCAAAATACAATTTTTAACTATTTGATTACTATTTATAGTCATCAGGGCGGCGAACCCGCCCTCTCCCTTATAGCGTCCGGTTCTAACAGTCTTGCTGGTTTTTCCAAAGCCTGCCCGAGGTGTTAAATACCCGGCGGGGTCTTGGCTATTTTGCCTGGGACAGGTATTACCGAAGCTTTGCAATGGAATTATACTCGTAGATACTTCGCCAATGGATTTGGTATAACAAAAATTATTTATGGTCGTTGATATTCAGTTACTGGTCTAAAATGTCCAATAATTGCAAATCGAGACTGACGTGTGGAAACATTAAATTAACTTTGAAATTTCCAGATATCTGGAAGATTCTGGCATGTGATGAAGGATTCATTCGTTGGTTTTGTTTTGTTCTCCTTACGAAGTTCATCGTAAGAAGAGAAAGTTATGCAATCGTGCGCCGGAAAACGTAGAATTTCCGCAGAAACACTCTTATTTAAATAAAAGTTTATTAATTTCAAACATTACGTTGTGTACATTGGATTTCCACATCTCCTGAATCATCCTGACGGTAAAGTATTGTATGAAGAAAAACAGTTGTTAACCTTAATAAAAGAAGAAGAAGACGTTGTGTACAATGATGAAACGGAGATCCTGTAATAGGAAATCTAATACATCTACCGAGTATTATTTTCTGTGCGTACTTCACGAAGAGAACTTACCCAAGTAAACTATCCAATTTAAAATGCTTAATATAAAGAAAGTTATGTAATACGCCACAAAAAAACGGAATTTTTCGACCCAAAAAAATCGCATTGTGGCCCTGATTCGGGAAAAAGAGGACAAATCCTATTACAATATGTAGTAATTTACTTTCTCTAACATTTCTTATAGTGAGATTTCATGAATTGCGGGTCCTTAATATGTTTTTTTTTCCTTGAATACGTATGTATGTGTATACGGTGTACTATACGTAGAATACAGAAAATGCTGCTGGGGAATATCAATTCGAGATTAACGGAAATACAGGTTTTGGAGAAAAAAATATTTCGGGTAACGAGAGTGAATTCCTTAACTTGGCCCGCAGCCTGCAGAATTGAAATGAAATGCCTGCACCGTCCCTTCAGAAGGAGGGGTTTTTCCCGGGCGGAGGCAAGCTGTTTACCTGGGGTGAATTCTATGACCCTCCCCCTAGCGGAAACGGAAAGAGCGGATCAGGCACCATGCTTTTTCAGCATTCATTCATACACTAATATTTCTAAGACGCTCCAATGGACCTGTAAAGGATTGTTTCAGAAAAAGAAGACCGGAATATTCAATTGCTCAGCACATTACATAATTTAGAAAGTACAACAAGAAATTCGAAAGTATAATTTTCAAAATCGCTTTACAGAAATAAACTCAAAATCTAATTGAAGACCATGTTGCACATGAAAACAAAGTCTGCGTTACACTTATCAGATTATTTTTATTTTCTCTCATTAAGCCTTTGCGGGTCCTTTGTCCCGTGTGGCGGGACACAGCGTTTCTCGTTGCAGACCCTTTAAATCCCCAGGTAGCTGGTTGCACCGTTCCGGCGCGCCGCAGCGCAAGAAACTGAACTCAGGTTCCTAACAAAATATTTTTATTGTAACAAAACTATACATTTTAACTACTTCCCTTATACACAAAACATCACTAAGAGGTCAAAGTTTGTAATTTTGAAGTGAATGATACCTTTCAAAACAATTTATTGGATGTAGACCTGGTTTTCTTGGGCATGTTCTTACAAAAGTACACTGTTTTTTTCCTTCCTCCTTGAGTAGTTCTGTCGCTGCAAACGACGCAATCTTTGCCTCCTCTATTTTCTTGCTGGTCTAAATAATGTGATTTTTCCATTAATCTCTCTTCTTTATCCAGACTGGATTGTTTTCCCGTCCTGGCGCTATTCTGACTTCGAACACCTCGCACAAATCAGTCACCAATGCCTTCGCGAATATGGGGGTGTGTTAATGGTTTTTGATTATTCTTGCACTTTATTTCATTGAAAATCAAAAACTGTTTACTATTGATACTTCTATAAGCAGAAAACATTTTGCGCCACTAATTTTGTAGATTTTCGCATTAAAAACTGTAGCTCGAAAGTAATGGTCAGCTCTTATCGACAGCACCCATTTTTTCGGTATCCGATAATTACTTTTGGTTTATATGACCATTGGGTTGCTCACTTTCACTGCGGTTGGTGCTGGCATATATGATCTGGTGGAATAATAATCCAAACTTCTCTCTTATCTTTCCAAGACAGAAACATATTGACATCATCTTCGTGTAAGCAGAAGGTGGTGTTCTGAACTTTTATTTTATTTTCCTTATGTC
>JAHLJT010008446.1:71334487-71399134 GCA_031308135.1 Acheta domesticus | reverse complement strand
CAGGCGCGGCTCGTCATTAAAGGCTGTAAGGCGGAGCCTCTCCTAGAGAAATCGCCTCCAAAAGAAATTTAAAAATATGTTTAAACTGCATTTATTTATTAATAATGGATTTCTGAGTTGTATTATGTAACGTCATATCAATATTTTTCTTTGTCGGTTCGTTAACGGCCGTCCGTAAACGCATTTGAAGCAGTTGACAGGGAAGAGAGACGCGTTAGGCTCCCACTTCATTCCGCCATAAGGCCTGCGTAAAACGAGGAGGCAATGACGTCATGCATTCACTGCACAGGCTTACCGGCGGACGAAAGGCTGCAGAGAGACAGCCTTCAAGGGTGGGGGTTCTAGGGTCTGAAGAAGGGCGTGCTCACCAGATGGCATTACTATGCAGTTCAGCGACTAGCATTGCGTTTCAACTAGTTTTCCCGATACGCGGTAGGAGCGCTACTCCCTTGAGTCTGTATACGATTTATTAATAGAAATACAATACAGGCAATGCAATGCACTCTATAATGTAATGTAATGTAATGTAATATAATGTAATGTAATATAATGTAATATAATGTAATGTAATATAATGTAATGAAATGCAATGCAATGCATTTGCAGCCTTCCCAGTTTATAAAACCACGAGCCGCGACTGAGCATGCGTCTAACGCTAGCAATAGCACACATAGCACATGAATTTCGGGCACTTCTCTCGGAATGTTCGCATGCAGTAACTCACGGCTTCCCGCAGGAGGCGGGAATATGATGCGTATTCTTGACTGTGCGTTTTCTCCCTAAGAGCAAATAATACGTATATACAGTTCAGGAAATTGAGCATGCATTTGAAGCCCTTTTAAGCCTTAGTTCTTTGAGCACCAGATCTACGTTGAGAGTATATAAGTATGAAGTTCGGAGCAGGAGCCCAGAGTGAAAGTGTTTTCGAGCAGTGGCAGGGCCACGGAAGGGGAGGTCAAGGAGAAGGACGGGTTTGGAGGGAAGACTTTAAAATATGTTTTATTACATGGGAGCATGTATTGTCTTATCATTTCTTGGCATAACGCTCGTTTCCATCGGTATTCACAATTCAACTTGTATATGGGTTAGGATAGGGATCCCAGAGTTCACGAAAACGTGCACAGAATACCCTTCTCTCCATAGTACTCACACATGGTTTTGAATTGTTTTGACGTTAAATACATATCTTTGTTCCTTGTAAAAACGTGAATTGAATTAAGAAAGTGAGATTTAAGAAGCGTTGAATGATTGTGATAAGAAAAACGTGATGAATTTGAGGTCGCAAGTGAAAAAGTGAAAAGTGCATAAAATATTTTCTTTTCTGTATGTATTTCTTTTCTGATGTATTCTTAAACTTTTATTTATATTTATGTAAACTCACCTCTGGAAACAAGAAAACTAATCATTGTAAATTAATTCAGGGGTTAAATATTTTCTTTGCTTTGGAGCAATGTTTGAGTTTAATTTTCCAGTTACTGATGAGAGGCAATAAAGTGATTTTGCTATTCTGTTTCGTTAAACTTGGTGCGTTTTTCTCCGTCATTCGCCTCAAGGTCTGTGCAGAACTGGTAGATCAAATCACCCCTTGAGATTATTAATAAATGTCTCTCGTCACTAATAAATAAATTGAAATGTCTACTGTCTAAAATTTAAAAAAAGGGACATTTTCTTTCGAGGAAAGAGATTGAAGACAATACCCAATAGTTTTTTTTAAAAAAATAGACTTCCATCGCGAGAACATGGCAAGGATTATTTAAATAACTGTTCTTCCTTTTGAGCTCAAGAAAATGCACAAATAGTGAAGTTACATTTATGAACAGAAGCAAAACAAGGGGTAATATCATATTTGCTTTGCTCAATGGACAATGGATCGAGATGGAGATCGTTGACCACATGCTCAGGTACATTACATTTTACAGGAATATCTAGTCTTTTAAAATTGCAGGGTATAAATCGTGAATAACCCATCAAAATATCATTGTTAATAAAAATCAATAATATTTTACTTCCTGATGCTAATTCAAGTCTCCAATTATTTGAAAACAGTTATGGAGCAGACAAGATTTTCCTTGGCACTGATTCTTATGTGTCCATCCTAACCGTGCTGTGCCATCTGGCAAATGTATTGTTATTAGTCACTATATTTTCCTCCAAAGAGTATTCCTATCGAATGAAGCACAGTACCTAATCATTCATTTACGAAGAGCTACGTAATGTTTTCATTAATTTGGAATATTTTAAACTTCATTCAATGCAAATGTGTCATGTTGTTGCATCACTAGTTTAGGTATCATAGACCTACGATTTTTTCGACATCAGGGCTCACAATTTGAGTTTTCTGTCAAAAAATAGTCGATCTTTGCCGCACCATTTGGAAGTTTTCTCATTACTGTGTAAGTATGTGATAAGGCGACTTTCATGGCTTAGACAACTTTTCTCTCTATAGATGTTGCACTCCTTAAAATGGGAAATGGATTAATGAAATACTCTGCAATATTTGCTTTACTGGTGAAGTTTTACAAAAATTTCTCTTATCCACATTTCATCAAATCTTAGGCAAAATTGAAAATATCATCGAAGAATTCCATGGCCACGAACATACCGCAGCAATTTTTCTAAACGCAGCTAAAACATTCGATAACGCTTGGTACACAGAATTAATTTTCAACTTCGTGGTATCGGTATTTCATTTTAATCTCTTGCTTCATAGAAAGTTTTCTTACCAAGCGCACATTTTCTGTGCGCCTTCTCTGCACCTTTCACCATCAAAGCTGGAGCACCTCAAGGTTCCATCCTCTCCAATACCTTGTTTAATATTTATACATCTGATCTACAAACTACTCAAAATACTGCAATAGCTCTGTTTACTGATGAGCTTGATTTCACCAGAAGCAATCTTGAATCTGCAGTGAAATATCTCCAACATCACATTACATTGGTCCCCATCTGGGGAAGCAGCAGAAAGTGAGAGCACTGCAATGTAAATTTACTAGGTAAACAATTCTCACTCGCTAAAACACGAAACGCGGTATTTCGATAATTAAGAACAAAACTACTGAGAAAATCGCTGTCTAGCACCCCTTGCGTGGATAAATTTTAGTCTGTCGGAGGGAGAGCGTAATTATGCAGAAATTTGACCGTAGCAGATTGATGTAAGTATTAGTCAGTCAATCGCATCTAGTTTCGAAAATGAGTTTTATGATTGTCTCAAGATTGTCGCGATTTAGTAAATATATATACCTTATTCCTATATATTTCATTATATTTAAATACATTTATACGTCAAAGCAGAATATTTCAGATGCAAGTTTGCAATATATATTACCAGGGGCGGCTCGTCCTAAGGGGCCACAGGGGCCGGGCCCCACCAAGATTTAATAAAGCAAAAAAATGTTATTTTTATCTTTATCGTAATCTCTTTGTGATAATTGTAGTTCTTTATTGGAATTCTTTATTCGTGAAGATCGACAATTCGTCTCCAGAACTCATTCCAAGTCCCATTAACCAGGAATTGAGGGTCATAGTTACTTGCCGCACTCAAAGATAGCGTTAGTAGCATTCAAGGGGCCGGCCTGCGTGGGCCCCACAGCCGGTAACTCCGCTCCGTTTACAAGGTCAACGCCCTTCCGCACTGGGCCCGAGTACTGCTTGCTAATTTTAGCAGCCCTTGGGGCCCGCACCATCGGGCCCTTTTCGGAGGAACGGCAGGCTGAGCGCGCGGTTTTCAAAGTGCACGTGAAAGTTCTGCGCGCTATAAGATGGATTCACAATGGATTCGTTACACCGTTTTCAGTTTTTTTCACTGAGACTTGAAGAAAAAAATAATATTAAACTGTTAGTAGCACATCAACCGAGTGTACTTTTCATTTACACAAGTTGATGGGAAGAAAAAATGAACATTCTGTAATTCATAATTTCAGCAAACAACTATGGTTCACTGTGAGTGAAGAAAAACAATGCTTATTTTGCTTTTTTGTTTATTATTTGGTGAGGGGTTGTGGACGACAGTGGGCTGTAAGGATCTGATACATTCGAGGGAAATGATAAAGAAACACGAAGAAACGCACGAAGCAACACGAAGAAGTTGCATTTAGAAAACGCTTGTAAATTTAAAACTTTTCAAATCTTGAACATTGTTGTACAGATTGATTCGGCGGTCAAAATTTCAATCTAGAAACATAATGAACAAGTCGCAAAAAATAAACTATTTTAGGTAGAGAGATTGAGTGTTTAAAATTCTGTGGTACTCATGAACCAGCATTGAGAGAACATGATGAATCTGAAGATTCAAAAAACCGTGCAAGTTTTTAGACTTATCGTTATTCGGCAATCTAGATAGTGTGTTAAATGAACATTTAAACAATTTTTCTGTTTATAAATATAACTCACACGACGTAGAACGAGCTGCTAGATTCTATGTATGAAGTGTATTTGGACAAAGTGAAGAGAGATAGATGTAGCAGACTTTGTTTCTCTGCAGGCCGATTAAACAACGTACATAACACGAACAAGTCAATTTGTCTTAATTTTACGGTATGTTTACCTTTCGAACTCTAAGCATTCAGAAAGATAAGCTACGGCATTAGCATTTTTACAAAAAGCATTTGTTTCCATTGACATACCAATATTTACTTCTTAACAAAACTTCCTACTTCTGTTTTTGTGGAAATGAGATTATTATTAACAGATATAGATTTAAAGGTTTAATTAATTAATTGATAATTAATATCAATTAAATAATTGATTCAATGACAATTATTTAATTAAATAAGATTGATTATGAGATGAAATTCGTGCTTTTGCGCCTGGCCCCACCAAGAAAAAATATCACGAGCCGCCACTGTATATTACCGGAATTATCTCTTTTAGAAAGTCATGCAATGCACTTCTATTAACACCAAATCCTTTGCTATGAATGGTCCCTCTCACACCCTCCCCTGCTTCTTGAAAACCACATATTGGGGATCACGGATAAGTGGATGTTAGTGAATATTGTGAAGCAGAAGAATCTTCAACCATGTACTTGCTCATGTTTCATAGTCCTCATGCCTAATTCCAGTAGGTATCCTTAAACTTTTTCATTCAATGACCCTTTACAGAAGAACTGATTGCTCCATGGACCCTTACATTTTTAACTATAATATTGAGCATATGCAAAATATTGTACCTAAATGCCTTAAAGATTGCGACTTCATACACCAATATTCATGAAGAGGTGACACTTAGTTGGGTTCAGAATGATTTGAATTTCATCAAACAAATTACTAATTTTGTGATAGGTCGGAGGTTGGTAGCCCTGAACTGGGATGATAACACGCGTGCTGTGACAGCTCCTGGATTTTTGGGATTTACGACGGAAAAACATCGCTATTGGAACGCCAGATACGTGGAACGGATGGCCTAACATCTGGCGATTTCAGAAATATAAGCGTCAAAACTGGAGAGTTATTGGATAGTTAGCCCGGGTGGGCGTTTTGCTATACCAAATGACTCCAACACGGAAGTAGGCCGATCGGGGGGGCAATCTGCCACGCGAACGGCCACGCGGCCGGACACGCGAGCGCCCCCTGGGGGGCCACAACAGACGCCCACGCACGGTCAGATGGCCGCGCCGCTACACGTAGCGCTATCTGCGGAGCTGCCAAGAACCCGAGCGCGCCTGCAGCGCCATCTAGCGGCCAAGGCGGGGACGACGACACACCAGGCGCGGCGGGAACTTCGAAAGGGGACGCCAGAAGAGGGCACTGGAAGCCGCGGGCAGATAACGAGAACGATGAACTCAACCCATTTGCGAGGAAATCAAAGCTGCAAAGGACTCCCCCACCATCTCCTACAATCATGGAGGTGGCACTGGAATATGGCGGCGAGATGAGTGATGGCAAGGGACCCGAGAGTGAGAAAGAACCAGCGGAAACCATGACAGCAGCCGGCCCACTACTTAGCAAGTGGGAGAATATCCAGAAATTGGAAAAAGACCTGACGGAAATAATAGAAGATCTAAACAAAAACCTAAAAATTATGGAAACATACATGCTAAAAAACAACCCGAAGGATGTTAAAGAGGCCATGATGAGAGCTCGGGAGAAAATTGATTTCTTAAGAAATAGACGGCATTGCGCCCTAGAAAGAAGAGAGAGTTTGCAGAGACCCTGCACTGCCTCTCAAAACGAAAAGAGGACAATAAGAGAAAAGAGATAAGACCGACACAAAGGAAAAAGAGGGAGGCGCCCACCAGAAGAGAGCTACAGAAGAGACAAGAAAGACAGACAGAAGGAAACAGTAGAGGCAATGGACGCCAACACAGAGGCAGAACATCAAGGAGAAGGAACGACAGAAGGGAACTCAACGGAGGGGTGGATGAAACCACCAGAGCAGAAGAAGAAAGAACAAAGAGAAGAAAAAGAAAAGAAAGAGAGAAAAAAGCGGAACAAATCAAAACGAGAAATAGACCCCTGAACCAGGCGATGAAAGTGACTGCTAAAGACGGACAGACATACGCTGATATTATTAAAAAGATGAAAACCTCAGTAAATCCAAGTGAATACAACCTGAACATAAAAAAGATGAGAAGAACACAGAAGGAAGAACTATTAATAGTCCTAGACAAAGAAGGGGATTTAACCGACTTTAATAAAGCACTGGTGAAGGCTGTCGAGGAGAGTGCAGAAATAAGTACTCTGACGCCAAAAACCATGTTGGAAATTAAAGACATTGACGAAACTGCCACCGTCGATGATACAACAGCAGCCATCGAGAGGGAACTAGAAACTCCGCCGAACAATTCCGTCAATCTTGCCGGCTACACAGAGGGTTCGCAAGAACCCAGACAGCGACAATTCTGCTTCCCACAGATACAGCCGTAAAACTTCTGAAGAAGGATAAAGGTAGGATTAAAATAGGCTGGATTTACTGTAAGATACGGGAGAAGCAGCAACTAACTAGATGTTTCAAATGCCTGGACTTCGGGCACATATCTAACAACTGCAAAGGCCCGGACAGAAGAAATGTGTGCTACAAATGTGGCAAAGAGGGGCACCTCATCAAGACTGTAAGGGGTCAACCCAATGCATCATTTGCAAAGAAAAAAATCTAAGCTGTGACCACATGCTGGGAAGCAAAATGTGCTCAGCATATACCGCAGAAATGAACAAGAAAAATAACCAGCCATAATGAAATTCCTGCAGGTTAACTTAGGAAAGAGCAAAGCAGCCCAAGACTGACTTCTGCAAGCTGCAACTGAAAGAAATGTAGACCTGCTGCTCGTTAGCGAGCAGCCGAAGAACACAGAAGAAGCTATGTTGTACCAGAATGGCTCGAGAAGAGCGGCTGTGATAACACTCAACAAGAACATAAGCGTATCTAAATACAAACCCACCAACCATGGGTTTGTATGGATAGAAATAGGAGACGTAAGGGTCTATAACTGCTACGTCTCACCTAACGACCCAATTGACACTGTGATGCAACCGCCCACGTCGGATGCCGATTCTTTGGAACGGAATCGGGGGGGAGGTCACACCACAGAACGGAAGCGCCGACACACTGATTGAATGACGGTCGTTTTCATATAGCAGGGGGGACACGCGCTAAATTTATTAAAGGGGCGCCAAGCGCGTGCCCACTTACCTGCTATTTCACTGCCGGCGCTGAGCGTCTCAGGGTGAGTGCCCTGGGTCGAGGGATTGCAATGGTTTCTTTGTTTTAAAATAATAAACACTTTACTCAGAATTTAGTCTTTTTCACACGTCCAAAATGGCGGGGACACATCTATTATAAAAACTGTTCTTGCAAACACGGAATTACTGTTTTTGGCTATCAAATAAGTGATGATGATGAAGATGACTTACAAGTTGATGATGGCGTAATGGCTACGTCACCGCGACGGGATTGCTCACCGATCGATGGACTGATGCGGCAGGACCCTCAGAAGCGCCGCTGGAGCGTTGGAACGCCAGCCTCACAATTGTCCCCCGGAATGAAGGCGCCGGCGCTTGGGATGTCGGCGGTGAATGTCAGCGCAGCAATTACGTAGCGCTGGCGCGCGTCTCAGGCCGTCACACGCCACCTGGACCGCGTATGACATTGGAAGCCAAAATCTGGCTGTTTGAAATAAATTCCGCGGTTGGACGAAGGCCGGGCAGGTCTCGTGGTGGTCGGCTCAATGCTTGCCTCTCACCAACCGCTATTGTCGTCTTTTACCGTTGCTCTCACTAGTGATTTCTCTAAAAGCCGATATTCGGCCGCTCTCTAACTGTAACTTTAAGTTGTTGCAAATTTCGACTGTCCTATGCTATCTCTGCTCGACCACCCTCTCTCGTGTTTTTCATCCGTCTGCCATTCGAGCTTCTCGCTGTGTTTCTCCCCCCTTCTTTCTTTTGCACCATGCCTGGGTTATCACGTGCTTCCTGCCCAGCGTTTTCATAGGTCGGTTTGTTGAGTTCCAGAATTTTCTATGTCATTTGTAACCTGGTTGGCTAAGATGATCGCTTCCTTTCGCGGCCATTGGATGTCTTTGTTTAGCACAGAGAAGTGCGCACATGGTTCATCTGCTCTGACGTGTGATGGGTTTATTGGACTTAGGGGATTATCTTGCTGCGTGCTAGCGCCAAGTCTATAACGCGGTTGTTCCGGGAGTCACTCATTTTGTCAGAGGCACAAAAGGGGGTGGATTTATTGTTCAGGGTGTGGAGAGGCCTACGCAGCTGTGCGGAACTGATCAGGCGAGGCGGGAGGCCGCCCGCCCTTCCGAGCTTCCGTTAATGTGGCGTGACATTGGGGTGGCGACGTGCGATGGTCAAACGACACATCGCAACACCTTTAAAAAGGAAATTGACGAACTAGAGATGAGCCTAAAATCTGCAAAAGGAGAAGTTGTAGTGGCAGGTGATTTTAATAGCAAGTCGCCAGAATGGGGGAAGTGACCAAAGAGGGGATATAGTCTGTGAATTCATCGCCAAAAACGACCTAGTCATCCTTAACACAGGAAGGGAGAGTACATTCCAAAGAGGAGATGCGGCATCCATACTGGATCTAACAATAGGCTCCAACAACATCGCTAGGAGAACCACGGACTGGAGAGTACTGGACGACGAGACGCTCAGTGATCACAGCTACATCCAGTTTAAAGTAACTGGATACCAAAGGGAGCTCCAGAAGCCAGGGGGGCGACCTCCGTGGAACACTAACAAGCTGGACGAAACGAAAGCGAAGCTCTCTCTGGAAGAGTCTAAGCTAATACAGAGCATGGGTTGGATGGAAAAACAGAATGCCCCTGAAACAACAGTAACAGAAGCGAGGGACATAGTGATGGCAGCGTGCGCCGCATCTATGCCGAGAGGCAGATGCTCAAGGGGAAAGCAGCAGGTGTACTGGTGGACTCCTGAGATTGCCGAACTGAGGAAGAATTGTATTAAAGCTAGGAGACTAGCCACAAGATCCAAAAATGACGAATCACTTCGAAGAGAATACAAAATACGCCAAAAACAGCTGAAAAGAGAAATTAAAAATAGAAAATCGAAGTGCTGGAAAGAGCTACTAGACGAGGTAGAAGATGATCCCTGGGGCATGGCGTACAAAATTGTAAACAAAAAACTTAGAGTGAATACGAAGGTACCCGGATTAGAGGACCCCAAATGGGTGAAAGCACTTATAAGAGATCTCTTCCCAACCAGAGACCCGTGGGCGAGAAGAAAACCGTACGACTACGAATTCAGTGAGAATGATGTATTCACGAGAGAAGAGCTACAAGTAGAAGCGAGGAAACTAAAGTGCAAGAAAGCCACCGGACCAGACGGAATACCAAACGAAATAATTAAGATTGTGACCAAGGAATACCCGGAATGCTTGCTGGAGGCATTTAATAGCTGCCTCAGACATGGAGTTTTCTTCAAGAACTGGAAGAAACAGAAATTAATTCTACTACGGAAAGGAAACAAGCCCCTAGATAAGACATCGTCGTATAGGCCGCTATGCCTCCTAGATACAATGGGCAAACTCATGGAAGGGTTGATTCTACAACGGCTAGAGAAACATATATCAACAGGAAAAAATTTCTCCGATAGTTTGGATTCAGGAAAGGCCGCTCAACTACGGACGCAATAAGGGAAGTAGTGCGCATAGCGGAAACTGCTAAAAACGGAACAGGCAAAAAAAGGGGTTTTGTGCATTAGTAGCCATTGATATTAGGAATGCCTTTAACTCCGCCAACTGGGAAGATGTTATTAAGGCACTGGCGGAGAATCAGGTCCCAGAATACCTCCTAAGAATCATCGAGGACTATCTATCAGAAAGGAAAATTATATACTCTGACACTCTTAGGGTGGAGGAAGAGATGACGTGTGGAGTCCCCCAAGGATCCAAGCTGGGTGCATTCCTGTGGAACACCATGTACGACGAGCTACTAAATATAGATCTACCACAAGATACCTTGCTGATCGGATACGCAGATGATACGCTTATCATCAGCAACAGTGACAACGTGGACCCGCTGGAGAGGCACTTAAACGAGGCCCTCTCTAGGATTAACAGATGGTTGGACAAAAGACGCCTACAGATGGCAGTGGAAAAGACGGAAGCAGTACTAGTTACTGACAAAAGAGCCTTTAACTTCTCATGCATCACCTCGAACGGAGTAAGCATTTCCTGGAGCCGCCAAATTACATACCTGGGGGTCGAAATTGACCACAGACTGAGCTTCGGGCCACACATTTGCAAGACAGCAGACAAAGCTGCAACAATTGGATCCAACCTCTCTAGGCTTATGCCTAACATAGGTGGACCTAAAGAAGCAAAAAGAAGACTGATATCCAGCGCGGTAATCTCGAAGATGTTGTATGCAGCACCAGTATGGGCGACTTCTCTTGAGAAACAATCCATTAGGAGAAAATACAACCAAATCCAAAGGAGGATGGCCATCAGAGTTGTATCAGCGTATCGGACGATATCTGACTGCGCTGTTCTGGTGCTGGCGAGAATGCCCCCCATAGACCTACTAGCGAGGGAAAGGAAGAGAACATACCAGACCCTAAAAGATAAAAAGGAAAAGGAAAGCAAGCTACCCCCAAAGGAGATATACACCATAAAAGAGGGAACCAGAAGCATGCTAATGAAAGAGTGGCAAGAAAGATGGGATGGGAAGACAAAAGGCAGATGGACGCATCAAATGATCCCAAATATAGCGGAATGGGTGGAAAGAGGCCACGGCGAAGTAAACTATTACCTGACACAGGCGCAGTCGGGACATGGATGCTTTAACAAGTACTTATATGACTTTAAGATAAAAAACAGCCCGAGGTGCGACCATTGTCAAGCCGAGGTAGACGACACCATGCACACCCTTTTCCAGTGTAATGCATGGACCACGGATAGGGAAAATACAAACAGAGAACTGGGAGAAACCATCACCCCTACAAATCTAGTAAAAATGATGCTTTCCTCCAAAAAGAAATGGAATGTAGTAGTGACTATGGTCACAAATATACTGAAAAGAAAGAAAATATTCGAAATTAAGAAGGAAGAGCTTTAGCTAACCGCCTGTCACCTCCACGAAGTAATGTCTGACGACGGTTTCCATGGAGGTGACGCCATGGCTTAAGCGAAAGGAGGTTAGGTTTTAGTCGGTATACCAAAGCTGGGAGTCCGACATAACTGGTTCGCCGGTATCTATAAAAGATTTCCCCCTCCTTACAAAAAAAAAAAAAAAATTGTGATAGGTCAAAATAATTGAAGTATGTAAGTACCTCAATTTTCAATAACAATATGTAACCAAACTTAACTTTTTGTGTGTCCCTGTGTGAAAGTGCCATTTCCTGATTGTTTATGCCCCAAAAGTATGAAAACACCCATTATGTTCCGTAAAATGTTTCTCTGATGTAGACTTTGAATTATATCTCAATTGAATTTTCTATTCCATTATAGTTGTGTGATTGTTTCTTGCGGTGAATGTGTTGCTTCAAACATTAGTTTTTTGTGTATTGAGTTTAAAAAATGTAGAGATAATAATAGACATTCCACAGATGGCATCAAGAGGTTGCAACTATCCGATAAATGTTTTTCTTTATGTCTGCAGCCAGTTCATGAAGAAAAGGGCAAACAGTACTCTGTACAAGGGTCTTTTAAAATGTTTGAGGCCTACAAAACATACTTTGGCATGCCTGTTAGGGATCAAGAAAAATTCTGGGTATATTGTTTCACCTGTGAAAACTAAGTGAACTTTGAAAGATAAGTGCTCATTTAGTTTGAGAAACGTAGATTGAAATAAACACAATAAACTCTTTTTAACTTAATATTCTGTTCTGTTGTTCTGCAGGATGATTTAGAGGGAAAACAGATGCGTGAAATTTGGTGTACCAAATATTTGGAGGTAGCCCACTGATCATTTAAATAATTATTACTTATGTACTGTTAACTCTTCGAAATGTAGTACTAGCAAGAATACTCCTGGTATAATTTATCTAGATCTTCCTATATCTATTGTTCCAGTACTGTGTGGTTAAGACCTCTCTGTGCCCATTTTGTCTGAGGGGAAACAGCAAAGTTCTGATTCAGAACAGAGTAGACAGTCATAGATGATGTGAACATTGCAATTTCTGGCTTTGTAGTGGAAAGGAATCCATACTATTCTAACCAAAATTAAATAAATGATTTAGTCAGACTTCTTGGTCTGACCAAATCAAAAGCTGAAGTTTTGATACCAAGGTTTAAGCAATGGGACTTGTTGGATGCATGTGTGAAAATCACAATTCAGAGGAAGCTTCATCAAACTTTCTCAGATATTTTCTTATCAAAATTGTTGTCACCACCAATAACCACTGTTGTTTGTCTAATAGTCTAACTTTGAATATCTTGCCACCCACCTTAGGAATTTCATTTTACTGATTTCTAGTCTTCTTTTATCTACTTGTGATAATACCAATTCTCACTTCCATTCAGCAGAATGGCAACTGACATTGTTCTATAAGATTCTAGGACATCTGTTCCTTCTGACTATTCTTTTGAGAATACCATTAATGTAATTATATTTTTCTATTTTCATTTGCATATCATTCTGTATGGTGTCCAGGGATTTTGGTGTCTGTAAATTGTTTTGGTGTATTGGTGTCCATAGATTGAAAAGCTTGGAATCTCCCAGTACCTGTCACAAATAATGCCTTCTCATACTTTTCCTACATATCCCAATTCCCTATCTTCAGGAATTGAACGAAAGATGACCCATGCCTAGGGTAACAAAGTGAAGACTCCAATGGCAATATGGTGGAAGAGGCAATCTCCTACAGGGCAAGAACATAAGAAAGCAAAGTTTGGAGGCTTTGCGATGACAGCCCCATCACCAGTCAAACCAGTGCGGGGCTATTAACCCATTCTCTTTCAATCCTAATATTGATCAAACCCAAATGGATTTTATGATCACCAAGGAACATATAAAGGCCAAGCAGAAAGGATTTTTGAAATATTACAAATTAGAGCATAGAATGTGAGAGACATTCTTCTGAAAGAATCATATGAGCACATAATGCGTGAGTGCAAAATTGTTAAAAATAAGTTAATTTTACAAATATTAATGTCCTCCTTACAAAACTAAAGTTTGACATGAATAATTATATTATTCCTTACTTTTCAGTCATAATGAATCAGAAAATAGCATTTACTCCCCAAGACAGAAATTGTGTTACATAATGTAATTGGAGATGCTGAGTTTCTAATTTTTGTTTCGTTTCTAATAGTTGTGCAATAGTCACAAAATGTTGAGCATTTAGCCATAACATTTCTGAAGTTCATATTGCAGGAATATTTTCTTGCACAATTGATTGTGAATACTAATTACAATATCTTGAGTTTTCTAAAAATCCTTTCCTAAGGATGAATGATGGATATGAAGGAAGAGGAGCAAATTTGTCATTATTATATACTTTGTTGCTTTATATCAGAAAACAATTAATTATCAAGTTCATTAATGTTTTGTAATCAATGGGATATTGATTTTAGTTCTGTTAATCTGTAGCCAATAATCTGTTAAGAAAGGAGGATAGAGGTAATTTTTTTTAAATCTCATTCAAACAGTAACTTTTTTGTTGTTTTGAAGATAACATGTACAATATTTCATTAAGATTAGAACAAAACTGCAGATTTGTTTGAAAAAACTTTAATATTAACATTCTCAATAACATTCGCTATAACATTAACAATAATAATTATAATAATTGAATTGAATTTATTTTGTCAATTACTTCTTGGGCCCTGATATGTCCAAAAACTTATCAGGTTCCTACAATTTGTAACTGCAGAGTAGCCCCTGTAGAGTTTAATATTTATTGTTGTGTTACTTATGTGTTTAATAGTCATATTTAGTATATCTTTTCTAAAAGAGAAGATTTTATGCTTTACATTATAATTTATATTTGGTGGTACTGCATTATATAATTTGGGAATTAAATACTTTCGCATTTTTCACTATAGCGATTAATTACATGTGAAATATAAATCTGTGGTGTTCTGATCTGATAATCACATGCGAGTAAAACCTTGAAGTTATCATCATTATAATGTTGAGTAAGGTACATGTGTTTATTAAATCCTGCTGGAGTTAATGTTTGTTTATTAGCCAACAATTGTTTTTTATGTAATGCTTTATTCTGTTTAAGATTTTTTATATTCTAAATTGTAAAGAATTCTATTTATTTAGATGCATTTGACTTGTATTACCTCAAATTTGTATTTTTCCATGTTGTGTGCCAACTGTACCCTCTCCTGTTCAGTGCTTCCCATTGTACCTGTCAAAGTTTTATTCATATATGCCACACAATTTATTTAATATTTTTGTATTATCACATGTGGTTTTGCAGCATTATATAGACTTATCCTTAAAGGAAAAATACTGTGAAACCTCTATTAAGTGATCACTGTTGGTTTTGTGAAAAAAGTAGTACTTCCAGAGGGGTGGTTGCTTAATTATGGCATATTAAGTGACCGCTGTTGGTTCCATGAAAAAAGTGGTATTTTAGAGGGGGGTCATTCCATATTAAATCAACACAGTTTTAATTAAAATTTCACATCACCATCTCAGATTCAGATTATATTTGACACATAGGTGGTATGAATGAAGAATAAGAAAACTGCAAATTTTGAGTAAAATATTTCCACCCGTTTGTGAATTACAGCCATGTAAAATTTTGCAAAATTGGGTTCCTGAAAATGTTTAAATTGATGTAGAACCTCACCAAATTAAAATAGAGAGCTGGAACAGGTGTCATTTTGCAGCTTTCTTTATGGATTTTTATATGGTATACAACTCAATAGGGGTTGGGTTCAAAAAGTTTTTTCAAATTTGAATTTAAAATTTTGATTTTGAGTTTCTTTCAAAAATGCTCATCTTCAAAAAAATTGAAAAAGTTCTAAAATAATCGTTATATGTTTCCAAACAGATGGTGCAAGTTTAAAAATGGGACTGCAATGAGTTCATATGGTAATCTTTACTTAAAATGCACAATATTTACTTACTCTAGATTTTACTGATTTAAAATGCATTTTATTTCAAATTGTGCCCTAATATATACAAATTATTAATTTAATTTTTTTTTGTTGGCGGGTGAGTTTTGTTTTATTATTATTATTATTAATATTATTATTATTATTTTAACGAGTGGAAAAATGCATTATGCATCGTCAGGGATAAGGTGGGCTATCCCTGGTATATGGGACCCTCCCCCACTAAAAAACCCCTCTCCTCTTGTGCCCATGGCTCTCTCTATGAAAACCGTCGCGAGACATTACTTGGTGGCAGAGAGACTGGCGGTTAGCTGAGCTGCAACCGCACTTAGCTACGGAGCTTTCCTTCCTTCCTTTCCATAACAAAGGTGAGGAACTCTTGAATTATGCTGCACAGTTCACTTGATTGGAGCATGAGTTCCACCAAGTTTGATGGGGAGATATCCGCACCCAAGGCTTCGTTTAGGTGTCTTCTCTGGGTATCCCACGCCATGCAATTAAATATAGTGTGCGTCGTCTTCATATCCGCAAAATTCACACACGCGATCTGTCGCTCTTTTAAATCTGTACAAATACGATTTAAAACTGCCTTGTCCTGAGAACACTTGAGAAATGTAATAATTAACTTCCCCGTGGCTTCTGCTGATCCACGGTTCGATACGTGGTATCATCATGTAAGTCCACCTTCCTTTGGTGTCGTGGTCCCACTTCACTTGCCAGTCTGCCAGGAGGGAAGTCCGTGCTCTCTTCTTTATATCCTCTTTCGTTATTGCGCGGAGGTCCGTCACGTACGGGATCTGGTAGCTTACGTTTTTGGTACATCTCCTTCTGCTCTCTCACCAGCAGGTCTACGGGAGGTTCACTGGCCAGTACCCCTACTGCGCTGTCAGAGACCGTGCGGTAGGCAGACACTATTCTCAGCGCAAGCCTCCTTTATACTTGCGTCTACTTCCATCTTACACACGCTTTACCAAGTTTATCGTCCCACACTGGGGCCGCATACAACAGTTGGGAATGAACTGCACAAGTAATCTTCCTCCGTTTCGTCTCTCTTGGGCCCCCCACATTTGCCATCAATCTGGAGAGGTCGGAGCATGTCTTCGCTGTCTTGTCCGCAGTCTTGTTAATATGCGGACCAAAGATCAGTCTCTGGTCTATCTCCACTCCCAAATAGGTTATCTGGCGTCTCCAGTTGATGTGCATGTCCCCCAATCGAATGTTTGGGGAACGGAATGTTCTCCGGTCAGTGATCAACACAGCTTCAGTTTTCTCCACTGCCATGTGTAGAAGTGTCTTGTCAAGCCACCTTTTAACCCTAAAAAGGGTTTCGTTCACTTTCATCTCCAGCAAGCCTGTGTCATTGCTATGGCAGATGATGAGTATATTATTTGTGTAACCTATAAGCTGGGTGTCTGATGGATGTCTGATGGGGATCTGATGGTGTCAATTTGTAAGAGACTATCATACATGACATTCCATAAGAGTGGACCCAGTCTAGAGCCTTGGGGTACGCCGCAAGTCATCTCGTCTTCGATTACGAAGGAGTCCGTGTATACTATACTTCTCTCATGAAGGTAGTCTTCAATCATCCTAAGGAGGTATTCTGGGACCTTTTTGACTACCAGTGCTTCAATGACGTCCCTCCATCTGGCAGTGTCGAATGCATTTCTGATGTCTGTGGCTACTACCGCACAGAATCCTTTCTTCTTCCCATCACCACGCTTGGCTGTCTCTGCAATAATGGTCACCTTCAAGATGGCATCCGCTGTCGAAAGTCCCTTCCGGAAGCCGTATTGGCTTGGAGATAAGTTTGCCCCCTAGATGTTCCTCGAGTCTTGATAGAATTAGACCCTCAAGTAGTTTGCCCATGGTATCCAAAAGGCAAAGCGGTCTGAAAGAGGAAGTCTGATTCACGGGTTTATTGCCCTATCGGAGAAGAACGAGTTTCTGTCTCTTCCACCGCATGGGGAATGTTGCATTCTTAAGGCAGTAATTGGACACCGATAACAAGCATTCCGGGTATTGCTCTGTCACGATCTTCAACATCTCGTAGGGGATCCTCTCGAAACCCGGCGCTTTCCCGTATTTCAAGGTCGCCGTTGCTTTCCGCAGTTCTTCTAGAGTAAACAGGTCTTTTCCGTCAAAGGAAAAGCCGCTCGGTCTTTGTCTTTCCCAGCGATCCCTAGTAGGAAAGAGGTCGTCTATTACTTTCTTCACCCAGCGTGGGTCGTCTAATCCAGGTGTCTTACAGTCCGCTCTTAATTTCTTCGTCACTATTTTGTAGGCCATGCCCCAAGGGTCGTTTTCGGCGTCATCTATAAGCTGTCTCCAACATCTGGATTTGCTTCTTTTAATCTCTCTCTTGAGCAGTTTTCGAGACTTCTTATACTGGTCTCTAAGGGAGAGATTTGTCCTGGCTCTCGTCGCTAATCTTCTTACCTTGACGCCATTCTTGCGGAGCTCCGCAATTTCTGGGGTCCACCAGTACACCTGAAGCTTGCATCTAGGGCCTCTGCGTCTGGGCATCGAGGCATTGCACGCGGCTACCACTATATCTGTAGTTTCCCTATTTCTTGAAGGGATTCCGCGTTTATCGTCCACCCAATACTCTTTATAGCCTAGATTCATCCAAAGATTCCTTGGCTTTATCTGCATTTATCCTATTTACATTCCAGGCAGCACCGTCTTTGTTACATCTAGCCACATCAGGATTATTCCCCTGATTTGTAGCGACAGAAAATCCTATGAACAGACGGTCGCTAAGTGACCCGTCCTCAAGTACCTCCCAATCCATGACACTCCTACTCAGCTTTGTGGAGCCCATGGTTATATCCAGGATTGAGGAAGCATTCCCTCGTTGGAAGGTATACTTGTCGCCGTTATTTAGAATGACTAGGTCGCTACTTGCGACAAACTCGCAAACAATTGCTCCTGTCTTATCTGACCTAGTCTCCCCCATTTTGGAGACTATTGAGTCACCTCCAGTAAGAATTTCGCCTTTTGCTGACGTTGGGCTAGCTTCAAGCTCAGCAATGGCCCTCTCAAATTTCTCATTCTGGTCGCATGGGGGAAGTAGCAGCTGTAAAGCCGAAACTCTATTTACCTCCACCCAGACGAACCCGAACTGCGTCCTCTTAAATGCTTGAACCCTGAGCTTGTTATTAAAAATAATTATTCCAGCTCTTCTCGAGGAATCTTACTACAGCGTGACCACGTCGGACGTGTACTGTTGCTCGCTGACTAGTAGCAGGTCAGTTTCTCTCTCAGTTGCGACCTGGGTCAAGAGGTCATCCGCCTGCTTGCTTTTCCTCAAATTAATTTGTATGTCCCTGAGCATTCTTGGTCTTATGGAACTTTCTAGTCTCAGCGATTATTATTATTATTATTATTATTATTATTATTATTATTATTTTCCATTACATCACGACTAAAGTTGTTATGAGTCGGCTGAATATAAAATATACTCCAGGTTGCAACCAGCTACCTAAGGAGCAGATCCGGTGACTATCAGTGCCTCTACAATACTTCACGCAAAATGTGGGCTGTCCCAAACAAAGCAATTTCTTACACTTCCCAGTCCTTTGAATTACCAGGGAGTTTAGAAGCTCTAATACCAACTACAAGGTCGTGTACTCCCTAGGTAGAGTTCTTGTTATTATTATTATTATTATTATTATTATTATTATTATTATTATTCCACTACATCACGACTATAGATCTTATGAGTCGGCTGAATATAAAATCTATCCCAACAACAAAAAATACTCCATGTTGAACAAAAATACATAATTGACAATGACACAACAAGGTCAATGGTAGCTGAAAAGCTAAAGAGAAAATCCAAGCATGGGCTCAACGAATAAGGCGGTGCAAACGTAGAATCGATTTCCGTGTACAGAACCGGTTGTTTGAAAAAGACGCGAAGAGATTCTATCGCAGTCTGACTCAAAAACCGAATGGCAATGCTGCTCCTCCTTCAAAAGATGACGTCGAAACATTTTGGTCAGGAATCTGGGAGGAAACCAGATCCTACAACAAAGACGCATTGTGGCTCCAATCTGAAGTTGATTCTGCCAATGGACTCGTGGAAACAGTGGAACATGTTCAAGGATTCTCGAAAGAGGACCTATGTCAAACAATTAAGAAGATGGGAAACTGGAAATCCCCTGGGGTGATAAGATCCAGATTTATTGGATTAAGAAATAAACAGCACTACATTCTCATCTTGCAAAGGCCGTTAATAAAATTTTAGAAAACCCTAAGGAACTCCCCGAATGGCTCACTCGCGGCATCACGTATTTGCTACCCAAAGCAGGAGACAGCTCTTTGGAGAAGAACTACAGGCCAATTACTTGCCTGCCAGTAATGTACAAACTTATAACTGCAGCCTTAGCTGACAAAATGTATAGGCACCTAGAGAAGAACCATCTGTTGCCAGTTGAACAGAAAGGATATCGTAAAGGTTCCTATGGCTGTAAGGAAATCTTGCTTCTGAATAAAATAATTTTGAATGATGTAAAGAAACGAAAACGTAATTTGAGCTTGGCTTGGATTGACTACCAGAAGGCCTTTGACAGTGTACCACACGATTGGATTTTGAAGACCCTGGAGATCTATCGATTTCATCCTAGACTTGTTGAGTTTTGCAAGGCTAGTATGAAGTCGTGGAGCACCAGGTTACTAATCCACAGCGGAAAGGGAGTAGTAGAAACAAGAAGTATTCAGATTAACAGGGGAATTTTTCAAAGAGATCCACTATCCCCTCTGCTGTTTTGCATTAGATTGATTCCTCTACCGAGACAGCTGTCGCACACAGATTTGGTTACAAGCTTTATGGTGATGAAAGGCCTGTATCACTTTTGTTTTACATGGATGATCTTAAAGTGTTTGCTAAGAATGAAGCGATTCTCTCCCAAATGCTGTCTGTCATCTATAATTTTAGCAATGACATCTGCATGAAGTTTGGTCTTGTCAAGTGTGCAAAAATGAACTTAAAGGGAGGCAAAATAACGCCAGAGAACATCGGAGTTGATATGCACACTGTGATTCAAGATCTTGAGCCAGGTAAAACTTACAAGTATCTGGGCATTAAAGAATGTGAGACCATCTCGAACGACACAATGAAAGAGAGAATTCACAGGGAGTATTATGGAAGAGTGAGACTTGTCCTGCATTCCGCTCTGAACTCAAGGAATAAAATAACAGCAATAGGTAGTTTGGCGGTGCCTGTAGCGGAATACAGTTTCGGACAAGTAGGCTGGACTGAGCAGGAAATTCTCATCATGGATCGAAAAACCAGAAAACTGCTTACAATGCATCATGTTGCCCACCCCCGAGCTGATGTACATAGACTTTATGTGTCACGTAAGGAAGGAGGAAGAGGCCTGAGACAAATTGAAGCCTCCTGGTACAATGCAATAACCGGAATGGCAAAGTATGTAGTCAGCCATCAAGATGACCCACTAATGAGGCAGGTCATGAAATCTGACCGAAGAATGGGAAACAGAGGCTTTGTTAGTGAAGCAACGAACATTGCAAAGAAAACTATGCAAAACACGTCAAATAACACAGACACTGAACTTCTGGTACTACTAAACATGAAATGTGAGACACAAAAATTGTTAAAGAAGTCGTGGAGGGACAAACTCCTCCATGGACAATATCTAAAAAGAATGGACAAGGTGCAGATCAATAAAGATCAATAATTTATGTTGCTTAAAAGGGGAAGAATGAAGTCAAAATCGGAAGCAATTGTAATAGCTGCCCAAGATCAGGCCTTGAGAACACGACATTATGATAAAGCGGTTCTCAAAATTTCACAAGATGATAAATGCCGCATTTGTTGGAACTTGTAGAAACCATTGATCATATTGTCTCTGGGAAGTGCAAGGAAATGCTTTATTTGGAACAGCCCACATTTTGCGCTATGTTTTGTGGTGGCACCGACAGCCCCTGGATCTGCTCCTTAGGTAGCTGGTTGAAACCTGGAATAGATTTTATATTCAGCCGACTCATAATATCTTAAAACGTGATGTAGATATTATTAATAATAATAATAATAATAACTCTACCTAGGGAGTACACGACCTTGCAGTTGGTATTAGAGCTTGAGTACCCCCATGAGTGTGAGAGCTATGTCGGTGGTAGCTCAACTACAGGTATGGCCTCCCTTGCCAAACAGGTTGAAGGTGAGGGGTCCGACGAAGAAGTACTCTATTTCGAGGAGAGTTGGCAGTAAGTAGAGAGGGAAGGGCCATGAACCTTTCGACTTCCTGTGTTCACCCATTGAGGGCACAGGAGAGAAACTGGGTTCGCACACCAGGCCACTGTTTAGTGTGGAGGCCCGAACCTTTCATTAGCTAGCGACGAAGACTGCTTTCAGCAGTCAGTGAAAATCCCGTAGGGTTGAGTAATGCCGACTGGCGAAAGGAGGGGCCCCTTGCTGGGCCCTGCGGTGGGATGTCCCGAGGCCAGTCCGTGGGTTGAAAAAACGGATGGCAGGAAACAACACAAGGGTTAGGTGTAATACGTGAACTCGAACTTTCTTCATGCGAATCTTCACTAAAAACCAATGAGCAAAATAATAGAACAAGAAATTTAATGAATCTTAACGTGCCTTGTTCTACTGAGCAAACAATACCTGCTCAGAAACTGAACTAATGTCACCTTGTCGACATCTGGCCATCCCACGGATGTTAGTACCAGGGAGACAGAGTCGGCATTAGCTCAAAGCCATCGTCAGAAATGGACACAGGATGAATTGAAGGAGGTGATGTGGTGCTTTTACTATGCAAAAGCGAAAAACGGGGGCCCCGAAATTGACGTTTTCAAAGTATGGAGAGAGCGGAACCCAGATATGAGACCTACCCTAGACTCAAATAAGCTTGCCAGTCAACGACGATACCTACTCAGCAGTAGAAAATTCACAGCAGAACAACTTGCTGACATTCAGAGAAATGCGGAGTATGTTCTTCGCTCGAAATAACCACATGATAAACATGTAGAATTTTAAAACGGTAATCCAGTTCATTTCTTTCAAAGAAAATACACGTCAGTGATGAAAACTCATCTGGCAATGAATTACACGATAAAGACTTGATGCGAAATCTCCTCCGACGCAAGATAGAAAGAGTTCGTTAACTTTCAGTTGAATATCATGCACTGTTGACGAGAATATACGAAAATGCCAAAGCTAAAAGTTATAGAGACAGCGAATTCTGTCTTCAATGAGGTGGTACAGATCCAAGGCAGAGAGCTAGATATTACTGAAAGACACCGACAGCCGACAGGGAAACAGTGTGAACAGTCCTGTACCCCCATGGACGAAGAGAATTATGAAACCGATAGCCGACACACGGCGCGAAAGATAACTTTCAGCTGAGGCATCTTTTAAATAAACGCATGCCCCTTAAGTTAAAAAAATTCAATGTTGAACAAAAATACCAAATTGGAAATGACACAAGCAGGCTAATAGTAGTTGGGAAGTTAAAAGAGAAATTCAAGCATGGGTTCAACGAATTAGACGCTACAAACGTAGAATAGATTTCCGCGAGGAGAACCGGTTGTTCCAAACAGACGCGAAGAGATTCTATCGCAATCTGAAAAAACCGATTGGCAATGCCGGCACTCCTTCAAAAGATGACGTCGAATCATTTTGGGCAGGAATATGGGAGAAGAGCAGATCCTACAACAAACACGCATCTTGGATTTAATCTGAAGTTGATGCTGCCGATGAACTTGTAGAAACAGTGCAAGATATTAACGAATTCTCGGAACAGGATCTCTTCCAAGCAATAAAAAAATGGAAAACTATAAATCCACCGGGAATTATATGATCCAGATTGATTGGATTATGAAATTAACAACACATTCTCATCTGGCAAAGCTGTTAATAAAATTTTAGAAAATCCAAAGGAACTCCCGGAATGGCTCACACACGGCATCATGTGTTTACTATCCAAAGCGGGCGACAGCTTTTTGGCGAAGAACTACAGGCCAATCACTTGTCTCCCAGTCCAAACACCTAGAGAAGAACCATCTGATGCCAGTTGAACAAAAATGATGTCTTATAAGTTCTCATGTGGTGTGTACGCGCCGACCATTCAAACGGCGCACACCAACAAACCTCTAAACTCCATCAAGAGGGCACAGCACGAACCCGCTGCGCACTGACCCGTAGCCAAGAACTCATTTCTCATTGGCCCACCGGGGTATATAACCCGGTGGACAACGGGTCAGCGGGGGAGTCAGCTACCAGTCAGCTACGAGTCAGCCTGGATTCAGCCACGGATCTGCCAGTAATCAACAGAGAGCCAGCTCACGTAACCGCCAGCACGAACCAGCAGACCGTGTCTCCCGACACGTCACGCCGAGGCAACGGCACTCCACGACGCCACTGCCTCGCCGCACCAGGAGCCAGCCTCGCCGCCGCCACGACGCTCGGCCAGCGACGCGACCACGCCCGGGCCTCACCACTGCCTAGCGGACGACCTCGCTGCGTTCGCTACGTTCGGCTAGCGACGCTTCATCCAGCATCGCCCGGTGGTGCTACGGCCTCACCGCTGTCGCGGTTTCTACTCGGCCCCCGCGCTCCGGCCTCTCAGCACCTGGGTGACGGCTCCGCCGCCACCACTACTCTCAGCCGGCGACACCCCCGCTCGCCGCGGCCGTTGTCACGGCCTTCAAATGCCACGAGCCAAGATAGCACGGTGGCTTAGCAATCTCCTCTACGAGGAGTGACGCACCGCCGATCACGCGGCAGAACCAGACCTGCGACCCGAAGCTGGCAAAGATATCGTCTCCTGCTACCTCAACACCGCCGTCAGCCGTAGATACTGAGCCCCTGCCTTAACCAGTTCGCCTTCCGGTGAACATATTGTATTCTATGTTGTGTAAAATAAATGTTGTAAGAAAACGAGTTCTTCTGATTGCAAAGACACAACATTATGAAATGTAAGGAAATCTTGCTACTGAATAAAGCCATCATGAATGATGTAAAGAAACGAAAGCGTAATTTGAGCATGCCTTGGATTAACTACCAAAAGGCCTTTGATAGTGTACCACACGAAAGAATTTTGAATGCCCTGGAGATCTGTAGATTTCACCCTAGACTTATTGAATTTTGCAAGGCTAGTATGCAGTCGTGGAGAATCAGGTTACGAATATACAGCGAAAAGGAAGCAGTAGAAATCAGAAATTTTCAGATTAACATGGAATTTTCCAAGGAGATTCGCTATCCCTTCTGTTTTTTTGCATTAGTTTGAACCCACTATCTAGACAGTTGTCGCACACTGACTTTGGTTTTAAGCTCCATGGTGATGAAAGGCCAGTATCACACTTGTTTTACATGGATGATATTAAAGTATTTGCAAGGAATGAAGCGATTCTCTCCCAAATGCTGTCCGTCGTCAATGATTTTAGCAATGACATGAGCATGAAGTTTGATCTCAACAAGTGTGCAAAAATCAACTTAAAAAGGGGCAAACTGGCAACGCCAGAGAGCATTGAAGTTGATATGCACACTGTGATTCAAGATCTCTCTTAAAACTTACAAATATCTGGGCATTGAAGAATGTGAGACCATCTCGAACCACACAATGAAAAAGAAAATTCGCAGGGGGTATTACAGAAGAGTGAGTCTTATCCTGCAGTCTGCTCTGTTCTCCGGGAACAATAGTTTGTAGCGTCGTGGCGCGCTAAAACACGGAGAAAAACACGTGGCAGATGGTCGGATGTTTAACAACGGGCGCGGGACGATGACGCGCCGGGACTTTCCGTCCAAGCGTGGCATGGTATGGCAGAGGTAATGGGTGCGTTGGGGAAGCGCCGAAGGGCGCGAGAACAATGCCTCCTTCTTGATTCTCAGCAGAGTCGGCGGCAGTTTTCGCGTGAGTTTGTGCTAGTAGTGCACGAGGGTAAGGGGCCGGCATTCCATTGTCGTAACTAGCGAGACTTGCATTAGGTCTCAGGGTAGAGCGGTACTCCGCACAGGGGAATATTGGTTGACTTTTGCGGTGTGGTAACCGTTCGGTAAAATATCTCTCCTAGCAGTGGGTTCTATTTATTTAGTTAATTGTAAGCAGTGCAATGTGTTATTTGTGACAACGGGCTAGTTTATGAATAAAGTTACTGTTCTTACAAACCACTGTCGTCTGTGTTCTGATTACACCCGTATGACGCCACAATATATGCAATTGGTAGTCTGGCGGTACGTGTCGTCGAAGACAGTTTCGGACTACTGGACTGAACTGAGCAAGAAATTCGTATCATGGATCGAAAAAAACAGAAAACTGCTAACAATGCGTCATGTCGCCCACACTCGAGCTGATGCCTTGCATCGAACTGTTAGTAAAGGTGAACGTCAAGAAAGAAGGACTTTAACACACTTTATAAACATTCATTGATCCTCCGGCTTACTACTAAACTACTTACTTGTAAAATTATGTATTTACATATCAAAGATTAAATTTCGATTCATTCATAGATGTATATTACCTTTCATTCGCCTCAAAAAGAAACAATCTCCTGAAACCCGTACTGATTCCGTATGGGGTTGCACTCCCAACATGGCCCTCCTACCCTGTTGCATCTACTACAAATCCCTTAACTCCAATCTCAGCGTTGTGCTACCTTGTGTTGATGCAAATTGTTTGGACTTAGGAATTTGTGAAGCTGATGTGAAACAGTTCATAACAATCACATATTTTAATCAGACGAGAGTCGTATAAATATATACTCATGTGTAAAAAATGCCTTTCTGTTATGTGTCTGTTGTCTGTTGCCTTTCTGTCATGTGGCACGTTTAATATGCTCCGAATTCCTTTGGAAAGCCATTCATCAAGCCTGTTAACGAAACTGTTTGTAAGAGCACGGACGTGCCTACAAGCTGAGGTGCTCGGGAGTGTAACTGGCTTCTGGCAATGTGGAAGGGTGATGGCGTGAAGGGAGAAGGAATTGTTGAACCAACGTGAAAGGTATGGCGATGGAGAAAAGCTTGCCTTCTTACCATTAACGACAAAAGCGATTACAGATAAATTAGAGTGACTTCATATACGTTGATGAATTGCATGATTGGAATTAAGGATGTAGTCAAATTATTTTCACAACAGAGTGGATTTGAAGCGAACTTTACTAATTTCCGCGATGAGCAGGAAATTACTGCAAAATCCATTAAAACGAACAAGAACGGATTTTTCTACATTTTTATGCATGTGAAAATGAATGCTTGATGTAATTTATTTACACATGCATCAACCGTATTAATAAATTAAAATGTTTAAAAATACAATTATAAGCACCACGATTAGTGTCCTTCTCTAAGTGAGCTTCACTTCGTCGCGCGAATATGTGCTTACACGTATATTCGGAACCGAACACTGACATAACTGTGCATGAATAATTTTGTGAAGACGAGGAGTTCGCTGTTCCATTGTCTACGAAACATATTACGACGCTCATGGGTGACTGACCGCGCACGAATTCCTATTTAATTAATCCTTTAAATTTTGAAAATGTTTTTGGGGCTCTATATGAACTACACCCCCCAAAAATGCACATTTCAAACTCAGAGGAACATGAGATCATTTAAATCAATAGGGGAATATCTATTTTGGAGAAAATCGGCTGAACTGTTAGGCGCTAACGTGGACCGCAGACGGACGAACGGACAGGAGATATTTGAATTCCTTATTGTGAAGGTGACGAGATAACAGTTACGTTATGCCTTGTTTACTGTATGTGTAAAAGAAACACATTTGGAAAGATAATTTCTAACTATTGGTTCCTGTAACTAAAAACCAAGATTTGTTGAAAACATTACGTTTATATAAACCACAGGCAAGGAAACGGACATTCGCTCTACCCGCTTAGGATGTCGCAGCAACTTCTGTGGCGATTTACGCCCCTTCCTCCCACTCCCTTGCTCACCGTCAGGGCCACTCCCTCGCATTTACAACAGAAAAACGTGTTTAGGATTCGTCTTCCGCACAAGAAAGTTGTTCTGGGAAAAGTTCATTGAGAGAAAAGAAAGGTAGCGAGCATTCTAAATTAATTTACTTCCATGAAATGCAAAGACATTTCACTCTACATAAAACGGCAATAATGACAAATTTATTTTAAATTTTGTATCAGATTTAGTATGTTATGATTAACAGAGTCAAAGAATATACCATGTTATTTTTGCCTTAATCTAACGAAGGGAAAACTGTTTCAATGTAGTTTTCAATTTCAAATAAACAATTGTACACTCCATTGAATATGAACGATGTGCCATCAATTGATGTTATGGTAGATACTTTTTTCTGTCGTCCAGTTCAATCAAACCTCAAATAGAACATTCATACAAGTGAAATAAACAAAATTAAGTTCATTATTCAGGCGTTCAGAATTCTTTTAAATTCATTGTGTGTGTGTGTGATCCTTCATAGTTCTCGTTGTGTATATTTCGTGAGTGTTTATTCCCGTCTGAATAATAAATCCCACTCACGTGATTCGTGTAAGGCTAGCTATAATGCTACCATTGCCATGCCTCTTGATATACAAATCCGTAGTTTTTATAAAACAAAATTACTCAAGAAGTGGAACATACTTTCAAACATTCCAGATATTTATAACTCTAACACTCGACATAGTAACAGTTTTAATGCCACGTCTTACTGCATAACTGCTTCTATACAATTAGAGACTATAATGAACATCAAAAAGGGAATTGTGTTAATATTGTTGGTTTTACAATGATATTTAATATATTGTATATCATTTAGAAAATCGTATAATTTTAAAAGACTAAATATGCGTGTAACAAATATTGTATTAAGTGTCATTTAATTAATGTTCTCTTGTATTACGAGTTCAAAGCTAATTTTGTGGTCTAATGGTAAAAAATTATTTTTCATTTTCGATTATGACCACATCGTACCGTTTCGGTGTCTCTAAATAGCCGCCCTACCGATTCCAAGATGTGCATTGTGTCGCTAGGTCATATATACAACCGACACAAATAATTTACACACACACGTATAAATGTGCCAAGCCAATGTAATATATTTAAGGCGTGGAATATGGAATATACCTGATAGTCCTATGAGACGATTTTGCTCGAGCATCGCGGCAGTTCGCAGAAAATCCGCTAGACGTCAGGCCAGTAGGACAGAGTTTCGCTCGGCCTTCGAAGTCGAGCATCCGATGCTCGGTACAATGGGATTGCGTCGGGCTAGTCTTGCGTAGGAAGGCAACGGCTAGTGGTCCACAATGAGGCGATGAGTATATATGAGCTAAAATACGGACTATGGCTGTATAAGCTAAAATAAGGAGATGTGGGCATCGAAAACGGGGACAATTTATGCTAAGGCATGGAAATACTACGCTTCAATTAATAATAATCATAATGATAATAATGATAGTAATAATAAATACAGTGATCACAACAATTAAAGAGGAATATACTGTTCATAATGTTTTTTTGTTGTATTATTCTAGATAAAGTAGCATAATGATGTACTGCTGCTCAAACGAAAGGGTCAAAATACCTGTCTGGTATCACCTAATTATTAGAAACGTTTCTAAAGTATATTAAAATAATACATAATTTAACAAATTTGTGCAAGTTAATTGCAGTGCGAGCTCTTCCTCTTCTCCTTATTCTTTTTAGATTTCTTATTCTGTAGGTAAATGTAAGCAACCATCCAACAGCCAGGAATGTGCTTATCACTGTTCACAAGATTCATTTTATAAGGCAAGGAGGTGTGACAATGACTCAATGTAATTTTCCACTATAGAAAAATTGATGTTTAAGCAAAGATTACAACACTACTATTTATAAGAAACCATCAACACAAAATCCTATGTGCTACTAACACTAGAGCCCCAACTCCAGACGAATGTAAGCTTTCATAATCCTCTTAATTTGCTTTTGAAGCCAAGGCACACGGTAAACGCGGCCGATCGCATTGCGCTCCTGGACCCTCCCCTTTTCGGCTCTGCGAAGTCCGATACCTGGAAATCGCTACGCCGCCGTCGGCCGCCGCCGCCGGCCATTGAACCAGCCCACCGCGACCAAGCGCAGGACACTCGAGGGTACCGTACTAGAGAATGAAATGCTCCAGTGAGTACGAGCGAGCAAGCGGGCGAGAGAGTGGCACGCCTTGCAGATCTTTAATACCTCAATATTTGTAAAATATTTTTTAAGCATAGAAAATATAATTAAGTTGTAATTATTCTGACGTTTTTGTATTATTATTTGAAAAAAAAAGATACTGTGGAAGTTCTATGACAATATTTTAACACTCAGGAATCCTTTTTTCGTTTTGGTCAATCAATATAGTTTTCAAAAAAAAAACTTTTTATATGATATTTGGGCATTTCCACGTAATGTTTATGCGAATTATCATGTGTGAACAAAAAATTAGTATACTTGCCTGCAAATGAAAACAAATGTTGATGATATTGTTTTGAATAAAAGTATTAAAAAATTTCACAGTAATCAGAGAAGAAATAATAGAGTAAAAAAGTACAAGTGATATATTTGTACGAAGCAAAAATGATATATAAATAGATGGAAAGAACTTAACAAAAATTGTTAATATCAATTAAAAATATAAAATCAAAGAGAAATCCAAAATATGATAAATAACAAATAAAAGAACGCAAAACATTTCACAATATAAATTGTTTTAGGGTATTCTTATTTTAGACACAACGTAGTGTGACGTACTGGAGTGAATGACACAAACACTGCGTTGAAGATAACAATATTTACATTTATTTACAAGAATTAACAGTTAAAAAATTTTACAAATACTAATGAAACCCCGGCAAGCTTTTTCGTCCCCTTAGTTGCGAAAACCCCGCGACCGTCCCTAGGCCCTACAGCCCAGTGCCACTGCTCGTTTATTCCTTTATTTTATTTGTCAAAAAAACAGTAAAAACTGTATATGACGTGTGGGGAAAGAAATTTATCTGCGCACATTTTCTTGAGGGCCAAAATTAAAAAAAAACAAACGAAAAAATGAATTTAGAAAATAGTTATTTTAGAAAAATAAAAATATTTGAAAAATGTTTTTTTCCCGAGTTATAGAAAATCAATTTCAACTGTAAATGAACTACAAGCAAAAGGAGCGCTCAACAAAACATGCGCACAGTGAAGCTACATTTACGTCCAGAAGCAAAGCAAGGGGCCATCTCAGCATTTGCTCTATGTATCAGGGAAACTGGACAAAAACCTGAACAAGATGGGGGTCATTGACCCGGAAGCTGAAGTACATTATTTGTTACAGGCGTATTAAATATTTTTTTAAATGTATACAATGCAAACGTAAACTAATTCATTATATATCTTTGTTTTGTTACATTAAACATTATTTTTCTTTTTCACGATCAGTATAGTCTCTAATTGTATAGAAACAGTTTTGCAGCAGAAAAGATTTTACTTTAAACTTAAATGTGTGTACCGACTTTAATTGTTTTATGCCATCTGGCAATGCGTTGTAAAGTAACGTACATGTATTGTATGTTGATTTCTTGTACTGAGCTGTTGATACTGACACTTGATGCACGTGATTTCTACGGCGTGTGTTGTAATTATAAATATCAATATTGCATGAAATATGTTCCCTCCGTTAAGTAGGTCATTTTTCACAAATATTATAAATTCGTAAATAAATAGACAAGGCAATGGTAAGATTCCCAGCTCAATGAAAAGAGGCTTGCAGGAATCACGTGGAAGGCATTTTTTCATTATTCGAATAATTTTCTTTTGCAATCTGAAGGTCTGAATACTACACGATGAGCTTCCCCAGAATATTATGCCATATCTCAGGCGGGAATGCACATTTGCAAAATAAAACTAATCAGCTAATTGCATATTGTTCATTTTCAATGGAACATGCGATTTCCGATTTGAGATGCAAAAATGCTTTGAAACGGTTTTTCTTTCGTTAACAATTAATTTGTTATTATTAAACCAATTTGACTTTTTTAATGGGAGTCAAAGTCGCCTTGTAAGTCGTGGTTTCATCGTGTCAGGCAGGGCCGCACGGTTTACGCCGTTATGTCTGGTTCATGTTTCTAAATCGTGAAATCATAGTAGGTTAAACTCCAAGGCTTCGGACGCCCATCGAAAGCGGCCCCTCATCGAAAGCTCGAAAGCAGGTACAAAGCATGATGCGAAGCAATCGGACGGTAAGTCCCCGGAATTCACTTACCTACAGGGCCCGATGCCAAAACCGGTCCCCGCCCCGGAATCCACGTGCTGGAGTGGACTGGAGATCCTACCCAGCGTGTCGGTTTACAAGCTCGACGAATCTATCTGAATCTCCTCGAGCGCAGAAAGCGCCCCGCCTTATATACACCCCCGTCTCCCCCACCCGGCGTCATGCTGTCGCCGTCCCCAGGTTCGATGGCTAGCCATTCCAGGGGTCTTGCACAATCGTCCCAGACTCGCTACTAACCTTTCTCAACACTTTGTTTGCGTGGGATGTTTCCTGGAGCAGTCAAATCCTGTCGGTCGCCCCTTTATTTTTAGCTCAGGTGCGCCCTTTCACTACAACTTTCGGCTCCGGCATGCCACTCGCTTGGAAACGTTGCCAAGACGCCACTAGTCCTAAATGTTTGTGAATAAATTCGATTTTAAAATGGCATTAACGGTATTGTGTGTTGTTATACGTAATATCTCCAGATTAATCTTCAGTATTTTCTGGGTTATTTGTCCAAACTGGCAGCGCAGTCAAAATTTAAATAATGAAAATATCAACGCGATGTCGAGAAATTTAACTTAATTTTGTGCCAGTCTCAATGTTATTAATCCAGTAATCCCTCAACATTCGCGAGAGTTAGGTTCCCAAAAAACCTCGTGAATGTTGAGTCTATCTTTTAATAAAGAAAGGTAGGTTAGGTTCCTGGATATCGCAAAATCTGTCAGAAATTTGTTCTTTCTTTTTAAACGATCAATTACAGTAGAACTGAATAACAAACATAATTCCCAAATAACATTCCAAACTGAAGAAATAGAATAATATTTGAAACTTATTGCAAAGTTGAAAGTGATTGGACATACGATTTGATATATTGTTTTGTTTCATCACCCTCCTCGTTCTTCTAATATCCAAATATGGATGAATTTCTGCTTCTATTCTCTCTTAAATTTAGAAGTTATTTCCATGTTCGGATCACATTCGAATGCCAGTTTCATGAGAGTTTGTTGACTAAAATCAAAGCGACACCGTACGGTATTCTTTGTTCAAAAAATGCAATTAACAATTTAGACATTAAAGATGCTCCAGGACGCAGTTTCGCTACCGTTACTTGAGTATTACCGTCGAGGTGGTTTTCACACTGAAGATTTCCTAAAGCTCCTCTAAAATGAGCTCATTATAATGAGAGTTGCACAGATCCTGAATGGCATTTCTGTTCTATTGGCCAAAACCCTTACCTCCAATTTGACGCAACTGAATTGAATTATTTTACAGTTGTGTTATTCTATAAATGCGAATTGATATTTCATCTTTGACATTTTTGCAGAACGTGATACTTTGAGCTCCGACGTCTGCCGAGTCCGTTTCCCAGATCACTCTGATAAAGGAAATGAAATGTGCTCGCTTTCAAAAAAAAGTGTAGTACGACCGAAAGACGCACTCCTGAATGTTGAAGTCGCGAATGTTAAAATCGATAGCATTTCTCTAATCGCGATGTTTGGAATTCGCAAATAGCGAATTCGCGGATGTCGAGGGATTATTGTATATTCTTTAATTCTTTGTTTAAAGGCATATTTTGCCTGCCCCACACACAGAGAAAGAGACAGAAAAATACCAATTAAAGCAAAAAATTATATTTCCTTTATCTGGGGGAAAGAAACTTTTGACAGCCTTAACATATTGTATAATCGATCAAAAAAATATTCAAGATTAATCTCAGAGACACTACAATGAAATCTATATAAAATTACTATATAAAACACCGTATAGTATTTTCTAATATGTCATAAAACGTTGCAATTCAGCAAACGCTTCAATTTTTTTATTGTTACGATTGTAGAATTATTTTCCAGCGCTTACCAATGATTTCAGAAAAAATTGAAAAAATAAGTTTTTCAGTATGGCGGCCATTTAATGTGGTCTTATCAGTATGGCATTTCATCTACTTATCAAAATGGATCAGGTCATATACAACAAGAATTAGCTGTGTACTCATTCCCCAATGGCATAGTTTTTTTCGACACATTCAAAAAATTGTGCAGCGCAACGCCGACCTGCAGGCTGCGATACTTGCGATTCCCTGTTCCTCACAACATTAGCTAACTTCTCAAAAAATTTTAGCTTTGAGCTTATACGTCTATTTTCTTGCTAGCTCCCGGTCTATGTTCACCTTCCGTAACCGTTTTCGACTTCTATGACAACGGATAGAGTACTCCGAGTGTCCAGTTACCAGAATTTGCCACGAAATAGGAATTAATTTTATTCCGTGCGAGCTCTGGCGGAACTTCTGGAACAAACGTCGACACCTTGGCAGGATGTAGAGCAAACAAGTTGCCAGCGCTTGCCGCAACAGAGCAATGAATCTGACAACACACGTAATTTTGCTTGCCCATGCGACTTGCTCAGAAATTTCTTGCCAGTGTAAAGCTAGCGTTAGAAAAATTATATATTATTGCTTGTTATTGACTTCGATACGGAGTTCGCTCCATAACTTACCTTGATCGAAATGATCGTGATTACGAGGGAAATATGGAAGCATTTGAGTTATGTAACAAGTTATGGAGGGAATGATGAAAAAATGCAAAGAAACCCAGAGACGTTATCTAATTTAGTAAATATTAAATTAGCTAAAATATAAAATATGTACCAGGGGTCGTAAATGTTCTTATCTCTGATCTATAAACCATTAGTATTCTTATGCACTTAATGCATTAATAGCCATTTTGCAGTGTGTTAGTTCATTAACCTTTCGAACTCCAATTACAAAATGCGGGCGAGGTAATTTTTCAGTAACAACAGACTTAAAAAATGTAACTGAGTACCCGAGATCTCGTCCTGTGGTTTCTTAACTTTGTCACATTTAAATTACTTTATTATAAAGAAAGCTTGAAATGCAAGGAATACCCTACACATTGCTTTAAATAACACTTCTAAGAAAATGGTCGTGTCAGTTGGTCTATACTCATAACTTCTTAAATTAATCTGGCCACAGATTTTACAGCAGACGAAAAGTTTTTATTTTGTACCTGAATATCGAAATGAAAACTTTCCGTCTGTTGTAAAT
This sequence comes from Acheta domesticus, assembly GCA_031308135.1. NCBI lineage: Eukaryota > Metazoa > Arthropoda > Insecta > Orthoptera > Gryllidae > Acheta > Acheta domesticus. Next base: position 71,364,400 of record JAHLJT010008446.1, on the reverse strand, counting down.
AATCTGTGGCCAGATCCATTGAAGCCATGCTTTAAATGTTGATATTCCTGTTTGACGAGCGCGTACGTGCAGGTGCTTAAGGGAAATTTTAGGCGTTTAGAGAAATATAATGAAAAGTCAGAAAAACAAGGCGTAAGATACAGTATTGAGAAGGAGCGAGGGAAGAAAAATAAAAAATGTTCGAAAATCAGAAGGAAGTAATTTTACAAGGGACTCTATAAATGTAGAAAATGAATTTTGTTTAAAATGTTTTTATTACACGAAATCTGACGACAGTTACGAAGCAATGATATTCCATTTATACATCTAATTTATAATTTCATTATTTGAGCAGTAAAACCTCTGCTTTAATTTTTGTCATATAATAAAATTTCAAAAACTAACCATAAAATACAAGTATAATTTTTAATTATTACAAGTTAAAAATTGTTAAATTGACCATTGTTAAGTGTTTAACGAACATTATATGTCGATAACTTTTTAACAATTTTAAGAAAAAAATTAACTCAAATTGCAATTTTTTTTATAAAATTGTCGTACGGCGACCACATATGCGACGGCAGCGACTGGTGCACCTTGACCCAAACATACATGACGGGCTCTGCTGAACATCAGAAGTTGTCGGGTTGCCGGTTGGAATGGACCGCACTGGTGTAATTGCGTCGATGCCCTCGCCGTGACCAGTGTTGCTTTGCCGTCGTGTGCTTGAGAAGTCGCCTCTTGCATTATCGGTCAGAGGCCTTGCATTATCGGTCCGAGGTGACTGCAATGGCGGCTGAGGAGGAGACTCCTCTAAGGTCAGTGCTGTGGAGGCCGTTTCAACGATTAATCTCAGGAAACTGAGCGTAGACTGAGTGTTAGAGGACTGATGTTCCAGAGATGTTCGAGAAGACCTTGATGTAGGACCAGCGCCGATGGTCTGCGAAATACGAAGAGGGGCAGGGCTAGGAAAAGGTGTTGCGGGAAGTTCCCTGCAAATGTTGCGCAATGGAATGCAAGGAAATCCGAAGGCCTTTGATCGACAGACCGGGCACTCGCGCAAATGCGGCAGGCATATGTCACACACTATGTGCCCGTTTGCACACGTTGCCACGTTAGTGCGTATGGTGATTAAACACACCGGACAGTTGAGCTCATTGCGCACCATCGAAACAAACGACATCCTGCGAAGAAGAGCACAAGTTAAAAAAAAATTTAATTTATGTACTTCCAACAAGCTTTGCGTAGAAACTAGACGTTTTAAAATTTCGAAGGTCACAATTTGTCAAGTCGCTTAAAGGAGAAAAAAATTGAATACGGATCATATGTGTAATCGCGGGGGGGAAATGAAAATCCCCTCCCAATTTCCAAACTAGTACCAAATGGGATTCATGTTGTCTAACAATTTGAAAGTCACACAAGGTAAATTTATGTAAGTATAAAAGTTACAAGTAGTAAAAAAAAGATTGTAAATATCTAAATTTCAAAATCAATTTGGCAAGAAATTTCGATACCCTTAATGCTTTGGGAGAAAAAGACATTTTGAAATTACCGTGTGAATTAACAAAATACCGAGTCATGCGCAGAGTTCACCTCCCTATATTTGTATTATAATATTTGATAACTAGCCAATACATGTAATAGAGTTTATACTCGTTCCTTACATGTACGAAGAAATGTGTACGACTAAAATTCTCGTTTCTCATCTTATTTCGGACAGAAGTAAATACCGAAAACAATTAGATGGTTACAATCGAAAATATTCAGAAATATAGCAACTTCGGTGATTGAGGTTCATCCGAATCCCTCATTAATGATTAATAAGAAATATAAGTACACTAAAGTGAGTATACCATGAGGGACATACAGACTAATAATATGTACTTATTTTACGATTCGGAACACTGGTCTGAAATATGTAGGAATAAACTTCCATTTTCAGAATTCATTCACTATTTAATTAATACATCGAAGCCTAATATTTTCCACTGAGCAATTTGTACTAAACAGATATAAAATTAAATCAAATTACTAATATATTCCAGTTTCGCTACGAGTTTCAATTTAATAGCTTAACAACTGACAATACTGAAAACATTTTAAACAAGTGCATTGATTTGAAAGGATTCACTTATAGTTCAATAAATTACCTACTCTATTCGTCAATTCCTTAAGAACACGGCAAAATTTCCACCGCCTCACAATTCCGCCCAGCCCATCACTCAAATGAAATGCTCTGCCTCTTGCTTATATAGCTTAACCTGGTCGTAGCGAAATTAGCCGTGACAAAATTGGCCGTGACAGCAGCCAATCCCAGAGGCGACGTTGCGAGTGTGTTCCTCAAGACGTTCAGCCTCAGCTCTCCCAAGAATGCGCTGCTGGGCCTCTGTTTGTGATTGACAGTCTTGGGAGCGATTTTTGGATTTTCACTTATTCCTTCAGGACAAAGAAAAATCTTGATCTGCCTATACACCTCCTCCCGTTCGGCTTGTAGTTGTAGAGGGGTTTTAGCATTGGATCATCCAGCATTCTAATGAAATGATGAAGCCAATTCTTTCTTAATACGTCTACTTTTTCAGATAGGTTGAAGATTTTTAATTCACCTCTGATGTCAGAGTTCCTTGTTTAGTTTTGAAATGTCCCCTAAAGGTTTCAGGAATTTCATTTCCGCGGCTTTCATTTTTCTCTTATCTACTCTATTGACGACCTAATTTTCAAATCCATAGGTTATCATTGCCATTGTTTTATAAATTTTCAGTTGGGTGCTTTTTGACTGTCTTTCGTATAGTTCCGGACAGTCTCTGAAATTTCTGAAGTCTTATATTAAAATCATTTTTTTGACAGTAAAAAGATTTGCAACCAAGGTAGTCGAAGCTATTTACTTGTTCAACACAGTTATTATTATTTACTATTTTACACCTTAAATGATTTTTACCATGGAATGCTAGGGCTTCCTTTTGCTCTGATGAAATTTGTAGTTTATAGTTTTCGCCTATAATTTAAAGTTGAAGGGCAGACTTTTGGGAGATGATCGCCTCAGATGCTAAAACTTATCTGGTCTTCTGCGAGTAAAATTGTATATAAAAGTTTGTTATTTACTTTTAAATAATACGCTATATTTTCTTGTCACTCTTTTATGGAATGGCCAATGTATTATATTAATAATAGTTGGAGACTGCAGGCTTCCCTGTTTTACACCTTGATTTACGAATTCAATCAAATGTTCCATTGTTTCCTTGTCCATACATATTTTAGTGTCTGAATATATGCTTCGGATTGTACTTATCATGATGAGTATCCGTTTATGCACCTAATTCTCTTCTCGAGACTCTATCAAAAGCTTTGTCAGTCTGTAACTAGTCGTGCTATAGAATGCCACAGTCTTTTCCGTATTAGTTTTTGATTTTCTTTGGTCTCGGCTAGCAATTCGAACTTGCCACATACTCTTGTCAGTTTCCACCTATCGTCGCCTAAAGTAAATATTTTGGACATTTTCTTAATTTTTCGGTTTTCTAACGGAAGAACGAAAATATTATTTTAAGAATATTAAAGAACAGTAAAACCACACCTTAAATAGCAATTTTTTTCAAAAATTTGGAGCTGTTATGAAGAAAATGGCGTTTAAGCGGTTATGTAAATGCGAAAATTGAAGCTCGTTTTGAAAGAAATTTTTTTAGTTTTCGAAAAACTTAATTGGAAGTCATTTAAAGCACTTTAACTCACAAATAAAATAATGTTTAGAAGTTGCAGGAAATGTGCATATTAACGGGGTGAGAGATCTTTCAGAAAGTTATTTTGTTTCATTCTTAAAAAAACAAAAATATACCTCAAAATGGAATTAACGTCATATTAAAGAGTTCAATTTGCACTATCTGTTAGAAAAGTTTAAAGAAGAAAATTGGGGCCATTTATGAGAAAATGGCGTTTGAGCGTTTCTGAAAATGCAGAATTTTGAGCCCTTTTTCACAGAAAACGATTGATTTTTCAAGAAACTTTATTGGACATTATTTAAAGCACATGTAATCATAAATGTATTTATGTGAACAAATCGCCACTAATGTAAATATTAACGACGTGAGAGACAAATCAAAAAATTACATTTTTATAATTTTGAAAAGAAAAAAATAAAGCTATGCGAAAAAAATAAAGCGTTTATGTTATCTTATAGAGTTCATCATCCTTACGAAAAATTTAAAGAGAAAAATTGGAGCCATTTTTGAGAAAATTTTGTTTTTGTATATTTTTAAAATTCCAAATTATGCAGGCAATACTGTGCAAAAATTACTAAAATTTTCAAAACAATGTACCTGGCCTTAATGAAAAAACTGGACAATAAATTTATTTTGAAAGAAAATTCGCTATCTTAAATTTTGTAGTTGTAGGAAGTCGTTGTAAATTCAAATTTTTGCAAGTATCGAAATTTCTGAAATAACAGTGAATACCAGTTCAATGCCACATTTATAAGTGTACTTTACCCTATTCTTATAAGAAATTTAAAGAAAATACATGGAGCCGTTTTTTCAGAAAATTTTGAAATAGTCCGGGGGCTTCATGTAAATTACCCCCAAATTTTGAAGAAAGTTTTTCACAATCGCGGCACCTCGAGAGGAGGCACGTCGACCAGAGAATATACATTTTGGAAGAAATTGTTGTTATGCATTAGGCGCTAGGGGTGTTCACAGACTGACGGTCAGTGAGACGGTCAGTCGGACGGACGGACGGACGGACGGACGTTTAAACAAAAACCTTTTTTCGGTATCAAATAGATAGATATAGTTTATTTAGCCTTCTCGGCCATTTTTTAAAATTTGTTTACAATTTTTTAACGGTAATTTATTAAATAATTCAATTCCTTTGTCAAATAGTCAATTTTTTGCCTCTACAGTTTTACTGAAATTAATTACTAAATGTTGTGCTTGTCTTGTTTCAATTGTTGTTTTATCTTTCACTCTTTGGATTTTGCTTACTAAATCTCCTATTATATGAATTTTAATTAATTTAAAAATAAAAATTTGTGTCTTGTAATGAATTCCCTCTTTTATCGACATAAATTTCAGAGTGTCTAGCATGTCTACCACTGGAGTGTATCTATTGCATTGAATTATTACCCTCATGGCTCTATTTTGTTGTATCTAAAGTTTATTAATTTCATTTTTTGGGTTCCAACTAGTATTGTTGCACAGTATTTAAAATGTGGTGCAATTATGGATTTATATATCAAACATCTTGTATAGCCATTTATAAATTGCCCAATTCTGTTTAACATATTCATTTTTTCCCCAGTTTTCTTTACTGTATATTCTATATAATCTTTAAAATTTAATTTACTATCTATAATAACTCTCAAATATTTCATTTTTTATTCCTGTTGTATTTCCTTTAAATCAGTTGTGAATAATTTTGTTCCTCTTTCTTCTATGTTTCTTCCACTATGTAAAATCATAAATTTAGTCTTTTCTACATTCATTATTAATTTATTTACCCTTAACCATTCTTGTACTTCAATAAATACACCCTGCAGTTTAAAATCAATTTCTGCTTCTGTTTCTCCAATTACATACAATAACATATCATCAGCAAATAATTGAATTTTACAATCATTTCCAAATAAGTTTATCATTTACTTGATTAAGTCACTAATGTACATTATAAATAGAGACAGGATATCCATGCAAATGCTTGTTTTTATTTAAGCTTTGTAGAGATTTCAAACTTGGTAAATTTATGTTTCATGAAAAAATAGTTTAAAAAATGCATACTTTTTCTGTGCATGTTTGCATGTTTTGGTAATTTTTTGGATAAATTCATGCATAATGCATGAATTTATTTTGAATTTGGACATTTTTTTAAATTAATGCTGCATATTTGGACTTCTATCTAGCATATTTAAGTATTTCTTATTATTTCTCTGCATAATTTGTGAATATTACAGCTGACACATATTTTGTATAAATAGTGTATTGATCTTAGATCCTGATAGCATGCAGTTCTCTTTGGTGCTTATTGTTATTCTTCACATTTTCACTTTCCTGTACATTACTTGGATTTGTGACACTAGTGCACGTGCCATGAGCAACGATCACGAAACGAATTATCAATGCTTAAGTAATGTCTCGTGACGGTTTCCATGGAGAGAGGAATGGGCACAAGAGGAGAGGGTTTTTTTAGTGGGGGAGGGTCCCACATACCAGGGATAGCCCACCTTATCCCTGATGGTGCATAATGCATTTTTCCCCTCGTTAAAAAAAAAATAATAATAATAATAATGATAATAATTATAATAATAATAATAATAATAATAATATCTGGGAGTGATAGTAGACATATACAAACTTATGCAGAAGGCAGTGGTGATTGCAACGACAGGAATAGTGCGGAATTTTCTGGGAAATTGTGCGGTATGAATTAGTGTTTCATGTTTCATAAATGTTGTATATTGATTGTGCTTTGATTTTGTAAATCTGTTCAATTAATAACATTAATTACCAAAAAATGAGGAAAATAAAGATAATAATAATATTGATAATAATCATAACAATAAAACACAACACACTCACCAACAAAAAACACTAAATTAATAATTTGTATATATTAGGGCTTATAATTTGAAATAAACTGCATTTTAAATCAGTAAAATCTAGAGTAAGTAAATATTGTGCATTTTAAGTAAAGATCACCATATGAACCCATTGCAGTCCCATTTTTGAACTTGCACCATCTGTTTGGAAACATATAAGGATTATTTTAGAATTTTTTCAATTTTTTTGAAGATGAGCATTTTGGAAAAAACTCAAAATCAAAATTTTTAATTCAAATTTGAAAATCTTTTTGAACGCAACCCCTATTGAGTTGCATACCATATAAAAATCCATAAAGAAAGCTGCAAAATGACACCTGTTCCAGCTCTCTATTTTAATTTGGTGAGGTTCTACATCAATTTAAAAATTTTCGGGAACCCAATTTTGCAAAATTTTACACGGCTGTATTTCACAAACGGGTGGAAATATTTTACTCAAAATTTTTAGCTTTCTTATTCTTCATTCATACCACCTGTGAGTCAAATTTCATCTGAATCTGAGATGGTGATGTAAAATGACTGTGTTGATTTTATATGAATGACCCATACTTATGTATCTGTATCTAAAGGTGGTAATTAATGCCATTTAAAATGTTAGTATCATATTAAAGTTTAATAAAATTAACTGTGATTTCTTCAGCCTAATCAAAACATAGTGAGAGCAAAATAAAAAAAAATAGTAAAAATTATTTGAAGAGAAATATATTTGATCGTTTTTTTTTTTAAATTTCCTGCTTTATTTCTGAAATCAATTAGCAGACTTCTCACTAATGAACACAAAGTAAATAATTCACAATTTCAACCACTTCTTGTAGAGATAGAAGCTTTTTCCAATATTGAAAATCTCTCTTTTTTTTTGGGACTTAAACAGGCTCATTATGGAAATGGGTATCAGGATAAGAATGTAAATCAGTAATATAATTTCACTTAAAAATTGCTTTATTTTTACAAAATTGTTTCTAGTTTCAATATGTATTTTTGATTATTAATAATATAGAATTGATAAAATAGAGATTACAGTAATCTACCTACACACAGTCAAGATGGAGTTGTAAAAAATGTTAGACCTCTTTATATTTATAACCTGGAAATTAAAAATTAATTTCTTTATTAAAATCAGCATTTTTCCCATAATAGTAACAATAAATAATTCCTTTACCATTTGGGCCTCAGAAGCAAAAATTCCCATAGAAAATATATTTTTAATTTTTTTTATTTTAACACACACTAACTTTATATGCATTTCAGAAACTTGAAGAGCTGTTGAACACTCATACTCAATGCAAATAGCATGTGCTATGGGTGATTTTGTGTTAAACTGACCCTGCAAACATGATACTCAATATTTTTGAAAATTTTGTCAAAAGAGCAAGAGTTTGCTGAAAGATCTTAAGTCACATAAGAAATTGAAGATCACACTCAGTAGAGTACTTTGAAATGAAACTTTGATATATTATTTATTAATAAATGGATAAAAAAGAATAGTTCATGATGTATGTTTATTCAATTTTTCATTTACAAAAGTGTGTGAATCTTTCCTTGAGAAAAATACATAATCTTGAAGTATTCAGCACAATAGATATATACTATTTGTATTCTGAGCATTCAATACTCACTACTTCTATTCTGCACGTTAGGTATATTTTATATTAGATATAGAGATACTTGTTATTTTCTGAATAAGAGGCATGTTATTTTCTGATTGCAGTGCCAGATTACCGCATAAGCAGACTAAGCAGTTCCTTAGGGCCTCAGTACATTTTTCTATCCAAAAGTATAATTACTCAAACTAACCAATCTTTTGTTTAAGTTCAAGTTCATTATTGGCTTATGGCGCTGCTATTGGCATTCTCCAAATTTCATTTTTGAATGTGAGGAAACAATAACATAAAAAACAAATTGACGGTGCTGTAGTGCTTCAAGTCTCTGCGTCTGTGTTTATTATATAACCATGTCTGTTAAAGTAAGTATTCATGTACCTAATTGTATTTTGTTTAGTTTTTCATTATAGATAAAGAATAAAAAAACCTTTGTTTATTATTGAAATATACTAGTCCAAGTAGCTGGTTATTTCGCACACTGTTATACTGTCAGCGTCCAATCTGCTCAGAAAATATAACATGTATTTATAGCAACAAGGTACTTAAAAAAGTATAAAATAAAGGAAAAGTTTAATGTTTGTAAATTTTTAAATATTTTGTCGCTATAAATACAAGTTTCATTTTATGTACAGATTGGATGCTGATGATATAACAGTATACCAAATAAGATTAATAAAATATTGTAATTTTTCGACTTTCTGGATTTATTTAGGAAGTTCTACAATCCCATGTATATATTAAACGATTACTAAATAACTGTGCACATTTGCGACCTTCCGAATTTTTAACACCATTTGAGTACAATGTTCGAGAAAAATCATCGGGGTCTTGTATATGGTATATAAAATTGTTTAAAGTGCACTAGAAAGTATGTTTCTAAAGTTTCATTACGAAATAGTAAGATTCTGAATTACATATAATTGTTAATGTATTTAGAATCTTTCCACCAATAGATATTTCAATATTGAATTTATGAGATACAATTAGTGCTATTAGAATGAGTATTAGGGTGATTAGGGTGATACAATTTGTTGTTGTTTTTGGGTGACACGAACTGGAGCTATGCTCCAAATAAAAAATTAACACATAAAAATAAGAATAAAGAGTTGCATATTTTCTTTTGGCCGATATATTAATTCTTTGAATGAAAATCATTTTTACTAACAAATTATTTTTATCAAATTTAGCACTCATTGCAAATCTCCATTTAAATTTTATTGTAGGTGAATTAAAGTGTCTAATCAAAATTTAATACGAAGAGATATTATCCATGTGTATCTCAATAACAAAAATTAGCTGAGGAAAAGAGACAAAGATGAGGAAATCATTAAGAAATTGCCTAAATTAACTTTGTGTTTTCATCTGCAACACCTTCAACCTCACTAAAATATTGCTGATAGTGTGGAGGATGTGGCAGAGAAGGAAACAATGCAAGAAGTCCAGGATGAAGTGCTTCTTGTGGATAACAGTAATAATGCAGTAATTCAAAATTATGCTGATCAAGATAATAGAGTTAATGAACCTGGCAGGTGAACTGCATTGAACGCAGATGACACCAACTACTGGATAAATCAAGGACCGCAAAATTGTCCACATCATTCTGGACCATTTGAAAACTCACACAGGACATTTCAAGATGGGAAACAAACAAGATTTTGCTCTCAAAATTTATTTCATAATAAAGAAAGCAAATGGTGAAAAGTACATTCTAGAATGGCTGCTTTATTCTCCATCAAATGGTTTGGTGTAGTGTTTTGCATATAAACCATTTCTATTGAATGTCCTGTAGTGATTTGTAACAGGATTTAGTGACGCGTAATTAGGGTGTCATTGATCAACATGAAAATTCGCAAAATCACTGAGAGGCAATGCTTGCATATTTGAAGCATCATTATTCTGAAGTCCCAGTTAGATGACCAAATCGAAGAAGAAATCAGATACTGGCATCATGTCTTGCAATGAGTTGCAGCCATCATTCGAACATTCGCAGAATGGGGCAAATCTAAATCAAAAGTATTAATGAATGTATATTTATTGATTCATAAATGAAATGCATAAATATTGTATTAATTTTTTAGTTAAGTTTAGTTCCACTTTTTTTGATCTCTTTTCAATCATCTTGGATTGGAGATTTGGATTGGGTCTTGCATTGGAGACTTGTGCAGTGGAACATTTTTAATATTGGCTCATCATTGTTAATATGGTAAAACGTGCCCAATGAGCATTCTCAAGGAACTAGTATTTTTTTGTGTATTTGTCAAGGTTCCATATTATGCAATATAAAACTGTAAAATTTACCGTCCTGGGGATTGCGATTTATGTTTACATTAGACAGAATTCTGCATTATACACATTCCTCAAGGAGCAAGTTTTACTGTAATTTTATTCCAAATAAGAATGATACAATTTTTTATTGTAGTAAATTTTAATGAATTACACCACTCATAAAAAAAAATTTCTTTTCATACGCCCAGGATTTTGCAACAAATTTTCAGCAAATTGGATATGCTGAATCCGAGTATTTCATTAGCAGGGAACAGATTTATACAGACCAAATATATATGAAATATTTAAATATGTGTGTAGTTATTTTTATCAAGATATGTAGATAAATATAGTCTTAATGTGATAAAAATTGACTATGGTAAAATAATATTTTTTACTGGCTGACTGTCCTACTTTTGACATTTTACACTGGATTAATAAAGAGATTAATAGAGCTGAACCAACACATAATATTTTGACTGAATGATAAGTGACAATGAGGAGCTATATATGTTGAATTCTGATCTCTGTGATATTCAAATTCTGGGTAGTAGCCTCTGAGGGGAGGAGAGGGGGTAGTGTGGATACTGAAACAAGGTGCATTTCCCACAGACCATTGAGGTCTCAAGGTCATCTGTCAAACACCTCCAACAGTTTGTCTCCTGACACCTCCCCAACCCTTTCAACCCGTGGGACACTCAGACCCTTCAGACAGCACCTCAGGGCTGGAGAGTGGATCTCTTCTTCACATAAATTAAAAACTTTAACAGTTTCTTAACTTGCTTTCCCATTGTCAATTCTCCCTAATTTTCATAAAAAATCTCTTACTTTTTAATTTCCTAATTCTATCTTTCAATCTCTTAATAAATTTTAAATTTTTAATTGTTGAGATGCACTTTTAATATTTAATGAAATTACACTATTAAGCTTAATAAGCTATATGGACTGATTTTATAAGAAATATGGAAAATATGTGAACTTTTATTCAAATATGTACCAAAATCTAAAATATGGAAAATAAAAATAGCAGTTTTCAACTCTACACATTGTGAAACATAAAGATAATGCAAATTAGTATCGATATTAGATTATTCAGTAAATACATATTTGCATAGAAATCCATTCTCTGGTCATTAGTTTCAATGAATTGGGTCTAGTTTTTGTGCTACAAATGTTGTGATGAATGAAGCTATCACAAAACTCACAGCTTTGAATGCAAATATCTATCTTCATATAAACACTGTTGTTTTTAATTTTAAACATTGAATATTGCATTATTTTCAGGATACTTTGATTGAGGTTCATCATAATAATATGTCTTCTTTTGTTATAAAACAATGAGTTCATCCAGAAGACAGCTCTGTCAGTGCAAAACTGGAAAACTTAAGAGTTTAAAATTTCGTGTACTGATGGTATGGCGAAAGATCAAAACTCATCATTATGATCATTATTTCTGTGCTGTAAAAGTCAAAGGGTTCAATTGTTACAAGAAAAAGAACTAGGAGTTCCCTGATTTGGAATCAGCAAGTTGACCTGTGCCACATGGACCTGCACCAGGGTTCACTACACTCCATGGAATTCCTGTGTCCAATAGTAATTCAGGTGCTAGCAGTGGCAGTGAATACAATGAAAGTGTTGCTACAAAAGAGCAATTCTCCTAAGAAGAAGTCAGTTATTTAACACATGACCTCAGTTTGCCAAAACAGGCAGCTGCATCCACACTAAAAGAAAAGAAATGTCTGACTTTAGGAATGAAAATAACACTTTACAGGATAAGAGAAGCAAAACTCCTACCACATTGTGAGAATGGAGACTTTGTGTACTATTCCAACATTCCTGGACTACTTGTTAATATGGTTGTTTCAAAATATCGACCCGAAGACTGGCGGCTTTTCATAGACAGTGGCACTCGAAGTTTAAAGTGTGTTTTACTACACAATAGCAACTGCTATCCATCAATCCCAATTGATCATTCAACAAAAATTAAAGAAAAATGTGATAATATCAAAATGGTCTTACAAAACCTTTGGTATCATGGCCACCAATGGTCTGTATTGTAATCACACCCCCCCTTCTGCTTTGGGAATCGGACCGGTGACAGGTTTTCATAACAAGAACACATAACACAAAATTAAATTTTACAATAACAATTCAATCTATTAAAAATGAGATGATGGATGAATTTACAATGGCTTACATAAGATGATACTTGGCAGCTTAATTAATATTATTTGGCAACTATTGACTGCCATACTTAAACAAAATTATTACAATGCACTCCTAAATTTAGGCCGCTGGATTTTTCTTTCTACAAGATTACGCTGATGGCGTATGAACCCCTTTCTCTACGGGCTGCAGTCCTTCCGCATTATTGCGGTCACAATAACAATATTACCATGCCTGGTGTTTTGAGAGAGATGCCCCTTAGCTGACGTCGGCTTCGAGTAGGCGGGGGAGGGTGGCGCCCTCGCTCCTCCGCTTTTGTCCAAGGGTCGGCCGCTCGCTCGGCCGCTTCCGTGGACACCGCCGGCAGGTCAGAACGCCCCAGCGATAATCACCTTTCCAGGCACCCGGGATGACGTCATGAGCGACAGCTGCGGCGCGTTCCCTTTCTCCTCGAAATTGCGACTCGCGAACAGCTCAAGCGAACGACGCAAACGCGTATGGCGTGCAATTTCGATTACTACCGGTTATTGCATTGGTAGCAAGTCACGTTCGGTTCTGGCTTCCGTCACGATTCTGGAGACTCGGCCCACGCGATGACTGATGCGGGAAACCTGCATTTACGTCCCCATGCGATAATTCTCCGCTAACTAGGCGAGTGCAAGTTCTTCATGAGAACTTGAGAACAATTACTTCTCGCGAAGTTCTACTAGGAGTGTCGGCTCGCGGAGTTCTCACAGAAATAGACTTTCGTGAAGTTAGAACCGAAGTGTTCTCTCGTGAAGTTATAATCGAAGAAGTGATCTCTCGTGAAGTTAAGATCGAAGTAGTCTCTCGTGAAGTTATGATCCAAGTAGTCTCTCGAGAAGTTATGATCGAAGTGCTTTTCCTGTAGCTCTCCCGTCCTGACGAGAGCTCTGATACCTCCATTACTTTTTCGGTTTGCTCTGATTGACGGAATTTGAATTTTGGCGGAGTGGCGGGGCGAATCTCCGACCAATGTCTATTCTCGTCGCAGACAAAAAAATCTCCGTTGAATTCGGAGTCCGTTGGGCCGGCGTGTGTCGGTTACGCGTCGCTGTTCTGCGAAAGTTCGTTGTGGCCTAGTTCCCAACGCGGCTCGTGTGAAGAGTTCATTTGGTTGTAAACATGGAGTGGGTGGTGGACGTTGCTTTGTTGACCGCGCCGCCAGACAAAGACTAACCTTCTCACCCCCTCTGCCTCGGGTCGGCGGGGCGCGGTCCGAACGGGCCGCAAAAAGGGAAAGGCCGGTCATAAACTCCAACCGCCCCCGCTTTGTAAGTGCTTGGGGTTGCTGGGACGCAAGCAGAACCCCCTTCCGTCGTCGATACGCGCCCGATCGATATTAATTCATAAGAAATTAATAATATTTCGGTCATATTTCGTTTTCGTCGGGTCGTACCGATACAGTATGCATAGATCTCAAAATAGCCAACTTTTTACTTGGACAACAAAGTGAATAAATAAAGTACACATGTTTTCTCTGCTTGTGGGATAGTCAAGCAAAGGAGCAACACTGGAAACAAATGACGATGTGACCAAGGGAAAATATCACAAAAGGTGCAGCAAATATCATAAACAAACCATTGGTTGCCAAAGAAAAGATCATTCTCCCTCCCCAGCACATAAAGTTGGGATTAATGAAGCAATTTGTGAAAGCACTAAACAAAGATGGCAATTGCTCCAAATACATGAGCCGATTCTTTTTTGGACTGAGTACGGAAAAATTAAAAGCTGGCATTTTTGAAGGACCCCGAATTCAGAAATTGATAAATAATCCAAATTTTGCAAGTTCCATGAGTGATATTTAATCTTCTGCCTGACACATCTATGTCATTGTTGTCAAGAACTTTTTGGGTAAACATAAAACAGCAAATTATGCAGAACTGGTGCAAGATTTGCTTTTAAACTCTCAAAATGTTGGTGAAACTGTGAGCATTAAGGTATATTCTCTCCATAACCATCTAGACAAATTTCCAGAAAATCTTGGCAATATGAGTGAGGAACAAGATGAGTGGTTCCATCAAGAAATACAGGTGATGGAAGATAGATATCTGGGCATATGCGATAAACACATGATTACAGACAACTGCTGAAGTCCTCAATGTGATTATCCTGATTTGTTGCATAAAAGGAAATCATAGGAACAATGTTTTTCAAACAACTAATTGTGATTTATTTTGGGCTGTAAACATAAATATATTGAATGTATTATTACTACGTATTTCAGGTGTTTGGTTTTGTAGAAATAGGCATACCTAGCTTCTTTTAGTTCAAGTTTTATGCAATTTACGAATAGCCTGTACTCGATAAAATAAAGTAATATTTTTTTGATGCGATTTTCATTATCTCAAAATGTAGAGCCAATCTACTAAAACCAATACCATATTTGGAATCTGTGCATCAAACATACTCTAAAATGGCTTTAACTTGTTTGGGAAGAAAATGTGTGTTCACCAGTGTTATTTTTATGATCCCAGTATTTTCAAAATATTTTGGATTAATTTGACCTAGAGACACACTTGCAAATATAATGTGTACTATTTGCATATAGTACTTAACTTGAAAATTGCAAGTAATTTTTCAAAGATTGAAATCAAGTCTTGTATATTTCATCTAAAATGAAATTAATATTAGTACATCTTTATTGTGGCAATTAAAACTCTCTTGCTTAAAAACAGGATCAAGATTATAGATTAATATATTAGTTTCAGTTTTCTTTATTTTAAAGAAATTTGGTAAGTTACTAATATTCAAGAAATTAAGCTTTTAGAGTTAAGACATTCAGTGTAACATATGTAACAAATGTCTTTTGAAAAGATTTTTATTACATACTAGTGCAAAAGTGTGGTTGTTTTAAAATTTTCTTTAAGTTAATATTTTGGTGACAAGGTTAAAATAAACATATCTTAATATTTATTTTGAAAAAGAGTTTTTATAAATTAGAATATTACAGAAAGTTTATTCAATTGTTTGTAACTATTCAATTAGAATTATTTTGATAAGATTCGTATGTTTTTAGGTTATATTGTATAATGATATCATGGTCATCTAATCTGTTTAAATTACATTTAATTATTAGTAATGCTAATTATCTACATTATTTACACAGTTTTGCTGATGAATAAATAATTTTTAGTGTGTTTCTGAAATCACATAATTTTATTCAGTAATGCTTTTCTAATTCTTATTATTTGCCAATGAGAAAAGAAATGGAAATTATCCCATTAATTTTTTGTTTATAGAGTAATGACACCTATATATTCAACTGTAAGAGTTGCTAAATATAGGGAAATGTTGATGAACGAAAATCCAGAAAAATGGAAAGAATTTCTTGAGAAAGGAATAGAAATTGATTGAAAGAACAAGAGGATAAAAATGTTTAAAAAATGAAAAGATGCTAAAACAGAAAAGAGAAATAACAAGAATAAGAATTCAGAATTGGTGAAAAAGAAATCTCTAGAGATGAATGTACAAAACAAAATGAAAATACTTGATCAAAGAATAGGTTCACATGCATCAACAAACACTAGGAAAGCAGTATGCAAAGCAAGAAGGAATCATCCATATACCTCACAAAAGGAAAAGGCAGTTTGTCAGCTTGTAAAAGGGTCATTCAGTGGTACTGTTGACTTGTATAATGTTACAAGAAGTCAAGATGTTGCATGATTCCTGAAGGTATTGAAAAGAATGTCAAAACGTGTTTTGAATCATATGAAGTCAGCTGGCAAGCTCCAGATAAAAGGGATTATGTGTCTGTTAAAAACAAAAAAAGAAATAAGATTGAAAGTTGAAATGCAAAAAATGGTACCTGCTTTTGACAGTTTCAGAAGTCGATGCACTTAATGTCGAAAAACATTAAAAAAAATGTTTCCTTCTAAGCTTCATCAGTTGCACCATGACCATATAAAAACCTTTACTACATATGTATCTGTATACAACCATGTCAATTTTAAATTTTTGATTAAAACTTTTTCCCAAATTTGTGAATTTTCATTATCCCAAAAATCAATTCTTGAGATATTGTGCTGTAGTAATAAAGGTGAGTATTGCATGATAAATAAATGCAAAACATGTTATTATGACCTTAAATTGCCAAAATGTGATGTTAAAGGTGCAATTTCTTTTCCAAACAAGAGATGGGAATCAGTAAAAGGTAAAACATGGGATTAGAAACTTCCATAATTTTTAGAGATTTGATGAGGAACATTTTTTGGCAAGCTTTACTAATAACTGAGAATGAAAGAAAATACAAGTTGTTTTACCAAAGGAAACAATTTAAAATTATTTAAGTTTATTAGTGAATTTTATTCTTAATAAATTAATAAGTGATAATTAATATTATTTAATGTTTTTAAGAGAAATTAATGTCAAATATTGTTTTGAGTTTCATGTGTAACACCTGTAACAAATTAGGGTGTAACATATGTAACAATATTTAAAAAAAATCAATTTTATTATTATTGGCTAAATAATTTGCAAACAACAACTCCTTGAAACATACCGAAAACCTCAAAACAGTTTTATTGTATTTGATGGAGTAAGAGACCTGAATTTTGCTTAAATAACTCAACAACCCCTTCAAGACTTTCCTAATTTTGTAATGTCTGTGACACTATTATTCTTTTAATACCTTTGAAATTAATTAAAGAAAGTAATAGAAGGAATGTTGAAATGAAGTAATTTCCTTATTTTATCAATAAATTTTGTTTAAAAAAGTACACTAAATTCTCCCTAAAAGATATAAGAATAAAAAGACATTGAAATGTAACATCCATAACAAATGGAGTGGCTGATAAACATTTGTTTTGGTGTCAATAAAAAAAAATCATTAATATTCCTGGTAATGAGTTTTAAATGTTACAATTGACTTCAGAAAACCCAAATCTCTTTTATCATTTACCTAAATTTTTAAATTTACAAATATATTGGGTACATAACAACTATTCAGGAAGCAGTAATTTTCACTTTTCATACTTGCAACCGTGTTTGCCTTTATAGTTATTAAAAACGCCATCACCAGTCTGCATTTGTATCATAGTCATCCAAAATTTTATTTATATTAACAATGACTAGTTGGAAATAAGCTCACTACATCCTACTGACTTTAACTCCAGTTTCCCTTACTTAATTCTTTCATATATAAAGCAAATACAAGCCATTAAATAAAAAAGTAATAAACTAATTCCTATAAGTATTATGTGTTTACTTAAAATATTAATGACAAGCAGGTGCACCGAAAATACAAAATTAATTCATTTTCACAATATTATTGGAAATAATTATAGTCAACAAAATGCAATATTATATTGATTCTGAATGATGATACACCACCTGAAACAAAAGGAAAGTTTCTTTAGTATACAAGTTTGGCCCAATGAGAATTCTGCTTCTCATTGTCAATCTCACTATGATTATTAACATGAACATTAAAAAATGGCTCACAGGACTTGCATACAGGCCTACAATAAATGAAATTATTAGTATTGTCAGTTTGCATCTTAGCTCTTTTCCTTCAGAGATTGGAGAAAAGTCTTGCCCAGGGATGGCCCTGGGTAACAAGGTATAGATCTCAACTTCAACAACAGCTAGGAGGAAGGGCAACCCTCCCTACGGAGTTGTTTTGTAGAAAAGCATGTTTGGAGGTTTAGAGATGGCAGTCCCATTACCAACCTAATACGCAGCAATACGGAGAGTCTATTTAATAGTTGTAAGGCCTCGGAAAAGGATTCAACAATTAGGAAGAAATATTGTAAGGATGCGCAGTATTACAACGAAAATATAAATATTAGTGGTGCATATATACTCTCAAACAACAACTCATCGTCTATTCTCAACGATTGCGATGCTATACCAGAAGCTTTGGTGTAGAAAAAAGACAATAAGAATCTTACCAAAAACCAAAAGATATTCTACGAGGATCTTAGGAGAGTTCATACAGGTAAGTTGCCAGAGAAGTCGACAGAAGAAAATCACTGGGTCGAAATATAGTCAACAGTCATTTCCATTCTAATGCCTTTTGGCTGAGTGAAGTATCCAACAACTCAGACAAGATCAAAGATATAGAATTTTCTGATAAATCAATAGATGTTCTAAAAGCGGTCATTACCAAATTTCAGAATTGGAAATGCCCTAGTCCAGATGGGCTTCATAATTTTTGGATTAAAATATTGACCTGTCTACGTGAGAAACTTCTGATGCTCATAAGTCATTATCTGAAACATCCTGAAGTAGGGGAAGGTTTCCTATATCGCACCGCCTCCTAAATCGCCCCACTGTTAATATAAGGAGAATGGAACACGCGAGAGTACTCTGGCGATTACATGACAAACTTAACGTATTTATTGCCACAGAACAGTTAGTTGCACTTCTAGGAAGTCAGTGGTTGAAGTGTTATCCTCAGTATTAGAAACGTGAGAATTGTGATGTAATATTTTTACCATCGATGTAAGACTTCTGTGCCTTTGTAAATAGAAAATGTTATAGTAATAGTGTTTATTTTTAAAGAGTAATCATTTATCATGTGTACGGTGCTTTTTCCAAATTAACACAAAACCTAATTTGAGGTTAATATCAATATTATGGTCTAATGCGTAAGTTTCCTAAATCGCCTCACTTGAGGCTTCCAAAATCGCACCAGTGCGATTTGAGCAACTCACATAAACTGTTCTTTCATTGCTTTACAGGTAAACAAATCAATCATGGAAAAAAGAAAGTATGGAGTTAGGAAACCTTAAGACATGATTAAGCCATTCAAGAATTCAGAAACAATACAATAGGTATAAATGAGTGCTGTAGAAAATATAACGTTCCTAAGAAAACATTTACCAGACATTTGACAGGGAAAGTAAAACGAGGATTACAACCAGAGCGTGAAGGACGAAAAAACGTTAATGGAAGAGATACTGCTCTCCCCCCAGATGTTGAAGAAGAGCTTGTGAAACACATATTGACATTAGAAGAGATGTTCTTTGGGTTAACAATCACAGACGTACGGAAACTTGCTTATGATATTCTGGAATCAAATCCGCATTTACCCAACAGATTTAACACGAAATCTAAATTAGCTGGAAAAAAGTGGTACTATAGTTTTATGGCGCGGCATCCCAACTTAAGTCTGCGCCAATCAGAAAATGTTTCCATGGCTCGCACTAAAGGATTTAATAAATCCAGCGTAAGTAATTTTTTTTAACATTTTAGAAGAATTGGTTGACGAAAACAAATTTGATGCTTTGACAATTTATAACGTTGATGAATCAGGTTACAGTATAGTTCAGAGTAAAGGAGGAAAAACTATTGCTCGTAAGGGAAAACATCAAGTTGGGACTGTAGTTAGTGGGGAAAGAGGGGTCAACACCACTTTTGTGGTTTGTACTAATGCTGCAGGAAATTTTGTTCCACCAATGATTATCTTCAAAAGAATGCGCCATCATCCTGCTCTAGCAAATGGTGCACCACCTGGTAGCATAGTGGAAGTTTCTGAAACAGGTTACATCAACTCTGATCTGTTTGTACAGTGGTTGAAACATTTCATTACACATGTAAAACCATCAGTTGAATGCAAAGTACTTCTTGTTCTCGATGGACACACCATCCACTCCAAAAACCTGCAAGCAATCAACCTAGCACGTGACAATGGAATCGTAATGTTGCAGTTGCCGGGACACACCACTCACAGATTACAACCTCTAGATGTCTCCATATTTGGTCCCCTTGAAACTTATTACAACGATGCAGTGAAAAAGTGGTTGCGCTGCAATCCTGGAAGAACAGTATCACAAATGGAGGTTTCTTTATTACTTGGAGAAGCATACGAAAACGCTGCATCAGTAAAGAATGCTGCAAGTGGCTTTAGAGCGACTGGGATATGGCCAGTAGACCGAAATATTTTTACTGAATCAGATTTTGCTGCTAGTGATAATTTAAATACTGAACTAGAGTCCCTTGAAAATGAAAATAATGATCCCCCTTTTGTTTATGAATCCCAAGTCATTTTCCAAAGTCTGGCAGAAAATGAAAGTATTACTCCAGCAAACACTGAGAAAAGTGTTCCATCAACAAGCTCAACACTGGTAGTTCCAATTCAAGAAATAAGCCCAATCCCTAAACCTACTTCCTACAGGAAGAGAAAAGCCAAAGGAGCTCAAAAGGCAGTTGTTCTCACTTGCAGTCCATATAAAAGGAACATAGAACATAAACGGCAAGTAGGACAGCGCACCAAAAATCAAGAAACCAATAAAATCATGAACATAGCAAAAACAATGAAACAAAAGAAGGGAGGTCGAGAATCTGCGCAACAAATTTTTTCTTACAATGTTGCATTTGATGTAACAAACGAAGACTGGTATTGTTGTTTGTGTGATGCCGCTTATGTAGAAGATATGGTAAAGTGTTCTCTATGTTCCAAGTGGGCTCATGAGGCATGTGCAGATATTCGTTCAGGCAGTAAAATTCCATATGTTTGTGACTTTTGCAGAGGATGAATATTTGTGACTGAAAGCTTATTTTTTGTTATTGTTCTTTTTGTAGTTGCTACATTTAGATACTTCAAATTTGATTAAAAATTAAATCTATATTTAAGTCTGTATTTATGACTAAAACTAGTTCAAACTGTTTTGATGTATGTTCAATTTTGCATAATAAAGTAGCGCAAAAGAATGCTGTATTTTGTATGCGTCATTGCATTTAAAATATGAGAGGGGCGATTTAGGAAACCACAGGTGCAATTTAGGAAACTTGTTGCCCAAATAGCCCCATTTGCAGGTTACTAAGAAAGTGCTTCTCAAACTATTAGAATCTCAAAATTATCTGTTTAAAAAATAGGGTTAAGTGTCCAAATATCTGGACAATCATCGCTCAAAATGTGGATAGCGCAAATTAATTACTTTTCACGAAAAAAAATGAAAACTGAAAAGTGGGGCGATATAGGCAACCTTCCCCTATTACCAACAGTTTTGTGTGAGGGTATCACTTTCATGAAGTCAAAAACAAGTAATGTCACAGACCCCGGACAATTTCGATTTATCACTTGCCTTAATGCATATTATAATATCACAACTAGCTGTTTAAAGTTTCATAGCTGTTTAAACTAGCTGTTTAAAAGGTTATAGAACAACATTTCGAACGAAACCATTTTCTCTCGAAGGCCCAGAAAGGCTGTTGCAAGGGTTCGTTGGATTGCAAGGAGCTGCTTGTGATAGTATCATCATGTCTCAGGCGTCTGACAAAAAGTGTGATCTCCATACTTGTTTTATTGACTATAATAAGGCATTCGACATGGTCCCACATGACTGGCTGCTGTATATTTTGAAAATGTATGGTATTAAACATTTAATCGTGAGATTTCTGATGTAAGCAATGAATAACTGACAAACAACGATACATATGTCATCAAGTAATGAAAGAATCGTCATTAAGACATTAAGAATCCACAGAGACATCTTTCGAGGCTATAGTCTCAGTCCTTACTTTTTAGCCTTGCCATGAATCCCCTCTCCCTTTTGTTGGAAAACACGGGAGTAGGATATGAACTGAAAAGCCTAGGTAAATATAATGTAAGTCGTCTAGCGTTCATAGACTATATCAAGCTATACTTAAGAACATTTCAGGGACTTAAGCAGATCATACATGTCACCGAAAGATTGTCCACCGGTGCAGGAATGCAATTTAGTATTGAAAAATGTAAAATCCAAAGCATCAGTGAAGGTAAACTCATCAGCGCAATAGAACAAATCATGTCAAGAAGACTACAGCAGCCTTAGAAGCAGAGGAGCTCTACAAATATCTAGGTATTCATCAAAACAAGTTGGTTGCGCACACAAATTAAAGCGAAAATACAGTTGGAATTTGTTAAGAGAATGAAGAGTATATTCAAAACCTTTCATAACTCACGAAATCTTCCAGCAGCAATTAATATGAAGGCAATATCAATTATTACATTTATATTGGGGATCATCAAATGGTCGAAAACTGATATTGAATCCTTGGAAAAGCTTATCAGAGTCCAAATGACCCGCTTCCTACTCTACTATCCAAAAAGCTCAATCCAAAGGGTCACACTCCCAAGAATGATGGGAAGTCGTGGCATCCTTAAAATCAGCAATATCCATACGAAAACAGATCATCAGCATGAGGGAGTACTTCCGGCCGAAAAATGAATCATCTCATCTACATAATGTCACAGGAAGCAGATGAAAACTATACGGCACTAAGCCTCAACCAACATGCAATTGAACTCCCAACCATCTTCGACCGAGAGATGGAGCTATACAAGCAGAAGGCAATCCACGGTAGACATCCAACTGAAGGAACAAAATCCAATGTCGACGCTGATATGTCGTACAAATGATTCAGTATTGGGTATATATCCCGAAACAGAAGAGTTCATGGTTGCAAACCAAGTCTAAGTAATTGCAACCAAGAATTATCTGAAATACTACATCATCAAAGAATCGGATGTGCTGTATCGAAATATTTTCCATAGTTTTGCAGAAAAGGGCATTACCTCCAATTCTTTTGCATAATAAAAAAGTGAAAATTCAACGAACCCCACCAGTCGAAATAAGCGATTTTCGACGGGAACTCAAATCTTCTGAAAATCAGCGCCTTAACCTGAAATTGAACGGCGAATACACTGGTAATAAGCATTTTTACAACAGATGGTTCGTTTTCCCGAAATTCGCAAATAACTTCCGCAAAAAGCGTAATTTTCGTCCAAAATGTACTCGAGCAAGTCACCATGTTTAACCGGTTCTTATACATTAAAACTCCTATCATACGTGCAAGATAAACAGTAATGTACATACAATCTCTCGTGTAAATCTAAGAGACGTAGGTCTAATAATTTAGGAGCTAGAGCGCGTCAAAGTTGACCATATTTTGGCATTTTTTGACACCCACGATTTTCGGAAAAGCGCCTCTCAGGGCTTATTTCTCGCCCAAAGACGTCAATTAATGGTATTTTTAAATCTGTACTAAATTTTGAAAGAGGATTTTGTTTTTTGTATCGAAATATTTTCCATATACCAGATATGCACCTTAGTGGTGTAAGTAAAAACACAAAAGTTTATAGATGGACAATACAAAAGAAAAGAAGGATAATTCCTTTTAAAGGTGGTTTCATAAGAAACAGAAACAAATTCATCAACAGTGCTTCAAATTTACCCGAATCGGACAATTCACCAAAGTCGGAGTTCGCAAATTCTATTTCACATATCCCCGCAAGATCTGTAGTCTCAGTAGAAGTGAATAAAACTTTAATGAATCAAATAAATTTTGACAAGATTTCTATTCTCATTAAAACTGTTGACAATTCAATTTAAAGTTTAAATTAAAATTTAACTTTTCTGCGCCTAACGTTCAGTCATATTTTGTTTTCTCGTATACCCATCGTCATAAAAACAGCTGCACTCAGAAGGACTAGGCGGATTGCAATCATTGTTGGCAGGCAGGTAGAGGGTACCACGCATACAAAATGATTACACTTTCACATTTGTAGGACCAACATTTATTGCGCTACATGGCCAGAGTCGGTACGTGTCACTATGGCGTGGGACCGCCATGATGGCGAACACAAGCGTCCAGACGTCGCGGTATGGAGTTATAGAGGTCTCGAATGGAGTCCTGTGCTAGTCCATCCCATGCAGCTTGCACCTGAGCGCGCTGTTCTTGTGAATTGGTTGGTAGGGGTGGAATCCTGAACGCACATTCCATAGCATCTCAAACATTCTCGATTGGAGAGAGGTCTGGCGAAGCGGATCTCCATGGCAGAGTATCCACGGCTGCAAGGCTGCGGCAAGGGAGATGGCTGCGATATGCAGACGCGCGTTGCCCTGTTGAAATAGGGCATGGGCGTTCACAAACGGCAGAATGACAGGATCTCCTGAACGTACCATGCGGCTGACACGGTACCTCCGAGGAACACTAACGGTGAACGGGCGCCATGGGATATCGAGCCCCCACACTATCACCAGGCTTGCGGACCGTGTGATGGGATACCAGAACCCGCTCGTCGTGGCGCTCTCCCACTATGCCTCCGGACACTGACCCGGTGGCAGTTCCCATCAAGATAGAAGCGGTATTTTTCACTGAAGATGACACACTGCCAGTCTGCACGGCCTGTGGCCCGTCGTTCCCAACACCAGGCGAGTTTTCAGCGACGTTGCTGGGGTGTGAGTAGCAAGAGTCGTAACGGTCGGCGTGCGGCGAGCCCTGCGTTCTGCAACCGCCGGCCAATGGTACTAGCACTTATGGGATATGACAGTGTAGGCTTTACAGCCCGCTGAATATCACCTATCGTTGCCGTTGGATGTGTTCGCGCTTGGTGAGTAGTGGACATCCAGATCCTCCATTTCGTATATGCGTGCCTTCCTCATTCCATTGCTGCCAACAGCTGGCGATGGTGGTGTCCGTATGACCAGTGTAGCGCGCAATACGGCGACAGGACCAAACAGCCTCCCTCACACCCACGATGCGGCCCCTCTCGGAAGCGCCTAACTCGACAACTGGCTGTCGAACATAACATAACTGCCTGGAAATAGTATATGTGCAGGTGACGCTACCTGATGTCGCAATGGCTGGGGCGGCCGTTTGAAGCCCTCTTATAGATAGATTATTTAAACTGCAAATGGTATAACCCGGTGGAAGCTAATTACAAAAGCATAAAAATACACAGTCTCACAGTAACATAGAATACTAATACCAATAATAATAATAATAATAATAACAACAATAATAATAATAACAATAATAGTAAGGTAATATAACTAGCAAATTATATACTAATTATAGTAATAATAATAATGGTAAAATAATGATAGTAACATAAAAACGACTGATTCATTAAACATTAAATTACATTAAGATAGAAAGAAAAGAAAAAGAAAGAAAGAACGAAGAAACAAAACAAAACAAAAAATTATATACTCTAACTCCGCACTGAATGTTTATACAATCAGAATCACATTGCACTTCACTTCACTAAGACCTGAAAACATTTCCTTCTTTATTTCTCTGCTATACACTGCACAACACCTCACTTTACAATAGAACACTTATACATCGCTAACTAACACAGTATACTCCCCCATTTACTTAATAATACCATAATTAATTTCCTAAACTGCTGAACGCTTTGAGGAAAGGGTTCAAAGGTTTTTGTAGGCAATCTATTCCATTCCGTAATCGTTTGATTTGTAAAAGAAAATTTCCCGACATCCGTTCTCTGCTGTCTTAAATTTATTTTGTGCCTGTGATCCACTCTACTGATGTATGTAGGAATACATAGCCGCCGATTAATTTCTTTCCAAGCTGGATGACCATTATAAGCTTTATACAAGGCGCAAAGTCTTGCTACTGATCGCCTGTTTTTGAGTGAATTCCACCCTGCCCATTTTCTTGTCCCTGAAAGTAAATTTAGCTGCCCTATGCTGAATCCTTTCAAAATGTTTACACTGCATGATTTTGTGCGGATCCCAACAAATTGTCCCATATTCCATTATCGGACGAACAAGAGATAAATAAGCAATTTCCCTCGCGTTTGCGGTACTCTTTTTTAGGATGCGCATTACAAAGTGAAGAGATCTCCAGGCTTTCCCTACAACAAACTCTACGTGTTTTTTCACGAGTTGTACTTGCACGAGGAAACTCTCTTAATAATGTCATTATTGAAACGGTAATTTGTTCACTGTAATTATGACTCCTGCCAAATGTGATGGATTTACTTTTAGAGCTATTTATGGACATTCCATTATTTTCCGCCCAGTAATATAACGCATCAAGATCACGTTGCAGAACTTCTTCATCTCTTTCCGAATTAATACCACGATATATTATGCAATCGTCTGCAAATAGCCGAACATTTAAGGTTAATTGCGCCGGCAGATCATTGACGAAGGCTAGAAATAGAAGGGCTCCAATGACATTCCCCTGCGGTATTCCTGACGTAACGCTTGCCCCGGAAGATAACACTTGCCCAATTCGGACTTTCTGTTTTCTATCTCGCAGACACTCGCTAATCCACGCCACCACCCTGGGATCTATGCCTGAATTCATTAATTTCTGTACAAGCCGATCGTGTGGAACGACATCAAACGCTTTGGCAAAATCTATAACTACTGCGTCTACTCTCCCACCCGCGTCAATTTCATCTGCTAGATCCTGAAATAGCGTGACTACCTGACTTTCGCATGAGTAACCACTCCTGAACCCGTGTTGCCCATCGTAGAGCCATTTTTTAATTTCCCATTCTTTCTTAATGTAACTCCCAACTAGATGCTCCATAAGCTTGCAGACCACTGACGTAAGACATACCGGCCTATAATTGCATAATTTAGTTTTGTCACCACTTTTAAAAATTGGTACGACAAAGCTAATTTCCAATCTTCAGGTAGTTTTGAATTATTCAAAGACACGTGAAAATTCTAATTAGGTACGGTAATATTGCCTTTCCTCCTAGTTTAATTAAATCCGTAGAAATGTCGTCTGGACCCCTTGACTTACCATTTTTCATAGACTTTACTTTATTCCATAGAACGTTTACTTCAATATTAAACTGATTCGCAACCGAAGACACTTGAATAAATGGATGGTCCGTACTATTTTTGAAAACCGAACTGAAATACTTATTAAATGCATCCGCTTTTGCCTGATTGTCAGTAATTAGTGTGTTTCCATTTTCGCGAATAACTAGGATATCCTCTTTATTTCGTTTTCTTCTACGAACATATTTATAAAAACCTGTCCAGTTATTTCCCTTTCCATCTAGAATATTCTTTAAATATACCTCCTGAGCAATTTTCTTTTCGCGCTCCAATTCTTTTGAACGATTTCGAAAAATATTCATATGCTCGCTACTGCGTTTTCTGTTCTTAAATGCCTTTCTCGTTATCATCTTCATTCTCCTAATTTTTGCATTGTAGTATACTGGATCCGGATTATTTTTTAGAATTTTGCACGGAACAAACTTTTGCAAAGCTTCGTATATAATATCTTTGAACACGCCCCATATTTCTTCCATACCTCCGTCTGTTCTTAGAAAGCGGTCATGTTGTTCCCTAAGAAAACCTTGAAGCCCGCCTCTATTTGCTTTCTTGTATTGCCGTACTTTCGTTCCTATTGTAATACCTTTTCTTGAAATATTTCCTTCTAAGTCAAGAAGAACCGCTTTGTGGTCACTAATGCCCTCAACAACTTCACAAGATATGAAAAGTTCTTTTGGCCTAATTAGGTAGACATCCAAAATCGCATCCTGTCGCGTCCCAGTCCGAACTACCTGGTAAAACCGCGAGCCCAAACCAGTTCGCTAACGCGGATTTGGACATTCCCTTCGCTCACGTCTCCCTCTCAGTGTGCGCTCGGAACATTTAAGTCGCCTCCAATAACAATAGGATGTCCATTTTCGTTTCCCGTTCTCTAAATGATGTCATCTAAAATGCCATATCCGTCGCTGGGAGGCCTATAGCATGCAATAATTTCGAATACAGTGCCTGACGTATAATTTCTATTCCCATCATTTCAAACTCTCTACTGACCCACTCTAATCTAATATCTATGTCCCCTTTGACGCAAATAAAGACTCCGCCCCCTCTACTATTTCTATCCCTCCTAAGGATCTTGTAATGGGAATGAAAAAAATCAGAGGATCCGATTTCCTCAGTTAGCCACGACTCAGTCCCTATCACTATGTCGGGATCGCAGGCATCAACTAGATTCCAAAACTCTATTTATTTATTGATTATACTACGACAGTTCACCTGCAACAACCGAAGGCACCCTTTCCTCACCTGAATGTGTTATCGAAAGAGCGCGTCCCTCGAAGTCGCTGCCGCTGTCGTCGCCACCGCCGCCGCCGCCGCCGTATCCGTCGCCATCGTCATTGTCGTCTCCGCCGCCGCCGTCGTCGTCTCCGGTTTATTATACGAAGTGGATAATACTTGTACCGTCAAAAGCGGTTGATGCTTTCCAACTCTGTGCGAGACATTTCTTGAAGTGAAGGTCCGATGAACGATGTTACGCCGCCTTCGTCATTTTCATTTCCTGTCTTCGGACTCGTCGCAACAATCTCTTCCGGTCGCTTTGTATCGAGATCGGAATATCTTCTATCGCCGTTTGCTTCGTTCAGTTTAACGCATTTCTGCGTAGTGCCTCGCAACACTGTCGAAAACGTCTTCCGAGCTTGTGTGCACCTGATCTATTAAAGTGCAAGCCGTCTCTTCCCAGGTCCCTGAAACTCAGCCACTTGTTTGGGTCTATAAAAGACATTTTTTGCACGCGTGCCACCCACAATAGCCTGTCATTCATTGCGCAAATCTTATTGACGAGACATCCGCTCTTGCAATTAATCCACTGAGTATAAATTGTGATCTCGGGAACTTCTTTTTTACAGTCGTTGCGATGTCATGTACGTCACCCATTTTCATGTCTAGATCGTGCCTACCCTTTATGTCGTTAGTACTAACGTGTAGTACAACTACATTGGGCTGTGAGATTTCCATGTTGTCTATGACATTTGACAACTGCCTGGTTCTAATTCCGGGAAAACACTTCACCGTGAGATTTTCGTTTTTACCGATGTGGCGGACGATAGAGTTCCCCAGAACGAGATATGTGTATCTGCGGAATTAGCGTCAGTTGTGGCATCCCGCACCGCGGTCACGAATGGGATGCCCTCCCGTGTAGCAAAGCCCGTCGCCGTCTCCCCCCGCGCAGCAGTCTCCATCGCCGTCGCCTCCCGCGCCGCAGTCACCGTCGCCGTCGCCTCCCGCGCAGCAGTCTCCGTAGCTGTCTCCTCCCTCGCAGCAGTCTCCGTCGCCGTCTCCTCCCTCGCAGCAGTCACCGTCGCCGTCGCCTCCCGCGCAGCAGTCACCGTCGCCGTCGCCTCCCGCGCAGCAGTCTCCGTAGCTGTCTCCTCCCTCGCAGCAGTCTCCGTCGCCGTCTCCTCCCTCGCAGCAGTCACCGTCGCCGTCGCCTCCCGCGCAGCAGTCACCGTCGCCGTCGCCTCCCGCGCAGCAGTCACCGTCGCCGTCTCCTCCCGCGCAGCAGTCGCAGCCACAGTCTTCTTCCGCGCAGCACTCACTGCTGATTTGGGAGTCTGGGCCGTCCTAGCCCTCGACTCCTTCACGGCACGCGCCAATCGAAGATTTTCTTCCCTGAGTTCAATGTTCTCAACTTCAAACGCACGAACACGTTCAATGAGCACTTTTACATTTTTCCTTACGCACCGGTTACACGACCATTCGTCGCCATTAATGTCTACGTCGCGGATGCGCTCGCAAGAGTTATGGTACCACTTCCCACACACACTGCATT
>JAHLJT010008446.1:71030192-71334387 GCA_031308135.1 Acheta domesticus | reverse complement strand
TCAAATAAAATTGAATTTATCGAAGCAGCATTACAATGTGATCTAAGACTAATAGATGTGTTTTACTTTACAGAACATTGGTGGTCTCAAAATGATATAAACACACTCCAAATTCCTAGCTTTTACCTTGCAGGATTGTATTGTAGAGCGAGGGAATCAAATAAGGGCCCTGCTTACGGAGATTCGTGTATTTACATAAAAAATTATATTGATTCTACCTTCTTGTCAGAATTCAATTTATATGCAGTTGAAAAAGTTTTTGAAACAACAGTAGTACATCTTACTACGCTCAAAATTATCTTACTTTGCATTTACAGACCTCCAACAAAGCGAGCTTCAGATTATTTCACTTTCTTGGAAAATCTAGAGATAATTTTGAACAAAATTAGTAAACTCTTTTAAATCCATTGTTGTATGTCGAGATTTCAATATTGATTTTCTGAGCGAATCCCACGAATAAGAGCAGTTTCTCAATTTACTTCCTTCTTTTAATTTAGATATTACAGTGAATGTACCTACAAGGAATACGCTTAAATCACAAAAATCATTAGATCAAATTATAATTAACAAAACCACAACTACATATGTAATAATAACGAATAATCTAGAATACAGTGACCACGATGCACAAAATTCTTACCATTACTAAGAACATAAACACTGAGACAGTAAATAATACAGGCATATGCAGAGCATTCACTAAAGTTAATATAAAATTATTTACGGACTACTTGATGAAGGAATAGTGGGACGCAGTTTATAACGCTGTTGACACAAATGAAAAATATAATTTATTTTTCTCCAAGCTTTCAATTCTTTTAACGTGTGCTTTCCTTTTAAATAGAGAAAATTAAACATTTCAAGCAAAATTAATACTTGGATCACACATGGAATTAGAACATCGTGTAAAAACAAACGTACGCTTTACTTTATTTATAAACATCATAACGTATCACCCGGTTTCCATATATACTTCCGAGAATACAAAAGAATTTTAAGAAAAGTAATAGTTCAGGCAAAAATAATGAAAAATAGTCAGGACATTTTAAGCGCTAGTAACAAAACTAAAGCAATGTGGGATATCGTAAATAATACAACCACATCATCTCGATACCTTGTAGAGAATGTTATTTTAAAGGATAATGAAAGAGAAACGAGTAATCCGGAAAAAATTGCCAATCTCTTCAACAAACACTTTTCTATAATTGCGTCTGATTTCACGAAGGGACTAAAACCACAAAATTCAACATCTTACACTTCCCAAAAATTTCCGATACGATATTTATTTCCGAAACTTCTCCTAACGAAATCCTCAGAATAGTCTAAAAATAAATATTCATCTGGTTTAGATGAATTTCCGGATTGTTTATTAAAAACTTGTGCACCTGCCTTTATACATCCGTTAACTCACATTTTCAATGCTTCTTTATGTACAGGAATATTTCCAGATATTTTCAAAACAGCAAAAATTAAGCCACTTTTAAAAAGGGAACAAAAATGATATTCAAAATTACCGGCCAATTTCTCTTTTGTCAGTTTTCTCAAAAATATTAGAAAGGCTATTCTACTTATACGAATGGAAACTTCTCTCAGGAAAAACAAAGCGTTTTCAGACTCACAACACGGTTTTAGAAAATCAAAATCTACGGAAACTGCCATATTTTCTTTTCTCAAAGATGTTGCTTCATCAATAGACCAAAATCAAGTACCCATTGAAATATTCTGAGATCTCTCGAAAGCTTTTGATGTTATTGACAATTAGATCTTTCTTTCAAAATTACCTTCGTATGGAATTCGTGGTATTGCCCTAGATTGGATAACTTCTTACCTGAAACATCGGACTCAAAGAGTAGAAATACCATACTGGCAGGAAAGGACATTACATACCTATATTTCCAATTCTTTGCCAATTGAGCAAGTGCTCCCGCAAGGTTTGATCTTAGGTCCTATTCTCTTTCTGCTATATGTAAACGATATGCCCTCGTCTATTAAAATGGAAGAACGGTTCTGTTTGCTGATGACACGAATGTTCTTTGCAAAAAAGAAGCAGTAAATAGTACAATTTCAGATGTTTCAAATTGGTTTAATAATAACAAATTAATTGTTAACGAAAGAAAAACTGTTTCAAGGCATTTTTGCATCTCAAATCGGAAATCGCATGTTCCATTGAAAATGAACAATATGCAATTAGCTGATGTTGAGGCAACAAAATTTTTAGGCCTTTCAATTCAATCAAACCTCAAATGGAATGTACATATAACAGAATTAAACACTAAATTACGTTCATTATGCTATGCATTCAGAATTCTTTCAAATTCTGTCAGCCTTCATGCAGCTCGTTGCGTTTATTTTGCAAATGCGCATTCCCGCCTGAGATATGGAATAATATTCTGGGGAAGCTCATCCTGTAGTATTCAGACCTTCAGATTGCAAAAGAAAATTATTCGAATAATGAAAAAATGCCTTCCACGTGATTCCTGCAAGCCTCTTTTCATTGAGCTGGGAATCTTACCATTGCCTTGTCTATTTATTTACTAATCTGTAATATTTGTGAAAATGACCTACTTAACGGAGGGAACATATTTTCATGCAATATTTATATTTATAATTACAACACACGCCGTAGAAATCACGTGCATCAAGTGTCAGTATCAACAGCTCAGTACAAGAAATCAACATACAATACATGTACGTTACTTTACAACGCATTGCCAGATGACATAAAACAATTAAAGTCGTTACACAAATTTAAGTTAAAAGTAAAATCTTTTCTGCTGCAAAACTTTTTCTATACAATTAGAGACTATACTGATCGTGAAAAAGAAAAATAATGTTTATTGTAACAAACAAAGATATATAATGAATTAGTTTATGTTTGCATTGTATACATTTAAAAAAAATATTTAATACGCCTGTAACAAGTAATGTACTTCAGCTTCCGAGTCAATGACCCCCATCTCGATCAGGTTTTTGTCCAGTTTCCCTGATCCATTGAGCAAATGCTGAGATGGCCCCTTGTTTTGCTTCGGGACGTAAATGTAGCTTCACTGTGCGCACGTTTTGTTGAGCACTCCTTTTGCTTATAGTTCATTTACCGTTGAAATTGGTTTTCTACACCTCGGGAACAAACATTTTTCAAATATTTTTATTTTTCTAAAATAATTATTTTCCTAATTCATTTTTTCGTTTTTTTAATACTGGCTCTCAAGAAAATGTGCGCAGATAAACCTTTCCCCACACGTCATATACAGTTTTTACTGTTTTTTTTGACAAATAAATATATAAGTGTTCACCTTCGTTCGCGCAACCGTTTTCGACTTCTATGACAACGGATGGAGTACTCCGAGCGGCCAGTACCAGTATTTGCCACGAAATAGGAATTAATTTTATTCCGTGCGAGCTCTGGCGGAACTTCTGGAACAAACGTTCACACCTTGGCAGGATGTAGAGCAAACACGTTGCCAGCGCTTGCCGCAACGGAGCAATGAAACTGACAACACACGTAATTTTTGCTTGCGCATTGGACTTGCTCAGAAATTTCTTGCCAGTGTAAAGCTAGCATTAGAAAAATTATGTATTATTGCTTGTTATTGACTTCGATATGGAGTTCGCTCCATAACTTACCTTGATCGAAATGATCGTGATTACGAGGGAAATATGGCAGCATTTGAGTATTGTAACAAGTTATGGAGGGAATGATGAAATTATGCAGAGAAACCCAGACACGTTATCTAGTTTAGTAAATATTAAAATTAGGTAAAATTTAAAATATGTGCCAGGGGTGCTAAATGTTCTGATCTCTGATCTATAAACCATCAGTATTCTTATGCCCTTAATGCATTAATAGCCATTTTGCAGTGTTAGTTAATGAACCTTTCGAACTCCAATTACAAAATGTGGGCGAGGTAATTTTTTCAGTAACAAGCGACTTAAAAAAATGTAACTCAGCACGCGAGATCTCGTCCTGTGGTTTCTTAACTTTGTCACATTTAAAATTACTTTATTATTAAAAAAGCTTGAAATGCAAGGAAGCCCTACACTTCCCTTTAAATAACACTTCTGAGAAAATTGTCGCGTCAGTCTATGCTCCTTACTTCTTGAATGAATCTGGCAGAATTTTACAACAGAAAGGTTTATTTTGTACCTGTATATCGAAGAAACTTTCCGACCGTTTTAAAAATCTGTGACTAGAGTCATTTAAGAATCCATACTTTAATGTTTATATTCCTGTTTCACGAGCGTTCATGTGCAGGTGGTTAAGGGAAATTTCTAGCGTTTAGAAAAATATAATGAAAAGTTAGAAAAAAGGCGGAAGATACAGTATCGAGAAGGAGCGAGGGAAGAAAAAAAAAAGCTTTTGAAAATTAAAATGAAATTTTATAAGGGAATTAATGAACGTAGGAAATGAATTCTGTTGAACAATTTTTATCACTATAAGAAATTTGACGACAGTTATGAAGCAACGATATTCCATTTATTTATCTAGTTCATAATTTAATTATTTGAGCAGTACAATCTCTGCTTCAATTTTGTCTTGATCAATAAAATTTCAAAAAATTAACCATAAAATACAAGTATAATTTTTAATGATCACAAGTTAAAAACTTAAATCTTGACCATTGTTAAGTGTTTTACGAACATTATATGTCGACAACATTTAACAATTTTAAAAAAATCAAAATTTAACTCAAATTGCAATTTTGTTTAAAAATTGTCGTACGGCGACCACATATGCGACGGCAGCGACTGGTGCATCTTGACCCAAACATACATGACGGGCTCTGCTGAACATCAGAAGTTCTCGGGTTGCCGGTTGGAATGGAGCGCACTGGTGTAATTGCGTCGATGCCCTCGCCGTGACCAGTGTTGCTTTGCCGTCGTGTGCTTGAGAAGTGGCCTCTTGCATTATCGGTCAGACGCCTTGCATTATCGGACCGAGGTGACTGCACTGACGGCGGAGTAAGAGACTCGTCTAAGGTCAGTGCTGCGGAGGCCATATCAGCGATCAACCTCAGGTAAGTGAATGGAGACGGAGTGGTAGACGACTGATGTTCGACGGATATTTGAAAAGAAGTTGGTGTAGGCTAGCGCCGACGGTCTGCGAAATACGAGGAGGGGCAGGGCTAGGAAAAGGTTGTTGCGGGAAGTTCCCTGCAAATGTTTGCGCAATGGAATGCAAGGAAATCCGAAGGCTTTTGATCGGCACACAGGGCACTCGCGCAAATTCGGCAGGCATATGTCACACACTATGTGTCCGTTTGAACACGTTGTCACGTCAGTGCGTATGGTAGAGTAACACACCGGACAGTTGAGCTCATTGCGCACCATCGAAACAAATGACATCCTGCGAAGAAGAGGAAAAGGTAAAAAAAAATTAATTTTTGTAATACCAACAAGCGTTTACGTAGAAACTAGACTTTGTAAAATTTCGTACGTTACAATCTGTCAAGTAGCTTAAAGGAGAAAAAAAATTAAATAAGGACCTCATGTGTAATTGCGGGGAAAAGTGAGAATCCCCTCCCCACTTCCAAACTGGTATCAAATGGAATCCACGTTGCCTAATAATTTAAAATTCCGGTAAATTTACATAAGTACTAAAGCTACAAGAAGTAAAAAAAAAAAGATTGTAAATACCTAAGTTTCAAAATCATTTGGCAAGAATTTTTGACATTCTTAATGCAAAGACCTTTTGAAATTATCGTGCGAATTTACAAAATACCGAGTCATGCGTCGAATTCACCTTCCCTACATTCGGATAATTACTTTTCATAATTAGCTAATAGATTTCATTTAGTTTATTCTTATTGTTTCTTACACGTAAGAGAAATGTGTATCTCTAAAAGTTCTCCTTTCCAATCTTATTTCGGATAGAAATAAATACAGAAAACAAAATTAAATGGTTGCGGCCAAAAATATTCAGAAATATAGCTAACTTCGGCGATTGAGTTTCATCTGAATCCCTCATTAATTATTAATAAAAAAAAAAACGTAAGTACCCTAAAGTGAGTTTTTCATGAGAGACATACCGACTAATAAAAATATACTTATTTACAATTCTGAGCACTGGTCTGAAATACGTAGGAATAAAATTCCATTTTCAGAATTCGTTCACTATTTAATTAATACACCAAAGCCTGATATATTAGCTTCCACTGAGCAAATTGTATTAAACAAATCTAAAATTAAATCAAAATACTAATATATTCCAGTTTCGCTATGAGTTTCAATTTAATAGCTTAACAACTGACAATATTGAACACATTTTAAACAAGTGCATTGATTTGAAAAGATTCGCTTACAATTCAATACATTACCTTCTCTATTCGTCACTTCCTTAAAAACACGTACAAATTTCCACCGCCTCGCAATTCCGGCCAGCCCATCACTCAAATGAAATGCTCTGCCTCTTGCTTATATAGCTTAACCTGGTCGTAGCGAAATTAGCCGTGACAAAATTGGCCGTGACAGCAGCCAATCCCAGAGGCGACGTTGCGAGTGTGTTCCTCAAGACGTTGGGTCTCAGCTCTCCCACAGAATGCGCTGCTGGCCCTGTCTTTGTGATCGATAGTCTTGGGAGCGATTTCTCGATTTTCACTTATTTCTTCAGGGCAATGAAAAATGTTGAGCCCTACTGTATTTAAAAACAATTGACATAACAATATAATAATTCTCACAATAAAAATAAACATAATCATTATTATTATCATGGGTTAAGCCTATTCGCCTGTTCCACTCCTTGAAGAATATCCTTCTATGCCTTTATTGATCTGCCCATTCTCCTCCTCCCGTTCGGCTTGTGGTTGTAGAGAGGTTTTGGCATTCGATCATCCGGCATTCTAATTAAATGGTTAAGCCAATTCTTTCTTAATACATCTACTTTTTCAAATAGGTTGAAGATCTTTTATTCATCTCTGATGTCATAGTTCCTTGTTTAGTATTGAAAATTTCTCTAAAGTTCTAAGGAGTTTCATTTCCACGGTTTTCATTTTTTGTCTGCTACATTGACGGCCTAGTTTTCAAATCGATAGGTTATCATTGGTATTGCCATTGTTTTATAAAATTTCAGTCGGGTGACAGAATGTGCTTTTTGACTGTCTTTCGTATAGTTCCGGACAGTTTTCTGAAATTTCTGAATTCTTATATTAATATAACTTTTTACAGTAAAAAAAAATTCCAACCAAAGTTGTTGAAACTATTTACATGTTCAACACAGTTACAATTATTTACTGTTTTACAGCTTCAATGATTTTTACCATGAAATGCTAGGGCTCTCTTTTGCTCTGATGAAATTTGTAGGTTATATTTTTCGCTTATAATTTAAAGTTGAAAGGAAGCTTTTTGGGAGATGATCGTCTCAGACGCTAAAACATATCTGGTCTTCAGCGAGTAAAATTGTATTTAAACGTTTGTTATTTACTTTTAAATGATATGCTATATTTTCTTGTCACTCTTGTATGGAATGGCCAATACATTATTTTAATAAGAGTTGGAGTCTGCAGGGTTCCTTTTTTTTACACCTTGATTTACGAATTATATCAAATATTTCATTGTTTCCTTGTCCATACATATTTCAGTATCTGAATATATGCTTCGGATTGTACTTATCATGTAAACTGAGTATCCGTTTATGCACATAATTCTCTTCTCGAGACTATCAAAAGCTTTTTTCAAAGTCTGTAACTAGTCGTGCTACAGAATGCCACAGTCTTTCCCGTATTAGTTCTACATTTCCTTTGATCTCGGCTAGCTTCCCGGACTTGCCACATACTCTTGTCAGTTGCCACCTATCATCTCATAAGGTAAATTTTTTTTGACATTATCTTAATTTTTCGGTTTCCTATCGGAAGAACGAAACTATTATTTTAAGAATATTAAAGAACAGTAAAACCACATCTTATATGGCAATTTTTTTTCAAAAATTTGGAATACAACATGCATTATACTTACAGGGATAATGACCGAAGTCACTGACGCGTTCGGAAACAATTCATACTATTTTGTTTTTTATAATCGAGCCGATGAGAAAATAAAATTGTACAAGAACTTCAAATTTTCAAGAATATGAGATTTTCAAGGAAACTTCAGGAATCAACTGAAAATATTATGGGCACTGTATTTGAAAGCCGCAGAGTTGTTGTGATGTGAATTGGAGTGAATCATAACTTGAAAGATGCGCTTAGAAAGTAAAGGAAACGGTAAAATTAGGAAAGAATAAACCATCTTATATCTTCAAAATATTTTTCAGCAGTCTTTGTTAAATAGTTTGGATTGATTAGATTTGACGCAATTTTGTAAGATTTTTTATCCCTTACAACATACGAATAAGCAATCGGTTTTATTGATTGATTGATTGATTCGTGTTTCCGGGCGCGTCAGCTGATCAGGTCATTAGTCCCGTAAGTGTAGTGCGTGTTTTCCTCGGGAGGTGGCGATGATCTTTTCCCCGCTGGGTGGCGAGATCTAGCGCCGACCTACCGTGGACTAGCGGGGTTTTCCCCTCAACCAAGTATCTCCCACCAGCGGGGCACCGCCCCAGCCGGGACAAGTTGTAAGCTCCCGACCGGTCTTCCGGTATGTGTGGTAGTGTAGTGCATGGTAGTATAAGTGTGTGTGTATGAGGGAGAGGGTAGGACAAGGACGAGGAAGGAAAGATCGCGTGGCCCGTTTGTTAGAGTATTGCTCCGGCATTCGCCTGGTGTTGATCGGAGAAACCACGGAAAACTACCGATCAGAGCAGCCGGCCGCTAGAATTCTCCTCCAGACAGCGACTGAATTCGACCTAGCTGACAAGCTAGTGTCGAAAATCCTGCCGCCGTCGGGACTCGAACCTAGGACCTCCCGGTCAGAGGGACTGCAGTGACATCAGGTTGATGCACTGAAATAAGCAATCGGACTTCACAAAAAAAGTATAGCATATTTACAAGAGATGAAGCTGTATATAACATACGTTTATATTTATTGGAACATAGATACTTTCTAAAGTGGGAAATCAATTAAACAACTAAATCCTAAATCATTTCGACAACGATCTCTTAATCTAGAGATTTACTTTTGGCTG
The DNA here is from genome assembly GCA_031308135.1 of Acheta domesticus. Lineage (NCBI taxonomy): Eukaryota > Metazoa > Arthropoda > Insecta > Orthoptera > Gryllidae > Acheta > Acheta domesticus. The sequence goes on along the minus strand of JAHLJT010008446.1, from coordinate 71,325,329 downwards.
GAGTAGTTTGCAGCAGTTTGTAAAACTGCGACATTCTTTGCTTTTAGCGAAACTATTCGCTTGGCAGTTTGATGGTGGAAAAATTTAGTCCTCATGGACGAGGAAAAAGAGAAAACATTCCGGCGAGCGCCGCTGATGAATGGCTGCTGGGCGAGCGCGTCGCTGCGAAAGTGGCGCGCGAACGCGTGATTTAAAGGGACTGCGCCGCCCCCGCCGCCCCGCTCCCCCTCGGGTGGGGGCGGGGAGTTCTGCGCGACACAATTTGCTCGCGTTGCATTGTTTACCGCCCCCTCCGCCCCCGCCGGCGGCAGCCGCCTCGCGCTCCCGGGGGAAGGGGCCGCCGCCGAGCAGACAGGTGCTCGTAAGGGTGGGCATGGTGCCGTAGCGGGGCGGAGGTGGGGGTGGCATTGTGGCAGGTGCAAGGCGGGGTGGAACACAGAAAGGCGGGGAGCGACATGGCGGGGCGCAGTCGACGAAACGTGGTGGGCGGGGGGAGGGTGGAACAGACGAGATGAGGGCGAGAACAAGACGGAACGGACCAAAGCAGAGAAAGGTGGGGCGGGGCACGGCGGGGAGGAGCGAGGAATCGCAGATACTTAGATAAACAGGGATGGGCGATTGGCGCGAGTGGAATGGTGTAGGTCGTGACGGAGCGAGGTGGGTGAATAGCGGGGTGGGTCGAGGAATCGCAAAGATAAAAAGGGCTGGCCGGGTGGCGCGAGTGGAATGGTGTAGGGCGTGACAGAGCGGGGTGGGGGGAGTAGCGAGCCGGGTTGGGGCGAGGCGGGGCGGGGGCGGGTCGAGGAATCGAGAAGATAAACAGGGCTGAGCGGGTGGCGCGAGTGGAATGGTGTAGGGCGTGATGGAACGGGATGGGGGTGTAGCGGGGCGGGTAGGACGGGACGGGCGGGGTAGAGCGGGGTATGATGTGAAAGACCAGGAGAAGACGGGACACGACTGGGAGTGGGCTGGAGGCACGAGATTGAACGGGAAGGGACAAGACGGAACTGACCAGGGCAGAGCTGGGAGGCGGTGGCGGTGCGGGGCGGGAAGGTGCAAATCGGCATGGGACGGGGCGGAGCGAGGACTCGCGTAGATAAGCGGGGCTGGGCGGGTGGCTTGAATGACATGCTGTAGGGTGTGACGGAGTGGGGAGGATAGAAGTGGGGCGGGGCGGATGCAGCGGTGCTGGCGAGACGGGTTCGACGGAGAAGGGCGAGACGTCGTAGGTAGGGCGGGTCGGATGGGCCGAAGTGGGATGGGGGGGTCGAGACTGTGGGGGGCGTGGCGGACGCAGTGGCGCTGGCGGGACTGATGGAATGGGGCATGGCATGGCGGGGCGTCGTAGGTGGGGCCGATCGGATGGGCGGTGCTGGACGGCGCGGGACGAGACCGGGCGGGGCGGAAGCAGTGGCGCGAGGGGGGGATGGGTCGGGGCGGAGCGGGGCGGAGTGGCCCGGGATGGAGCGAGGTTGGACGGAGCAAGGCGGCGTCGGTGGTCGGAGCTGGGCGGGCAACTCTGGACGGAGCGGGGCGGAGCAATGTCGGGTGGAGCGGGACGGTGCGGAGCGGGAGGGGCGGGGCAGGGAGATGGCGGGGATCCTAACGAGATTCCGCCGCTACGGGAATCGTTCTGTTGTCTGTCTTCCGTCTCTCTTCCGCCCCATCGCGCCGCTGGCTGGCGCACTGCGGAGCGCTCGCCCAAAGAAAAGTGGACGTATTGCGTGATGGAATGGCTACTCAGCCGTCGATAGCGTTCGGAGGGTCGCCTCGGCTGAAAGTGCGTGATGAACGTGCGTGCCGCTGAGTCTATGGGTCTGTGCTTCGTATTCATAAGTTTTTGGTTCGAGAAAGAGACGAAGTTCTTCTGCTCTAGCAGAATGAATTTGTATCTTTATTCCTGTTTGCACTGGGCCCTTATAGGTAATATGAAGTTGATTCAGGACAATCGTCTCTAGCGAAATTTCTTGATTGGTGATTCTTGAAGGTCGTAATAAACGATACGTATTATGCATAATCTTTGCATACAATACTTGTACGTTTTGCAACTCCAGATTCAAACGTTAAGTCAAACATACGCTTTGCGGAACTCTTTCATCCCCTTAGTGGAGACTATAAGGAGCGTTCAAAAAGGAACAAGCGGGACGTCTGGGAGCAAAAACCAGTGCCTGTAGGTCAGAAGGACCTGTCCCTGGCTGTTGAGGGACTTGTCCTACTGCGACACAACGTGATGTATGACTCGTGAAACTCCCGGGACTGCGCTGTGAATCAATTCCGCACGTACTGCTTGACGTCGTCGTCCGAGGTGAACCGTTTGGCCTCAGAGCGCCAAAAATTGCGCAATTGTAAGGAGAGAGGTCTCGACTGGATGAAAGGTGACCGAGAAACTCTCACTTGAATTTTTCCAAGAGTGCTGTAATTGTGCCGACCGTATGAAGCCTTGCATTGTCGTGTACCAGCATGACCCCACGGGTGAGCTTGCCTGATCGTTTCTGGCAGAAATTCAAGTGGAAGGTTCTCGGTCACGGTACAGTTCAACTCCCTCTCTCTCTCCCTCTCTCTCTCTCTCTGCGATTACGCCATTTGTGGTCCCCTGAAGAAGCCCCTGAGGGGTAAATGATTCCCCTCGGACGACAAAGTCAAGCAGATCGTGTGGGACTCCTTTACAATACAGCCCCGGGAATGTTACGAGACAGCCTTTCACCGCCAGTGTCGCAGTGAGACAAATGCTTCAACAGCCAGGTCCAGGTACTTCTGACCTGCAGGTACTGGTGTTTGTTCCTAGGCCTCCAGTTCGTTTCTCGTTGAATTCTCCTTATATAAAGAGTATTAAAAACAAAAGTGTTTTGTTTCAAGAATATAACATTATATTCCAACATTATGGACAAATAATGTGGTTGAAATTGATACTAAATTTACGTAATTGGTCCTGGGTACAAGAACCCTATCTCAATCTGGTTTTTCGTTTTGTTTCTCAGTGATCATTGGATGAATAGGCCTGTAACAAGTAATGTACTTCAGCTTCCGAGTCAATGCCTCGCATCTCGATTAGGTTTTCGCCCAGCTTCCCTTTGAGCAAAAGCTGAGTTGGCCCCTTGTTTTGCTTCAGGACAAATGTAGTTTCACTATGTGCACGTTTTGTTGAGCACACCTTTTGCTTGTAGTGGAAGGAGTAGACCTGAGGAGGAGTTACTATTTCGTTAGCAACGCAGAAAAAATCAAATCTTCAGTTCGTTTACCGTTGCATATAAATTTTCTGTAACTCAGGAACGAAAATATCTAGTTTCTCCAATGTTGCGAATCTTGTGCTTTTTGAATTTTTACTATTATTATTATTATTATTTTATTTGCTTTTTAAACTTTTATTTGTCTTTCAACTATTTATAGTTAAACTGTTGGGATGGGATTCTGGTACTCAAGACAATATTCGCAGATAACAGAGTTAAAAAAGGAAAATTTTTTGGAAGCCTTTTTGTTTTGAAGGATGGTTTTAATCTATTTTCCCCTCCTGTTTATGAATCTGAAAACAGAAATTCGATTGACAGTTTTACTGGACATATTATATCATTTGTTATGAAGTTTAGGAAATTAACTGCAGGCAAGTGACACAAAACAAAATACAACTTTTTCAGAAAATAGGTTAGTTTATTTGTCAACATATAAGGCTAATCACAAGTCAGGCACACACGTTTCAATACTCAATTTTATTAATTTTTGCTATGGAAGTGTGATCTTCGTGATTGATGACTATGTTGTGATTCCACGTTATCCCTCTTTCGAGACCAGCAATAGTCCGCTATCATAACAGCATTCCACTTACCTTGGTAACGCCTTTCTATGTCCTTCATTTCTTGGTACAATCGTTCCCCATGTTCTTCACTAAAATCTCCCAAGTAGTCTGGAAAAATGTCAATATGGCTATGAATAAAATGCAGCTTGACCTCATATTGCAACCTAAATTTTTCATAGCCAGCAGCATACCTTCGACAATATTCTTGAAATTTGGTTCTTTCCTGTTTCCCAAAAATCCATTTATTTCACTCTTAAATCCTGACCAAGCGAGTTTTTTCTCACAAGTCATAACAAGCCTGCGTCAGTCATTAGTAGAGACCGGAATTTTAGATAATTACATATTTTTTGTCTTTCTACTAACCTTTCTCAAAATTGTAATCTTGGCGAATCATAGCCCTCCTAACACAATATCGAATTTTTTCGTTACATATTTTTACATATTTAGTACTATATTACCTATTTTACATATTTTGCTGTTTTCACAATATATTTTCTTATTTCGTCAATTTTCTTCTATTTAATTCTATATTTTTTATGAAAAGATGTATTTTTTTTAATCACCATTTTTCCTACATGATAGGGGAAATCTAGGTGTCCAAAGCATTATTGACAACGCGTTTTGTTATCTGTAACCTTAATTTCCAAGAAAAATTTGCGATCACTGACGTGTAACACTTCGACGAAGATGCTGCAGTGCATGTTTGCTGGTCGAAGATATCGCCAGTTTGTGCGATGGCTTCTATTGCGAATAGTCTGGCTACTAAACTATTGTCGTGAATTACAATAGATTAAGCTTTTACTACAGACGAGAAAATTGTATGATGCAAAATGAACAGTTTTTCTAAATGTAATTTTTGCTATGAAAATGGCTTTTAATTAGAGAATTTTAATATTACATATAATATCCGATTTTACATATTTATTACATATTCCTACTATTTTCATTACATATTTATGTACATATTTTGACGTTTTATACTACATACTTTTCCGGTCTCTAGTCATTAGAATCCTAATCTGGGGACCCACAAAGACTACTTCTTTTAATTTAGTGCCAGAAAGGAAAATGTGTGACTGATATATTTAAACAGTCTTCATCTTTATTCAGTCCCTTAACGAACTGTTTCATTATCCAGTGCTTAATATGGAGAGATGGAAGACTGATTATATCCCGCTGATCCCGTCTCCTGGATCCATTGTTGCTCTGGCAGGCCAGTCCTTTGTCACTCAGTGTAGGTGACGTGCACGACTATCTCATAGGTGTAGGAAGCAGGAAAAGTTTGTGAAGCCTAATTGTTGTCCAAGAAGCAGATCTATAACTTTTAACTTTTAGACCACCACATGCCACCCATTCGTGCTCTCAATAGTTAATTGCCGAAAATACCATTGCAAGGGTTTCGGAGCTTTCTTTCAAGAGGTGCGAATATGCTGCTGATATTGAACCACATCTATTGGTAATGTGTAGAAGAACAGCCTTCAGATGGCTCCTGCTTGCGTCAATAAATAACCTTCATTTGTTCTTATTGTAACTCCAGATTTTGATATTACTCTTTCATTGTTATTACAGTAAACAAGAGGTCTATCTTCAGTAAAATACACTCGCAATTCTTCTTCCCTTATCCGATACCATGAGAGTGTTGAACCAGGAGCTAGCATTATTCTATTTTTCAAATGAAAACCAAAAATTTGTGATAATTCCTTTGAGAGACCCAGATCTCTTATTAAGTCATTTAATTCACCTTTTGGGTAAATAACTCCGGGTTTAGTTCGTCTGTGGGGTACGTCATTTCATCACAGTCTTCTGATTAAGATGATGATGATGATGATGATGAGGCGACAACGACGACTGTAAAGTTACAGGTGGCTTAGATACAGGAATGTGTCCGTGTGGTACAGGCCGAATGACTAATTTCAAGTAGGGGTAAACAATGCTTTGAATGCCTTTCGTATTATGCCCCTCAATTTTCACCATTCAAAAATAGCAGTCATCTACGTGATTTGTTTGCTCTCACCACACCATCGGACTTTTAAAGCAAAGAGTACTGCTTACCCTGGGACCATTTTCTTCAACCATTAACACACGTATGACACACCGTGTGGCGCAAATCTTTTATCTAGGTCTCCCAAATCGACACCAAAATAAGATAGGTAAGCCCTTTTTACGAATGAGGTTATGTTCTGTCTTCTAGTTTTCAAATTCAGTGACCCACAAATTTAACAAAATCTGTTAGGATCATGTACACACAATCGTCTTGACGAGGTAGCCATTTTTAAAATGACTTGCTAAATAACTTCGTTGCACTTACTGCACTTACTAACTAACGTAAGCACACATACGAAAGAGACCGAAACGGCTACATCAAAACAAAAACATTGATCAATATTGATCGTCTCCCAAGTGACCGTTTTTGATTGCTCCGTATCATACATCGACCGCTGTTACGCGCGAAATTCAAAAAAGGAAAATACGTCAGTGGAAAATCTGTGTGTGTTACAGCAAATATGATTCCATATTCGCAAACAGTCTTAAGAAATCATTCTAAAACACCTACTTACATGGAAAGCCTCAAAATGATGTTACTCTGTGTAATCTTCTCCCCGGTACGTCACATATAGTTTTTACTTTTTTTCACTAAATGAAATCAAATTCTGAGATTGTCCTTTGTATGCTTCAGCCATGTAACATACCTTTTCTCTTCCCAAATGTCTCAAGTAGTACATGTTACATATTGACTAAATAAAGTATTGTAATTAATACTATAATGAAAATAGTCATTTAAGTATAATTTTACATTATCCATACGCCATTTTGTTTCTAAATAAGTTTCGCTCCGGCAAAAGTGGCTCAGGGCATCAACTGATATCATTGCACTGCTTCTGATCGGGAGGTTCAAGGTTTGGAATCTCGGCGGTAGCACTTAGACAGCTAGGTTGAATTCAGCCGCTGTCTGGAGGAGAATTCTAGCGCCACGTGCTCTGATCAGGGGTTTTCCGTGGTTTCTCCGATCAACAACAGGCGAACACCGGGGCAGTATTCTAACAAATGGGGCATGGACTGCGCGCTATAATACTTTCCGCATCCTTGTCCTATCATCATCCCTTACATACATGCACTTAAACCCACATGATCTACACTATCACACTTGTCAGGGACCAGTCGGAAGCTTAAAGCCCATCTCGGCTGTTTTACTGGTAGGAGATACCTGGTAGGAGCAAATCCCCGCAAGCCGACGTAGGTCGACGCCGGACCTCGCCTTCCAATGGGTGAAGATAATCGCCATCGTTGAAAACGTGCCCTACACTCACGGGACTAATGACCTCAGCAGGTTACACGCTCAGAATCACTAATCAATCTAAATAATGTTCGAAAATCAGAACAAACTTTCTTTTACTGGTGGTATGATGAGCGACCATGCAGAGCCGATAGCCACTCCATAATTAGCGAGGATATGGTAAACACTACTGTAGTAAGGTATCATGCCCAACTTCTGCTCTTCCTTCTATGACAACATTACTTCCAGTTTTGACTGCTGAATTTTGATTTGGAGTATCTCCGACTCTATGCAGACACTTTTCTACATCAGTGAAAGATGGGTGATAAGCATATGGCTTGGCCTCAAGGATACAGAATGGTCACAACTGAAGAGGGATCGTGCACTGTTCGGAGCCTGCATTGTAGAATGCTGCTCCTGCATTCATTTTCGAATGATCAGGGAAACCTCGGAAACCAATTATCAGAGCATTCGCCCTACGAATTCAATTCCGGCAGGTGCCACAATCTCGCCAACGCCAAACGCATCACGCAAAATCCCACCACCACTACACTTACGGTGCTAATAACCTTAGTACTTGACACGGCTGGAATCTCTAAACAGTCAATCAATCCGAAACCAGGCCCAGATTGAAACCGCGGCCTCCCTATCACCTGTGAGCTCGAGTCACAGGAATCAACAATAGGAATCAACAATAACACTGTCTTGAAATACGAATAAACATAATAATGAAATGACTTAATGCAGTATGTCTCTCGGGTGACTCATGGGAAGCATGCTAGCTTTCTATGAGTCGGTCCCAGTTTCGATTCCAGGGGGAAATGAAGTTTTCTTGTACAAATTGCCACAGATTTTATACATGAGGTGTTGAGAAGCCAATCTAACTTAATTTTTTTGAAATTGCGAATAATAAGATGGTTGTGTTTCACAAGTAAATATTTGTCAGTGGCCAAGACAAACTCCACATTTAACTGGTTTGTCGCCAGAATGTACTAACTGATCTGGCAAATTAACATTTTATCAGTTGTTTCGATGCCCAGTGTGATTAACTCCTTGGTTCCATGACGGCCAATGTTTAACCGAACTGTTTTAGTTTCGTGTTTTTCAACTTTACAGAGTTTACAGTGTGTGTAGTACTTATTATATTTACTTTATTTCAATCAAGAAATAGCAATAATGCCAAACGTAAAGTCATGTACTCTGACGCATGCGGCGGTCAAATAATACAAAACAAGTATTTCCTAGCAACATAAACTATGAAGACTTCAATTCGACAGAAAACTTCGAAAAATGTATCACCAACAGGAAACGAAGTGTCGAAGGTGAACCAGTAAACTGGCAGACAATGAGATGTATCCAGATTGAGAAGGCTGAACCAATTGCTACCAAATATAAATCTATATTACCAGAAATGACATTTGAAAAAGAAGAATGATATTTGGAAGAAACTGCCAGTGATGTCGACTGCATCACGCACGCAGAATAGAGGTAATGAATACATTTTTAATTGTATTCCAGGCATTTTTATCTTATTTAAGTCTTGTTTAATTGCAATAATACTGGTAAATTTCTCTAGTATAAATGTTTTGTTCAGGGATCATTTGTTTAATAAAATAACTTGTTCAGAAACCATTCAACATATTCTGTCAATGCAATTCAGAGTTCATCAATGTTCCTTTCAGTTGGTAATGTGACTGTCTTTTTATGGGATAGAGAGACATTGAGTTTTTTTAAATATATTTATAAAGTGCTGGAAACGTACTCTGATTTTTTTTAAATGAATGAGTTTATTCGAAATAGGCTGAAACAACTAACAAACTTTAATTGTTCATAATGAAAATGTTCCTTTGATGGAGTTAGTCGGCTTGTCTTCTGATCGACTCCCATGCATGACGAATGAAAGCTCAGGCAGGCCACCTAAGCCAGCTCGCCGCATGTCTCCTTTAGCCCAAGCGTGGATAATAAGTAAAAACAGGGCCCAGGCCTGGGAACACCGCTAGCTGGCAAATGTTGGCTTAATCCGAGGCTACATGCCAAATACACAGACTTAATGCGTAGTTCTTATTCGTTGATTTATTTCTGTCTCTCTGCAATACCACAATATTCGTCGTAAATATTCTTTGCAGCCCTCGCATAATTTCCAGGTCGCTTTCTGACTTCGTACCAGAGTATCATACCAGAATTGTCAAAGGTTCGGAGATCAATGCAAGTCGTAACGTGGCAAATTTCCTAATCTAAAAATTTTTGTACCCAACACACATACGATTTCAACCCATATTAAATTACAAATTTTCACCCTAGCCATGAGCGCCAACGACTCACAACATACGCCGCCAACCCAATAATTACCGCGCAAATATGGTGCTGCGTATTGATGAGTCGAGTGTTAAAACGTAATTACCGATCTGAGTTCCGAATTAGCATCACAATCAGGTCATAAAACACACGCTGGCAGTCCGGTGTCGCTATAAATTATTACGGTGGCTTACTGAGGTTGTGGCGCGACGCTCACGTGCGGTACACCTCGCATCGTGAAACTCCACAGAAGTTAATTACCAGTGACGCAGTTAGTTAGATTTTCATTAAAGTGGTACTCATATCGACTTACACTTAGCTGACTTAATCACAATGCACACAAAGCAACAAAGAATCTTGTATTTAATTACCAAAATATCTGCGTTCCTTTGGACCTCTCTTCGCTGTTATTGGGATTTTACAAATCATCGTTATTGAAAACAAAGTCATTGTTAAAAATTTGGTTTATTAAAATACTGGATAATTAAAAATACTGCTTCTCTACATTGTATTCACCTTTTTTAAAATTTAACTTCAAAATAACTTAGACAATCTGAGAATTTAGGAGTAGTGCTTAAAATGAATAAACAAAAGCATGTCATAGACGAAGGAGATCACCTTCCTCAAATCCGTTCCAACTAGTGTAAAAAATTAAATTGATAAAAAATGCTTATATCACAAAATGTATTGAAAGAATGCTCATATCGTTTTTGAAAGTCAGTATAAACTCTGATGCCACAGTCGTTATCACCTGTATTCTGCATCAGAGCAGGAGTCAACATCTCCTTTCCTTGTCTGTTCATTGAGGTTTTCTTCGGTTCATTGTATCCTCCTTATATTTTCCAATACATAAAAAAAGGGTTATAAAACCACAAAAAATTCATACAAATTCATGCAATAAATTGTGGCCTCTAATAAACAAAAACGGTCTGGCATACTGCAAGTATCCATCAGATTTGTAAATGTCTTCTTGATGGTGTGATATTGCACATTAGCTTGCGTTGTTCTCATGAATATGCGAGTAGCTCGAAAGAACAACAAGCACATGTCCTCCTGTGTGATCTTAGCCAACGTAAAGGAAGAGACATAGAGCGTGTACATGGAGCAGTGGACCCTGGGGAAAACAGACAACATGAAAGGAGTGTAGCGCAGGTTGCCTGGTGGAAAATTAGGCACCGCGAGATGCCTCGTAAAGAAGGTTGTTTGTTTGTTATTGATACCGGGCTCGTCAACTACTAAGATCTTTAGTTCCGTACGTGCAGTGCAATTTGTCCCTCGGGAGGTGGCGGTGATCTTCCCCTGCTGGATGACGAGATCCGGTGCCGACCTACCTGTCGGCTAGCGGGGTTTTCCCAACCAGGTATTTCCCACTAGCGTGGTACCTTCCCAGTCGAGACAAGGTCTATGTTCTCGACCGGTGTCCCAGCATGTGTGGTAGCATGACGAATGCATGCATGCGTGCATGGTAGTAAAAATGTGTGTAAGGGGTGAGGGTAAGACAACAAAGAGGAAGGAAAAATCGAGCGTGGTCCATGGCCTGGTTAGGGCCGGCATTCGCCTGGTGTTGATCGGAAATATCATGGAAAATACCGATCAGAGCAGCCGGCCGCTAGAATTCTCCTCCAGACAGCGTCTGAATTCAACCTAGCTGACAAGATAGTGCCGAAAATCCTGCCACCGTCGGGACTCGAAACTTCGCGGACAAAGGCTGTGCTGTTGCACTGAGCCACCTCTTCCAGTCATTGGTGAGAACAATTGGAGGACGAAAAGGTGGGCGGGCGAAATTATAATTTGTGGGCGAATGGGAAAACAACTGGCAGGACAACGGGTAAGCAAAGGATCGAGTGAACATATGGACGGACGAAGAAGCGGGTCACGGGGAAGACATAGTGGAGGACGGATGGGCGAACGAGCAAGCCCACGGCTGAGAACGTGGACGGGCGAACGGGTGAGTTAACGAGGGAAGAATGGGTGGGCGAGCGAGCGAGCGAATGGCGATAGAAAGAGTGAGCAAACAACTGTGCGAACCGGCGGGGAAACGGTTGAGTACGTGGACGGGCAGACGGACGGGTCAAAAGGGGAAGAACGGGGTTAGCGAAACGGCTGGAACGGACGCGAACGGTCGTGAAAAGGGAGAGTACATGGAAGACCAAACAGGCGGTTCAGCGAGTGTGAAAATGAGTGGACGAACGGGCGAGCGAACAGGGGTAGAACAGGTGGGCGAATGGGAGTGCTCATGGACGGGCGAACGGTTGGGTCAACAGGGGTAGAACGGGTGGGCCAACGGGTGAGCAAACGGTGAGGAAAGCTGGGCGTACGGTTGGGCGAACGAGCGGAAAAAAAGGTGAGCAGTAGACAGGCGAACGGGCGGGACAACGGAGGAAGAGCAGGCGAGCAAACGGGACGACAAATGTTTGGTATAACGGGTGGGGGAACGAGCGGGCAAGCGAGCGATTGAATGTGTAGCTTAAACGTGAAGGTGAATGAGCGAACAAACGAATGGACTAGCAATTACCCTTGTAGAAGCGAGAGAAGAACGGGTAACTTGGCGTGCGAAAAGGCAGGACACCCGCCGGGCAGTGAGGCTCCTGGCAAATTATACTCTGATTTAAACACAGGGACATTTCGAGGTCACGTGCAAGAAGGAGAGGGAGACATTTTCATCCAATTGGGAGTTCCAGTATGAACAATTTAAGTAAAGAAGCTCTCAATTGAATGACAGTGTCTGCCGTTCAGCTCATGCCCGTGAAGTGCCATTGCGTATAAAACGGAGTTTAGTAGACTGGCACGAGTTCAGGTACGTTGGCGAGAAAAACGGCAGGATGGTGGGACAATATGCAATCTGATGAACGAGCGAAGCGGGTCGAGGAACGATCATACATGCTCAGGCCAACAGATACCCGGGTGGCGAACGAGGAGAGAGAAATGACAAGTGAACGCGCGGATGAAAAGACGGTCTGGAATTCAGACGAACAGCACTGAGAGAGTAGGCCAGTGTAGTCAAGGTCTTCTACTGGTGGCTGTGGCACGCGTCGTGGCACCGTAGCTTGCTACGACCTTCTCTGCGCCACTAGCGTCGCGAAAGGGAACTATTACGAGAAGTAGTAACCCCGCCGTTTTAGAATACGGAAGGCGTTGCCTCCGGTGGCGGGGTGATGAACTGCGTGGAGGGGCGATTTTGTCGTGGCACTCGTGTCACGGACTCCCGCTCGTGGCATCGACCTTGACAACACTGAAGTAGGCGAACATACAATCCAACGAAGAGTCGTGACACCGAGCTGGTTCCCGGGAAGGGGTGTCGAACGAGCGAGCGGCCGGGCGAGTGGTAAGACTCCGTTTTTTGTAACACTTCATGGAAATCCACTGTGTCTCTGAGCTCCTCTGTGCAACGCGAACCACCGATGAATATTCATACGTCGCAGGATATATATTTTAAAAATGTATACACGGTTCGACCAGGCGGGTTAACGAGGGGAGGCCCCGTGGGATCTCTCACCGCAGCAGAGAGTTGTGTGAGAGGGGATTTGTGACCTTTTCTGTAATGCATCCCCCTGAAACGACTTACACACTTCCTCCAATTTTTAGAAGTGCAGTGTTCAATGCATGCAAAGAAAAGTAAGTTGTGATTTAAATACATGTTCTGAAGCTGACAGCCCGTAGACCACTATCTGGAGTTACTGCGAAATACAGGTAATTTACTCCTGGATGCAACAGTGCCAAATATGTGATTCGCCCACGTGCAAAACCTGTTTAACGACAATTAAAAGAAATCAAGTTATTGTGCTCATTGGAAAGGTCTCAACGCACTCTACAAAGATACTAAAACGTTCCTCTTTTGGGTTCATTTCAACATTGATTTTCTGAGATATGGGTGGGACAGGTGATCTTTGTTCGCGAATGGGCTCTGGGTTTTGGCACATTCATCAGAAATATACAGTGAAATACAAAGAACATGAACAATACTTTATTTCACAACGATTCAGTACACTGTGCGACACTTTTCTAATATTAAATGTTAAGAAATCACAGTTACACTTCCCATTTATTCCTAAGACACTATTCCATATACAGAGGAAAAAGGAAACCTGATATTTATATGGGCGATTCATTTAGCTTCCAGGCGAGGCGCCGTCCCCCTCCAGCTCGGCATTGCTCGTCTGCCCTCGGTCCCCGTCGTTACCCGAAGACACGGGCGACCGCCGCTGCATGCAGCCCGGGGCCCACGCGCCTTCATACGATGCTCCCTCCAAAACACTTCTCTTCCAGGCATTATTTATGTTTTATTTCTGTCCACCCCTCCCCCACTGTCTATTCGGTGAACACGCTATTCATAAACACTATCTCCAGTCCTCGCCAGATGTTTCATCATCATTTGCACCGAGACGTGGCGAAACTCGCTTCCCGCTTGATATTTCGCACTTGCTCAGTTTTTTATATTGCGAACTCCGGTTAGATGTCGAATATTGTTCATCGTATTCATCCACACGCTGGTTACCACTATGTCCACTGTCCGATATCACACTTAACGTTCCCTCAATTCCTCGACTATCAAGATCACTCCAGCCAACGCGTCCGCCCCGTCTCCTACCGAGTTCTTTCACACACGGTCTATGCTACCCCAGGGTGACCACGCGCCCGCTCTCGCAGGCGCGCTCTCCTGACCCGTTCGGAACGGGTCAAGCGGCAACGGCCATAACTGCCGCGCCATTTGACCACGATCGGCCGCCGCTTCATTGTGTTAAACGTATTATAATAATAATATTATAATAATTCGTTTCAATACGTATTTCTCATGTAGTAAAATCCACATTAATCGCTTCAAAACTCGATAATAAATCTCCTCCATTAGCAAAATCTGTCAAAATAGCATGGCTACACTTTCAAAACCTGTTAAAAAAGGTCCAATTGCAAAATCAGTGAAAATCACAGACGAACGATGGGCGCACGGTGCAATCCACATGCAAAACTTGTTAATATGTCAGAACTTTTACATTGGAAGGGTCAAAGAGTGTTTTGCTTTTATTTCTCGCATATAAACGTATTTAAGGAGTAACATACAGAGTATAGAGAAAATTATGTAATGCTGCGGAAAATAGACATCGAGATTTCAACGGAAACAGAGCTTTTTGTGTCCCCTGATACTGAAAAATTGTTGTTTTTTCTCAAAACGCCTGTCTCTCCGTAAATTTCTTGTAAGTATAGAGCAAAATAAGGTGGCATAGGTTCAATTTTTACAGTTGATTCTAATTTTTTGAAAATTGCAAAAGTATAATTTTATTCGGTGTCTTCCTACAACTACCAAATGAAGGTAGAGATTTTTCCTTCCAAATGAAACTTGTCCATAACGAGTTCTTCCATTAATGTCACGTACATTTTTTGAAACTTTTAGTTCCTTCGTGCAATATTTTGCGGAATAGTTTAACAAGGAAGAGTTTAAGAAAACGTGCACAGAATACACTTCTCTCCATAGTACTCACACATGGTTTTGAATTGTTTTTGACGTTAAATACTTGTAAAAACGTGAATTGAATTTAAGAAAGTGAGATTTAAGAAGCGTTGAATGATTGTAATAAGAAAAACGTGATGAATTTGAGGTCGCAAGTGAAGAAATGAAAAGTGCATAAAATATTTTCTTTTCTGTATGTACTTCTTTTCTGATGGATTCTTGAACTTTTATTTATATTTATATAAACTCACATCTGGAAACAAGAAAACGAATCATTGTAAATTAATTCAAGGGTTAAATATTTTCTTTGCTTTGGAGCAATATTTGAGTTTAATTTTCCAGTTACTGATGAGAGGCAATAAAGTGATTTTGCTATTCTGTTTCGTTAAACTTTGTGTGTGTTTTTCTCTGTCATTCGCCGGAAGGTCTGTGTAGAACTTGTAGATCAAATCATCCCTTGATTTCATTAATAAATGTCTCTCGTCACTAATAAATAAATTGAAATGTCTCCTATCTAAAATTTAAAAAAAGGAACATTTTCTTTCGAGAAAAGAGATTTGAAGACAATACCCAATTGTTTTTTAAAAATCGACTTCCATCGCAAGAACATGGCAAGTATTATTTAAATAACTATATTTCCCTTTGAGCTCAAGAAAATGCACAGAGAGTGAGGTTAATTTATGAGCAGAAGCAAAACAAGGGGTAATATCAATATTTGCTTTGCTCAATGGACAATGGAGATCATTGACCACATGCTCAGGTACAATACATTTTACGGGCATATCTAGTCTTTTAAAATTGCAGGGTGTAAATGGTAAATAACCCATCAACATATCATTGTTAATTAAAATAAATAATATTTTATTTTCTGATGATAATTCAAGTCTCCAATTGTGTGGAAAAAGTTATGCAGCAGATAAGATTTTACTTGGCCCTTTATCTTATGTATCCATCCTAATCGTGCTGTGCCATCTGGCAAATATATTAGTTATTATCTTTTATTATTTGTTATTAGTCACTATCTTTTCCTCCAAAGAGTGTTCCTATCGAATGAACCACAGTATATAATAATTCATTTACGAAAAGCTACGTAATGTTTTCATTAATTTGGAATATTTTAAACGTCATTCAATGCAAACGTACCATGTTGTTGCATCATTAGTTTAGGTATCATAGACCTACGATTTTTTCGACATCAGGGCTCACAATATGCGTTTTTCTGTCGAAAAATTGTCGATCTTTGTCGCACCGTTTGGAAGTTCTCTTTTTACTGCGTAGAAATGCGATAAGGCTACTTTCATGGCTTAGACAACTTTTCTCTCTATAGATGTTGCACTACTTAAAATGGGAAATAGAGTACCGAAACACTCTGCAATATTTGCTTTATTGGTAAAGTTTTATGAAAATGTTTCTTATCCACGTAGCATCAAATCTTATGCAAAATTGAAAATATCATCGAAGAATTCCATGACCACGAACATACCGCAGCAGTTTTTCTAAACACAGCTAAAGCTTTCGATACCGCTTGGTACTCAAAATTAATTTTCAACTTCGTGGCATCGGTATTCCATTTTAATCACTTGCTTCATAGAAAGTTTTCTTACCAAGCGCACATTTTCTGAGCGTCTCCCCCGAGCTCTCTCTGCACTTTTCACCATCAAAGCAGGAGCACCTCAAGGATCCATCCTCCCCAATACCTTGTTTAATATTTATACATCTGATATACCAACTACTCAAAATACTGCAATGGCTCTGTTTACTGATGAGCTTGATTCCACGAGAAGCAATCTTGAATCTGCAATGAAATATCTGCAACATCACCTCACATTGGTCTTTATCTGAAAAAAAAAATGGCTCCAGAAAATGAGACCACTGCAACGTAAATTTGCGAGGTAAACAATTTTCACTCACTAAAATACAAAACACGGTATTTCGATAATTAAGAACAACACTATTGAGAAAATCGCGGTCTACCACCCCTTGCGGAGACAAATTTCAGTCTGTCGGAAATAGAGCGTAATTATGCAGAAATTTGAAATTAGGATATTGATTTAAGTACTAGTCAATAAATCGGATCTTGTTTCGGAAACGAATTTTATGATTGTGTCTCAAGATTGTCATGATTTAGTGAATATCAAGGAAAGGGAGAACTTCTAACAGTTTTCAAAACATTTAATAAGAAGGGGAAAACACATATCGAAAGAAACATTACAAACGGTTTAATGTATTCTTTAATGTATTCTTATTGGAATGAAGAGAAGTGTTCTCTCTGGTACTATATAACGCGACTTCAGTGATGTTCAGGTCCATTCATTTCTTCGCTGCAAAACTCGAAACTCGAAAACCAACGCAAAGTAGAAAACGTCCGCAAAATACCAGCATTATCAACACTGCACAACGAGCTAGAAACACAAATAACGAATTTCCGGAGAATATGCAGCTGCGCCTATGGCGTATCTCGATACATTATTACGATGAATGACACTTGCGAAAGCTACCTCGAAGAATGAAGAACTAAAACCGAAACAAAAAGCTCGCTCTTTGTCGTCATTTGAGAAATCTCCTTTCTCTCCTCGTAGCCGCCGCCGCCACCGCCGCCGCCGTCGTTCCGCGCGCCGCGGTGGCTGGAGCAGCCCTTGTGGGCTCAATCTGCTAATGACGCTGCTGCAGCCCCTCCTCGCACCAGCTCCCGCTGCCCCGCGGTCCATGGCTCTCCCACAGCCCTTCCGTTTCCTCCCCTCCTTACGACGCCATTTGCACCTTCCCGCTCCGCCTCACACCCGGTCGCTCCTCCTCGCAACGTCACTCCTCGTCTCGTCCCGCTCCTTCCCCACTCTGTCACAATCTCCCCCCCTCTCTCCCCTCCTCTACTGTCGCCCCCAACGGCCCTGCTTCCGCGCTCTGACCGCACCCTGGCCCGGCTCTGTCACGCCCACGTTCTGGCTTCCGCGCCCAAATCCACCGCCTCACAGCCCTCGTTCACCCTTTCACCCTGTCCCCCCCTCCATCCCTCCTCCACAACCTCTTCCTCCCCTCGTCGCGCGCTCCCGCCCGTGGAGTTTCCGTCGCGGGCCCTGTCGCCTTGGATTAATTGAAAGGTTCGGAGTCAGGTTTTTCATTCCCTTAATTGCAGACCGGCTCTTTCGTGAGATACACTCGCGGTTTTGCGTTTTAAAATTCACTGGTTGCGCTGGGGGTAAAACGAAACTTCCAACGATGAAATCGATAAATAAATTAGTCCTTTGAGAGCGAGTGCATTCTGATATGTATTCTTTGACTTCTGATGGAAAATCGGCTATTATAGATAAACAATTACCTTAATTTCAGTGGTATCACGTGGGAATATGATGACCTATTTTGTAAATTAAAGTTTAATTGAAGGACAACTGAGTGTTTGCAGAAAGGAAATATAAAATTCCGTTGGCTACACTATCTTTCTCTGCAGTTTTCTAGCCATTGCTCTTTATTCAAAATTTGCAAATGAGGGCATAATTACATGGCATTAAATTAATACGGTCTCATTCAACACAAATAAATTCTGTCAATCCTCAGTAACGTTTTTTCTCACATTTCTGGTTTTGTGGATGTGTGTTCTTTGTATATTTAACATACGAATATCAGTCATTTATCTCCAGAGATGAAACAGTGATATCAGAAAGCGGAAAATGGATATAAAGGCAGAGCATATTTGCGAAGGCACAAAAACCAACACAACGCCCGATAATTAACCTTTTGGAATTTAAATGATAATCCCTTTAAACCCATAGTGCAGCTCTTCAAATACCGCAGCTGTCACGCATGCCAACCAGCAAATGCAGTGGTCTGGGTTGGGCTTTTGCGATCTAGCAGCTTGAGTATTGGAGAGAGAGTTTTATTTACTCAAATGTGAAATAGGAAATATGAAATTGAAATGTTGTTCCTTTCTCGTCTACTACATAATTACGTAGAAAAAATACTGTAATGCTGTGGGGGAATGTGTCATTTTATCGCCAGAAAACGCTTATTATGGTGCCTTGATATCAAAATAGAGTAAAATTGGCTAACGGCAAAATGCCTTTCTCTTTTAGTCTGTTCCTCTGTCCGTCTGCCCCAGTCCGTCCGTCTGGCCACCTGTCTATGGCCAAAGGTAACGCCCAAATCGTTCCAATGATTTTCTCCAAAATAGATATTTCCCGACTGATCTGAACGAACTTTAGGCTTTGCAAGTTTCAAACATATATTTTAAAATTTGGCCGTACATTTTTTCATTTCAAGCAAAAGTGGGAGAAAAGTACTCATTTAAAAGAAAAAAGTTATGGTTTTCATTTAAATATTTCATTTTGATGAAATATTTAAGAATAAGAATTTATTTTATAAGAATTCTTTCCGAAAAAAAATCAGAAATTTGGAACCATTTTTAAAGAACATTTGAAAATAACGTTGAAGCTTCATGTAAAGTAACCTGAAAATCAAAATATATGCTTCAAATTCAAGAGGCTGCGTCATCATCCAAATCGACCCTGTAATATAAATGTTGGTGAAAATGCTCCCAGCGGTGTAGCTGCTAGTGTTGTTCTCAGACGGACAAACTGACGGACTGACGGACGGACGGACAGACAGACAGACGTTTGCCGTAAACTAATTTTATGTTTCAAGGACAAAACGTTTTTCAAGGACCCGCAAAACGAGGATTCTGACCAAACAACGTGTCACAGGAAGTTAATTACCACATATCGCACAAGAATTACCTATTTGATAGCCACAAAAGAAATGTTTCTGTCTACCAGAAACCCACAAAAGAAATGTTTCTGTCGAAAAACACAGTTTTTTTGCTGCAGCATGGCATAACTTTCTTTCTACTACAACATAGAATGTGAGAAAGTAAAAATCAATAGAATATTGGAGTAAACTGTATTTCAAATAAAAGTCTTCTTCTTAGAATTATATTGGTCAGAATTGCACTGTTCTTGTGAGTAATGAAGGGTAGATTATCGCAGAAAAGGGAATATTACCAAACCACCAATTTTTCATTAAACTTATTATCATTCCATTTTTCTTCAATAAAAGCCTGCATCATATTTAAAATGGGTGAGTAAAACCCATTAGTTTTTTGTGACACCTACAGACTCATGACAATAATTAAAGCTGAGAATACAGGGTTCAGTACCAGCCAGAAAATTAGTTTTCAATTTATAGATGGGATGCGCTTATTTGCATAGTATTTTCTCAAATACATTTCTGAATTATCAATGTAGTAAATAAAAATGTAATTCAAAGTTATAAATAAAAAGTGCAAGCCATCCATTCCATGAACAGCAACGCCTAGAAAGATGATAAAACGTATTAATAATGTCTTCAATTTTGGAAATACATTAAGAAATATGTAAATCATATTTTAATCGCATGTTCACCAACCACCGTAATTATAAATATTTTGATACACTCTTACATGTCTAGATTATGTTAGCAAAAGCGATACAGATGGTTCGAAATGTGAACGATTTATTCGAATAAGTTCTGAAAGAATTCTTAGTGTATGAGAAGGCTTTGAAAAGTTCGGCTTTGATAGTTGAGAAACCAAAGAATGTTACAAACGTGTATCAAAGTGCTCGCTCAAAATGAAAATAAATAAATAACAACCCAGACAAGTGTCAAACTATATAACATCTTTTAATTCAGTGAACTAAATTTATTTAATTTGAGTTCGGTATTCTATTTTTTTGTCGTCAAACCTACGAGCTTCATATTTGTGTTTACATGTGATCGATAAGTTGTTATGTAGAGCTTCACTGCTGAGATCCGCGTTTCGCCAGCGCTATCTTTCTGAAGAGGGCTGCGTAATGATGGCGGAAGCGTCATCCAGACAACGCAGCAGTGAATTTGTTTTAATGAATCAATTACACAGATGTTAAACAAATTTTGAATGTTCAATGTAAAATGAGTAATGTTTAGATGACCTCTATTAATATTATGAAGTCAAAAATAATTCACGATGTACAATAGTTATAGTTGGAATCTGAAAATTTCATAAGATATTTAAAATAATAAAACCACTGAAAACGTATTTTTTTAAGCAAATAGTTCTATAGGTGGGCAGTAATGATTCGTTAATTCGTCAAAATAATTCGCAAAACGATTGTTTGTCGATTTGAACATTCGTTTACTCTGTCCACAATTATTAGCCAACAAGTTTAACTTGATCTTATTTGCCTGATTTTCAAGCGACTAAAGTATTATTTTGAAAATAATCTGAATTAGTGCAAAGAATCCATTTTATTACAAGATGCGCGCTTTCGTGATGCATACATGTGTGCAGTGTGTGCGCCTTACTCTGTACCCTAGTCCTCAACAACTTCTCTGAGTCTTCGACGTCCTCCACCTGTGCCCTCCCTCACTTCGGTGCGAGCTTTTGCTTTGCCCACGCCTTCCTCTGTGCCCATACTCCCGTCCTTTCCAATGTCCTTACCCATACTCACGTCTGTGTCTCCCCCACTGCGCTCACGCCGACGTCTTGGACCATGCTTTCGGCCTCTCCTTCATTATCGCACGCGGTTTCGGCCTCAATCCCGTCCTCGTCCTTGAGCTCGTCCTCGCCATCGCCCTCGACTTTGCCTTCCCCCACCCCTTCATTTCAATTCAATGATGACTTATTTTTACGTGGCGAGACTCAGACCATGAGTCCTGCTCTTGCGTCTCATCACCCAAATTTTGCTACACTGTATTAATTATAATTAATTATCTGAGAAATAATGTATTACTCAGGCGACGAAACAGGCGATTTGAATTTAGCTCAGGCGCTTCTTTTAGGCTTGAGGATCTTTTACATGCACTAAATCTACTACATGGGACAATCGTCTTTACTTCCCTTCCGAAGAAATGCGTACAAAATATTGTTTCGTCCTTAAAAATGCATGGCTTCGTTCGGGTCTGAACAGCTGAAATTAGGTATATCAGTGCGATACATTAACCGTTACACCATCGAAACCACCGGGTTCGCCGTCGCTGTCGCTGTCGCCGTCGCCGTCGCGTTCGCCCTCGCCCTCGCCTTCGCCCTCGCCTTCGCCCTCGTTTTCGCCCTCGCCTTCGTCCTCGCCTTCGGTCCTCGCCTTCGCCTTCGCCATTGCCGTCGTCGTTGCCTTCGCCCTCGCCTTCGCCCTCGCCCTCGCCTTCGCCCTCGCCCTCGCCCTCGCCTTCGCCCTCGCCCTTGCCCTCGCTCGTGTCCTCGCTACTTTCTCGTCCACATCTTTGCCAGCATCGTGCCTGCGGAGGAGATGGGAGGGAGTGCGACCGGGCACACTGGCGCGCATTTGCATGCAAATTGAAGCGCGCCGTATCCTCCAGCTTATTATCCGTGTCCAAGCGCTGTACCCGGCGCAGAAAGCGGGCGATGAAGGGCGCTGCACGCTCAGATCGAAAACCCTCGCTCCCTCGAAACGACACGCTGTGGGCTCCGAGCGCTTATCTTCGCCAGATTAACGATCGATAATTCAGAGTATTGTTTCCGTTGAGTGAAATCCTATCGGGGCTGACCTGGCGCTAACTTAGATATTGAAATAAACAAGAAATTAGACAGTTTTTAAATTAGAACGTGTTTTATTTTGATACTCTAAATTAACTTTAATAATAGCACAGTCTAATAATTTTATCGAAGATATAGGTCCTGAACAGGTTCTGTCAACAATATTATCATAGTCATTCAAATAACGGATTTATATTAAAAACTGCCAGTCTTTCATAAAGCTATATATATTATACGAGTTTATTAGCAATTAAACGATTAAATTAATAAGATACAACGATATTAACTGAAAAACACGGATACTTGCCACTTACATCCACCATTTGTCGGCCCTATAGTGAAAATGCCATCTACAGAGGAAGATGATCCAATTTCGGAAGGCTATTAGCAGTCTAAAGAGTCTTGAAAGAAAGCAATTTGAACAAAACGAAGAGGCGAGCCTTACTTATCAATCCATGATATAGATTGATTGATGATTTCAGGCACGTCAACAGCTAAGGTCAGTAGCTCCATAAGTGTAGTGCTTGTTTTTTGCTGAAGGTGGCGGTGATCTTGCGCCGCTGGGTGGTGAGATCAGGCGCCTTCATACCTGTTAGCTTGCGGGGTTTTTGAACCAGATATTTCCCATCAGCGAGGCACCGCCCCAGCCGGGACAAGCTCTAAGCTCCCGACCAGTCTCCTGGAATGAGCGGTAATGCACTGAGTATGTGTGTGTAGAGGGTGAGGAAAAGAAAAACGAAGGCGGCAGGAAAGATGGCGCGCGATCCGTGGCCCTTTTGTTAGGCTACTGGTCCGGCATTCGCCTGGTATGATCAGAGAAACCACGGAAAACTGCCTATCAGGGCAACCTACCGCTAGAATTCTCCTCCAGACAGCGTCTGAATTCGACCTAGCTATCTAGTGTCAAAAATTCTGCCACCTTCGGGACTCGAACCTAGAATTTCCCTATCAGAGGCACTGCAGTTACATCAGTTAATGCCCTGAGCCACCTCTTTCTGACAACGATATCGATTATAAGATCGTAGTTAAAGCTATTGCGAATGGATCCAACGATTGACGGTGAACATGGCGAAGAAACTTGATAGTTACACATCCCAAGTCGAATAGTGTCAAAGTCATATCCCTAAAGCTTGCTGACTGTATCAGGATACAAAGAAAAGTAGCTCATTATTTTAGGCTAATTTTGGGATAATTTGGAGGCGATATTTTAACAGTGGTACAACTCCCATTTTTTGAGAAATTGAGTTAACTCCATTTTCAGACCAGCACAATACATTTGTCCTGAAGGTGATAGAACTCCAAGTTCTTTCTGTGCACGTAAAAACGCATTAGAATAAAAGTGGATCACAGATGATTGCCATCTATTTATTTTGATCGTGGTACATCTCCAGTAGTAGGGCTATATGGTTTTCTACAATACTCGTGAGTGATTTTCGAGATATTTATAATGCCTACAGCAATGTGATGATAAAGAGCTTGATCCAGATTTGCCATGGTGGAATGATAATTGCAAAGAAGCCATCCGACTGTGCAAACATGCATTTAACCAGTTCAAGAAACGCAACATACAAGATAATAAAATTGAGTATAAGAAAAGGAGAGCAGCTGCTAGAAGAGCAATAAAAGAAAGCAAGGCCAAATACTGGGCTACTTATGTATCAACCATAAATATACTGAATAATATGAATGAATCATGGAAGAAGATAAAAGCCCTGTAAGTAAATAAAGCATATAATCAAGTTAATATCATAAAAACTGAAAATAATAAATTCATCACTAACTCGGAGAAAATTGGATTGAATTGAATTTATGCCTTATTTTACGTGGCGAGACTCAGGCCATGAGGCCTGCTCTTCTGTCTGACCACGCAAATTCCGCTATGCTCCTTTGACCAACTGTGGAAGAATGAAAGTATTACTTAGGCGACGAAACGCGATTTGAATTTTGCTAAGACACTTCATTTAGGCATGAGGATCTTTTACGTGCAGTAAATCTACTAACGTGAGACAGCCGGCTTTACTTCCCCTCCGAAAGAAGGCGTACGAAGGATTTTTTCGCCCTTGAAAATTCAAGGCTTCGAATGGGTTTGGACCCGCGAAGTTGGGTATAACAGTCCGATACGCTAAAAATTGTTAACACGTTTGCAGATAGATTTTCCAAAACTTCTAGCACACTCAATTACCCAGAAGAATTCATCCAGAATAAAAATTAACAAGAACATGAAAATCTCTTAACAGATAATGAAGACCTTAGTTCTGAAAATCAACTCAACAATCTAATTTCAATTGAAGAACTTACTGTTGCTACTGAATCAACTAAGAACTCCAAGGCCTGACAACATCTCAAATGTACTCATAAAAAATCTACCATCCAAGGGCATTGATCTTCTTCCCAGAATATGCAATTCAATCTGGGAGAGAAATTTAGGGAGAGAATATCTCTCACCAGTTAAGGCCTCTGTCATGTCGGAATACAAATGACGTGTTCATAAGCTTCTCAGAACCAAACTTAATGGTAGAAATCTCACCCTTTTTAACATTGGAGTAGTACTGGTGATCAGATACACGGCTGGAAAAATACATTGAAAGCAAGCAGAGATGAATAATTTGGATCGACAAAGATAGATAGATAGATATATATTTCCGCAAATAGGTTTATGCAACCTGGTGGCAGAACACTAAAATTTACATTATTATTATTAAAGCAGAAAATAAATGACAGCTCATCGTGTCTTGAACCGACACAGTAATATTAGCAGTCTTCCCCACATATCTGGGCGCCATGGACTCCGAAACAAAAAGAAACGCTTCAATAAGAGAAGCAAGCACTGTTAAAATCATAGAAAATAACTGTTAAAATCAAAGGAAGATGTGGTTCGTTGATTAAGTCCAAATCCGTATCTGCAGCGATGTTCGTATTCACATGAAGTAAAGTACTGTCGTATGCGATTACGAAGTAATAGCGTAATCGTTTATAAGCCCGAAGTCAAATCTCCCACTTCTCTAGTCTAGCGTTCTCTCTCCTCCTTCCCGGATAACGAGATTGTTGTTACCCTTTCCGTGATTTGGTTACGTGACTCGTCTGGTTCGTCAGTGAAGTAGGACAGTCGAGTCGCGATTTTATTTCCCGTCTGGCAAGCCACTCTTTGTCTCGTTGCTCCGCGTCGCACTTGGCTCGCACAAAGCGCTTGTCTCGTCCATTGTCGAGTTCTGGTGTCCTACTTAATGTTGTTTAATTCTCAAGAGATTTCACTCGTCGTTTTTCTCTCTTGTTTCGTTCTAGTCGATCACGGCAAAGTGGCGGCCCATCCCCGGTTCGGACATGGATGTCGCTGTCGGTTCATTTCTGAGGGTCGAATACAGAAGGTCTAAAACGCTTTTGTTCGCTTGTTCAGCGTAGCATCCTAGCTCCTCTATCCTACACCGCCATCTCCGATATTTTAAAAGCACTGTCTCTACAAAGGCTCTTTCTTCTTCGACTAGTTCTATATATCACAGCCTCACGCGTCTGCTAGCCTCCTTATGAGCCTTCGCATGTCATTCACATTTAATTAAATAAGTACTTTCTGTAATTCTGGCCTTATAAAATAGATACGCGATGTTATGTATCATCACAGTATTTTAAAATATATTACTAGAAGACTGATACTAATTCAATAATTGATATAAATGACCATTTCAATTAAAGTTATTTCAATCAACTCCTTTAAAATTTAGAAAACTCAGTGCGATCTCTTCGCCACTTTAACATTTGTCTTTCTTAGTTACTATTTTTACTTGAAGACTTTCTAGACTAATACAAATTAATTGTGACATTGAAGCTTTCAAACCAACATAAACGTTTGCTTTCTTTCATCGACACTTTAAATGGACCATAGTGTTACTGACACATTTAAAATAGACAAGATGCAGATTCGATCGGAAAGGTGAGCCATTAATATCATCTTTCAAAGCAAGACGTAGCAAAGTGAGATTTTTGAGGTTATGGCGACGATGAAAGAAGTTGAACCTTTTCTTAAGGCGTTATTCGAGGAGCATATTCTCGACTTCCACAAAAGTAATGAGAAGCGACACTACGGCCCCTCTCCATTAATCCTTGTCGTCGTTAATGGCCAATTGATCATCGCCATTGAGAGGTCGCCGCCGAGCAGCGCACCGAGGGAAGGCGAATCCCAAGATGTTTGCTTCTCCTTCGTCAACTCCACAAGGTTTCGCCCAAGAAAGTGAGAAGTCTCAAAGCGCAGTGCAATCCATATTCCATGATACTTTGGACGCATTAATTCGAAGTTCGAAGAGGATGTGAAAACGATCGAATTATGCAAAATCTACAATGATAATTCTCCAGTAAGACTGAACGTTTGTTTGGTTTCATTGCAAGCGAAAATTGCAAATTGCCAATTTCAGCAAATTGCTGAAAAGTACGTTGTCTACTATTAAGCTGTATCTCATATGCCTTGAACTTCTGAATTATAGTAGACTCGCATTATCGGAGTTAATTATCGGCCAAACACCAAAACAAATCCTTGTAAATCATAATACGGAATTATTTACATTAATTGCTGAAGTAATAGCGAGCCTTCGTGAACGCTGGGCAATGTCGTCACTAGTTTTAGGAATATTTTGACTTCCTTGCAATTGATAACCATGAAATTCACTCGTCACCCATTGTCTCTCCCAAATGGCTTCGGAAGGTCTCTGCTGATTAGGAGTCGGTTAAGTAACTTTCGGCGTTTGGAAACGGTGCAGAGAAGTTTTGAAAGATGGTTAAAAAGAAATGTGAGGGTTTTCGTTTCCGAGGTAGTCTCAATTCCAAATACCCCGAATAATGTTAAGTCTACAGTAGTTTATTTTTATGGCTCTGCAAATTTTGACGGTACCTTATCAGAACAATGATATGCATGCCGCTTGTCACAGTAGCCTAACCGAGGAACTGGGTAGTCTATCGAACAATCTTGTGTTCCAACCTCAAATGTAGTATTGTATTTTTTAAATCAATTAAAATTAACATGAATAATAATAATAATAATAATAATAATAATAAAGTTTTAATAGCGCTCTAGCATACATTTTATTTTACAGGCGAAAATACTGTGAACCGCAGGAATACAGGCATACTAAGACGGACTGACAGGCAGGCTTTTGAAACAAAGGACACTTCGGTATCGGGAACCAATAAAAAGAGTAATTTCGAGAAAATCTAGACATTAGTCAGCATTACATAATCTTATCCCCTTACGTAGTGTTGTAGTATGCCAAATATATTATCTGCACACGACAAATATCATATAGCTCTATCCAACCAAGATCTACACGTCATCTTGCAGGGTTTTCCCCAAACCAGATAGTATTTCCACCAGAGGGCATCGCCTCAGTCGGGAGAAACTCGAAACTCGCAACTGTTCTCCCGACATGTGTAATTGTCTAGTGCATGTGTGTGTGCGTAAGTAAGGGGTCAGTACAGGAGAAATTAGGAGGAAAGAAAGATCGCACCCGGTCCGTGGCCCGGTACGGCACAGCTTCGGCATTTACCTGATGTTGATAGGAGAAACCACGGAAAACTATCGATCAGGACAGCCGGTCGCTAGAATTCTCCTCCGGACAGTAGGTGAATCCGATCTAGCTAGTCTAAAAAATCCTACCATCGTCGGACTCGGACCCCAGGACCACCCGGTCACAGGCACGGTGGCATCAGTTGATGCCCTGAGCCTCTTAAGCCGGTCCTACTCGTCGGTATGCAGAGATTGTCAATCGAGAGTAAAATTACCTCTTCAAAAAACCTTTTTAATCGAAAGTATCCTGATTTTGTAATTGTGTTTACTTAAGAGTGGAATAATTGCATTAACTTCTAATGTCTCGTTAGCATGGTAACAAACATTAAGGAAACCTACCTTAAAGATGTCATTGCCTTCCTTATAAAAAGAGAGTAAGCAGAACCGAGGTAGAATAGCTACACTAAATAGAATGATAAAGTAATGAAATTGCTACTGGTCACTGCTCGTCAATAGTATTGAATATAGAACATTAAAAGTAATTAAAGAATACTAGTGTTATCTATTGATCAGTGAGACATCATGTAACAAACCGTGCACGTGGCACCGCAACCGTGCGAGTGCAAACCGCCAAGTGCATGAGTCAGGAACCTGCGTCTGCAGGTACAGTTTGCGATTTGCAGACCGAAGACATCTCTTCCGATAGGATTTTCCTCCTATGGTTTCGCCTGGCTAATTCAAACTTTGAAATTATATTGAAATTTTGTGGCCGCTGGGAGTTTCATGAAGGGTGTTTTTAATTACTGAGGAAAGGTTGATGAAGATATAAATATAAGCTTAACCAAATAGGGTGACCCAGGTCATCTCATTCCTGATAAAAACGAAATTATAATTTAGTTAATAATTACAATAAATTACTTTAGATTGTAGTTTTATCCGGTGCTTCGCAGTAGAGAATATGTGTGTGTGTATGGTCGATATAAATAGCGTCACAATCGCCTCACTTGTGCACTGTACTGTAATAGTGCTGCAATCTCAATTGTAAAATGTCAGGAGCTGTTGAAAAGTGCTCACAGTAGGCGGCAGTAGAATAATAACTTCCATTACAACACTCCAACGTATAAAGGGAGAATTGGTAAGGTAATAGTATAAATATTTTGTTATTTCAGTTTCGAACATTACTATCTAGAGTTCAAACACGGCCCAAAACCACCAATGCTTTTAAGTGCCTTGGATTAGAACGTGTTATTTCTAGATCAAGAGGAAGAGAGAGAAAGAGGGAGGCGGGTAAAAGTGCTATACGCAGCGGTAATAGAGAAGCACCATAGAGGGAAGCCTTTTCTCTATGGAAGCATAATGTTCAAAAGCAACGCGTCTGCTAGCCTCGTACCATGGCCACCTCTTCCATGGCCTCGTACAGGAGGAAAATTAGAAAGAATAGGGAATGGGACCTAATGGCGAACAACGGGTAACGTACTAATTAATAGAGAATGAGAAAGAGGAAGTGGAGAAAAGGGGAAGAATACAAACTCAAGATGCAACCTGAAAAAATTAGTTACAAAAATTTTGATAAATTGGATGATTATACAAAAAAAATTAAAGAATGTTGTTAAAATAAAAGCCTCGCTTTACCATCATTCTTGACACTAACTTTAAGTGATGTCATTTAGGTAACGTGGGTTAAAATTCCAGAGATAGATCTATCTCCTAGTTCATTTCATCCAATCCCGGAAGATTTGTTTTTTCGTAGTTCGTGTCTCCACAACGCAGCCAGAAAACTATAAGTAGGGCATACTGGAGTCTGAAGATGAGGAAATCCTCAGCGGATGCTCCCGCCTTCCTGCGCCACTCTCGCCCCGGTGGGTGACTCCAGGCGGAGGCCGTTGCCCTCGCTTCAATTCCGTCTCTTCGACGCCGCGCCCGGCGGAGCTGCGTGAAAAAACCGGAAGCCGGAGTCGCGGACGTGAGGGCGGCTACGGCGTCGCGAGCGCCGGAAAGGGGGCGAGGGGGGCGGAGGAAGGGAGGAGGGCGAGAAGAGGTCAGCGACGGACAGCTGCCCTGCCGGAACTCCAGCGAGAGAGAAAGTGTTTGACGCAAGAAGTGGCCGGATTCGCGGGCAGCGGCGAAGGCGGCGGCGGGGACCGAGAGGGGGACGCTTGCAGCGATGGCGGAGTGGCGGCTGAGACGGGAGAGCAATAGCGCTGGAGGGAAGGGTGGAGGCGCAGCATGGGGGTGGCGGCATCGGGGACAGCGGCGTCGGGGTCTGTGGCGTCGGGGGCGGCATCGTCGGAGGCGGCGGCGGCAGCGGCGGTGGCGGTGGTGGGGCGGCGGCTGCGGTGGGGCGGCGGCGGCGCCGGGGGATGCGGGGCGGCTGGGCGGCAGGAGCGGCAGGGGCGGCGGGGGCGGCGCGGGCAGCGGGGGTGGCAGCGGGGGCGACAGTGGCGGGGGCGAAAGGGTGGGGGTGGCGGTGAGGATACGGTGGCGAGTGGCGAGTGGCGAGTGGGGGGCGGGAGGGGCACGAAGAATTGGCGGCATGTCGGGGACCTCGTAGCAGCGGGGTCGGACGGGCGGTATTGAGATCGTCGGGAGCGTCGCGGGTGTCGGTTAGGGGGCGGCAGGGACGGATGGAGGACTGTGAGAGCGTAGTGATGCTGTTGGCGGAGGTACCGGAGTGAGGTGCTGTAGGCGCAGTGATCGTCGAGGGGGGCGGGGCGGTGGGCGCCGACAATCTTCGTTCCGCTTCTTCCTTCCAAGCGGACTCCCAGTTTCCCCGGAAGGCAGGCCGGCGGCGACAGAATCGAGAACATGGCTACTGGAAATGAAGGGGTTCCAAAAATTCCCGTATCCCCGAATATGTTGGATAAAATTACATTTCACATCATTAATAACGGCTTCCACAAAACCCAAACATCTAGACACTATTAGATTGAATGTGATAGTTGCACTATTCTTTACACGTATATTATACGTATAATGACTATATTAATTTATAAATTGTGATACTTAAAGGTCACACGTAAATACAAAAGCTATCAAAGCAATATTTTTCAAATATTCATTTTCCTTTCTAAAAATGATTTAAACAGGTTAAATTATGTTTCATTTTTAATTGATCTCAACATTTTATATTTGTCACTTTTGTGTCGTAAGTTTGCGAAGCGTGAATACACTTTATGTAAAATATTTAATATCTACTATATGCATTGAATGGAAGTCTCGCCAACCTGTAACTGTTACGACTACGTCCGATCTAATGGCAAGGTTTGAATAAATAGTGACGTGTGAATTAATTTGAAAAATAGGGAGTGTCGCTTTCAAATAAGATTCACAGCATATCCAAGGTGCATCTCTTTTATCTAAAAACAAATTCAGTTCAGGAGAATTGTGAAAGCAATTTTATTAATTTTATAGTTATTAGACGAATTAAGTATTGAAATAGTATAAGTAAGTATTATTAATAATTAAGTATTTATGGTGATTTTTTTAAAGGATATCATTTGCACCTTATAATAGAACTATAGTGCAAAGATTACTTGTGAAAAAAATTCCAGAGATATCCGCTTGAAAAATCTTGCCAGACACTAAGGCCATTTCCACTTTCTCTACGACGCTATTGCAGGGCCACGCCCTTGTGTTGTGGTGCAGTAGGTCAGAACCGATAAAGCTCCCTTGGCAATATCTACCTTTTTAGAGAGCCTCTTTTATCGCACTCTGACTGGCAAAGTTGTCTCAGGGCATCAACTGACGTCACAGAAGTGCCTCTGACCTGGAGGTCCTAGGGTTCGTGTCCCGGCGGTTGGCAGGATTTTCGCCACTAGCTAGTCAGGTAGGTCGAATTCAACCGCTCTGTCTGGAGGAGAATTCCTCCTCAGATCGGTAGTTTTTCCGTTGTTTCTCCAATCAACACCAAGTGAATGTCTCCGAACAAACGTACCACGGAGCCCGCACGGTCTTTTCTTTGCCTGTTCATTGCACCGGCGTTACTTTCCACGCGATGAGCTACAGGTTACCAACCTCTGATTTAAACAAATGAAGTCTTAAATTCTTTCTTGTAGTAAACGAAAAAAGTGGAAGGTGCAAACTGAAATAAAAACATCAAAAAATAAGGGCCACCCTAATCCTCACCCCTT
Organism: Acheta domesticus; assembly: GCA_031308135.1. Lineage (NCBI taxonomy): Eukaryota > Metazoa > Arthropoda > Insecta > Orthoptera > Gryllidae > Acheta > Acheta domesticus. The sequence continues at coordinate 71,293,408 of JAHLJT010008446.1, read as the reverse complement.
ACTTACACACACTTACACTCACCATGAACGACACTACCACACTTGTTGGAAGACCAATCGGGAGCTTAGTGTTTGTCCTACCGGCGGTACCTGGCTGGTAGGAGACAGCTGGTTAGGGAAATCTCCGCAAGCCAGCGTACGTGGACGCCGAATCTCGGCAGCCAGCGGCGTGAAGGGCACAGCCCCCTTCTGTGATTACAAAACATGCACTACACTGAAGGGAGTAACGAGTTGACGCGCGCGATTAGTGAGCAATTGACGCGAGCGATCTCACTAATGAATCAATGAAACCCACATTCTCCATCCATCGTGGCAACCACTCATCAATATCACACACAATCAGAGATAGCTGGAAGATTGATGGACATTTGTGGAGGTTGAGAGAGCGGGGGAGAATGAGAGGGTGGTGGAGGTTGAAAAGGCAAGTGGATATTGAGAGACAGGGAGAAATTGAGAGCAATGGAGAGATAGAAAAGGAGAGACTGAGAGAAAGGAAGAAATTGAGGGAAAGATGAAGAATCAAATTCCACGGCCCTCTCAAACTCCATCGCTCTCCCAAACTCCCCCGCTCTGTCAAACTCCCCCGCTCTGTCAAACTCCCCCGCTCTGTCAAACTCCCCCGCTCTGTCAAACTCCCCCGCTCTGTCAAACTCCCCCGCTCTGTCAAACTCCCCCGCTCTGTCAAACTCCCCCGCTCTGTCAAACTCCCCCGCTCTGTCAAACTCCCCCGCTCTGTCAAACTCCCCCGCTCTGTCAAACTCCCCCGCTCTGTCAAACTCCCCCGCTCTGTCAAACTCCCTCGCTCTGTCAAACTCCCCCGCTCTGTCAAACTCCCCCGCTCTGTCAAACTTCCCCGCTCTGTCAAACTCCCCCGCTCTGTCAAACTCCCCCGCTCTCTCAAACTCCCCCGCTCTCTCAAACTCCACCGCTCTCTCAAACTCCACCGCTCTCTCAAACTCCCCCGCTCTCTCAAACTCCACCGCTCTCTCAAACTCCCCCGCTCTCTAAAACTCCACCGCTCTCTCAAACTCCACCGCTCTCTCAAACCCCACCGCTCTCTCAAACTCCACCGCTCTCTCAAACTCCACCGCTCTCTCACACTCCACCGCTCTCTCAAACCCCAACGCTCTCTCAAACTCCACCGCTCTCTCAAACTCCACCGTTCTCTCGAACTCCACCGCTGTCTCGAACTCCACCGCTCTCTCGAACTCCACCGCTCTCTCGAACTCCACCGCTCTCTCAAACTTCACCGCTCTCTCAAACTCCACCGCTCTCTCAAACTCCACCGCTCTCTCAAACTCCATCGCTTTGTTCACCTACCCTTTTCTTCCGACTTCATTGTGCCTAACCTCCAACCTCTAATGGATTTTTCTTCTACTACCCTGCAGCTTCAACAATCCTTTCAACCTGCGAACGACAGTGCAGCTTGCACCGACGGAGCCGTCACTAACAAGCTGCAAGCTTTGGTTACTTACTCACCTGCTTCTTTCCAGATCCGCAATCCGTTTCCCTCCTATCGCTGGGAATCACGTTCGCTTGGGGTCACCGACGGCTATCTTCAGCACCTCAGCAAAGGATTAATGCAAGACTTAGTCTAAAAATGCCCGTAGGGGAAGGATGCTGTAATTGACTATTCTATGTTTCCATTATCAGGTTTTCACAAACCTGGAGCTAAAGATCCGAGTTGGGTAACTATCACACAATCCCACATTCAAAGAAGAGGAAAGAAGAAACTGCGTGCAACTTCAAGTTGCCTGCCCATTCTCGTGATAAATAGAAATTTCCTCTCCATTAAATAAAGCTTAGTGAAACGATAAATTTAACATTTTTATTCAACTTAAGGCAGCTTTTTTCAAATTTAAGAGTTTTTCCTGCGGAAAAATAAACTCAAATCAACGGTATGTTTTATCGTCAGAGCCTATCGCACCATTATTGAAGAAATTGGTAGGCGTTTTCTCTTGTCGTATCTTCCATGTAAGCTAATCTTAAGTCATACGAAAGATTAAATACTGAGGAGATAATCTAACTCGTTTCGTAGAGTAACGGAAGCAAGCGTAGGGGAGACCGGGACGAGTTGGCTCTCAGGCCACGGGCCTAATAGTTGCATGTGCCCTAGTTTGTGTCACATGTTTTCCTTAGCCTAAATCATTTTCCATAGAAGTTTCTATGATCAGTGCAACAATGGTTGAACTGTGATTTCAAACGTATTTTAAGAGCGTGTAGAGTAATATTTTAGTAGTTCATCTATTTCTTCCGTAGGCCAATGCTGGGAAGAAAAGGTTTTGCCTCTCAATTTTCAGTCAAAACTTTAAACCAAGGTCCTGATTTTTGCATATAAGTTTTTGAGCTTCGACATCCCTTGTCACCTTTACGGCCATCTTCAATTGAAAATCCTATTTTTTTCTCCAAAAAATGTACGAGACCTTATTCAAATATCTATTATTCAGAACATATATTATTTAAAACAAAAATCTCTTTCATTGATATTGTAATTTTGCAATATTAATTTTTTGTGCTTCTCGAAATTACAATTTGTCGAAAACCACCACTTTTTTACCGTTTACCGCTACATACGATACGCTACATACGAAGAAACAATTTAAAGAAAACATTGGACACGTTTTTGAAAAAAATGTTAACTGTCTTGGCCTCGAGTGAGTGGAGATCGATCGGAGAATATCAATTTTGGAGAAAATCGTCTAAATGGTTTAGGGGCTAGCGTTGACCACAGGTGTACGGAGGGGTGAACAGAGGAAAGAACTGTGAAAATTAACAAAAAAATGAAAAAAATAACTCCGCTGAAGGTCAACATTCACGGTAGAGTTTTCTTCCATAAATAAATTGTTTTTAAGAATTCAAATCTTTCAGAAATATCACGTACTACTTTTTGAAAAAAGAGTGGCTTTTGTTTGAAGGTAATGCAATTCACAAAAAATCGTAAATATGGCTCCAAATATTTTCTTTAAATTTTTTCCACATATAAAGCAATGAACGCTTGAAAACGGAGCAGATCTCATTTTCGTTGAACTCTCTGAATTTTCGAAAATCGCGACAGTTAGAAATAAACAAGAAAGGAAGTGCAGCTGTAGCACTATTGGTTTAAATGCTCTTTGGAATCTAATTACTATTACGCAAAAATATTTTATTTAATGATTCAGTCAGAAAAAAAACATTTCTTCCATTCTTCATGAACCAGAAGCGGGATGAATCTCACCATGTCGACGGTGGAAAATAACTCTCTTATTCGCATTCGGAAGAACAAAGTGTTTCGCTAGTTACGGGAGATTCACTTAACTTTCGGGTTTCGATCTACACCTAGCGGGAAACCTTATTAAAGAGCGAACCTGTTAAAGAGCACGTTGGACTGGTGAAAGGACTTTCCATAAACTTTGTTTATATGACGGCAACTATTGACATGACGGTAACTTTCACGAAGACTGTTCAACAAACTGTTTAGAAAAGTCAAAAACAATTGAAATAGTTGATTCATCCGGACAATCAGTGTGTTTATTCGCAAAATCAACTGTTTGATATTTTGACCTAAAAGCGAATATAAATTATTAAAGGGTAGAAATTTCATAATATTTTTAAAATATATATTTACATATACATTTCTTGTAATGACAGATTCAACAGTGGAATATTGTATACTAGCAATATATACAGGGTTTCCTGTGCTTTCTTTATATCTAATCCTCGTGAAAGAGGAAAATTAATAATTTATATAAAGTACGGTGCTTAAGATTATTATTTTGAATGTAATTGGTTCAACTTTTAATAAAATACTATAATTCTCTCTCGTTTTATTTTACAGAACATTGTTATTAGATTAAAAATGTTATCTTCTGCACTGTTTCTGGCCTCTAGCGACTCTAATAGGTACGAGTTCTGCTGCACCGCTACTGGCCTCTGGCGGAATATATTGGGAACCAATCTGCTTATAGCGACAGGCGAAAATAATCATCCTAATGCATCTAACAACATATTATATAAATTGTTTATTTTCCGCATTTGCCTTATATTAATCTTTATCAAACTTGGCGAGAACACTGCAACAATCCTGAAGAAGAACCTGAAAAACTTTCGTCTATATTCACACACTAATTTTTGTGGTATCGATGTCGGTTACATGTCGTTGAATTAACTTGTATTAGAATAGATAATGTGCTTTTAAATTATCTGGTAACTTAAAATGATTTTCATAATAAAATCGAAGTGAAGAATTGCCTTTTTTATTTTTGAACAATCAGAAATACGTGGCGGCTCGTACCCCAACAAACTGGGGTTTACATGTCCTTCGAATGATTGGAATGTAATTTCCAAAATTCAGAACACTAATATATAATCCACCAAAATTTCATTATCCATGTATCGTTTGCCATCATGAAAGTTTGTGAAGTACGTTCTCAAAAGATGAGATGATTAGTTGGTCCCAGTTTACAAACAGCGGCAGGAGAAGGAAATAGCGACCACAACGACGGTTAAAGACGATAAACAACAACAAAATTTATAACAAACAATAATTGTCATTAGCGAAATCCCAACAAGGAAAATCGCTGCACGCATCGGTCAATAAACAGAAAGAGGAACTTTCTTCCAGAAGAGTCTGGCTAACAGTTCTTTATTACATATGTTTAAGGATTTGACGTTATCAATTATGTAGTCTGCAGTTTGGTTAGTACTGAGAAAGACATATATTCTGTTGTTGGAGATACGGGACCCAAGTATTGTATCATTGGCATTAACAATAGAGGCTAACTTACTTATGTATTCTTTTATGGTTATTCCTTCTTGAGAGTATGCTACAGTTGCTTGGCCTTTGGTCGGGAATATCTCCGTCAATGCAGCGCTGACGTAAGATTTCATGGCTTTTTGGTTGAACGTTAGATGACACTTTGGTTAGGTTGACATTTTCAGATGAGACCATGGCAGTAGAAGGCCAGCTGTAGCTACAGCTGCCTTCAAATGTTACTTAATATCCCTTCTATAGAGTTAATAGCACTATATCGCACTGAATTTAGACACAATTTACCAGTTGTGACACAGTTTATTACGAGATATCACTAAGCGGGCCACGAAGAATGCAGTGACGTATTCCAACGACCGGAAGCGGACCAACTACTTATTTATTGATGTTCATTAGAACGAATTTTACTTTAATTCTTAGACTTCCATTGACTTATCAGGTTTCAGAAACTTATTTTATCTTTCGTCTTCAGTTGTCACAGCATTCTCGTATCCCCATACATTTTCTCGTATTTATTTTTGCATTTTTTTGTGTATTAGAATACTTCAGACTTAGATATGTATACAAAGGATTCAGAACTATAGTATACAAATTTCCTTAATGATGTACGCTATAACATTTCTGTAAATGCCTAAATCCTTTACTGTGAGCCCATATTAATGGTGATACTTTCTTGCAAATAAATCCCCTCAATGCCATAAAATTAAATGGTTCAATTTTCACCTCCCTCATTCGCTCTCTGTGCGCTGTTTCACCTCCATTTTCGCTGAAGCTGCACGAATGTTCGTCGAGAATTCAACTCTCTTCTTTGATGACATCGTCCCGCCCGCTTTCGAGCTTTCCATTCTTCTCCCATCTCACGTCGTCGGCCACTCGTTTCGCAACGTTCTTTCATCTCAGAGCACATAAGTTTTATTGGACTCTCGGCTATATCTGCGGAGGGAGATAGAGGCGACCTCTAGGTTCGTGGTGTCGAGAACGTGAGAGAAAACTGTCGTGGGTATCCAATCTTCCATATCTTTTTACTCCGCTGGGCAGGAACACAACCAGAGCATCTAACAAGAAAATCCCCTCTCGCGATTTGGTGATTGTGTGAAAATAACATGACTGGATCATTTCGAGCACGTTGGGAAATTTCATATTTTTGTACAAGATTCCAGGTTGTTAATGTCCAGGCGTCCTGTTTAGTCTAGTATTCTAATTGATGTATGTACGGGAGGAAGTTAAGAGAAAAAATCTAAAAATGTTGATATACTTATTTATAAGACAAGTTTTAAATTGGTTGTTACTATTCTAATTTTTGAAAATAATTGTTTATTTAAAAACTGTTATTTATATATTTACTTTCGAAAAAGACTGTCCGGGACGAATGACAGAGAACTATAATAACTACCTATGTTTTACTGACCTCGGGAATCCGTATCGCCTCTCTTACTATACTTACTATACTATGAATTACCAAGTAAGTATTAACACTTTTTGAGATTGTTGTTTAAAGTATGATGGTACACAACAAAGGCCAATACTACGAATTTCATACGTAGGTAATTTAAAAAAAAAATTATGGTCAATGACGACAAACGCTTTAAATTTTCTAAAAATGTGCCGATGGGTGCTTCATTTTCATGGACTGATGAAGTTACATTTTTTAGGAATAGAAAGTATCTCTGTTGTCATAATTTTTAAAAGGTTAATAATAGTCGCTAATTTTGAAATTAGAAGATTTTTTTACCATTTTGAAAGAGTTCATTGAATGCACGAGTTAACGGATGTACAGGCGCAAAAATCTTTAACAAAGAATCCAGAATACTGGCGAAGATTAGTACAGAACCAGTATAATCGATGTCCCAACAGCGTCTCTTATCGCTCTAGGATTCGAATTCTGAAGGAGCCGAATTTTCGACACTAGCTATGTAGAAATCATCCTCTGTGTGGTGGAGAATTCTAACGGCCGGCTGTCTGATCGACAGTGTTCTGAGGTTTCTCCATTCAATACCAAGCGAATGCAGGAGCAACTATACACGAACAGCATGAGATCTTTCCTTCCTTGTTTTTATCCCTTCCTCTCCCGCAAAAAGACATTCAGGAAAGGAAAGAAAACATCTGTAACACAATACACTTTCATGCTCTGCACCACCACACATGTAGGGAAACCAGATAGGAGCATAGAGCTTGACCCGACTAAGACGTTGGGTCTTCCCGGTTGGGGAGATACGTGGAGGGGGAAATCCTCTCGAGTCGACATGTAAGTCACCGCCGATTCTCACTATTCAGTGCGGGAAGGACACCGCCACATCCAGTCATAAAATCTTTCCTCTTTGTGAGAATTTTATCGGAAGAAGTTTACGAAACAAAGATTATACCGAAACATTTTTGGGAAGCGTCTGAAGTTGAATTTTGTGAGACCCTTTCGTGAGATCAACCACAATCCAAAATAATTGGTTAAAGAAACTAAACAATTTCCAGAGCAATCGCTTTTATCCTGATCTTTCGGAACAACATTATATACACATTGCCCAGATAATATATTCCACATACGTATATTTTCGTTAGATGCTATAAAAAAGTTCTGATTATCTTTCGAGATTTTTGTCTGCTTTGTGACTTTCCTTAAAGTTAAACAAGGCTGTCTACAGTCGTAGGAATATTACTGGAGTAATAATGAGATAAGGCAAAAAATAATTCTTTAATTAAAACCTGACCTTTTCTCCATGACTTTTCGAGCTAAAAACGTACAGCAATTGGAAAAAAAGAAGTGCCAAAGACGAAAGAAAACGTACGTAACTCTACAGCTTGGAATTGCGAATCGGAAGCAAACTTAGAAATCGTTTACGATTTTGTTACAATAGAAGAATATTTCGTGTAAATCCTGTTGGGTTTAACACGTCTCTAAACCTAATTTTAGTGTGCTGAATTGAAATCTGCATGCCAATTTGGATTATGACGTATGGTTATTGTGCCCCACAGAGAGAAAACGTTTTTTGGTAAATCCTTGTTAGTAACTTTATTTTGTAATGCGTATAACACTATGAAATATGTATAGTAGTGATACAGTTGTTTGAAATAAATTGTGAAATATGAAACTTACCGTAGGAAATCCATTTTCATTTCCATTTTGTCAAAAACCGAACGCTGAGTTGATTGACGTTTATCGTCCAGGCGAGTTATTTCTTATCAAATACAAACAGTTATTAGCCATCATAGAGACATCATCGACCCTAGTACTTAATTTCCATCAGTTTTATATCCGTGATAAAGCCGTTCTTCTTGTTCTTCCCTTATTTGTTGTTAGTTTTCCAGAAATATTCAAAATGAAAATTGGGAAACTATAACATCAAACTCATTACATTCGAATCTCTTATGTTTTCGAGCATCGTGTTAACAATATGCTTTTATCGAACTTCTTTGATATTGCCCAGAAAATTGTTGATATCATCTCTGAATAATCCTCGAAGAGTCCCGAGGTTAATGTTCTATGCCTGCCGTTTTAGTTACAAAGTCTCAATTAGTTGGCGTTCTTAATTAGTTGTGGAAAATGTACGCCTCTTTTTACTTTTGTTTCTGACAGAATGTTTTAACAATATACTGAAAAGAAGGGGCAGTTTTTCGGAAGGCGTTTACAAATTGCAACTTAGTCAAATGAGAAATATTATTTTTTATTTAAGGACAATCAATTAATGGTCAAGCAGGAAATGTTATTTTTATTTATTCAATTGTATATAAAAATTATGTTGGATACACGACAATTTGTGAATTAATTATTCACATCTTCGGGTACAAAGTATTTGAATTTAAATGTATAAATATGTGTAAATTTGTTTTAATGTAAATGTATAATGTAATCTATTAAATGGATCTCGTGCCCTAAGTCAGTGGGACGGCTAGTGTATAGCTGCAGCATAGTATTGTTTACAAACAACGGAGGGTAAGGGGCAGAGCCCAGTTTTGTTGGAGGTCGCTGTCGTTATAAATAATACATAGTGATGTTTAAGTAGAGCCCAACAAAGAGTTCAATCTCGCAGGCCTTCATTCAAATAATTTTAGCGCATGGTAGCAAAATTATTTGTCCAATGAACAATATTGAAATAACGTACAGATACAGCAGAACAAATATAATTTTCTAAATTAAGACATTCGATACGATATAAATAACAAAATATTGTACCGCAGAATAGGTACAATACATAACTGTGCAATACAGGTAATATGAAAGAATATACTATTATTATTATTCTGTTTAATTTTACCTGTACGCTTTCAATAATCTTATATCCCGTTTCTTGAACGTAGAAGCGTCAACTGCGTTTTCCATTTCTGGCTCACATATGCACGACAACGTTCTGCCACCTTCAAAACATCAGGAAGTCCATTATAAGGTCCTTCGTTTAACGTGCCGATAATTGAAACCTCGATGCACTCCACTGAATCCGAATGAACGCTGTCTAGCACAGTTAGTGGGAATCGGTAATTGGACGTTTCCAGATGCAAATGCAAGCGTCCTGCATTCCCGGAGCTATCGACGGATGCTGCGCCCCCGTTCGCACGCTCTCGGTCACACGGGGACACTCGCCCCATAATTTGTAGCTCACGTGCGAGAGAACCCGTTAATTGGAAATGATTGCTATTTTCCTTTATTAGGCTCTCGATATAAATCAATTATTGAGGACTTTCCGACAGCGCGCACTGCATGAACTACGCAGCCTAAGTGTGATAAACTTGCAATCTCCCTAAAGGGAACAGAGCGATTCAAACGGACACAGAAATATTGTTCTGAATAAGTAAACGGAACGGAAATCACCGATTGCGAATGCAAGAAAAATAGGTAGAAAGAGACGAATGGAATTCTGCTGCATTCTGAACAGCTCTTTCAGCACGTGTATAGAGAGATTTTACGCTCAGCAGTATTGTAATGCAGCAAGAGCGCAGCTAATGGTGAACTTAATTTGCACCCAGGAGTCTAGTACTGTGGATATGATCATGTGTGTGTGTTAGTGATGGCTGCTCTCTGACTGAAGTCAATTATTTTCGGCTTGTAAAAAATTAAACATTTCGAGAAACACATACTGAAATCTAAATAACACTATTACATGAAAGTTGAATGAAGAAAAATGCACACATATAGGATATGTTAAAACTATTATAGAAAAAGCTAAATCCGTCATCAATTATTGTATACAATTGTTAAGATTGGTCGAAGGACTGACTAAAAACAGAGATCATGGGGCAATGCACGCTGTTAATTTGCTTACATTACTAGGTCTTAATAATTAGTTGACAAGACTTGACGAATTTGGCTAGGGGTGTTGTATTTTCATTATACGTCTACTACATTAGTCCACTCCATTCATAGTTTCATTACAAGCATCACTGATGGTACCCAATAAAATATTGATGTTCTGACTTTTCGAAATCTTTATCTCAGCTCATTTGGAATCCAATCTATTATTTTTGAAATGAAAAATATTATCTTTTTCCTTGGGAGAATGAATTGGATCCAACTTTTCTCTTGCTGTCTTCTTCAAACATCCGCTTCTTCTTCCTCCTCCTTACATTTTTAAAGAAGATCTAGGTTAAGCGTTCATGCTTTTTTCTTCGCTTCTGTTACTTTATTTGTTTGACCTTCCTCATTATATTTCTGCGATACGGCGCTTAATATATTTTGCTAATCAATGAATTGCGCTGTTTTCTGTTTGTAGTAGTTTTCAATATTACTACTTTAACCCTTAACTGGTATCGTCGGGTCACATTTGACCCAGAAGCGTTTCTTTTTTGTTTAAACCTTGCAATTTTGCCGCAATTTGCCTGTGCTGCCACATAATCCCTACACTCTATACCTATGGGCAGTGGTGTTTTAGAACTCATGAAAGGAAGTTGATTTGTCCTCGCAGTGTGTGTCCGGGTCAGTGGAGACCCGACAATACCGTTGACGTTAGTCTTTCAATTATAGTGTGAAAATCAGTCTGTTTTCTCAACAATGGAATATGAAGAACATTCTGTACAAATTGAACAGTGGCTTGCAGAGGTAGATAGTGATCTCAGTGACGCTTCCACAATACACAGAAATCATGATTCAGGCAGTGAAAATGATGAGGGTGACGAGCCGAAGAAACGGAAGCGCTGCTCTTTTTGTCCGTCATCAAAGGACAATAAATATAACACAGTCTGCTATCAGTGCAACAAAACTGTTTGCAAAACCCACAGTTTAGTAAAAGTGTATTGTGATGAGTGCATAGAGTCTGAATAAATTACATCCAGTCCATAGCTGCATAATAATTTGTCTAATTATAAACAGACAAAACATTAAACATTTGCTGTATACCACTTTTGCATGCTTGCAAATTTTATGAATTAAGTAGCATTCTTGTGTTTTTCTCTCCCTATTATGTTTATACAAGTGTTAGCTCCTCATTTTGATCCATACCAATGAAACATTTCTAGTATTTTGAAAACTGAATCCCTTTTCAAATTGATCTCATCTAACCCATGTAAATATATACGAATTCAGAAATATGGTGCTTTAGACACACAAATGAATATCATTGAAGACGTCTTTCAGTTACAATCCTTGAGGAAAGTTGTTTTAAGATGTATATTCATTTCTAGTTTCATCAAGTAAAAATTAATATGCCAAATTACAAAATTAATTTCTGGGTCTCCGCTGACCCGACAATACCATTTACGTAACCAAAATCCATGATACCAGTTAAGGGTTAAGGTGGCTTATCTCCTTATAGCAAAAAAGAAGACAATGATCTCGAACGTATTATCATCTTTTAGAAGATATAATATATTAAGATTTAAAAGATATAATATATTCTTTTAGAAGATATTGCTTTCGTTCTTGTTTCAGCAGTTTTTATTAGGCTAGTCCTAAGATAATTAAGAACATCTATTATGTTTTCCTAAATGTCTATATGTTACAGCTACAACTTCCTTTTCAGTCGACTATCTGGTACCCCTTTACAGTTTGAGAGATAAGGAAACATATTTTACAAAACGTCCCGTCTATGTTAAAGAAGGCAAAGAAGTTTAACGCAAACACCGGTTCACATGCTCTATCTGTCCCTTTCTAGTTATGACCCTAATAATCTGAATAAATTCAAAATCTTATTTCTCTCAACTACTATGTCGCGAGTGCCTGCTGGGAGAATTTATCGTAGTGTGGGATATCAGAAGTGCTTGCAATCGCAGTCCTTTACTATCCAAAATGTAAAACAGAAAAAATACATACGTACGTACTACATATTTACACATGATATAAGAGCAAACTTTACAACAATGAGAAAAATACATTAGGCATGTTTTCTGCTCCCACTTCAGAAACACGTACAATGCGAAAGAAACATCAATGAAGATAGGATAAACTCCATACTCACATACTGGTGGGAATCAGTTCAATCACGCTTCCAATATCGTTTTCAGCAGCAGCAACATTCGGAAGATCGTTCATTCTCATTGCAGATGAACCAAACAGCCAGGAGCCTACAACCGTCCTGATGATTTTAGCTGTTTTTCTAACTTTCTTTTTTAGGTCGCTTTTTAACAACTTGGTCATATAGCGACCACTGTGATTGCTTTAAGTGTAGGAGGAACAGTAGGAAGAACACGTAAGGACAACACTAATACACACAAACATTTATGCCGAGGCAGGACTCGAGCCCGAGGCATCCCGATAAGGGATGAGGGCAAGGACGAGAGCAATGGCGAAACGAGAGCAAGAGGTGAGACTGAAGGCGGAAGTCAAAAAAGAACGAGGTCGGGAAGAGGATAGGGACATGGGGAAGATCAGACCGGTAGTACCTGAAGGTTAATGATGAAACGTAGGTGAGCACAAAGTTGGGTCGTAGAGAGAGACGTAGATGAGGGATGGATTTTTAAATTAATTTATTTTAATTTTTTTTTAAATTATTGTTTTTTTGGCTGAAATTTACATTTCCAAAATCTAGCAGCATATCCATATTCTTCGAGCTTACATTATATTTCTTGAACTAGTGTAATCAGCGCATGTGCGAAAGCTAAAATGACCAAATGACCCATATTGTATGTAAGAGGGTGGGTTAAATTTGCAATGAAATTATTCCATTCGCTAAATATTTCAAAAGAGCGAATTGTATTGAAATAAGGTCCCAATGAGAGAAATCGCCATTGTGACATTTGAACTATACCATGCCTACTGATCGGCCTAACGTCTTTATCGTGACCCATGACAAGTAACCCCACATCCAATAGCTACACAGTAAATCCCAGAAAAGAGGTTAATCAAACAATCTAGTAAATATGATTACTTAAAGAGAAGTTATCCACACCAGAGGTTAGTGTTGAGAGGGCTTACAGCGAATCCACAAACTCTGGACTACCAACACAACTTCTAAAGCGTTCCCGATATCGAAATAGTTTCCGCAAAACAATGCGAAATCATGGGGCAAGTGATGTGGTGTAGAGATACTGTTTGAAATATTTTTAATTTTAGAGAAATTTAATCATCTTTGATTTGTTAAATGAAACCATCTATTTTTCTCACTATCAAATGATAGGTCATAAAAGAGGAATGCAATGATGTAACATACGAATGTTAATATGTATAACATACGAATGTCGTATGTTAATATTTGATAGTATTTTGCATATGAAATAATACTTTTTGACACGAGATTTTAAATTAAACGTGCAATTTTTACTTTCCCGTACACATACGTACATACGAAGTAATACACTTAGTATATGGAACGTTATGTAATGCTGCGCGAAAAAAACGGCGGATTATCGGCAGAAAAAATTTACTACCGGGCCCTGATAACGAAAAAGTGGATAAATCCAGTTGCTAAATTATGAAAAAAAATCCCCTAACACGTGGTGTAGTTTGAATCCCTGTTTTGTGGGTCCTTGATACCGAAAAACCAATTGGAAGCAAAACGTCCGTCCGTCCATCCCTCCGTTCATCCGTCTGTCCGTCTCTACGTCCGTCGGTCTGTGAACACCACTAGCGCCCAAACCATGCGTACGATTTTTTCCAAATTGAAGAAACCCCTGTCGATCTCGCTTGAGTCGAAGCTTTGAGATTTTGAAAAAGATTCTTCAAAATTTGGGGTACTTTACATGAAGCCCCCGGATATTTTCAAATCTTTCTCAAAACGGGTCCAAATTTTTTCTTTAAATTTCTTGTAAGAATAGAGTAAAATCCACTTATTAAGGTGCTATAGGTCAGAATTTCACGCTTGACTCTGAATTTTTGAAAATTGCAAAATTTTAAATTTTTCTTCGGCGTCTTTCTACAAGTAAAAAAATTAAAGATGGCGATTTTTCCTTCAAATAAAATTTATTGTTCATAGTGAGTTCTTTCATTAAGGACATTTACATTCTTTTTTTTAATTTTAGTACTTTTCGCGCAATATTGCATGCAACATATTGCACGCAATATTGCGCGCAATTTAAAAAACTAAAAAAACAAGATTTCACAAAAAACCGCGATGGTGTAGCGGTTAGCGTAACGGACTGCTATACCAAGTTTGCGGGTTCAAACCCGATCGAAGCCGTGGATTTTTTAGGGGCGAAAAAATCGTTCGCACGCCTTCCTTCGGAGGGGAAGTAAAGCCGGCTGTTCCATGTTAGTAGATTTACTTGCACGTAAAAGATCCTCAAGCCTAATGAAGCCTCTGAGCTAAATTCAAATCGGTTTCGTCGCCTCAGTATTACCTTCTTTCCGCTCTATCCGGGGAAAGGAGTGTAGCGAAATTTGCGTGGTCAGACGGAAGAGCAGGCCTCATGGCCTGAGTCTCGCCACGTAAAATAAGGCATTTCAATTCAATTCAATACGTATCAGATAAATGATTGGGTGAATTATTATCTCGGCTAATAGCCTCCCGCGAATATTCAATTTTGTTCTATTGAGTACCCATGAAAAATGATATGAGAGATAGTTGGCTGGTTTACATACTGCATCGTCAGTTACGTTTAAATTGTGTAGGAACAATGCAAAAATTACAGATGCGAAAATCAACCTTTGTTGATAATCCACTCTCACCATATCAGAAGAAATCATGTGCATCGCAACCTCGACATCATTATATATCATGAGATGGATAGAGAATCTTATTTCACAAGGATTCGACATTCCATTTTAGACTTATTCAAAATTCAGCTCTGTAGAAGGGCAATATTTGAATTGTAAAAATTTAATCCACAAAATGTTTCATATAACATGAACATCAGACATCGCATGGCTTTCCTTTTTACTGACGACACATTTTGTTTTCCTGACGAAAAAATTCGTAGGTTCGTAGACATTTTCATAGTCCCTGAATCACGCAATCGGCGGTACAATAATTGACGAGACGGGAGACGTGTTTGCAGATGTACAAACAGGACAATTACATTCCACAAAAAGCAAACCCATCGATTCGAGCACATTATTTATCGCCATACGGAAATCCTCTGCTAGTTGTACGTAATTGTTCTCCTCGCTATGCTTCCCACTTCCGATTGCAATTCCGTAATTCATCAGCACCACTCACACAGCCACGCCCACGACTCTAGAAACGCACAGCCAACAAGCAGACACCGCACTCGACATGCTGGTCCCGGCCTGTTCACACGCCTCGGTCCCTCCTCCATTGTCCTCGACTCTCGACCTAGTTAGTTCTCGACCTCCGCTGCCGCCTCCCCCGCCCCCCCCCAGCGCTTGCCCCCACCCACGGCTACCCCCGGAGACGCGTGGTCTACTCCGCACAGCTCTCCACACAGACGCCGCACGCGGCTGCTCTCCGCTAAACCTACAACCCTAATTACCGAGATTTCTCGGCCCTCCAGCCGGTAATATGGACAGGCGCGCTAAGCGCTCGCCCTCGGAGATTATTCCCACTCTAGACTATTCCCTGCTTTAGCAATCACAATATTCCATACGCTTTACTCGAGACAAGCACATTGAAAATCTTCTAGTATACGAGCTCTTATAAAAAATATAGAATGTTGATGTCTGTAGCAATTCCCATTCTTAATTATCTCGATGAAGTTTTATCAATGAGCAGCAAGAAAGATCCTTTCGGTATTTTCTGGGATCCTTCGAAAATATTTGTTTTACTAGTCATATTATTGGTCATAATAGTTTGATTTTCAAATTTGCTTGATATGGAATTTGAAGTACTGCTCATGAATATAAACGGATGGTCTCAACATTAAGCAATGTTAACATATATGATTAGAGATCACTTTTTTTTATTTATTCCTTCTCGTTCGAAGAGATTCCTGAGATCTTTCGAGAGATTTCAGTTTACATGCTGAGTTTTTTTTTTTTTGGATCTGGGCATTCCTTGATAAATTGAGGTTAAAATACTCTGGCTCATTTAATTAATTAGTCTTGTTTAGATGCAATTGAATTTTAATCTCGATTTTTGGGGATAAACTATTAGGGTGGCTCTGACGAGGAATAGGAAGGGAAAGATTCTACACGAAATTATTAGTTTAGGGATTTGATTCAACTTGGGAGTTTGCTGTTCGAATAGATAAGTCAACACGTATGTATGTACTTGGCGCGACTGCCCGTAAACGGGCTCAGCCCCACCTGCGACGTCCCTGCTTCGCAGCCATGGGTTAAGGAGGTACGTGTGGTTAGCACGTAGACATCCCCATGTAGACATCCGGTCTTTTAAACCTAAGAAATGAATTTTCTCACGTGACACAGCAACACACTCGTATATTGGGGCATTGCAAAGAAAACGCACACTTTGCCTCAACCGAGACTCAAACCCGGGACCGCGAAGTGGGAAAGCGAGCACGCTGACCAAGAGCTAGCCGCGAGGTAGTCAAGAGGTAGATAGGCTTTTTATTGATATCACTCTTTCTAACGACATTAATAGTGCTCCTTTTCCTGTAGAGTGATAGAGATCTAGAAACAAAGGGCGAACTCAAAATCCTGACCTTCCACTCCGACGCTCTCACAAACGACCACTCGACCTTCTAAAACAACGAAATAAATATAGATTAAGACATAAAGTTGCATTTCATAAAAGCAAAAATTTGTCACATTCTCATCAAACCTTTGAAAGAGTGGCCAAAGAATGGTTTTCTCGCCTGACCTACAGCAGGCCCTCCCTGCCTTAAAAGTGGTATCGTTTACTCATGGAAACTGTAGATAAACTTCGGTATTTAAACAATAAATAGGGGTTTCAAAAATGTATTTGAAAATGGCATGATAACAAAACATGAATCATGTGAAATACCTTTGTAACAAGGCTGCCATCACACCTCTTCCTGAACCTTGTGTGGTGATCCTTATTACGCTGCATGATAAGAGACTGCAGCGTTACTAAGATGATGGAACGAAAGGCGGGTTTCCGGCACCTTAAAACGGGATCCCTGAGCTATGGGAACGAAAATCCCGACAGAAAACCAAAATCGAAGGGAAAGAGGTTTCTCTACAGGAGTGTAAAACCAACTTCCTTCTGACAAACTGTTATTTGCCTCCATGATTGTGCATAGGGGTTGGTCGCAGGGCTAAACAATTCGATTGCGTAAAACGTCTTTCACGTCTAAAGCGATTTAAATATGCCTCGAACCTGTTTTAAAGTAAATTTACGGATAAGACTGTGGAAACGGACAATGATATTGACAAATGAAATATACAAGGCCTGGGAAACCTTGACATAATTATTCTTAAGGAGACTACGAAAAGAATGGACACGGGTGAATATCGCCTCTATCTTCATATTTAATTTGAAGTACTGTTTCCAGAATTTTTAGGGCCAGAACAGAAGTTGACTTTGGTAGTATACATATATGTACAAAATATGTCAAACAATAGAAAATAATGGTGAGAGGATACTTACAATTGACGTGAGAGTTTTTGGTTATTAGGCAACTATTTTTAGAGGTATAGATTATAAATGACAGTGCACTTGTAGACCAAAAATCACGTTTTTCGAAGACATCGGTGGAATTATAGGAAGTATCTCTTGGAGAAAATGTAGTAGGCCTATATACTTTGAAAACTAAAAGAAATGTGCGAAAAATATGGACATAAAACCAACTTTGACAAAACGATATGTATCGGGAGAGAAACGTCTTATATCAAAGGTGCTGATTATAAAATTACAAACTCAGACAAGAGGAATTATTGAAAAGTTTTGAGAAAATCAATTAAAATATTGTTCATTACAATTGATTCTTTCTATTTATTTCTTATTACATTGAAATAAATATTCAAGTAAAATCCTTTGCTGCTAAATTAGTCGTATCATCTTGTCATATTAATTGACACAACTAGATATACGAAAAAATCCAGTTCCATCAAGTAAAATAAAAATTTTACAAGCCAAAGTAATACATAAGAATTAAAATGATTTTAAAGCTACTGAATACTTTCACCTCAAATACTGAATATAAATATTTACGTTAAAAATTGAAGTAAAAAAGTTCAAAATAAATTAAATACATTTAAATATGCATACAAGTACGAGGCACAAATCTCAGCCCAGACCAAATGGAAACAATTTTTGTATGATACACATTTGTATATCTCACAAAATGTCACAGCTGATATATAAAATGTATTGTAAAATTTTAGATTCGATGAGAGAATCATGTCAGCAGATCGACCACTTCTATCGAAGTCAGCAAGCAAAATGAATTGCTGTGACTGTTGCTGATTGGGAGGGACATGTGTGGGAGGGAGAGAGGGCAGAAAACCAGTGGAGATACGTGAAGTCACTTAAAAACGGATAGGAAAAGGAATGTCGAAAAGAATCAAGTCATTAAAAAGGGGAACAGCGGTCGACAAAGACCAGAAATACCAGCTGAAATAAATAAATATGAATCTCATTATATACTTCCATTAATGGTAACTCAAATATAATTTCATTTTGATAAAACATTATCATATGCATTTGTAAAAGAGTTGGCCTCTACCTGTTATAAACAGTCTGATATATTTTAATATTTAAATACTATGATACCGAAATGAGAAGCGGAGACAGCGGTGGAGGAAGTGGTAGAGGCAGCTTACGCCTCAACGGTATGGCGGCATGAGGTATTAGAAAGTATAAGGGAGAATTAAATTTTTAGGTAGCCACATTGCAAAGTGAATAATTAACCAAAGTTCCAGGAGAGGATTAGAGGTGACTATAAGGGGCTCTAAAACTGTGGCAGGTAAACTGTCAAATTGTTATTAATAAGGAAATTTAACATTGGAATTTAACTGAAGCATGTGATGCTGGCATGTGATCGGTACTAAATCGTGACTAATGGAAGAAGTGTCAGGTTCCGAGATTTGTCGCAATGACTACAAAATATTTAGGCAGGACAGGGATACTAGAAGCAGGGTGACTTATTTGCGTTAAATCATCTATAAACACGCTATTGAAATTGAAAACCATTAATCATTAAAGGATAGGATATGTATAAAAAGGGATAATCATCAGATCTTTTGTGCGTTTTACAGGCAATCAAACAGTAGTTGTTTCACGCTTGAGAATACTTGTAAGTGGACAGAAAATTTGAATAGGATAACAAATTCGATTATCAGTGGGATCTTAAATCTAAGTGACGTTACGTAGCACGGTTCTGGGTGCGATAGACACAGTTAATAATAAATAAACGAGTTTGGGATGCAGTACTGACGGAAAATTGTTGAAAAGCGAACACGTCAAAATCCCATATTGTAAATTATTCTTATTGGCCCTAGAGACATGTTATAATATCCGATGTTATTCGGGGAATAAGTGACCACAGTGCAGTAGTTTCTGAAAGAGATGCTGATGTTTGCAGGAGGAATGGAAAATCGGAAATAATGTATGGCAATATCTAGAAGATGACGTAAATAATAGTAATGTAAAACTAGTGGTGCTACATAATGGCACAGACTTTCCAGTATTACTTTTCTATTTCCTTTGGTATCGGATAGCTATTCGGACTTGCCACATACTCCTGCCAGCTGCCATCTATCGCCGCCCAAAGTACATTTCTTTGAGATACTTAATTTTTCGGATTCATAATAGTAGAACGGAAATAATAATAGAATAATAGTAGAACGGAAATATTTTAAGAATATTATAGAACAGTAAAACCTTGTTCTAAATGGCGATTTTCTTTGAAACACCGTTTTAAGAAAATGGCGTTTAAGTGCTAGTATAAATTCGACATTTTAAGCTCTTCTTCACAGAAAATTTTTGAGTTTTCGAAAAACTTCATTAGAAATTATTTGAAGTACTTTAACTCACAAATACAATAGTGTTTACAAATTGATGGGAATGTGCGTATGTACGTTGTGAAAGATCTTTCAAAAAATTACATTTGTGTAATTTTTGAAAAAACAACAACAAAAAATACCCCAAATTGAACTTTACGTCATATTAAAGAGTGCAATTAAAACTATCCGTTCGAAAAGTTCGAAGAAAAAATTTGGAGTCATTTATGAGAATGTGGCGTTTGAGTGTTTCTGAAAACGCCGAAATTTGAGCTAGTTTTCACAGAAAAGATTGTTTTCGGGTTATATGACTTTATTTAAAGACCATGTACTCATATATATAGTAATATGAACAAATCGCCACTAATGTAAACATTAATGACGTGAGAGGCAAGTAAAAAAATTACATTTTTGTTTTTTTGAAAAAAAAACAACAACAAAGAATAAAGCAATATGGCGTTTATGTCATCCCATTGAGTACAGTGGGCAGTATCGCTACCAAACGTTAAAAGAAAAAAAATTGGAGCCGTTTTTGAGAAAATCTTGTTTTTGTAATTTTTTAAAATCGCATATATTGCACGCAATATTGCGCGAAAACTAGTAAAATTCTCAAAAAAGTACACGACCGTAATGAAAGAACTCACTATAGAGAATAAATTTTATTTTAAGATAAAAATCTCTATCTTCAATTTTGTAGTTGTAAGATGACGCGGAAAAAATTCAAAATTTCGCAATTTTCTAAAATTCAGAGTTAACCGTGAAAATCGGACCTATGCCACCTTTATAAGTGTATTTTACTCAATTCTTACAAGAAATTTAAAGAAAAAAATTGGAACGGTTTTGAACAAAATTGAAAATATTCGGGGGGCTTCGTGTAAAGTACACCCAAATTTTGAAGATGCAGCTCGTGTCGAGCCAGATCGACAGGAAATATCCATTTTGGAAAAAGTCCTACGTTTAGGCGGTAGGTGTTCACGGACGGACAGACTGATGAACAGACGGACAGACAGACGGACAAACAGACGGACGGACGTTTGGAAAAAAAACAACACTTTTTCGGTATCAGGGGGCCTCAAGACGTGTATTTGCGTTGAACTCTCGAAATCGATTTTCCGCAGCATTATATAATTTTCCATACAGTATGAATATTACTCCATATATACGTATGTATATGGGAAAGTAAGAAAGGAAAATGAAAATTGCGCAAGAATAACATCTGAACTAATTTTGGAAATAATGGAAACGTTGGTCAAAGTTTTGAACCATGTAAATCACCGAGGAGGATAACAGGAAGGCACAATCTAATCGTTAGCATAAGCAGATATCTTGGATTATGCGGAGAAAGCGTAAGTATGTAATGTATGTAATAATTATTTCTGTCGGTGTACAAACAAAAAGCTAGCCAAGTTATCAGGCAAAACTGTGGATGACGTATTGATGTTGATGTAACGGTAACACTTTCTCATATGAAGAAAAGATAGAATACTGTAAGTCTTGTTGCTCCGTTGGTATTCTAACAGATATATTAAAGCTAGCAGATGAGTCATAAATACTTTTTTTGTTCAGACATTTTAATTTATCGATCAAGAATGAAAGCTCACCAGATGATTGGAAATCTGCTCTAATCGTTTCGAAAGTGGACAAAAATGTAAAGAGCAAATTATGAGCCTCTTAGTCCTATGGCATTAGTCTGACAACTGTTCAAGAAAATATTAGCAAATTGGATTAGAAATAATTTGAATAAGACAGAGGGATATTTAAAGGAAAGAATGGTTTTAGAACAGATTTCCTTGTGAAGTATATTTCCCTTCCTCAAAACCCTGTCTGAAATAATTGATTTAGGAGGGAAGAATGGACGCAATAGTTCTTGATTTTGCTAAAGCCTTTGATGTAGTTGAGCTTGGTTTGCTGATAATGACATTCCTCGATGCTTAAGTTGATATGCGGGTAATAGCGTGGATAAGTGAGTTTCTTCGCGATAGAAAGGAAAACGTTCTGAGTTTGGACAGCAATTATCGGAAAAATTAACGCTACTTCCACGGTCACTCAAGGCAGTGTCATAGACCCTCTGTTGTTTCTAATCTTCGTAAATGAATCATCGCAAATACAAAGTCAAAAATTGGACTCTTCGATGACAACTGTATATTATAACAGGAAATTGTAAAATATAATTTACGATTAAGCAAAGGCTAACAAAATTATTATAAATCCAAGGAAAAGTTAGCCGATCACATTTTGTAAAGCCAGATAAGTTGATAGAAAACTATACCAGCTATGTAATTACGTAGTTCCACACGTCTCGAATTGCTAATACCTTAGGTTTATACTGGGCTCCAAATTGGGGGAGAAGAAACAAGCGAACTATCAGTTTGGAGATATTTACATTTCGTGGATCATCATGTAGTACATAACGTACGTAGTAAGACGAGAATGTAAAATCATAGGGATTTCAGTTAACAACTTTTTTTAAATTATTTATGAGTTTAACTTTATTCTCAAGTTTTAAAAATTGCTCTCTTATGTGTTACAATTTACTCATACAACCGCTGGAGACATATGGATTCCAAAGCTCAACCAAAAGAGAGGAAGATGAAGAGTGCGAAGAGTCAGAGGGAGAAAATATGGAGAAAGGGAAAGACGGAGAAAGAGAGAATGATGAGTAAAGTCAGAAGACGCAATGAGGAAGAGAGTGAAACGGAGAGAGAAAGAATGGAGAGAGGGAGAATAATGAGGGGAGGGAGAAACACGGGAAGATAGAACAACGAAAAGAGGGAGAACAACGAGGAGATGGAGAAACAAGAGGAGAGAGAGAGCAACGCGGAGAGGGAGAACAACGCGGAAAGGGAGAATAACGAAAATATTGGAAAAATTGAGGAAATGAAAACTAATGAGGAGAAAGAGAATATTGAAGAGGAGGATAATAAGTGATCCAGAAGAACAAGGAGAGGAAGACATATGAGAAGATGGAGGAGCGTTGAGCAGAAAAGGTAGAAAGATGAGTAGGGAGAATAATAGGCATGGGAATACGCATAGGATTACAGGAAACTACAAAATTAGGAGAAAGTGAGGGGAGTCAAGAGGAGAAGACGAGTGAGAGAGAGTGAAACGGAAAAGAATGAATTTGAGTGGGAAATATAGTTATTCAATTATCGTTTCCCATTTTATCGCGGCAAAAGTATTATTCTTTCGTGAAGAACATGAGGGTTCAGGGTAGGAATTTATAGCTAATTTACCTATATAAATATATGTTATTATATAGGAGCGAATATTTTGTCAACAAACTCGAAAAAACTCTCTTTTCTGTATTCAAAATTCGACTAGAATATGGTTCAGGATAGAGATCACAGAATTATGAAAACGTGCACAAAATTCACTTCTCTCCATAGCTCGTCATATACAGTTTTTAACTGTTTTTGACGTAAATAAATAAATAAAAGAGGAAGAGGGTATGTGAGGGGAGGGAGGCGAGGACAAAGAGAGGGAATGAAAGAGAGTGAGGGAGGAAGTGAGAGAGAGGGAGGGATCGAGATAGGCAGATAGGGTGGAAGGGTGGGAGGTAGGATGACCGAAAGTGAAAGTGAGAGAGACTGACAAAAATATGACGACAAAGGAAGAAGAATCTTAGAGACTGAAAGATAACTATAACGAGTGAAACGTTTCCCTTACATTAGCACTTTTTCTGCGACTTGTCGCTTTACTCGCGAGGCCCTTCAATTCCCCTGAGCTCGCGGATGGCCTGGGGTGTCGCCTGATTCTCTCGAAGGCGCGGGCACGGACCTCCGCGCGAAAAGCCCTCATAAAACGCGTATCTGCAACGGCGGCGGCGACGGCGCGGTGGCGGCGGTGGCGGCGGTGGCGGCGGCGGCGGTGTTAGAGGTGGTGGCATCACGGGTGAAGAGGAGGGGGAGGTGCGGCGGCTCTCGGCTTAGCCCTGCCTCCGCCCTCGCTCCTCTCGGCTTTATCAGGGATTGCGGCTTTCTCTCTTGCAGGGAGGGAAGCGAAATTGAAATCTTTGCGGGTAGTTAAGTCGTTTAAGGAGGTTAAGTTTACGACCACGCACACAAACGGGCGACGATAATGAACGCGCACGAGGACCTCGCTGCGGCTAGGCCGTTAAAACCGGAATAACGTAACATTTGTCCGTAATACGCGCTGCATGATATTCATTAGGAACCAAAAAGGGGGTAGAGAGATGTAATTTCATTCACTGTTCCGAGAGAATTAGGAAACTATTACTTTTATACCTTTCGCCAGAACGGATCTGAGGTAAGCACCGCATAATCGGATTTGGGAATAGGAAGTCAGATAGTTTGTTTTCGGATGAAGATTTAATGTAATTAAACTAAGTGATGCCTAATTTATGAATGCACAAGTGGCAACAAATGCAAGTGATAAATATTTGTTTTACAGTAACTTGCGTCAAAAACTGTTGAAAATGGTATTGGTACGACTCCTCACTCTCGAGGAACAGATACGAAATTGTAGTTTTATATTGAAGAATAAAATAATACAATTCTCACATGCAAATTTTGCGAATTGTATAATTACAATTACTGACAGAGGTACGAGTATTGCTGTAGCAGAGGTGAAACCGGCGCATTATTCAATATCATTTACCTTTAAGATCAAAAACCTTTCTCTTCCCATTCACTATTCAAAAAATAAGTGTATTTGTTAAAAAATATGCGTAAAACGAGGAGTGTGAAATGTTCATCTACATTAAAAGTGGTATTTTGAGAAATCATAAAAATT
The DNA here is from genome assembly GCA_031308135.1 of Acheta domesticus. Lineage (NCBI taxonomy): Eukaryota > Metazoa > Arthropoda > Insecta > Orthoptera > Gryllidae > Acheta > Acheta domesticus. The sequence goes on along the minus strand of JAHLJT010008446.1, from coordinate 71,268,734 downwards.
ATATTCTGTACATTACACATTCGTACTTGAAAACAAAATAAGTGTTAAACATGAAGTAATACACTGACATTTCCTTTTTCAAGCAATAGTAAATATGATAGACCCAACCAAAAAGGAAAATCACCAACCTATCATAATATTGTTATTATCATTCATTCATAATTGTTCTCGAAAGTTGTTCAAGATGCTAACTAATTGAGAACCCGAAAACAGTGTAAATGAAGACGGGTTGACCAATGGAATTCTTCCATTGCTGTGTATTCGAGGTTTTACGGCTTTGGCACCATCGGATTCCCTTTAGAAAATGTTTCATCGCTGTTACGATCTGTTTCTCGATACTGCAATACTTGTCGAGCTTTGTTCGTACTTTTGGGGCACTGGAAGGGTTTGTGTGCTCGAAATTAAGATCAGAAGTCAATAATTTTATAGTAATAACTGATTTTTCACCTAGTCAATACTCGTCTGTCTCGATCATGTAACAAATTTCCATTTCCCTTTGTGTTTATTGATAGAAGTTTTTGTGGTAATGTATGGCATCATAACCTTAGATTATGATTAATTTATCTTATGCATTATTATTAACGATGCATTAAATACGACTGGTTATGGGATCACTAACGTACGGGCTTTAAACTTTTTTCCACGTTAGAATTCTGTTAACACAGAAATGATGCATTCACATTAGCACAGAACTGTCTCTACAACGATAAGCTTACAACGTATATCAGAGATTACAAAAATCATCAAATACAAGTTTCAAGGAGGAAATAATACAGCGGAAACTACAAATTATCCGAGTATAAACATTTTAATTCAGACATGTATTTTAGCTTCAACGTTAAGTTAACGCTAATGAATTATCTCATAATAGATACTACGAACGTTTTCTTTAGTATTGAGAACTCTAATAAACACCTAACAATACTTGGATTTTACTTAATACCGAATAATACTTTGTACATTCTTTCTCCCGTGAAATGCACTCCATCCGCGGTGACGAACACGTATCACCTGCGATTCTAAAAACGAAACCATGTATCACTCCATTACACGGAAGCTTAGATTAATCGATAGATAATCAGTAATCAGCAGCATTGGCTTTTTTAGCAATTTACCGGTAATCAGACTCTGCGGTCAATTAATAGGTATTTATTAAATCCAATTTTCATTTCAATTCCATGATTTCATCAGCACGATAATCATATCATTCAAAAATTCAAAGATTGGAAAATTATACTACTTTTACGTTATTAATTGGCAATGCAGGTTGAGTTTCCAATACATTCCTAAAAAGTACATGAAATTAAGTAATAAGAGAACATAACAAACATTTCATTTGCTAGTCGTTAAAAAGTTGGTAATATGAGGACAGTAAATTAATTAATTAATAATCAGAATATCCGATATTTATCAGACAGTTAAATTAGATCAACACATGCAAATTGCTTTTCAATTTAATCAGATATCACTACAGATAGATATCTATGACTAATATTTCGATTTTTCTGGGAGATACTTAAGGTACCTCCGAAATGCAGTGGTTCTGACCAGGAGAACCAAAGTTCGAGTCCCGACGGTGGCAGAATTTTCGACACTAGGAACACAGTTAGGTCGAGTTCAGTCGCTGCCTGGAGGACACTTCTAGCCGCTGGGCAGGTCGGCATCGGATTTCACCTCCAGCGGGGGAAGATCATAGCCATCGTCCGTTGAAAAACATGGACTATACTTACGGGATTAATCTTCGCTGTTGACGCGTCTGGAATCATTAATCAAAATAAAATTTAGAAGCAGAGGCGTTTGAAGTATATACTAAAATCTCAGACAAACTCGAAAGGTCATTAAATGATCGAAATAATTAAATCGAATTTGAACTGTTTCGCATTTGATTCATCAAAACCAATGTGTATTATCGTATAATTACGCAAGTACGACAGGTTCAGAAAAAAAAATGAATGCTCATACGAAATAAAGTTAGTGGTGGTGTGGCGCCAACGTGTCGCCACGCACAAAAGCCGCGGTGTCCATCTCTGTTGCCGGCCTTTCGTGACACGTCACGCGTGTGAGTCGTTCTCGGCTATTAGCCCGGCACGAGAGATAATTCACAACGCGACCCGCCGACATTCGAGTCGCCGCAAGCACTGCCCCGACTGTCCCCGCGCACTTTTTGCCACGATGAGGTAAATGTTTATTAAACAAACGCGCCGCAATACTGCAACGAGCCGGCAGAGCGCTAGCTGCGCGCTGTCGAGCGCGCTGCCGCGTGTTAGAAGGCGTGACATCCCGTGTTTTGCGGCGTGTTGGCGATCCCGGGGGGTTGCGGGAAGGGATGGGAGAGAGGGCATCAGAACTTCGTTAGGGGAATTTTCAGCGTCGCCGCAAGACAAACGAAAACAAAAACAAGGGATGCCATAAAAGTGAACGTGTGGACGAAACGTTTTTCGTCTGTCCTTCGCCCGGGCCTTTTTTGCGCGAGGAATTTCTCACCGCTGTCACCGCGCTGCTCCTCGGGGCACTTTTCTTTGGGCGCACGCGACGAGCGGCAGCCCGCCCGACGCGGCCACTCGCCCCCGAGGGGGTTACACAGCGAACCCATTGCCACTATTTACCCTTGAATGACGTGCTCCACTGTTCAAAAGTATTTTCAAAATGGTAAATAGAACACAACATGAATTCTCTTTCGCCTCCTCACACTCTGATCGTCACATTCGAAGTATGTACTAAGATCTCTGACAAACTCGAAAGGTCATTAAAAATTGCGTTTCAACAGCCCATACCTGCTCATATTGTAAGCAAAGGTTACGTACAATAATGCTACTTTTATGAAATTCTTTAAATATCTCTTGGAAAATTCATAAATTCATTCTTTAAACATCTCTTGGAAAAAAATTGCATAGTATGTATTTACCTCTATAGTACGTCACAAACTTATTAACTCATGTTTCCGGGAATGTCGACTTCTTTGGTCATTATTCACATTAAGTTTTGTGAATGTTTTAATACCGAAAAATGACGGTCTTCCTCCTAGATGCATGATTAGAGATTCGATGCTGACCTTCACGTCAACTTGCTGGGTTTTAAGCTTCCAACTATCTCCACAAGAGGGGCACCGCCTCACTGATCTCACAAGGTCTAAGCTTCCGACTAGTCTCTCGACGTGTTTGGGTAGTATAATGTATGCATGTGTTTGTGTGTGTGAGACGGGGGAGGATAAGACAAAGAAGGTGAAGGAAGGATCGCGTGCTGGCCATGGCACGTTTGTCAGGGTACTGATCATTCATTCGCTTTGTACTGATTGCGGAAACCTCACAAAATTATCGACCTGAGAAGTCGTCTGCTAGAATTGTCTTCCAACCAGCAGCGGAATTTGACCCAGCTAAAAAGCTAGTGACAAAAATTCCGACACCATCGGGACTCGAACTCTGGGATCCCTTCATCCTCTCTCTTCCCTCTCTCTTTCTCTCTCTTTCTCTCTCTTTCTCTCTCTTCCCTCTCTCTTTCTCTCTCTTTTTCTCTCTCTTTTTCTCTCTCTCTTTCTCTCTCTCTTTCTCTCTCCGCTGGCACTAAGCGCCAGTCCGAGCTCTGACCTGCCCACCGCGTTCACGCGGTACTGCCGTATTCCTCCGAGACCAAGGGGAATGATCCACAAAGGGAGCCAATATTTTGCCATAATTACAGAAGGAGGGGTGTGATGGGAAATGAACAATTTCGCGCGAAATGCTACTCATTGTTTCAGGAACTACCAAAAGAGACAGCCTTAACAATTGCCAACCAGAATGTGGCTCCGACCTACCCAGCTACATACCTGACATTGAAATTTTGTCAGCAATTGAAACTCGACTCCAATTTCTAGGAAATCCAAAACAATCTTTCAGAATGGAATTACTTTAAAGAGGATTTTCAATGCGCGGCTTCCAGTTGCATAAGCTTCCAGAGTTGAGAAAATAATGAACATAAAGGTACTTCTCATATAACATGCCGTCCTACTGTTGCGCGGATGTGCTGTATTAATTATAGATACTTTTCAACAGCGTAATGATCATTCACATGTATTGCGAACAGAAACTGTTAAGTACGTGTGTGGGAATAGTTGTTGGATGAAGATTAGATGCTATTTGCAGAATTGCGTTTCAACAATGGTTTATTAGCAAACAACTTTCTTCATAATGTTGTATGTACCGAAGGAAAACCAAATAAGTTTACGGAAAATCAATCACAATGAAACATATTGATGATTTTACAAGACTGTACAGAAAAATTGAAAATTCTGTCAACAATTAACCCAATATTCTGCACATGAGTTCTTTTAGATAAATTGTTATATATGTGTACTGTATGAAGAAAGTCCTTGTCAGGGAAGCAGCTCTATTTTTAAGAAATTTCCGACATTGTCAACACTTTTGTTAGTGTTATGATTACCATTACTATTTGTCAAGCGTAATTAATAAATTGTCGTCAGCACGCATGGCTTAATTTCCCTAATTTGTGGCGATACTTTCAATGTTCGACAGCGTTAGGCCACAAAAAATATTACGAATAATTTATACGGAACATCAAAAAATTGGTAGACGGAAGCGCACCAAAAATTGGTATTTTGTGTAATTAAAGTGTGGTCCTGCAAACTTTGAAAACTACAAAACATAGAGATGCAATTTGCAATCATAAAACGTCATATTCGTGAACATCATAAATTCTCACAAATTTATGATGTTCACGAACCCCACAATTCTTCGATAAATGTGTCCTGAAGGTTGAACAGCGAGAATAAATTCATAACGACTAATGCATTTGATTCTTGACATAATCCATTATTTTATAAGGTTCAATGCGTCGAATCTAAATTGCTGTGGGCCAACGGCTTAAAAAACATTGTTCAAATCAATTCTTTTGAAGGACCGTTATGCGCTAGAAGCAGAAATACTGCTGATCAAGCCAGCTGATGGCGTCACTAGGGAATGTAATGTGAACTAATAGAAAATGAAAATAAACGGAAATTAACGGCAAGAGGTTTTGCGCGTTTGTTCTCTAGCCATCTCTGTAAATGTTTTCACGCATATATTGTTTCTCTAAGTCTCAGGAAGAGCAAAAAAAGACTGCAAGAGTTTTGTGAAGATGTTAAGATTAAAGTAAGCGTCAATCGGTTTTAAATTTAAAGTGAATCCTACTGACGCATTTTAAACAGTATCTAAATGTGTTACCCAATGAAACTAACAAAACTCGAGACAATGTGATCGTATATCCAAGCAAACTAGTGGCGCTACCACAGCGGATACCTGCTCGTATTGTCAGTAAAGATTACGTAAAATCATGTTACTTTTATGAAGTTCATTAACTATCCCTTGGAAAATTCATAATTTCATTCTTTAAACATCTCTTAGAAAAAAATTGCATAGTATGTATTTACCCTATAGTGCGTCACACACTTTTTAACATTAAATAATAAAAAAAGAACAATACGAGTTTTTCTGTCGAAAAACCATTGTTTATCGGTGCAGAATTACACCATATTATCTTTAACACTAGAACGACGGGAGTTGGTTGCCTACCTAGAACGACGGCCACCGATCAATTGACCGGTTGGATTTTTTTAATGCTTGTGACGTTGTCTAGGTATTGCGATGTGCCTCATTACTATTTTAAAATATTATAGTTGTTTTTAAAGTATATTGTATCCCTAACAATTTGTTTTCTGTTGAGTTTGGTCTTACTTGTGACTTTTTGCTCATTCAAATCGGTAAGAAAAAATGTAAATCATGACATTTCATGGAAATTTTTAGTTTTCTTGCCGTAAAAGTAAATTAAATTAGGGTTTTAATTGCAAAAACATTTCAAACACAATTTTTACAATACTTTGAATGAACTATAAGAAGAATATACCGCCAAAACTGATGGTGGTGTAAATATGGCTGATCAGAAGAACAGGTCAAAGTTTGCAAGTAAGTGCATGATAACGATGTATAAACGTAGTAAAATATATTTTTAAAAAACAGATAAGTTAGAGCATAAAATAAGAAACTTACCAGGAATAGAACCGTCAAATTCCTGTATCGTCGAGTCAGATTCGCTGCTTGATGTATCACTGGATGAATGTAATTCTAGCGGAATAAATTCAATATCGCTCTCTACGTCAGTTGACTCACGACCATCAGACTCATTTTCAGACTGAGCCGAAGGAATATTCCGCAGCTCTTCAAGAATTTCAGCTGGCGTAAGAAAACGTTTTCTCGACATGCCGCAACTTTTTTGGACTGTAGAACACCACACACAATACCACTATAATAATAGAGATCCGCCACAAGCAACCTGTCTCTTTTTTAACGGTACTACGTGTAGTATTCTTGCCTGATGCGAAAATTGTGACGCGACGCAGCGACAACTTCAAACACGCATCGACACCAGTACCGAAAATCCGTAAGGCCGGCGGGCAAGTACCAATATTAGAAACAATGCGTAGGTATAAAAATGCAGACTTGGGCCTGCATTCATGTTGCTTTGCGACGGTTTACAATCACAAAAAATGATAAGAAATGTCAATAGCTACTGAGAGTAAAAATCAAATTTTGGGTTGAACATTACTCAACAAATTATTTATAAGGTTCAAAACTGATAAAAAGAAAAAACTAACGTCATGAATATCAGTAACGCACACAAAAATGCTAAAACGGTCAATTGACCGGGAGCCGTCGTTTTAGGTAGGCTCGCTTGTTTCTCCAGCACCACACAACGTTTTTTCCATACAAATTTATAAGATTTCTTTGGAGCCTAAAATAATAAAAGTCACGTAATATCAAACTCATACATATACTAGTTTCCCAAATACGGCAGTTCAAAACTCCCAACCGGTCAATTGACCGGTGACCGTCGTTCTAGTGTTAACACGTAATTACGTGTGACCCGAGAAAGTAAAAAAAATGATGCTTCATTTAATTTAATTTAAAATTATTAAATTTGCAGAGCCCTGATTTCGGCTAATGCGATCGTGGAATGTTAACTTTCAAGAAAAACATCCAAACGGTTTATGCGCTATATAACGTTGACCGCAAATGGAGACATCCGTTTGGCCGAAAACCAATTTTTTGGTATCAAAGTCCCACAAAACGTAAATGCTGTCTTGAAAATGTGCTAGAGGATGTAATTTCCATATAGGTACAAGATTTATCCACGTTTTCGATACCACGGCCCCACATTACGAGCCTTCCTGATGAAAAGTAGCCGCTTTCCGCTGTAGCATTATAATAGTTCCTCTTTACTACGTAATTATATAAATATAAGATAGTAGAACTCGCATATGGGACCTCCAAAATGTGTTAAAATGTCGACATCCTCTTTGCAGCATTTCATAGCTCTCTCTAAACTATTTGTACTAAAATCTTATACAAAGGCAATTAATTCCGATCGTTCTCGATTTGGCAGTCATTATCGACAAAAAAACTACTACCGTTTCTAAGCGTGTTATAGGAGTGTGTCCTCTGCGTGGGCGGATGCTAGTGGCGTCACCGAATTTCTCGACACCGTTTATCTCGCAAGCGTTTTTATTAAACATCTTAAAATTAATATTTATTCCTCTTTCAATGGCGGGGGTAATAAGGTTCTGTGTACACACTAGTGTGGCATTCTCTACGACGAAAACTTTATTAAAATCTTACAAAGACACGTTTCAAAATATGCATAGTTGTGGAACTGAATTTTCGTGGGCATGGAAGGAATGTAATTTTTCAAAAATTCTGTTGAAAATCTATTTCATTATTACAATTTTTAATTAAAATTCGGTATATAATTATTTTCTTCTGTTATGAACCATCTTATGTGCTTCTCACAATTGAAACACAACGGCACTGCCAGAAAACTGCACACATAGCACTCGCCGATTTGGGCGAGAATGAGCGGTAGTCACAATTTCGATCCTTGATCTGGACGTACGTATGGATTTCACAGAGAGAACGTGAGCGTGCTCGCTCATCGAGCTGCGAAAGCAAGACAGCGAGAAAGATCGATAACAAAATGCGTTTTAGTCGGCCCCGTGGCCGAGATCGCTAAGATAGTAGTGCCATAGTGCTCTCGGACCGAGGGATCGCGATTTCGAGTCCCGCCTGGGGCATGGTTGTATGTGTTCGTCCTTTCACCCCCTATCATCACTGTTTCGTTTCATCCTCATACCATAACGTTCAATTCAATAGTGGCCGCTAATGACTTAGTAGTTGATGCGACCTTAAATAACACCCCAAAAAAGTGTTTTGCCCGCCTCTTTGTATAACAGTAACATTGTCAAAGAAGCTATGGAGCAGAGCATACAAGAAACAATTTTAAAGTGGAACACCTCGAATTTCCTCAAAATTGTAATGTGTATTTTTTTAAATCGTGAAAGTGTATTTTGCAAAACACTACAAGGAAGGGTTGAAAGGTTTTTTGACATTTCTATGATCTTTGTTAGGAAGCAGAAAGCATTGGAATGCAAAAGTTGCACGATAACCAGAGAGCGCATGCAATAGCGTAATAGTCCTGGGAGACACTGCAGCAATACGCTCTTTTACATTCCTATTGGAAAATATTGCGAAGAGCAATGAAGTAAATTTGGAAATATTCTAGACTGAAATCACAGGAAAAACAAATGTACGTTAATTTATTATTGTTTCATAGTTCTTAACTTGGACATTTTCATAAAATACTGCTTTTACATAGTCAACAACTATGTTTAAAGGAATATACAGGTTATACGTTGTAATTATAAAAACTAGTGGTGTTACGGATTGGCACAGACTTTCCCATATTAGTTTTATATTTCCTTGGGTCTGGGCTAGCTATTCGGAATTGTCACATACTCGTGCTAGCTGCCATCTATCGCCGCTCAAAGTATATTTTTTGGCATTTTCTTTATTTTTCGGTTTCCTAATGGTAGAACGGAAATATTAATTTTAGAATACAAAATACAATAAAACCTCGTCCAAAATGGCAATTTTCTTTAAAAAATGTGGAGTCGTTTTTAAGAAAATGGCATTTCAGAGCTACTAAAAATGCGTAATTTGCTCTTTTTCAAAGAAAAAATTTTTGAGTTTTCAAAAAACTTCATTCAAAGTCAATTGAAGCAATTACACTCACAAATACAATAGTGTTTACAAATTGCTGGGATTGTGCATATTAAAGACGTGATAGTAAATTTAAAAAATACATTTGTGGAAGTTTTGAAACAACAAAAAAAATACCTCAAAATAAATTTTACGTCGTATTAAAGAGTGCAATTCATTCTAAAAGTTAGATGAAAAAATTCGAAGCCATTTATGAGAAAATTTGCGTTTGAGCGTTTCCGAAAATGCGGAGTTTGAGCTAGTTTTCACAGAAAACGATTGAGTTTTCGAGAAATTTTATAGGATATTATTTAAAGCACATGTACTCATTAATATAATATTGTAAATAAATCACTGCTAATGTAAATATTGATGACGTGAGATACAAGACAAAAAAATTCATTTTTCTAATTTTTGAAAAAACTAAAGAATTCAACAGTACGGGCCGGCGATTATGTCGTCTCACAGAGTACATTTAGTACTATCCCTACCAAAAATCCTAAGAAAAAATTTGGAGCCGTTTTTGAGAAAATCTTTTGTATCTTTTAAAATTGCAAATATTGCACTCAATATTGCGTAAAAACTACTAACATTTTCAAAAAAATGGACATGACCTCAAACTCACTATGAAGAACACGTATTTCAAGGAAAAATCTCTATCTGCAATTTCGTAGTTGAAGGAAGATGCCGAATAAAATTCAAATTTTTGCAATTTTCTAAAATTCAGAGTTAACCGTGAAATGCGGACCAATGTCACTTTAATAATACCTGTTTTTTCTATATTCTTACAGGAAATTTAAAGAAAATATTTGGAGCCGTTTTTGAGAAAATTTCCAAAATGTCCTGGGGACTTCATGTAAAGTGGTTGAAAATTAATGAATGTTTTTGAAAACCGCAGAGCTTCGACTCAGACCAGATGGACAGGGTTTTCTTCAATTTGTAAAAAATTGTACGCAAAATTTAAACGCTTGTATTGTTCACATACAACGGACAGACGGACGGACAGAGAAACGGACGGACGGACGGACGGACAGACGTATTGCTTTCTATTGGTTTTTCGGTATAAAGGACCCACAAAGGGATTCTGGCTGCACCATGTGTTAGGGGATTTTTTTCTTAATTTAGCAACACGTTTTATCCACTTATTCGTTATCAGGGCCCGTCAATGAATTTTTCTGCCCCAAATCTGCCGTTTTTTCGGGCAGCACTAAGTAATTTTCCCTATACTACGTGTATTACTCCGTATATACGTATGTATGCAGGAAAGTAATAAGTTCATCAGAGACAAGATATTAAAAAGTGCTCTAATGAAGAGGTGAATTCCACACTTTTGAAGGGTGATTCCAGAAATATTTTTTTAAGAACAGTACTCAATACAGTGAATAATAAAGCACAAGTCATTTTCATTCAAATGTTCGATTTTCAAAATTAGATATGTAATTTTTTAAAAATTTCTCGTACTTTGTTTGGCGAAAAGAGTCTTTCAAATGATGACCAACGCGCATGCATGAGTAACTGATTACTTAACAATGAACTGATTGACTCTCGTATTATCAGAAAAGGTAGTCAACATGAACAAAAAAGTCATCAAACCAAACTCTTCATCTAAAATAAGAATTGAACTTTTAAGTCAAGAATGAACTATTTTTAAAAAAGTGTAATTTTCGAAAAATCTAAAAAATGTACAGTTCAATTCCAGCAAATTAAGATAAATATAAGCATTATAATACATCATCAGTAAAAAATGTCTGAAATGGTACTACATTCAAAACGCATTTTGATTAAATCTGTTTATCGAGACAGTCCTTATAATTAAAAGGTTCAACGAAATTGAACTCGATATTTTGAAGTGCTTACTACTTCTTAGTATATCAATATTGATTAAGGAATTGATTAACATTTATTTAATTTACATTTCACGATTCACGAGACAGCGAGTGCAACTTCAGAATACCTGCCATCCCAAGAAATGCTAATGCGAATATAATTCCTCTAATCTACAATAAAACAAGAGTGAATACTCGAAAAAGAATGGGATCGGCCATTATGAAGGGACAAATATATGAAATAACAATAACTCATGATTGGTGTATTTAATAATGTGTGATAATAACAGAATATTATAATTATTGTTATTATCAAATTCAAGACTTGAAATTACATTACAAATCTTGAACACCTAAACCTTTTTTAAAAAGGAATTTTAAGATGAAATGTTGAAGTTTAAACTATTAAGACATTAACGCTTTTTTATTTGCCACTTTGTGAAGTAAATTACTTTCAAATCAGAGGTCTTTCATAAAATTATGGTACGTTTCCATAATTATGGTACGATCTGTCATCATTGGGCGAAGACCATAGAGAAACAAATAACACAAGACAGATTGAAAGATACACTTCTAAGAGTGACAAGTTTCTGCTCAACCCAGTCTGGCACACATCCTTCAAGGTAGATTTTTTGCAAGTCACAGTAGTACTTCTTTGTAAGAAATAAAATCATAATATAATATTATTGTATCATTTTAATAATAATAATAATAATAATAATAATAATAATAATAATAATATGGTCATTCCACATTAAATCAACACAGTTTTAATTTAAAATTTTACCTCACCATTTTAGATTCAGATGAAATTTGACACATTCAAAAATGTTGAAAAAATTCTAACAAAAACAACTAAACATTCTAACAAACTGAAAGAATTCTTATGAGTTTTTAAACTGACCATGTAAGTATACATTTGGGATCATTATGGGTTTATATGATAATCTTTCCTTAAAATGCACAATATTTACTTACGCTATATTTCACTGATTTAAAATGAATTTCATTTCAAATTATTAGCCGTAATATAAACATTTGATTGATTTAGTGTTTTTGCTGGTAAGTGTGTAGTGTTTTATTCTTATTCTTATTAATGTTATTTTTATTATTATTATTATTATTTCTAACATATTTTATTTTATTGTCAATTATCAGTTTAAAAGAACTTCACAATAGGTCTCTGACATCATTGAACTAAAAATGAAGTTTATTTTGTGATCGAAAAGCAGAAGGGATTTTTCCAGGTTTCGTTTGAATCAAAGTTGCATGTTCCTACTTGAACGAATGAGTCACTTGTTCAAAAACACGCACTGCTAGTAGCAAGTGGCAGGCTAACATGCTGCCACTTGCATCCAACTTGAACAACTTATGTCAATTAAATTATAAAAATTCTAAAACAATCAGTATATGTTTCCAAACAGATAGTGTAAGTTTAAACATGCGACTGCAATGAGTTCAAATTAAAATCTGCATACATAATAAACCATACAATAGCGTTTTTGGTTATGACTTACTTTATTTATAAACTAAGATCAAGTTACATTAGATCTCTACAGTTTACAGTTTTTGAAAGTTTCAGAAGTAGTGTTTCTTCCACTGACAAATTGTAGTCTCCCTGTTGCCACCGGATTAACTCGTCGCAAGAAAAAGTTAACAGGAAGCCATAGCATATCTTGTTTTCTAGGATATGAGAAATAATTTGTTGGGCCAGCTGGTGTTAAAAACGACATATTAACTTCATCCTTACTTTCATCTTTTGCCAGAATACACGCCAACCACCAGTTATTTTCATAGATTAATGTTATGTAACCGGTAACCTGTCAATTGCAGTCGATCTTCAGATGCTCTCGCTCTTTCTATAGTTGACTCATTTGAATCTGAGATCTTCTCTCTTGATTTTGAATTACTCAAAGGGATGGGAATAAAAATGAAATTTTTGAGTATCTGGCATTTTTAAAAACTTGTTTCGACAATTTTCCAAAGATTGTTCTGTTTCTGCATATTCATCTTGGGTAACAAATACAAAATTTGCCAAAAATGGTTAGTGGTATTGTAGAGGCATAAAAGTATTGCAGAGGCACCGACAGTCCCTAGATCCGCTTCTTAGCTGGTTGCAACCTAGAGTAGATTTTACATCCCTGGAGTAGGTTTTACCCGTCTTTAGTCGTGATGTAGTGGAATAATAATAATAATAATAATAATAATAATAATAATAATAATAATAATAATATTACAGCGAAAACAAAATGTATTTCATTCTTAAAATTTATTAAACGAATTTAGAGAATTTAAATAATATCCTAATTTCTTTAATGACCAGTAAAATTAAGTCACACACAACCCCTGCTGTTCCGCGGACCTCTAGTTGCCGACCACTGGTTTACACAATGCGTCTCTTCTCGAAGAGTAGTCAGTTTATCAATTACAATTTTATCTGTTGCATAATTCCATCCAACTGAAAAATATCTACATGGTAATTTTTCGACAATCCTAGTAATGCATTTGAATTTTAAAAATCATGTTCACCTTTCCACTCTTTCCGTACTTTCCAGAGGAGAACGCAAGAGTAGAATTCGCTTCAGGGCACTGAAAAAGGCCACGAAAACGTAAAAATGTTAAAATATTGTTTTTATCCTTCCATACGGCGTGAATCTCAACGAAAAGATGATTCTGAAACAAGAATGATGGAAAATGTTACAATTCTTCGAGAGAAAACTTTTTTACCTGGAGCGGTTTGACTGCAATTTTATTTCACACCTTGTTTTACTTCTCTCTTTTTGATCTGGAAACTTGCACGGTTTGGAATTGCTTGAGTTTCCGTATCGCAGTTGGGCAATACGGGTTCTTTGCTTTCCATTTCAGATTTCACTGATGGGGGCGTATTTTTTCTTAATGGTAAATCTGGCTTTCCAATCAAATTAAACTAAAAATCTCTGGTGATACGTATGTCTTTTGCTTACGTGTATAATCACTCACATTTCCAGAGCATGTTTCGGGGAAATAAAAATATTTATTGTGTACAATTATGAAGATGAAATAATGAGTGTACTTATGTTATTTTTCTTCTCAAAAGTGTAGAATATTTTATTGAAGATTTCACCTTTATATCTAAGACAATAACATTAACATTGAATTCCCAGTTAAGCGATACTGAAGCACAATTAGATTGAAGAAGGAGTTCATACCACCGGCGTACATGACAGTAACCCATAAACCTGTTTTACACGGACTTTATTGAAAGCTGGCGTAATTGATTGGTATAATTATTTTTGAGCAAAGAATACAAATAACTGAGTTGATGCATACCGATAAACGGCGCACAAGTTCATGTTTTTTTGAAATAATTGAAACGAAACCTGTAAAATTCATGGTACACCGTATTTGCAGCCAAATTTGTTCAGAGCTTATTACCGCTGATAAACTGCTGATTCATTACATACTCATAGGCATTCCTCACATTATTGCACACAGAATATATCCTGTTTTCCCACTTTATTCATATTTTCAAATCAAATCGATGAACAATCATTCCATCCAATGAAGCATGCGAATTTTCATACACGTTCTTATTTAATTGTGTTGTAACTAAATTAATTAGTTTCCATCGAAAATACGAATACGGAATGTTCTTTAAAATATGCAATCCATAAAAACATAGGGAAATGATACTGATATCCGTGTTGAGGATCCGATACGCTAATCTGATAAGCTAATACACGTTCATTTGTTAATTGGAGAGGGGATCTGGCGAAGAGGAATAGAAAGTCAAGTACGAGTAAAGGGCTCAAGAGGAAAGACAAAATAATACGGGAAAGGGAAGTGTTAATATGCTAATGACAACGTTTATGGGATTTTATTGACAGAAATATTCAAGAAAATTCTTAAGTAGAGAATAATGGATGCTAACAGGTTGTAATCGCTCCATGACGAGAACAGTCGCAATGGTTATAGAGACAGAACATGTCCTTTTCGAACAAAAGAGCCGAAAGAATGTTTATAACAATCATTCTAATTTTTTTCAGCCCTCTTATTCGATTTCAAAATGTATTCACGTCAAATCAATTGTTGTTTGTCTCTCCATCTGTATGAGCTAATTTAACTCAATACTAATTAATCTATAATCATGAAATTTAAATATAATATTATCATTTCCCATGTGACCAACTCAGTTTTTCATTTACCGCGATAGCTCTAACAGTTCCGAATATTGTTACTTCTCGCTCTTATGAAGGTTCCTGCCATTCGTCGCTTCTATGGCGTAGTGGTATGCATGTCGACAAGTTAACTCTGAGGATCTGAGTTAGGGTCGGAAATACACTCATCGTCAAAAGCTGCACCCCGAAGGGCCCTACTGATAAGCTCCAAACTCGGCGGGTATTTTGCACACCATTCGCTATGCCAATGATTTCGATTTCACGGTCGGCCGCGCACTGGGGGATCAGTGGTAGGTGCGTGACGTAGCACTCACCGATCTAGATAAGAGGGATTCAAACAGCCGCGCCAGCCATTGCGACATCGGGTAGCGCCGCCAGAACTTCACCTGCATGTACACGATGCCTAGGGGACGCGTTCGACAGCCAGTTGTCCTGTTAGACGCTTTCGAGAGGGGCCACATCGTGGGTGTGCGGGAGGCTGGTTGGTCCTGTTGCCGTATTGCGCTCCACACCGGTCGTACGGACACCACAATTTCGCCATGCACCACGAGGAGGGAGGACCGACAGTTTGTCCGTCACGTGCGAACAGTTCCAACGGCAATGAAAGGTGCTATTCAGCGGGCTGTGCAGCTTGCATTGTCACATCCTGTAAATGCCAGTACCATTGGCAAGTGTTTGCACAACGCAGGGATCGCCCCACGCCGACCGTTAGGACACCTGCCACACACATCCCAGCAACGTTGTTACAGACACGCCTGGTATAGGAGACGACGGACCTGCGGCCATTCAGACTGGCAGCGGGTCATCTTCAGCGACGGGCCCCGCTTCTGCCTTGATGGCGAAGACCACACACAGGGCTGTGTCCGTGTGTGGAGGTGTAATGATTAGCGCTACGACGAGAGGTTTGTGATATTCCATCACACGTCTCGCCAGCCTGATGATGGTGTGGGGGCGCGATGTCCCATGGTGCCCGTTAACCGTTAGTGCTCCTTGGAGGCATCGTGACAGCCGCAAGGTACACTCAGAAGATCCTGCAACTTGTGGCTCTGCCGTTCGTGAAAGCCCACGCCGAAGTCCTATTTCAACAGGACAACGCGCGTCCACATACCGCAGCCATCTCCCGAGCATGCCTTGCAGCCGTGGATACTCGGCCATGGCTAGACGCGTCGCCAGACCTCTCCTCGATCGAGAATGTTTGGAGTGTATTGGAGTGTGCAATCAGGATCCCACCCCTACCCACCAATCTGCAAGAACTGCGCGCTCAGGTGCAAACTGCATGGGATGGACTAGCACAGGACTCCATTCCAGACCTGTACAACTCCATGCCGCGACGCCTGGACGCGTGTGTTCGCCAACATGGCGGCTCCACGCCATACTAACTTGTACCGTCTGTGGCCGTCTAGGGCAAAAATGTTGGTCCTACAAATGTGAAAGTGTAATCATTTTGTATGCGTGGTGCCCTCTACCTGCCTGCCGACAATGTTCGCAATCCGCCTCGTCCTTCTGGGTGCAGCTTTTTTATGACGATGAGTGTATTTTTATGATCTCGGAACGGAAATAAATCGTTGCTGTTCAAAACGCTTTTGCAATTTTATGAAGTAGTATAATATAGCGGAGCCGTAGTATTTCTCTGAATTTGATTCTACACTAGGTAGGCGATAAGTCTCGAAATCTGTGGACATCCCAAATTGTAATATTACGTTACCGTTACCAATAATACGAGAATGTATGTACTGTTTTACTATCAGCACTTTATATAAGAGGATATAAATAAATCGTCGGCTTGTGAGATATAGGAAAAAACATTCGCTGTTCTTTACCGATTATCACATTTTTCAGAAGGGTAGATTGCTTTCATGAAATCGCGCGTTGAATATATTGTAATTAAAGAGCACACACTACAATGCTAATTATAAGGGTATCATTCTGTCATTCATTTGAATAAATCGTATTATTAAATTGTAATCGTAAAATTAAATGAATTAAATCGTAAAATTCAATCGTAAAATAAAATTAATTAAATCGTAAAACAATTAACTCATAAAATTAAATTGTATGAACAGTGCAACCAGACGTTCAATTACACAACTGCGCCTGCACCTCTGGAGATTTCCAGACGAACGTAACCTATCCAAATAACGATTTGAATCACCAAAGTAATTACTTCTTTCCAAGTACTACATTTTCAAATTACAATAGGTTTCAATTACAATGGCCTTTCAATAGAACATTGGTTGTCTCAAAATGATAAAAACACACTCCAAATTCCTAGCTTTTACCTTGCAGGATCGTATTGCAGAGCGAAGGAATCAAATAAGGGCCCTGCTTACGGAGGTTCGTATATTTACATAAGAAATTATATTGATTCTACCTTCTTGTCAGAATCCAATTTATATGCAGTTGAAAAAGTTTTTGAAACAACAGTAGTACATCTTACTACGCTCAAAATTATCTTACTTTGCATTTACAGACCTCCAACAAAGCGAGCTTCAGATTATTTCACTTTCTTGGAAAATCTAGAGATAATTCTGAACAAAATTAGTAAACTCTCTTTTAAATCCATTGTTGTATGTGGAGATTTCAATATTAATTTTCTGAGTGAATCCCACGAAGAAGAGAAGTTTCTCAATTTACTTCATTCTTTTAATTTAGACATTACAGTGAATGTACCTACACGGAATACGCTTAAATCACAAAAAGCATTAGATCAAATTATAATTAACAAAACCACAACTACATATGAAATAATAACGAATAATCTAGGATACAGTAACCACGATGCACAAATTCTTACAATTACTAAGAACATAAACACTGACACAAATAATACACGCATGTGCAGAGCATTCACTAAAGTTAATATAAAATTATTTACGGACTACTTGATGAAGGAATAGTGGGACGAAGTTTATAACGCTGTTGACACAAATGAAAAATATAATTTATTTTTCTCCAAGCTTTCAATTCATTTTAACGCGTGCTTTCCTCTTAAAAAGAGAAAATTAAACATTTCAAGCAAAAGTAATACTTGGATCACACAAGGAATTTGAACATCGTGTAAAAACAAACGTACGCTTTACTTTATTTCTAAACATCATAACGTATCACCCGGTTTCCATATATACTTCCGAGAATATAAAAGAATTTTAAGAAAAGTAATAGTTCAGGCAAAAATAATGAAAAATAGTCAGGACATTTTGAGCGCTAGTAACAAAACTAAAGCAATGTGGGATATCGTAAAAAATACAACCACATCATCTCGATACCTTGCAGAGAATGTTATTTTAAAGGATAATGAAAGAGAAACGAGTAATCCGGAAAACGTTGCCAATCTCTTGAACAAACACTTTTCCAGAATTGCGTCTGATTTCACGAAGGGACTAAAACCACAAAATTCAACATCTTACACTTCCCAAAAATTTCCGATACGATATTTATTTCCGAAACTTCTAACGAAATCCTCAGAATAGTCTAAAAAATAAATATTCATCTGGTTTAGATGAATTTCCGGATTGTTTATTAAAAACTTGTGCACCTGCCTTTATACATCCGTTAACTCACATTTTCAATGCTTCTTTATGTACAGGAATATTTCCAGATATTTTCAAAACAGCAAAAATTAAGCCACTTTTTAAAAAAGGGAACAAAAATGATATTCAAAATTACCGGCCAATTTCTCTTTTGTCAGTTTTCTCAAAAATATTAGAAAGGCTTTTCTACTTACGAATGGAAACATTTCTCAGGAAAAACAGAGCGTTTTCAGACTCACAACACGGTTTTAGAAAATCAAAATCTACGGAAACTGCCATTTTTTCTTTTCTCAAAGATGTTGCTTCATCAATCGACCAAAATGAAGTACCCATTGAAATATTCTTAGATCTCTCGAAAGCTTTTGACGTCATTGACCATAAGATCTTGCTCTCAAAATTACCTTCGTATGGAATTCGTGGTATTGCCCTAGATTGGATAACTTCTTACCTGAAACATCGGACTCAAAGGGTAGAAATACCATACTCGCAGAAAAGGACATTACATACTTATATTTCCAATTCTTTGCCAATTGTGCATGGGGTCCCGCAAGGTTCGATCTTAGGTCCTATTCTCTTTCTGTTATATGTAAACGATATGCCCTCGTCAATTAAAAATGGAAGAACGGTTCTGTTTGCTGATGACACGAATGTTCTTTGCAAAAAAGAAGCAGTAAATAGTACAATTTCAGAAGTTTCAAATTGGTTTAATAATAACAAATTAATTGTTAACGAAAGAAAAAGTGTTTCAATGAATTTTTGCATCTCAAATCGGAAATCGCATGTTCCAGTGAAAATGAACAATATGCAATTAGCTGATGTTGAGGCAACAAAATTTTTAGGTCTTTCAATTCAATCAAACCTCAAATGGAATGTACATATAACAGAATTAAACACTAAATTAAGTTCATTATGCTATGCATTCAGAATTCTTTCAAATTCTGTCAGCCTTCATGCAGCTCGTTGCGTTTATTTTGCAAATGTGCATTCCCGCTTGAGATATGGCATAATATTCTGGGGAAGCTCATCCTGTAGTGTTCAGACCTTCAGATTGCAAAAGAAAATTATTCGAATAATGAAAAAATGCCTTCCACGTGATTCCTGCAAGCCTCTTTTCATTGAGCTGGGAATCCTACCATTGCCTTGTCTATTTATTTACGAATCTGTAATATTTGTCAAAAATGACCTACTTAACGGAGGGAACATATTTTCATGCAATATTTATATTTATAATTACAACACACGCCGTAGAAATCACGTGCATCAAGTGTCAGTATCAACAGCTCAGTACAAGAAATCAACATACAATACATGTACGTTACTTTACAACGCATTGCCAGATGACATAAAACAATTAAAGTCGGTACACAAATTTAAGTTTAAAGTAAAATCTTTTCTGCTGCAACACTGTTTCTATACAATTACAGACTATACTGATCGTGAAAAAGAAAAATAATGTTAAATGTAACAAAACAAAGATATATAATGAATTAGTTTATGTTTGCATTGTATACATTTAAAAAAATATTTAATACGCCTGTAACAAGTAATGTACTTCAGCTTCCGGGTCAATGACCCCCCTCTCAATCAGGTTTTTGTCCACTTTCCCTGATCCATTGTGCAAATGCTGAGATGGCCCCTTGTTTTGCTTCTGGACGTAAATGTAGCTTCACTGTGCGCACGTTTTGTTGAGCACTCCTTTTGCTTGTAGTTCATTTACAGTTGAAATTGATTTTCTATAACTCGGGAAAAACATTTTTCAAATATTTTTATTTTTCTAAAATAATTATTTTCTAAATTAATTTTTTGTTGTTTTTTTAATAAAATTCTGGCCCTCAAGAAAATGTGCGCAGATAAATTTCTTTCCCCACACGTCATATACAGTTTTTACTGTTTTTTGACAAATAAATAAATAAATAAATAAATAGGTTGTAATATTCCTCTAACAATGCTTTTCTATGGCAATTATTTTCATTATTTATAAACTACGAAATTACTGTTTTATTTCCATTAAACTGTCGGGTGCAAATTAGAAAATAAAATTTTGAAAGTTTGGGGAGCTGTAGAGAACTTACAGGGCTACAATTTGCATTTAGCCCTTTTTATGATCTGCGTCAGAACATGAGATATTCTTAACAAACGAACGAAAAAAGTTTTTTTTTCTATTTTCCCTTCTTTTCTGTTGATTATAAGGGGGAAGGCTGTTAATAAAATATTAGAAAACCCAAAAAAAACGTCTGGAATGGCTCACACTCGACATCACGTATTTGCTACCCAAAGCGAGACACAGCTCTTTGGCAAAGAACTACAGGCCAATCATTTGTCTACCAGTAATGTGCAAAGGTATAACTTCAGCCATAGCTTACAAAATGTACAGATATCTACAGAAGAACCATCTGATGCCAGCTGAACAAAAAGGGTGAAGTAAAGGTTCTTATGGCTTTAAGGAAATCTTGCTACTGAATTAAGCCATCTTGAATGATGTAAGGAAAAGAAAAAGTTATTTGAGCATGGCTTGGATTGACTACCAAAGGCCTTTGATACTGTACCACACAATTGGATTTTGAAGACCCTGGAGATCTATCAATTTCATCCTAGACTTACTGAATTTTGCAAGGCTAGTATGAAGTCGCGGAATACCAGGTTATTAATATACAGCGGGAAGGAAGCAGTAGAAACCAGAAGTATTCAGATTAACAGGGGTATTTTCCAAGGAGATTCGCTATCCCCTCTGCTGTTTTGCATTAGTTTGATCCTACCATCTAAACAGTTGTCGCAAGCTGACAGTGGTTACAAGCTCCATGGTGATGAAAAGCTAGGATCACATTTGTTTTACATGGATGATCTTAAAGTGTTTTCTAAGAATGAAGCGATTCTCTCCCAAATGCTGACTTTAGCAATGACATCTGTATGAAGTTTGGTCTTGACGAATGTGCAAAAATCAATTTATAAAGAGGCAAACTGACAACGTCAGTGAGCATTGAAGTTGATACGCACACTTTTATTCAAGATCTTGAGCCAAGTAGAACTTACAAATACCTGGGTATTGAAGAATGTTAGGCCATCCCTAACGACACAATGAAAAAGAGAATTCGCAGGGAGTATTACAGAAGAGTGAGTCTGGTTCTGCAGTCCGCTCTGAATTCCAGGAATAAAATATCAGCAATAGGCAGTTTGGCGGTGCCTGTAGCCAAATACAGTTTCGGACTAGTGGTCTGGACTAAGAAAGAAATTCGCATCATGGATCGAAAAACCAGAAAACTGCTAACAATGCATCATGTTTCCCACCCTCGAGCTGATGTACAGAGAGTTTATGTGTCACGTAAGGAGGGAGGAAGAAGCCTCAAAGAAATTGAGGTCTCCTGTCACAACGCAATACTAGGGATGGGAAAGTGTATAGTCAGCCATCAAAATGACCCTCAAATGAGGCAGGTCATGAAATCTTACTGAAGAATGGGAAACAGAGGCATTGTTAGTGTAGCAAGAAGCATTGCTAAGAAAACTATGCAAGACACGCAGAATGACAGAAATACTGAACTTCTGATACTTCTTAACATGAAATGTGAGACATAAAAAGTGTTAAAGAAGTCGGGGAGAGACAAACTACTACATGGACAATATTTGAAAAGAATGGACAGAGCACAGATCAACAAAAATCAATCATTTAAGTCGCTTAAAGGGGGAAGAATGAAGCCATAATCGGAAGCACTTGTAATACCTGCCCAAGATCAGGCGCTGAGAACACGACATTATGATAAAGCGGTTCTCAAAATTTCCCAAGATGATAAATGCCGCATTTGTCAAGAACACGTAGAAACCATTGATCATATTGTCTCAGCTTGTCCAATCCTAGCAAAGACCGAATACTTGAAAGGACACGACAGGGTGTGTAGCTACCTCCACTGGCAGATCCGTACCGCCCTCGAAGTTACAAACATGTCTCAAGTGGTACGAACAGTCACCAAAACCGGTCACATGTGTTGGATTGTGTACGATATTGTACGACGAACAAATTCAATCTGATCGCACGATCGCGGCAAACAAACCGCATATAGTTATCCCGAACTTGGAAAAAAAATCGTGTTTAGTTGTCAATGTTGCTGTACCTTGCGATCAAAACGTCGTTATCAAGGAGGCAGAGAAACGTCTTTAATACAAGAGTTTGGAAATCGCGATCAGTCTATTGTGGGGCGTAAAAGCACAGGTGGTCCCGATAGTTATCGGAGCTCTGAGATTTGTTCCGCAAAATTTGTGTAAAAACTTGTTTAAACTCCCAGGTAATTCAAAAGACTGGGAAGTGCAAGAAATCGCTTTATTTGGAACAGCCCACATTTTGCGCAAAGTATTGTAGAGGCACCGACAGTCCCTAGACCTGCTCGTTAGGTAGCTGGCTGCAACCTGGAGTAGATTTTATAGTCAGCCAACACAACATCTTTAGTCGTGGTGTAGAGGAATAATAATAATAATAATAATAATAATAATAACAATAACAACAACAATCGAGCGAAGTGGTTTAGCGTGTAGCGCCCTGGATTCGCCACCGAGAGGTCCGGGTTCGATCCCAAGGCCGGCCATCCTGACCGAGGTTTTTCGTGGTTTCCCTTGGTCATAAGGCGATTGCTGGGATGGTTTTAAATGCCCACGAACATCTTCCACTTCTCACTACTCCACCTAACACTTCACACTATCATCCTAGTTCTTTCACCCCTCATCATCACCTCCCTATTCAGTAATAATAAGAACATCATCCTATCACCTAATTGATTATTTAAGGCGAACAACCTTATTTTAACCAAGGGATATAGCAGAAAGACTGATCCCCATAATTACTCACGTTGATCTCTCCAGGATAGAATACGACTGGGCCTCGGAAGAGAGAAACGTGTTGCGTGGTCAGTCGTGGTGCCCCTTACGCGAATAATAATAATAGCAAATAATAATAATAATAATAATAATAATAACAACATAAATAAATTAACTTACGTGTGGCGAGGAATCTGATGAACATGATGAGAGCAGCGGCGTGCCGCGGGGCGGAGCGAGCGAGGAGCGCGAGTGCGGCTGGCGCGGCCGAAGGAGACTGCGCGAGCGTCGCCAGCTCCGAGGCACCACCTTCCTGTCGCGCCCTGGGACCGCGCGGGAAGGTCTTTGAATCCCGGCGGCGGCCGCAACGGCGGATATAAATATCCCCTCGCAGCTGCAGCATCCGTCCAGCGTTGGGGGGTGCCTGAGCTCCATGTCAACCTTCGGCAAACGAAGGCGGCTGCTCTGTACAGCTGCTCCAGTAGTATCCGCGAGATGAATGGTTTACTTGGGTCGGAGGTACAACTCAAAATCATAGCGGTGCAGAGTGGAGTTTTGAGCTAGATGCTATCTTTGGTGCAGGCCTGACAAAATCGCGCTCTTTAGACGCGGACGCTCGCCGGTAGCACGTCAGCTCGCTCGCAAGCATGGAAAGGATATGGGAAAAGGAAGGGAAACTAGAAAGGTTAATACGACTTCGTGGGGGAGGCCGTATCCCGACTCTATCCCGCGGTCAACTTTTTCTAAGCTCCCAAAATCTTTACCTACCTACTCAAAAGGCAGAGCCCAACTGCATCCCGTTGCGTTTTCCTTCTTAATGTAAGAATTGATTTCCATTTGTGTCGGTTCGTAACAAACATTTGCTTTCCTTTTAGAGCACGGTCAACGGTAAAAGCAATTAAAAGATTCTGGAAACAAAATATGAAACTGCCTACTACGAGCATATTCTTACCCCTCCACTTAAAGATACAGAATTCTGAAGATTCTGACATGTTCACAAGTGTACATGGTTTTTCTCTGACTGGTGCGTGAACTTCTATTTGCGCTACTAAGGAATAGAAACTTAACAAAACAATGTACTCCTTCCGAAACACCGAATGAACGAAATGTGATGCAGTCGGGTTACGGCTTCTAAAGTAACGAAAAGAAAAAGGTAATTTGCTAGGAGGCGGAGCACAGGGAAAACTGACCCTTCTCATGAAGACGCCAGTAGGGACGATAGGTATCGACTGCGCTTACCTGGTGACCGGTAAATGTACATTTAGTGTTTCTCTGTGGGCTGGTAATACATAGTATATTGGTGAGCAGTTGTTTTCAATCGTGAATCTTAATCAAAACCGCCAGAGAACTTATCTAGTGAGAATTAAAATCAGTCCAACTTCTGGTTAGTCAACAACTTCAAACCACATTTCGATGTACTTGTAAATAAATATCAAAAGTAATAATGTAAGTAGTAATTCTGTATTAATGCATAGAGTATTTATTTTCCTTCTAAAAAGTACAGTGTGTTCCAAGTATATTATACGTAATTATGTCGTTGTAGTGATTAATATTTTAATACGAGTTTTATTATTAATTAACCCGAGTTTTCTTTACCAACTTTTAAAGTTAATTTACTTAAAGAATATTTCTGCTTTCTTTTGTAGACACACAGTGCTCACCTAATGCCTTTGAATCTCGAATTCTCCTTCCTAGATATTCTAGTGACAATTCGCATGAGTAGGGAGCTCACTGCCATTTGAGCACTGAATTACTATACGTAGTAAAATATAATAACTAAGAATTCGAAAAAATACTGATTTAAAATCTTTTTGGCTAACTTCCGTGTGTTTGTTTTGTTTTTCTGGCATCCCCTTATACTAACATTTTGGCTTCACAGGAACGAGCACACTGGAATTCTAGGTTCCTCTGTGTGAGGTGAAGGAAACCAATGTCTTCAGTACTGGTGACACAGCATAGCGATCAAAGAGAGATCGTGTAAAGGTGACTGTAGCAAACATGGCGCTTTCTACTTGTGAAGAGCAGAGCAGAAACCTTGAACGTGACAGACTGCTCCAACTCAGAGCTATGCTTACTGCATTCTAGGTTGCATAGGTATCATGCCTTCAGTGATTATTCCTGTCTCGAAACATCTCTGCTAGAATATGCTTTTTCCCTGCAGGACGTCCAACTTACTTAATGAAGTTTATAATTGTAAGCGATAAATATAAGGCTCGCCCAAGAGGAAGTAAGATTGGTGCTGTAATGTCCTTCTTTGTAGATATTACAACTTTGCACGGTTGATGTCGGTGTGTGTACGAAAACAGTTAATTTACAGTTCGTGCCCCCAATGTGTTTTTTAACTAAGGCCAGAACTTCAACAGAATTAATTCACCCAAACAAGCACAACGTGTAGTAAATGAATATTTTTGGCGGACGGCGTTTGTGGTACCGAAATTCATCGTCCAATGAACAATGTTTTTGGCAATGAGTGTCTGTGTCACTGCAGTAC
Source organism: Acheta domesticus (assembly GCA_031308135.1). NCBI lineage: Eukaryota > Metazoa > Arthropoda > Insecta > Orthoptera > Gryllidae > Acheta > Acheta domesticus. The sequence continues at coordinate 71,242,871 of JAHLJT010008446.1, read as the reverse complement.
TGTAGAAATGGCGACTGCCACAGACATGACGCAATTCATTACACCACCGAAAAGGCTACATTTATAAAGCTATATTTGTGGTACCCTAAACGTCCATGACGAAGCCCATATGACAAACCGGTAAGGACCGTCCGTGACAAACCGGTGACAAGTATACATATACATAGGAAGTTTTTTTTTGTAATTTGTCAATTTCGATGCAGACCGTACATCACTGGAACATCATGCGTATTTCCACAACTCAAATCGCAGTTGTTGACTCAGGGAATCATTAGCGTCTTTTGTGAACAGTGAGAGAACTGCAATTCCAACGGCCGGCTGCGAAGCTAAGGTTCTGACAGCCTAAAACCAGACGCGATTATTTTTGGTTTATTTAAGGTTTGGTTTAAAGAACAGTAAACACTATGTGACGTATGGGCAGGTTTTCTTGAGCTCGTGAATTTCTTCCCCACCATTTAAGCATAAATAATTGAATGATGAATAAAAGTACCAACCTAGCAAGGTTTGCAACATTTGAAAACTACATATTTTTTCTCGCAAGTTATAGAAAACGTAATTGCATACGTAAATGACATACAGATTTGATGTTTTATTGCAAACAAAATAGTAACCCTTTGCCCCGGTTCTACTCGTATTACAACTAGCAAAATGAGAATTAAAAAGTGTACATAGTGAAGCTATGTTTATGACCAGAAGCAAAACAAGAGGCCATCTCTGCATTTGCTCAGAGGACCAGAGAAACTGAATAAAATGAAGGTCATAGACCCAGATACTGACGTACATTACTTGCTAGAGGCGAAGTAAGGCATTGTAAAATTTTGCACTAGAAATGTAATCTAATGCATTATATATTATTGTTAAACTAAATAATTTTCTTTTTGATGGTCAGTGTAGTCTCTAATTGTATGGAAACTCATACGCAGGAGAAAATATTTTACATTGAACGTAAACTTGTGTATTGTGTATTGCGATTACAGGGTCGCGCGCAGGGCTGTCGTAGTTTGCATCCCATTTCCATCAGTTCATACATTTGCGTTTTCCGTCGTTTGTATCCGAAGAGAATACATTTTTTATTCAGTAACGTTTATAAATATTTGTAACGTGTCTAGTGACAGGAAGCACAGTCTCTTACAGAATAAGAGAAACCGTGAAGAACCTCCTGTGTAGAAACGAATCATTTCTCAGCAAAAACCGTAAAAAATATTTGTTCATCTAATTGAGGAGAATACTATGATGTATTTTTTTTACCACCCAAAATTACTGCAAGTTACTGCAACCCGAAAGCAAGCGTACTTTATAATCAACCAGTGGGTTACCAAGTAAAAAAATATTAGCCAATTAGGTTTCATGAAATAAACAAAAGATAAGGATTACAAAACTCTACGTAATGCATGGCTTTGAGAATACAGTATAATGTGAAAATCCTTCATGATGCAACAAGAGTTTCTTAATCACGTGTCATAGAATCAAAAAATGTCTCAATATATTTCGGCGGAATCACCTTTCACGCATATTTTACGCGAGTTCAGAAGCATTAAGTGTGATTACCAGATTATCGACCTATATGTCAAATACAATCAACAACTTCATAAGACGTTCGATGGACAATATGCCAAGGGAAATTATAGGTCATAAGATCCAGCGGTTCTTGCCGATCTTTGAAAAAAGCTTGCACATTCCACGGCACAAGTGGTCGGGTATCGCCTAAAACAGACCTGAACAGCATTTTGCACTTTCAGTGACGTCAGGAGCTGCGCGCGGGCAACTCGGGGGCAAAGGAGAAAATCGATGAAGGGTGGGGATGAGACCCAATCTAGGAGTGGGGACCACCAATCAGAATGCGCAATTCGAAAGATAGCGCGTAAATTTAAAGAGCAATCGGCAAGAACATGACAGTCATAAACAGCTCAAGAAAGATTGCCTTTTGTATTATATTGCAAATGTTTGTTCTCGGTATATGACAGGGCGAAATATGAAACTACAACGAATTATACATATTAGATTTCGACACCACTTATTATAAGGCTTGTAGGGCTAATAATGTAATTCGATTTGCTACGATGTAATCACAAATTTAGTGTTGTGCTGAACACAAAAGTTTGATACTGAATTGTTTTTGTTTGATGATGACAGCAACAAACTACTTTTTATTAACTATGTTTAATTGAATAAGACGGTTGTCTCAAAGCAAAAACATATTGTTCTTGAAAAAAATCATGATTATCTCCTGTTCTAATTTCTGACAAGAGTGTAGAGTCGTTTAGGACATCGTATAAAAATATATAGCCCTTTGCATTCTACTTAACAATACCCATGATTATCTAATGATTGTCCGTAACATATCGTCACAGAAGTTTGCTGGTTGATCTCTTTATTCAGTTTCATAATGGGGAAAAATAGCCACAAATGTGCTATTAAACATTATCTTTCTTGGAATTGCCACATATTCTATTTTATGTCAAACTTGATGTGAGAGATTGCTCTCATGATTTTGTTCATTTTTCTATCATTTGGAGATTATAACATTCCTGGTGAACAATCAATTATTAAATTGCAATTTTTTTACATAGAATTAAACATTAGAATTAATTATATAAGCATATATTTTAAAGCTATTGCTTTAAAATAATGCTTAAGAGTCACAATGAGCATGTTATTTTCTTTAAAAAAAATTAGAAAATGAAAATACATACAGTGGTGGTCACAAAGATGGGTATAGAGCAGTGCACAGAGCGTAAACAGTGAATGATGACCTTGGTAACTTGAAATAGTAGACATAATCCATTTAAACAAATGGGCAAATATTTTTGAAGCATGGATCATTGTATTAGACGCCCAGGCATTCAATCTACGCGCCGCGTCGTGCTACGTCAGACTTCTCCCCTCCCCGCAAAGCTTCCTACTCCCCACTACTTGCACTTTCGGCGCTTCCGCGGGCAGACGATCGACTCGCAAGTGCAGAATGCCCGCGGGAGCAGGCGTTGTGCAGGTCTGGCCTAAAACATGGCGTGTGGAGATGCCTGAAAAGTGTCATCACCGTGGGATGTTTTGTATCGGTACCCGTTCAAAAACATGACTTTTTATCACCGCGCACCAGCGAGTTCACGTGCTCATTACATAAACAAATGTTAGTAGTTTGTAGAGAATATCAGACAGCGCAATGGCATGTGCGTCATCTGTTCATCGACAACGAGTGGTCTTCACTCTGGAGTGTTCCTGGGTGGAGCCACACTGTGGACGCACGGTCCGTTATGACTAAAAAACCAGATTTTCGTGCAGTAAAAACTCTCTAAAAGTGCAATAAAAGCACCGAAACTTGCGAAAACATGCAATAAAAAGATCAAAATTTTGCAAAACGGTGTTACACAGACTAAAAACTCCAGATAATCTACTTATCAACTTATTTTATATTTGGGATGTGATTTTTAAGGTGAATGAAATATGATTTTAGTGTATTTATTATAATTCAATTGTACATATTGTTTAATCAAACCATATTTGACATTCTAAATATTATTCGCATATAAAAATTAAATTAACCTAAAAATACAAAAAAGTAAATACAAAAATTGAAAAATACAAATATACCTTCAGAAATAAAAAATAATTAAGTTACAGAAGAAATGTTCTTAATTGTTTTCACTATAAGTAACAATTATGTTTGCACTTGGCGCCACAGCCCGCGTACGGCCCATGGCCTACCTGCAGCGTCCCAGTCTCGCGGCCATGGTAAAGGGGTGCAGTTGGTTAGCACGAAGACATCCCCACGCCGTATTCCGATCTTCTCAACCTTAGAAGTGAATTTTCTCATCATCACACAGCAACATACACTGGGACGTTGCAAGGAAAACGCACACTATTAACTTGACCGACCGGGAATCGAACCCAGGGTTGCATTAAGGTAAGCGAGCACTCTGACCAATGAACTAAGCCGCCAAGACACAATTATGTATATTTCCAAATTATTTTCTGAGAAATTATTATATCTTCCAATAACTATTATGTTTCAGACAGAGAAAATTTCGTTCTACAATTACATTTGTCTGTGTGCCGAGCCTCACTCTGACGTACGTGTGCGTGCAGATAAAAACGGTCAAAAACTGCGTTTGGTCTTAATAATAATAATTGTTTCGACGAAAATATTTATTTTTATGCAAATTATTCGAACTATTTTTAAATGATATGCAATTTGCTATATGGAGACCATAGGCTGCTACTTGAATTTCCACTTTCCTGTAAACGCTCAAGATTAAAGGGGGAAATATGTATTTACCTGAAAGTTAAAGCCCTAATGTTTACAATGGATGCCTATATAATGTCATTAATCAGCTGGAGCAACGATTTGTTGGATTCAAAAATACAGTATAAAATACTATTTACAAAGTTATTCAGCAGTTATTCATCTTCAGCAGTTGCAACAGCTTTTTTCGGCAATGAAATTTAAGATTAAGCACAAATACCTAATTCGAAATACCTTGCAGATGTTACGAAAAACTCGTTGTTTCATTTACTGTGTTTACGCATTTGTATAAAGAGTCAAATTTCAAAACTAAGATCTGTTAAACTTATTAATTCAACATTGCTCATTATTAACAAGTTTTTCCAATGTGTGTACTGTATTGACATTATTTTTTATATTTCGTACCACAACCGCCAGCGCGGAAAGAACGTGTTAAAAATTAATGGTCGTTACAAATTATTAACGAAGTACAATAACACAAGACCGTCTGAGTGTTTTAATTATTGTATCAACTAAGGACGAAAAATAATGTTAAAAATAATATTTCTACTCTTCTTGATAAATTTGTAAATGCGAAGAAAGGACACAAATTTAAATTTTAAATTATATCATGAAATTGAAAAAATTATAATTTATTTACTGTAATTATTTATTGTAATAAATATTTTCTCTCTTAAAATTCAGTTTATAATCACAAAATTAAAATCATGGCATGTCCCCATATTGTGCCGGCTCGTTTGAACTTACGCCACTGCGTGTACAGTTTCCAAGAAGAGAGATAATTAATTCCAGAAATTTCTTTTAATGGGCACTCTCGCCCCATATAGAACTCAAGAAAGCCGATTCCAAACGGAATATTCCTGGAACCTCTGAAAGGGAGGGCATCACGTATTTAGTACAATTTTGAAGTCTCACATTTGACGATGATAAAGCGATTCTCCGACTCTCGGTCAGAGTCACTGCCCCACTCTCTACAGTTTCCAATGTATTTCCTACGCGATGAGAACGCCGCTTCGTTTCAAATGAAATGTTAAAAAGCATGCGAAATTTCCACGGAGAGAGACGTCGCACACTCTATCGCAAACTCGGCAGGACAATTTGCTATATTTGCCCCGTCCATTGCTCCATTTAAGGTCACTTTATGAGCAATGCACATTGCCTAACTCCTCTTAAGCGGTTTATCCCTGGGCAAGCGAGATTTCTAAGGCCTGCCTCGTGCCGCTGGTAAATCGGTCACCGACCCTTCATTCCTCCGTGTGTTAACAACGAAATTGGAAAAAAACTGTGACAAATTATTACCGGCGCGAGACACGTTCATCAAGCAAGACTTGCCTGGCTTTAGCCCGGCAGTAGGCGCGCCAAGTTTTGTAACAAATTGATGCGCGCGGGGTGTCTCAGTCGCCCCACAGTAAAGAAAAGTCAAGAAAACATTTAATAACAAACTATTTTGTTTACTTAATGAATACGTGTTTATTTCCAAGCATTTATAAATAGTTTGGAAACAAGTACAAATACAATTTTAATTTTTAAGAATGTTCTTTTTGCAAACAACTTTCACAAACCAGGAGCTCACTATTTTCTTCTCATCGCGTATAGGATGAAATCTTTGAATGCATTTTTAATGATTTTTCTTTTAAATTTTGGGCCACAAGAAAATGTGCGCATATAATCTCTTCCTCTATACGTCATATACAGTTTTTACTGTTTTTTGACAAATAAAATAAAAAAATTGCTTCTAAAAAAAGTAAAAATTATAAGAATATAAATTATATGATGTAAAAATATGATGCAAACATATTTCAGAGTACAACATACAATATAAATAAATGTATGCAAATATACATACAAATGTATCATAATAATATAAATATATTATAATCATATCATTAAAATAGTTGTTATGAAAAAATATTCCAGAATAAAAGCACTTACCATGGTGTATATTTGAAAATAAACCGCTCTCTGCCAACCTGCTGACAACTACTGTGAACAGCGTGGCAGGAAGCGATAAAGTTTGAGCGTAGTTTTTGTTCTTTTGTCATCCTCTTCTTTGTTTAATGACAGAAAGTTTCAAATGACACAATATATAACAAGTTAGTGTCATGGATGACAATAATTTGGTTTGTTTTATGCCCTTGACATTCAAGGTTTAAGTTTAAAGCATTTCTGATAAGAAAAACTCATATTACTGTGAACTGTTGCTAGGTGAACCTCTTGTAATGTGTTCCTTAATGTGTTTTGAAATTGTCTTGTTTATGATGTTATACTTATGTCATTAAAACATTTATAATTTGAAATTAATATTTGCAATATATGTTGATATGTGGGTATATTTATGTTCAAAAGAAGTTTTAAATTTATTTATTTTTAAAATAATCTTTCGAACAACATGTAAACATTTTTGAATGATTGTATGAAGAAAATACTTATAATTTAAAGATGATTGGAGGAGGAGGATTACTGGAGTTGTGATTGTACTGGATATATCTGCTAGTGTCATAATGCATTGGAAGTGGGTGTTATTCTTTTAGGGAAGGAGAACATTTGAATATATTCCCTCCAGAGTGCAAGTGATGAATCGAGTTTTAGGTTCGGCAAGTTATGTGTGAGGTTGAGATGTTTGCATTACACAGTACCTTGGACACCGAGCATCGTTCTGCTTTCTGTATGTTGAAGAGAATTTTAAGTAGAGCTGTTTTATAAAAATGAGAAAACAAACAAAAAATGTTGTTACAGATGTAGTACATTGTATTTGCAATACTACTGTGGCTGCGTAGTTCAAGTTTCCAATAAGGCTTATGATAGAAATTATAATGCAATGCCAAAGTTAAGTTTAATGGATTATGAATATGCAGGAAGGGAAATTTAATATTGTACACAATCACGTTTATGCATTGTGTTCATTTATGCATGCAACTGTTTGTTCATAAGATGGTCATCTTGGTTCATGCTCAGGAGGTAAATGTGTTGTGTACCTTAAATCAAATATAATTTTCTATTGACAATGAAGATAGTGGATGTGCCAGTTACACTGTCTAATTCCCTTTTTTTAATTTTACTTGAATTTTTGAAAATGAATGATTATTGAAATGATTAAATTCTATGCTACTTTTTTCTCACATGATGTAATTAATTAAATTTTTGTTAATGTCATTTTATGTCTTATAAGGAGGATACAAACATGTGGACTGAATTAAGATTATTTTATTATGAGCATCTCAAAAATGGTAGAAACATATGAATAAGATCTATTTATTCAGTTTTCTGACCTATCCATAATAATGTATAGTATATATAATAACCTGTATTTGTTATATAGTAACTTACTACAGAAATACTTTGTAAACACATGTAACTCTCTATCACAAACTTGTGGTCGCTCAAGACCTAGATGTTTATGCGACCATTATAAATAAATTAAATTTTAATAAAAGTTTGGGCGAGGTGACTCGGTGGCCCCCACGCAACGCGCCATCCCCTTTCCGACGAAATTTCCAGGAAAAGACGGGAAGCCGTTGAAAGGGAAGAGTCGAGATATGTACACAAAGTTTACTCGAAAGGTATTGAGAAGCTCGCAAGATTATAAATAAAACTAGAAGTACAGTGAGCTCCGAAACAATGCTGGGGTGACTCAGACAATCCGCGCGCTTACTGCCGGGTTAAGAAGCACGATACTCTTGAATGCTCGAATAATCGTAATAAGTTACAATCGGTAATGGCCTCCGTTTTCAATAGTAGTGCATCAGAGGAGAGAGACTTTCTGAACTTCTTTTGAACGGAGCGTAGAGCAGAGTGTAGAAATAATTAATGTTCGCGTCAGGCTTCATAAAGATCAGTTCGTGACTGCAAAATACTCCGGCAGGTTTCAATTGCCATTGTTCAATTCGTTCGTTGTAAATACATATTTTAATTTATTTATATTAAAAAGAATTCCATGTGTTAGTTTCATAAAATGTTTTGCTTGAAGGTTCTTTTTTTCTCTTCAGTTTACACAACCTAATTTTATCAACATATTACAGCACAAACATGTCAAATTGAAACATTTATTAATTACAATGCCCACATTTATCTTTCGCCTCCAATAGCGTTCGTTCCGCACACCCCTGAGGCTTTCCTTGTAATTCTAAAATATGCATTCTAAGTATATATGCCCTTGCCTTGCTTCCAGCAACACTTGCTTGCACCAATTAGCATGTACGAAAAACAACAACCCTAATAGAAGCAATGCTACTATGACATAAAATAAAGGAAATAAGAGCCAGTTGCTATCTTCGTTATTTTTCTGGCCAATTTGGAAAAAATCCTCACTCATTAAAGGAAAGCACACCATTAATTATCATTTCCACTTGAATGGGTGATTGTTAAAGGTGGCTGAGATCACTCTTGTAGAATTTTGAGAAAAAACTTTCATCTCATGTGGATTTTGTACCAAATAAGTCGAGTTATTTTGATGAAGTAGTTAACTGAATACGGGTTATAGGGCACACCGGTCTACGACCATGGTAATGTTTTTCGATATTTTATAATTCCATATGGATATCTTTTAACTACCACGCCATGATGTATTAACTTATGTGCCACATTAAACCATTATATATAATGGTTTATATATTAAAATGTATATTTTAATAATAATGGCACACACACTACCTAGCCTTGTAGTGATATTATATCAATTCTATGAATCATATTTATCAGGAAATGGGAGCTATTGTAAAGTTTCCTCATGGAAATCAGAGTAGTCTTGTGATAGAGGTGATATACATGAATGTCTTCCAGCTTTTATTTCTTAATTAGTATTTTACCTGATGGCTAGTCTTGCTTCAAGGGATGATGCATACGAGTTTTATGAGTGTATTTTTGGAACGTACAAAGATGTCACATGAATTCTTGTTATTGATGGTTTCTGATGCATTCATAATACCTGTCAATTCGCTGATGTACCCAAAAACATGGAACCTAGATATGTTGAAATGTTATCTTTCTGAATGAGGAGCATTTGTGGCCTCAAATGGGTTCAGTAGCCATTAAAAAATAGTCAGTCACTCTCAACGATTGTTAGTTTCTCGAGCTATCTTGGACCTATGACAGATCATATAGCAGATATATTTTCATTGTGCAAATACGATCCTATCTTTGTATTGGTCGCTTTGTAGCAGTTAACTTCCGATTTCCCCTGTCGACGAATTTCGAAGAGGAAAACTACTGGACTGTCTTGAGTCGCCTCTGAGGGCTAAGCACAAACGTGGCAAAGTATGATTCTTTTTTTCGGACAGAATCATATTTCGACAAAAGTCTGTAGCTCCTGGTCGTCAGTTTGCACATCACGAAGTCAAGCAGAAGCAATGCAACCTCATTAGGTTCTTACTGGGCTTCTCCTTCATGATATATGTACCCAAGGTAGCCCCTCTAGCGACTATATTCATGTTAAAGTTTTATTTATGATCTGAAAGTTTATACTATAGATACATTTTAAACATATCGTCTTGTCCATTTTAGGACAAAGAAAGTTATATGAAAAAGTTTCGATTAAAATACTTGTATAATATTCTGTTTCATTAAAAATTACTTTTAATTATCATCAATCTGATAATTCACGTCGTGTATATGCCAAATTCAAGTAAACGATTCATGTAAATGCCGGAGAGAGAGTATGGAAATTCACAGCGTTTCACCAAAGTATTGTAAGTACTACACTAAACGCATTAAAAATACACTTTTTGTGGAATTCTTTCAGAATATTCTAGAGGGAACGGGCTGAAAATTGTGCCACTCGATTTGTCTTATCGACAGCAATTGAATGAGCAATTAACCACCTCCCCAGGTGCTGAAAGTCGCCCCAAACGCGTTTTGGTGGCACAAAAATATTTTAGAGAAATTTCTTAAAATTGTCTGTGTGAGCCCCCAAAAAATTGATTAGTTCCCCATCAGGAGACCAAGACGCGTCGAATGACGCTTCATTTATCTCCATCGGACCGGAAGTGGTTTAACAGCGAATGATGGACTGATACCTCAAGGATATCCTTCTATGGCATCTGCAGCCCCCCTTAGCCGTAGGTGCAGGTAACTGAAAACTGGACCCATACACCTCAACGTACTTTCCGGTTTTAGCCGTATTGTTAACAGCAGCGTGTATGGCAAAACGAGCACGAAGGACTCTCACCGGTCCCTAAAACTAAACTATGGGCTAAATACCTGCAGTCACACTGAAACAGGCTTACTGTCTTTTACTGCCAAAGTTAGATGTGCCGAAATGCACATCCATTATCCATCATTTCATAATTACCCAGTCAAGTCGAGTATTGGCTCCCAGTATTAGTAGGCCATCATCCCGCATGAGAGAGCCACTCGAAGCAAAAGAGAGGCGAGCGGAGCGCGTCTCATCGCCGCGAAATTCCCGCCCCGGCGGCGATCGAACGGCCGATCTGCGGGGCTCGCAGCGCGCCATAAACCGCCAGCTGCTTCGCCTGGCGCGGCGCCCTGGGCTGGGCCGTAAGGGCCGCATCGCGCCGTCCTCTTTAATCGCGACGGCGCCGCTGGGAGGGCTCCCGGGGCGGCGCGGTGGGAGCCTCGAGCCACTACCAGCCCACCCGTCGCCGCCCCACCCCGCCACGCCGCGACGCGGGATAACCCCACCTTTCGCCGCAATATACACGGCACCCGGTGTCGGCACGTCGACCGCCAGCCACACGGCAGAGGGGATCGGGGCGGAGAAGAGGCGGAACAAGCGGGGCAGAGACGGGGTGTTGCGGTGGCGGAGTTAGGTGGTGACGGGTGGGGTGGTGACGGGCGGGGTTGTGACGGGAAGGGTGGTGACGGGCAGGGTGGTGACGGGCAGGGTGGTGACGGGGCCGGTTGGAGATGGGACGGGGTGGAGCGTAGACGGGGTGGAGCGTAGACAGGGTGGAGCGGAGACGGGGCGGAGACGGGGCGGAGACGGGGCGGAGACGGGGCGGAGACGGGGCGGAGACGGGGCGGAGACGGGGCGGAGACGGGGCGGAGACGGGGCGGAGACGGGGCGGAGGACGGGGCGGAGACGGGGCGGAGACGGGGCGGAGACGGGGCGGAGACGGGGCGGAGACGGGGCGGAGACGGGGCGGAGACGGGGCGGAGACGGGGCGGAGACGGGGCGGAGACGGGGCGGAGACGGGGCGGAGACGGGGCGGAGACGGGCGGAGACGGGGCGGAGACGGGGCGGAGACGGGGCGGAGACGGGGCGGAGACGGGGCGGAGACGGGGCGGAGACGGGGCGGAGACGGGCGGAGACGGGGCGGAGACGGGGCGGAGACGGGGCGGAGACGGGGCGGAGACGGGGCGGAGACGGGGCGGAGACGGGGCGGAGACGGGGCGGAGACGGGGCGGAGACGGGGGCGGAGACGGGGCGGAGACGGGGCGGAGACGGGGCGGAGACGGGGCGGAGACGGGGCGGAGACGGGGCGGAGACGGGGCGGAGACGGGGCGGAGACGGGGCGGAGACGGGGCGGAGTACGGGGCGGAGACGGGCGGAGACGGGGCGGAGACGGGGCGGAGACGGGGCGGAGACGGGGCGGAGACGGGGCGGAGACGGGGCGGAGACGGGGCGGAGACGGGGCGGAGGACGGGGCGGAGACGGGGCGGAGACGGGGCGGAGACGGGGCGGAGACGGGGCGGAGACGGGGCGGAGACGGGGCGGAGACGGGGCGGAGACGGGGCGGAGACGGGGCGGAGACGGGGCGGAGACGGGGCGGAGACGGGGCGGAGACGGGGCGGAGACGGGGCGGAGACGGGGCGGAGACGGGGCGGAGACGGGGCGGAGACGGGGCGGAGACGGGGCGGAGACGGGGCGGAGACGGGGCGGAGACGGGGCGGAGACGGGGCGGAGACGGGGCGGAGACGGGGCGGAGACGGGGCGGAGACGGGGCGGAGACGGGGCGGAGACGGGGCGGAGACGGGGCGGAGACGGGGCGGAGACGGGGCGGAGACGGGGCGGAGACGGGGCGGAGACGGGGCGGAGACGGGGCGGAGACGGGGCGGAGACGGGGCGACATGGCCGAGGATCGTGTGGGGACGCGGTCGGAGCCGCTAACACGCTCGGTTTACGGGCAGGCGCCGGACATTCTAGAACACAAAGTAAGGCCGAAATACCGATGCCCTCTGGCCCGGAGCCGCACGTGCCTCCTTTCTTTGCGGGCGACCCTCCGCTGCCTTCTTTTTGGTTTTTGGAGCATAGATGGCGATGGCCGTTCGCGACCACTATAAAATGCTTGAAGGAGCCAGGGTTCGGGCTTCCGGACGCCACCTAGTGCTTTGGTGGCTCTGGGCGCTGAGAAACACTATGAACAACGTCCATTCAATGGAGAAGTATTCAGTGTTGTCAAATTGAACACCGTCTGTTTCGCTTTGGAAGAAAATAACTCATAAATTTCCGAGTTTCCTTAACATTCAATCACAGGCGAATTTCCAGTGTGGGTTTATTGCTAGAGTTTTAGTGATCTAGTTTTATCGCTCGTACGTGCCGTATAATGCTCTTTACAATGATTGCGTATAAAACTGAGTCTAAATTCAGTATGCGTTATAAGGACCAGTTAACATTTTCCATTGCCCATTATTTCCGCTTGTGGATTAGTTTCAACAAATAACTCTTCCTCTATAAAATTCCCCAAGCCTCTTTGCGACTGATAGAGAGATCGGTAATTGAGAATGCAACTGGTATGGTGGTATTTCTTTTGATAATCCTTACCATCGTGTTTTGAAAAAAACTTCAACGTGTATGTAGTGTGTTTTCACATATGCCCTATGCAGTAACGTAAGATCATGCTGTGCCGAGCTTTATTTATTTATTTTACATACAAAAGAGTTAAAAACTCTGTGTGACATGCTACGGAGAGAAGTCAATTCTGTGCAGGTTTTCATTAACCATATACTAACATAAACCATAACTTGGACTTTGCATACAGAAAGAAATGAACCTTTACTGCAAATGTTGTTAACAAATTATTTGCTCCGATGCGATAAAATCTATTTTCAAGGGAAGTCAGCTATAGATTTGAGCTCTTGTCCCTCATCACGTCCTTCGTGAGGGAATAATACTTCCTGCCGCGATATCATGGAAAACGATAATGATTTTCATACTTGATTGAATAATTTCCCACTGAAGTCTAGAAGACGTGCACAGATAATGAAATTACATGTTTGTCCAAAAGGAAAACAAGGGGTCATCTCAGCATTAGCTCAAAGGATCAGGGAAACTGGACAAAGAACCTGATCAAGATGAGGGTCATTGACCCATAATCTGCGATACAATGCTTGTTACAGATTAATTTGAATTATATAGTCCAAAGGATAATGTATTTAATATAAGGAAAAATATATTTTAAATACTTTTTTTCCAATATCGGATCTTTAATCACTTCGGAAAACTTCATAACACTGTAATGTTTTCTTACGCAAGTGTACATAGAAGTGTATGACGCGAACATTAGCAAAATATGTATGGTCTTGTTTAAAAAAGCCAATGTGAATGTTTCTACTCCCATTGCAGAATTGAGGTGGTCGAAGTAAAAAGGGGACATAAGCCTATTGGCCTTTTTTACGCGGAATGGCTATTCCTATTCGCCGTGTTCTTTAGTGGATGTGGTTGAAGTTTCAGTGGTGTATCTTGAAAATTGAGGTTTGTACCGCCGTTTGAAAGCAGATGTGCAGAGTACATGAGAAGCAGGTAGCTGCAAATGTGAAGGTATTATCACTTTTTTGTTCAGAACGAAATGGGTGATAATAGTGACAGAAATGATGTATGAGTTGGTCATGATCCTACATCAAAAAGATCCATTTCATGTTGTAATGGAGAAGGATTTTGCTTCAAGGGTGACATAATTTTTCTATGGAAAACCCATTTGTAAAAGTAAACTCTATTCGGGATAATAAATTATGTGCATATAAAATTCCTTATCATTGTATCTGTCCCGTGTTCTCGCACATACTCCAAACTTGGTAGCGTGTACCTGGTGTACAAGGATTTCACATACCACTGGAAAATCTCTACATCCAGATGTAAATCATATGAAAGTTGCTGATGTAAAATGTTTATACTGATTTCTAGGTGAAGAGGATGTTATCTTATAGAAAATATGTTAATTTCTTAAAAGATTTAAAGAATGAACCTTTTTCTTTCATGTTCTCGTACTTACTGTTGCCAGGCAAATTGTCTTTGTTGCAAACAAAACATTTAAGCTTGTTGTGCAGAATGGTCTAATATATTTCTAAAAACTATTCCTCACTCGGTATTAAGATATTATTCCATGTATTTGACGCGTTTATTCCATTTTATTGCCTAAAATTTTTTCTGCGTAAAAAGGGCACTAACCCCATGCATGAAATTTTTTTCAAACAAGGAATGAGATGTGCTTTTCTTTTCTATGCGTATAACATCAGTTGAATAACTACTTTTTATATTTCAGTTATTATTATTTTGTTATCAAAAGTCACAAATCTTATATACACAAACAAAAATTTCAACTGTTTTTAAACAAACAAAACTTTGAACTTTGAGCCGTTTTTCTCAAACCAGCTTCTTTGCATACGTGCACCTTTTACGTCGACCGCCTCAATTCTATTTATGTATTTAAGAAGAGCCTCGAGAACACTTGCCGCCATGCCTGCTTTGGCCAACTCAAATTCTACATGGATTAGTCAAGGTCTAAACCCGGGCCACAGAAGTGAGAGGGGGACACATGGCTGCAGTTCATTTCCAAACGATAAGCATTATGATGAAGCTTTAGGCTACAAACTGTCAACCAATCACTGTGATGCTTGCAAACAATGCATGAGGACGTAATTAATACTTGGTCTTCGTTATAGAATATACTCTTTTATTCAACTGCGACGACTCGCAGGGAGATGACAATAAACCACAAGGACCGAACGAAATGGTGAAATGTTCAACGTAAGAGAATTAGACATTGAATTGTCAACCGCCAGGAGAACGAGAAAAGGCAGAAATTAAATTATGATACCAAAAACTGCTAGGTGTAACTTCTATTCGTTTCCAATGGTTGTAGAAAAAGAATAGATTGGCATTCGAGAATACTAATCCACTCGTATTAAGTTCACGATTCGCGCTCGTTTCGTAATATACTTCATACTCGGGGATCATAACAGACTTTTTTACTTTCCCGTATATACGGAGTAATTTATGTAGTATACGTAAGTTATGTAATGCTCCGGATAATCGATTTCGAGATTTCAACGAAAATACACGTTTTGGGGTGCCCTGATACCGCAAAAATGTTTCTTTTTAAAATCTCCGTCCGTCCGTCTGTCCCTCTGTGAACACGACTACCGCCTAAAACATATGTAGGATTTTTTCCAAAATGGATATTCCCCAGTCGATCTGGGTCGACTCGAGGCGCTGCGATTTTGAAAAACTTTCTTCAAAATTGGAGGGTACTTTGCATGAAGCCCCGCACATTTTCAAAATTTTCTCAAAAACGGCTCCAAATATTTTCTTTAGATTTCTTGTAAGAATAGAGTAAAATATACTCATAAAGGAGGCATAGGTCCGATTTCTACGGTTAACTCTGAATGTTCGAAAATTACAAAATTTTGATTTTTTCGGCATCTTTTTAAAACTACAAAATTGAGGATAGAGATTTTTCTTCAAATAAAAGTTGTTTTCCACAGGGAGTTCTTTCATTAAGGTCCTGTACATTTTTTGAAAATTTTCGTAGTTTTTGCGCAATATTGCGTGAAATATGTGCAATTTAAAAAAATACAAAAACAAGATTTTCCCAAAAACCGCCCCAAATTTTTCTTTAAACTTTTTGTAGGGATAGTGCTAAATATTCTCCATAAGATGATATAAAATCCATATTGCTACGTGCTTTTGCTTTTTCTAAAATTATAAAAATGTTTTTTACTTGTCTCTCACGTCGTTAATATTTACATTAGCGGCAATTTGTCCACATAATTGCATGTATGAGTACATGCTCTTTAAATAATATCCTATAAAGTTTCTCGAAAACTCGACCGTTTTCGGTGAAAACTATCTCAAAATTCTACATTTCCAGAAATGCTCAAACGCTATTTTCTCATAAATGACTCCAATTTTTTTCTTCAAACGTTTCGAACGGATAGTGCTATTTGCACTCATTAATATGAGTAAAGTTCTTTTCTTTTGTTTTTTCAAGAATTAAACATTTTTTTTGAAAGATCCCTCCCACTGTTATTATGCACATTTCCAGCAATTCATAAACACGATTGCATTTGTAAGTTAAAGTCCTGCAAATTACTTCTAATGAAGTTTTGAAAACTCAAACACCTTCTGTGAAAAGTAGCTATAAATTTCGAATTTACGGTAGCACGCAATCGCCATTTTCTTAAAAACGGATCCGCATTTGTCAAAGAAAATTGCCATTGAGGACGAGGTTTTACTGTTCTTAATATTCCTAAAATAATGTTTCCGTTCTACCACTAGGAAACCGGGAAATTAAGAAAATGTCAAAAAAAAGTACTTTGGGTGGCGATAGATGGCAGCTGGCAAGAGTATGTGGCAAGTCCGAATAGCTAACCGAGACCAAAGGAAATAGTATACTAATATGGAAAAGTCTGTGCCATTCTATAGCACCGCTAGTTTCATAATAAACTAACATTTTATTTATTTAAATATTATTACGTATATATGTGTGTGTATATATATGTATATAATATATTGAAACGCACCGCGCCTCTAAATAGAAACGCGATACATTTCAACTTAAACAACCAGAGAACATAAAAACGGCGCGAGCATAACTAGGCAGCATGGCAACACGGAGGGGAAGGGGGGGCGTCACGTGGAGCGCGAGACACGAGGGGAGGACAGCGAGAAGTCGGTTGAGAAGGGGAGACGAGCGGAAGCCACGCTAGCGGACGGAGGTGGTGCGCGAGCGGTGCGAGTTATTTGGGAAAAGTACCCCTAAGTGCTGAATAACTTATTAGACTTGCATAGTATTACGTTTCGGACCGTTAAAGAAGTGTGATGCAGACCGAACAGCATTGGGAAGTCAACGGATAGAGTGTATGGTAAACCGAAGAGTGTGAAACCCGCCTGTAGCGTGAGCACATGCATCGCGAACGTAGGTTTTGGGGAAAGATAGAATGTGTAGTGCACAAGACAGTGACAGAACCAGTGATCATTTGTGAGACCGATCAAGCAGTGTCTGACGGGTCTTCAGTGTATAGGAACTTTCCATAATGAAACTGTATGATGACGCGTGAGGAGAACAAGAACACGTGGGTATAGGTTACCGATATTTCACCGGTGATTCAGAGAGTAATATAGTGTAACGTGTTTAGCATAATCAGTTACAACCCAAATCTGGAGTTCAGACTGTCAGGACAAGCATAAGTTAATTGGATGCACTAGTGTAGAATATACGCGTGGAGCAGCGTGAGGGGCGAACACTTGCCTACTCATCTCCGGCTGGGGCCGAACGGCTCCGGGACCACGCGACGGGAGCCGAAGCCGCCGCCACCATCGGCGCCGGGCCCCAACGAAGCGACGTGACCCAGGTGGTAACAGGTATGATGCTAGCATTGAAGGTATTAAGTTTTGGTACCAAAACATAGTGATCATTGCATAGGGGATCAGTGTTCGAAAGTGTAATAGTGATATTAGATGAATAAACATCAAACTGTCGTTGTATAATAAACTGTATGTATTTATTGTACCCCGAACATCCCAGGGTCCACATTCGCGAAAAAGATCCCGAGCCCTGCCTGAAACAAACAAATTTATTGTACCGTGCCACTTCACGGGTAAGTCACGATTGACCCCGAGCAGTCGGTCCGTTACAATATATATATATATATATATATATATATATATATATATATATATATATATATATATAATTGCAATACTTTTTAATTATGTGGCTAGGCCGAAGGTCCTTAAGCCATTACAATACCAACATCATACCGCAATCTAACCTTTCGAATTCTGGCATTCACCCAAATGTCCTCTCCATCGCATCAAAGCCCATCGCGGAAAAGAGACCATCAGGTAGGGCTGAGGAAAACCCCCTGAAGCGGGAAAACCTACCATCAGAAGACGAGTACATGCTAATATAATACACTATTTTCTAAACTATTTATTTCCTAGCGTGGACGTCTTCTCCATCCAGTCTTTGGCCTCCTCACACCCTGAAATCAAACAGCGCCACAGAAGATCGCCCGCACCCTCTGAGAATAAACTAATACGCTATCTGGTAAATTTCAACATAGCTTATGTTAAATTTTGAGTTTACCAAATGTGCTTTTCTTTCTGGCGTGAATAATATGGCAGGGATAACAAGTTTTCAAATTGCTAAACAATAATCCCAATGAGAATATTTAATTGGTAGACCTGTAATGTGACCAACCTTAGTGTGGTCACACTAGGCAATTAAAATTCTCTAACGGCCGCTTGAACGCAGGCACCGCCTGGTAGGAAACCACTGCGCCCACGGCCAGCCTAAGGCAGGGAATAAAGTTGCAATAAAGTTTCCGTGGAAGTATGGTGGTAGCTGACTGAAGGCAGGGAATAAAGTTGCAATGGAGATACCGTGGAAGTATGGTGGTAGCTTGTGGAAGGCAGGGCACATGGGAGCAGAAAGTTACGAGAACCTGAGGTGTGAGGTTGGAAGCTGATGTGTGGCCGCGAGCCCAGTTAGCGGGAAAGGAGAGGTTCTTTGTGCCAGTGGTGGTTAGAGGCACGATCGACGGAGTGGAGGCGTCTGGTCTTGGAGTACTGGAGTACGACATGGTTATATAGAGGACACGTTGTGCTTAGGCGCACGATAGAGCGTCGGCAGCCGCATTTTCTTTGCTGTGAGTTTTGCGCTGGTGGCGAATGCCACGGCCGCCGAATTAAGGTCGGTGTTTAAAACAAAATAATTTTGTATATGACACTATAAAAAGAAATGAGAATTTTGAAGGAATTGACTATAGAATGCAAGTTGATGTATTGTTCCTGTAGTTCACTGTCAGATTGTTTTTTGGCCATTAACATTCTTGCTTAATGACTAATATATCCTTCCCATTGGTATTTTCATAGTCATTGTGTACTATTTTCAAAATATATTTGAAGTAATGTGTCTTTCTTAGGGGAGAACATCACTGGTTTGTGAAAGAATCTTGTTACGTTAAGAAAATGCAAGTGCAGCTTCTGTCTTTAAAAAGAAAATTTTGATGATAGTGTTAAATCCAAGTTAAGTTAGAAAAACACCTTGTGCTATTTATGAATAATTAAAAAAGGTATAAAAATATATCTGCTATGAACTGTTGAAGAATTGAAGTGAACTTAAATATCTCGAAATATTTATTGAAATTTGGATGCCTGTTGAGTAGAAATAAAACATATTTTCAATTTCAACCAAAGGTGTAGGTTGTAATAAATGTTAATTTTTACATTTATGTAGTAAACACACACGTTTAGTTTTTTCAAGCAACTTTCTGTTATATTGTGTGTTTCCAAAACTGTATTTATTCATTTTAATTGTGCGCAAAATATATCTTTGTAATTGCAATGAATTTTTTGCAAGAAATTATTAATGAATGATAATGCAGTGTATGTTGATGGACGATTAACTGCAATTTTTGTAAACAGAAAGCACTACGACATTCTGTCGTCCGAAATGCCTGTGCTTTTCCCTCTGATGTAACTTTATGTGCACTCATCTCCCCAGAGATCTCTGTTATTCAATTTGTTGAATTTCAATTTATTTTTGTCACAGAAGATATTGCTATAATTCTAATTTGTGCCAACTTTAAAATTCATAATTTTACAGTTGATTATCCTCTTCACGTTTTTTGGTATTGTCAAATGGTTTTTGTTTGTTTTCTATTTTATGGTCAACGTTATTGTCATTCTGTAATTTTTGTTTTGCTTTCAAAGTGTATCCAATTAAATGTTGTTCTGTGGTAACGACTGTGTGTTTATTTTTCAAAAAAATAAAAAAACACGCTCCCACTGAAATTCCCCACAACCGACCTACACGTCTGGTTACAGTAAAATACGCAAACACAATTGCGCGGCAATTAAAAAAAATATTTTGCCGCCCTGCCTAAATCCGTACTGATGAAAAAGTATGCAAAAGTAATATTAATAAAAACGCAGCACTTACGCATGCATCATAGAAAGACGTAAACAGTAGTAGTAGTAGTAGTACAAAACAACGACTAGTTTACACGTACCGTGTCAGAGAACGGTTATTTGTAGCAAACGAAAATTGAGGAAATGTTAATTTGATGCAAAAAGTCACTCATCCAAAAGTACGTTGAGGTGTTCTTGGAAATCATAATGAAAAAATCTATCGAGTTATCTCATGAATATGATACGAAGCTCAGTAACATGATTTTAAAACTAAGTTCTTGGACTTCTGCCAAGGCTTCCCAGAAAACCGATATTTCTAAATGATGTACGTTGCGTCGATTTTCAGTGGCAACGTTCTACTACAGAAACTCATAAATGGAATAGAACTGCAGATTGGCAAGAGAATGTTGGACCATTAGGAGATACCCTAAAGGTATAACATGAACAAAAATGTAGTATGTTCAAAGAATTGGCACACTGACTGTGATTCTAATCCAATTATCCTACTTCACGACCAGTTGCCACAATCACTGAGCTATCGAGACGACCATTTCATCGAACGGTTTTGTAAGATTAGTATTTTTCTTTTCTGTTCCTTTTTTATTTCACTTTCATTATTTATTTATTCAAAAACCAGTAAAATGGAATGTGACGTATGGGGGAGAAGATCATCTGCACACGTTTTCTTGAGTTCCAGAATCCCTAATGTATTGCTTGTTGTATGTCAAAGATGGTGACAAATGAATAAAAATTGTAACCTACATTTTTAAATGTGCCTGAATAAAGGGTTAATGAATAATTTGAAGTTCTTTATACGTCAAGGTAATCTGAATTAGAAAATTACCTTATTTTGTTATATACCTTTAATATTTTTTAATATACCATCCGCATTGCATGTCATCCATTATTAATGCACAGAATTTATTATTTTTGTCAATTCACTAATGGCTCATCTTTTGTTATAGGTCTACCTTATGAAAGAAAATCCAGGAGTGTATCAGTATGCAAATAAATATTTTAAAGGATTTGTTGATAGTTTGTGTCAGTGCCATTTAACTGAGTATTACAAAAACTACACTACTACTTCATTTACAATATTTAGTAAAGAAAATATAAATAGAAATTATAAAAGAAAAAAGATGTGTTGAGAAGTGAATGAACTCACGAATGACAAGCTTATGTATAGTATAGAATAATATTTCAAAACAATCCTTGCGTTATTCTTTCAACAACAGTCAGTGACGTTAAGTAATAAGGAGGGATATGCTATGTGTCTGTATTCAATGTCTTTCTGATATATTGTTTGAAAGCTTCAACGACTTTGTGGTATAAAACTATAGACAAGCCATAGACTCTTGATGTTTTGTTTATAAATAGCAAAGTGACACATTAAAAAAATGTTTCAATTTTAATATGAATTTATACTATACCTTCAACGATAGCATAATATTAAAAATGGTGAATTTGTCATAGTATCCACTTTGCCAATTTTGCCACTTTGCCAGTCAATGATATATTGCAATTTTGCCAATGTGTCATTGACTATTTGGAAACACTCAAATATTATATTCATGCTGCGTCGGTATTCAATGCCCTCTTTGTGATATAAAACAATGGACAAACAATGATTAAATGTATCAAATCAGTGAGCTCTTGTTCTCAGAGCAAACATTTGCCAAAAGCATGTTAATACGTTTTGTGATAATTACCTCTCCTGTGTGATCATCTCCGTTTTTGGCGCTTCCCCTTAGATGAGTTCAAATACACAGCAATAAAAAATTATAGAATTTCAAGTTTTGGCCTAGGATATTTTGAACCAATACCTTCAATTATGGATAACCGACGTATTAATTAATTAAGGCAGTCATTACCAATGTAGAATTTTAAATATATTTCATTACATATAAATTAGTATTCACATAACTGTTTAAATACTTAATCTTCTTCACTTGTTCCCGGCAGGCTAGCAATCGCAGCCTTCTGGTAACTTCATTTGAAATGCAATGTTTTCGGAATCGCTCTGAGATGAATTTCATCCTCGTTTTGTTAAGAGCCGTATTAAAGGAATTATACAGAATTAATTTGAGTAGGCACATTCGAACCTGAATATACGCAGGAGCTGCCACTGCTTCCACGATACGTACGCGAGATACATACGTAACAGATAAAATCAAATAGAAGCAAACTAGGATGTAACTATACGATCATTCCGCCCACGTAATAGCTCGATGAAATGTAGTGTATGCTGTTGAATAGCAACAAAAGGAGATTTAACGCCACATCGCAGCCAATTTTTAGATTTCATTCCTAATCAAGCAATCAATCATATACAGCGTGAGTTATTTCAGGTGACAACACTCACACGCACAAATTACCGCTCTCTTATCAGTTAAATGATTACATGTTTCCCTGAGGCATTTTGCTGAGAAACTGGCCGATACAGCACAGTCGTTTCTTTTCGATATCTCTTTTTCAGCAACGTCTTTTCAGCAATGCTTATTGTGAGTCGAAGCGCTGAGAATATTTCTACGTATCGCCGAAGAAAAAAATATACTTTTGTCGGATACAAACGACTAAAAACGAACATTTGTGAAGTGACGAAATTGAGATGCGTGTTCTGATTGGTGTGAATCGTGCGCGGTCTTGCGATCTCGACCGGCCTCGCGAACGGGTTGTCAGAAGTATTGTACACTCGCTCTTCGAAAATGACGCAAATGACATCCCGAGATTATAAAAAAGCTTCGAGTCTCGGAAATGCGCTCTCATATGTTCTGGAGACACACAGGTTTCGACAAAATTGGAAAATTACGAAAAACCATTTGTACGGGAGTTTTCTTCATTTATCCATTTCTACTATACTACTAACGGCAAAACTGTAAATAAATTATTTATTGCTTATATTAGGAGAAACAAGGAGTGTTTTTCCAGCCGATATGCACTCTATATTATTTCTAATGGAGATAACCCATTTCCAGACAAAGTACTAAACCTGTTAAGAAAACTAAGGCATAGATTTAATCGCACAATTCGTACGGAGTACGTGTGAACTTGAAATTGTAATACAGATCATTCGTATTTAGTAATAAACAATGGAAATTAAAATGTGCTTAGCCTGTGATGATTGACGCCATTATAGAGTTAGAGCTTAGTAGTCGCAGAATGATACAGCATCTGTTCATACGTTAACATTACGTGTAGACTATACAGTG
Source organism: Acheta domesticus (assembly GCA_031308135.1). NCBI lineage: Eukaryota > Metazoa > Arthropoda > Insecta > Orthoptera > Gryllidae > Acheta > Acheta domesticus. The sequence continues at coordinate 71,219,332 of JAHLJT010008446.1, read as the reverse complement.
AGGGGCGACTCGTATTGTGGAGGAGAAATGAAATTCGCGGCAGGTATCTTTGAAGCTATTCTGTTTACTTAACATTTCATTCCACTATTGGTCTTTCATTCACATCGTCAAAGCATAATCATCCATCCATAAAAATCATTTCTCCATTCCCAGTTATGACTTTAATGCTAGGAACTAGGTATGGCGGATATTATAAAACAACTATTTCAAGTTCTTCCGATTATCACTACTTATATTAAACCTGGCACTAGAGACCCGTCAAAATTGAAATAACTGTTTTTCCGGTTTGCTTTGTAAAAGAAGCGTTTGTGTACACAAATTATTATTCGCATTGCTACAGCAGCAGTATGATTTATTATTTCATTCTTAAATAGGAACATACATCTTTTCACATTGTGGTTACACAGTAGAATACGACCATCACATTTTTAAAAAGGTTAAAAGAAAACTAAACAGCACAATCAATTCAACCTGAGATAATTAAAGCATAAAGGAAAAGAACTTGAACCACATATCTTAGAAATACCAAACAACCCAATAATCAAGTACTGTAAGATTTAATATCGAAATCGCTACGACGAAGTATGAAAACAAAACCACAGAAAGATCAATTTAAAGTCATAAAAATGCCCGCTGGTTATTGAATTTCAATAAAACGATTACGATCGGGATGACAAGTAACCGAAAACGGTGAGCACAAGTAAGAGAACAATTTTCGTTTAACTGTAGGATATTTCTATCCTTAGTTGGAACTGACATCTTAATAATGATAGTATTTTTCACGGGGGCGCAACGTGTGCCAACCTACTGAGCGTTGGATTCGCCGGGTTCATTATGATGGGCAGATAAAATAGAGATAAAATTGGGCAGATAAAAATACTTATGACATTTTTGGAATTAGAAAACACCGGAAAGTATTCACAGCACAGAATCTAGTAAATCGAGTAATGTTTTATGTAAATCGCTTACCCTAAAGACTGGAGCCAGTAATTTGGAAATGCGAAAAGGAAGTCCAATTGAACGTCGCACATTTTACGTGAGGCAATCACACCGTTGGCATGATTTGCTCAAAATACTTTATTTAAAACTTTAAAATATTCTAAAATGGAATTATTATATTTAAATTTCATTATTTGTGTGTCCTTTTACGTGTAAAAATACGTGAAAATGGGTTCTAAGAATTGTTTTTAACAGCCATAGCAATATAATTATTGTTGCTATGAAAAATGGAAGTAACTCATTATAATAAAATTAATTTTGAAGGAAATTCAAAACAATTATTACAAGAATAATACGGAAAAGACTAAACGACTTATAACACTATACGGCTACAGCTAGTTCGTTATTATTGCACTCTACTCGAAAAATCCATATTCGGACAGCAAGAAAATTTTAACCTACCTTGATTTATATATTACATAATTTTAAATTTCATAGTCTAGCACATCATGTGCAATCATTTTAGCGTCAGGGTTATTTGATCGAAACTGAACAAATGAAGTACAACAATAATCCGTCGTTAAAATGCACGAAAGCATCAAGTCGGAAAAACGAATTTCTGCTACACCGAAAAATCTTACCTCTTTCCAATGCCCTGAAGTAAATCATCTTTCACTACAAAGAAAATATCTATTGTAATATATAATTGTTGGCGACTATATAATTAATAGACCTTTTAAAAAAGGTTTAGAGGGCGTATATTAGATTAGTAAAAAATATAAATTACAATGATATGAAATATGAACATTTATAAATTTTAGTGCATAGAATGTAGCAAATCAAAGTAAATCAAGTAGAGTACAAACAACAACATAATCTGAGACACGGAATTATTGAAAAATAATTTTCTTTATACTTGCAAAAAAGGAGCACAACCTTTAGTTAAGTACTTAGTTAGTTCGAATATACAATTCAAACCCGTATTTTTGTACCATTGTAGACAGTACAAATGAGAGGCTTAGTAAATGAGACGAATATAATCATCGTTTTGCGTGAAAACGAAGAAACATCATTTTAAATGTAAATCGAAGTAAGTTGCAGCTGGTAGGAATCCGCGACTGAGACCTTCTAATCTCCCAAATCCGAAACAATCGCATTCACCGCACTACAACCCCATTCGTCACTGTTCTTACGATTCGACCTCCGCGATAATCCTCTTTGTCCGCGGACAGAAACCTCCCTCCCTTCCACCTAGAAGCCACCATCACCTTCATCACGACCGCCATCGCCACTTCCTCCACTCCCGCCACCTTCTCGCCGCTTTCCCGTTCCCGGCGTCGCGCGAAACAAGACAGGAATGAACACGGCGCTCCAATTCGTTTCCGATCGGAGAGCTCCGAAACGCCCTTAATTGGCGTTTATTGTGGCGGCAGTTCGCAGCGGCGAAAGGCGCGGAAGATGCCTACGGATTGGATGAAGCGGCTTTTCTTTTCGCCACGTCTGTCGAATGTCCCTTTTTTCCGCGCCGGGGGATTCCCCGGCCCGGCCCGCGTTTCTCCAAGTCCCATTCCTCATTCGCGAGCCGAGCTCTGTTTTTATTACCCCACTGCGGTGTGCCGCACCTCCTGCCCCTCATCCCCTCCACCGCCCCACCCTCCGTCTGTCCCAGAGGCAAATAAGACTGGCGACGCGCCACGCAGCCGCCCGGCTGGCCTCGTAATTGCTTCGTAACGCGACCCGAGTGAGACAAAGCAGCGAGTGAGAGAGTGTGCTTTCTCTCGCCCCTGCTCCAGCTCTGCCTCTGCCACTTACGCCGCGCCGTTGAACAGTCGTGCGGAGCATGCGGCAGGTCGGGGTGGTGCAGGAGGTGGACAACGGGAACACCTGTGAAACGTGTTTGTAAAGGCGGATTTACTATTCTGCTACATTTGACTTACAGTAATTTGTCGCTCAGTTTCGTGGAGTTGTTTTTTTTGTTCATCGTGGAGTTGTTTTTCAAAGATGTTTCTTTTCGTGTCGTCTCCGGAGATGTTAAAGGAAAAAATTACACCTTTCACGAATTATTATATATTTTTTGTAGGCTCGCCTCTTAAGTTGAATTTTATTGAAATATTTATGTTCATAAAACAGATATTTTTCTGCTTACTCCGGCAAAATGTTATTCACACAAGGATGTAAATCCAAGATCAATTTAGTGGCCCTTTAACAGCACATATTTTCTCGTAATATTTGTAACATTCTCAATTTTCTAAAATACAAATAGTTTAATGAAAATAGAACCTGGGAAAGAAGAAAAAAAATTGTGTGGCTTTGAAAAATTGTTTTTGCAGTTACTTTAAATTCAGGCCAAATTAACCAGTAGCATACGGCATTATTCTACCCTTTTGTAATACCTTTATTTATTGCCATCAAGGCAAATATTGTCTGCAATGCAATCTTGTTTTCCCATTATCAGCCAACTCTACAACCAAATCTGATGTACAGTCAAAAATGTATGTGCTGTAATTCATCGACTCAATCCAATTGAAACTTCATCACATTCAGAGAACAAAGCCACTCCGACTTGTAAGACTAACTTCATCACGAAATCCCTTAAGGGTACATAAAACAGGCTGAATGATTCCTGGATTACATATTAATTTTCTTCGGTAATAGCTGTGGGTACACTTGGTAAACTCAAAATGCTCTTACAAAATTATACGATATAGAATTGAGGTAGTGTAATAATTAATGCAAAATCATTCGTCATATCATACCAGCTACGTTCAGGTATAGTATATTTGATCTTCAACTGCACCGCAAGGTGTTGTGTAACGATATAAACAAAGACTGTTGTCTTAAACACTTTTGCAATGCTGGGAGTTCGCATTCCTTCCAACAACCTAGAGTCTTGGGACTTCGCATTCAAGCCTCTTAAGTCTTGAGCGCGAATGATGAAATAATTTCATTCTTTAGGGGGGTGGGGGTTGAAACATGTTCGAAGTTCGGCATCTCCTTGGACCCGCTACAACCTAGCTTAGAAATAAAATATTTCATTCTACTGAAAGTCATATTCTTGGAAATAACATTCAGTAGAAAGTTAAATATTCCATACAATAAGAATAGCTCCAAGAGGTGGCCTTTATTTCACCCTTTCCGCTCGTTTCACTTCTCCCCGCCCACTTGACACTTGCTCGCCTTTCTCCTAAGGGTAATACTTTGGTCGGAGTCATAGGTGGTCTGAGATGTAGACAATAACAAATTACTTTCTTTTACTACATACAAGATCATTCTTCACTGCTGGCGAATCAGTTGTATCTGATACTTTCCATACGCCAAGGTATAGATATTGTTATTGTAGTTATAGTTGAGAAATTGTCCCACACAATTTATTATTGAAACCGTTCCAATTGAAGATAATGTGTCTGGGATCTTCTTAAACCTTGTTAATTTGTCTTTGTAGCACAAGATTTGTTTATTTATTTATTTGGTCATAAAAACAGAAAAAACTGTATGGTACGAATGGGGAAGAGATTATATGAGCACATTTTCTTGAGGCCCAAATTAAAAATAAAAAAAAATAATAAATAAAAAAATTAAAAAATTAAAAATAATAAAAAAACAATGTAATGAAGGAAAGGTCATGAGTAATTTTTGTTGGAGGAGTATGTAACATGTTCTACATTTCCAGCTGAGATATGGCATATTATTTGGAGAAGTATAGTCTATACTACTCAGACACGTAGATTACAGTAAAAAAACATACGAATGATAAACAAAACCCGTGAATCCGGCGAGCCTCTTTTCATAGAGGTTGGAGTCTTATCATTACTGTGTGTATTTATTTACAACATGTAGTTACTATTAAAACTGGCGTTCGTAAGGATGAAAACATATTTTCACGCAATACAGATATTTATAATTACAACACACATCGCACGGTGGTGTGAACGGAGCCGAAACGTGCACATAAGATGTTAAGTGTAATAACTATTTTTTTAGTGATTTAAAACGGTTCTTTAAGGATGAATCTAATGAAACATGTTTAGGTGTAAAATAATAATATTCCGCTTAATTTATATTGTTTATTTATTTATTTGGTGATATTGACCAACAATGCTGCTCTCTATCCGACATTATTAAAGATGAATAAAATCTTCGTTTATTTGTCCAGAAGTGAAGAAAAGGGTATTATACGCATTTAACCCATGACTCAAGGGAAAGGGGTTAAAAACTAGGTCGAGATAGTGTTCATACGGTTTTTAATAATAGTTTTTAAAGGTAGAAATACAGTAAAATCTCTTCGTTTATGTAGTAAAATGAATCAATAATATACAATAGTAGAACTGAATTATACTATAACAAGTGTACTACTCGTTTGCCATTTTTATTGTCAAACAATAATTAATTATTTTGTATTACTTCACTATTATATTACTTAATTTGTCAGAGGTGGAGCATGGGTGCTTTGGACCAAAAGCCACTAAATGATGTGTATCATGATATGCAAATGCCAGAGACCTGGCCGTCTGAGTTGGGCTTCCTATGAGACAGTTGTCATCTTGTCACTAGAGTTTTAATTTTTAGAAGTCGCGGTTGCGCATACGCAAGTGGTCATTTCCTGTCCGGATCATTTCATCCTGCGCCCCACCTCTGGTATGACAAGCAGTGCTGACGCTTGGACTTTATACGCTGGGTGCGCGTCCATAGAGAGAGGTAGTTTGGGGCGAGGAAAAATATTTACAATTGTTCTCTTAATATCATATATTAATTTCACGGAGATATGTTTCTGTTTGTATATAATTGTTCATCAATGATCATTTAGTTAATAGAAATGGCACTTTCTTTGAATGCTCGTCAAGTAAAGTTTAATGGTCGACATTTCAAACAAGAAGGCTGAGGTGGCTCTTGTTAACAAAAACATTAACAAATGTCCACTCAATAGCATTATTAATTTCATGAAATGTTTAATTGTTTTCGTGTAATTGCCAGTCAAAGTTCACATAGTTTTGGAAATGACGCTTTCTTTCTAACCTCGTCATGTAAATTTAAATGGACGCCATTTGAAAGAGGTTGGCCAAGGCGGTTGTTCTCAACGTTAATCTATTTACAGATATTCACTTAATAACATATATTAATATCACGTAGATGTGTTTAGATGTTTTAATGTTTTTGTCCGTCAAATTCACTTATTTATTGCATGATCCATTACTCAGATCCAGATTTCAATTTTATATGTTTAAACGTATTGAATAACAAAGAAATTTGGCACATTGAAAGAAGAAATATTTTGAAACCTAATTGAAAATGTTATGCAATTAATGGAAATTCGAAAGTTGAGAAGATAATAATTTTCAAGATGTAAACGTTCTCGGTATTATGTCTGGAAATAATGCTGCTCTTTCCCAACACGGAATGTAAATTTTAACGGTCATTAGTTTGAGAGAAGCAGACCAGGGCTGTTGATCTCAACTGAAAATCGTTCAGTAATGTTCACTTAATAACATATATTAATTTCGTGGAAAATTCGTAATTTTCGTAAATTGTTATAAAAACCTTTGGTCAACTTCCGAAGAAATATTAAAAATACTTCCCAATGTGACATGCCATTCTGTTGACTTCATAACTATAGAAGAACCAGAGAATGTTTTAAAAAGCATCTAAGAACAAGGAAATTTCTGGTAATGATGAGATAAACACCGAATTAATAGAATATTTTCCAACGGTAGTTAAAGAGAGATTTTTGAATAACCTCAATATCTGCTGGAAAACCCCCCAAAAACCGAATGCATGGAAAAAACCAATTATATGTCCTATTTTTAAGAAGGCAATAGAATGGACTGTAATAACGAGAGGGGTATAAGTCTACTCAACGGCGCATACAAACATTTGGCTAAAATAATTACTAGGCGACTGAATAAAATCTCTGAAGTACTGTTACAAGAACAACATGGGTTCGTAAAGGACGTTCATGTGCAAACTGTCTTTATAATTAAACAAATTATACAGAAACACAAATAATTCAAACTTCCTACTCATTTGCTGCTTATTGATTATAATAAACTTTAGATAAAATAAACAGACGATAACTATGGAAAATAATGAAAGACAAAGGCCTGAACATGTGATTAAGTTGATACAAGAAATGTATAGAAATACTTCCATTAAGATCTTGCTCTACTTGCCCTACTTTTTTCGAGCAGCCTAAAATATTTCTATTATAACTTTCTTACTATGATGATTGGATAAAATATCCATTACAGTATATGAAAGCGAAACATTATTTCTGGAAGTTGAGTTGATTGGGAAAACGTCATAAACAATGAAAAATAGGTGTAAGTTCATTGCTTGAGTAGCTGAATTTTTCCTCGGCTGAAACGCCTGGCTATGTCGATAATGGCTATGTCGCCTGGCTATGGCGATAAAAAAAATTATTTTTCGATAAAAAAATTATTTTTCTTCGTTTCTATTATTTGAAGTATTTGTCATTGATATTTATCAATAAATAATTGTTTTACCAAAATTAAAATTTGATCTCTATGCGCGCGTTTTGGCCGTGTTCAGACCACCGTCAAGGTCGTAGGAACTCATATTCAGCAGGTGTCAGTATCAGGAAATCAAAACAATAAAAGCACATCGCTCATTCAACGGAACAGTGCTTATCCAATGGAAAACACTACTGTAGAAAATGAGTTTTACAGAGGAAGAAAAAATTGTAAATAAAATACTTTGAACCAACCCACAGTAGTAGTCATGGTGCCTTGTGCCTAAATCAAATGTTACTTCTTACTGGGATATTGTTAGTATCACTTTTAATGGAATGTTTCTCGTATTAACCTTTGCATTCACACCCTTTTTTCAATTGTTTCATTATTCCCTTGAAATGTATGAGCCTTTTGTCATAATTGACAATTATGAAATAATTTGGGTTAGCCAGCTCAACAATGCCATAAGGAATAAATGGACATAATATCCGATTGAATATTTAGCAAAAATGTCACAATTGTGCATTTAAAGCGTTATTACGCTACACATTACCTGCTCTTTGTTTCACAGAATGCCATAGAAGACACGTCTGACAATGTTCTACTACCGAAAACTAGAGAGTTTCATCAATTACTAACACTACTGTCAAGTACTAACACACCACAATCAACTGATGCGTAGTTTTTGAATCGTAAGTCCATACATAACAGACAAATTAAAAGTAACTAACTATTAATCACGTTTGTTTATTTGAAAACCATACGTTTCAAAATTTACATCAATACAAAATTAATAACAGAAGCGAAATCTTAAAACAACGTATACTCTTAATTCATGCAAAAAGTCTAGTCTAGAATGTTAATAATATTAACATTCATTCTGTTACATCATATGTAAAATATCATTTAGTATTCTAACAATTAATATGTTGACAGTAAATCTTAAAAGTAATCTTAATAGTAAAAATAGTGTTTGATTTTTTTTTCCTACTGCTTCGGACAATATAAATCTCTTTCAGCTTATCTGTAACAAGTAAACAAGTAAAGAAGACAGTTTAACAGCAAAAGTCACCTGAAATAGGTAGAAAAGTAGCTGAAAATTAGTAAATCATTGGAGCACAGCCACAGCCACATCAGTCAAGTAAGCAAGCCAGCCAACCAGCCCATTGTAACCAGCATACCAGCATTGTAACCACCCAACCAGCATATTGTAACTCAACAACTTGGCAAGAGAAAAAAATTAACGGAATATGTATCTAATACGCATATTACTTGTCCCTCACACACCCACTCACTATTCAACCGACCCCAGTATTATCCCATATACATTGGATATCGTCTTAATAAGAACATGAACTTCACAATATACCAAAGCGTACTACCCAAACCCAACTCTGACCATTGCCCAGTGATTATCTCTCCACATCAATTGATAAAACTAACGACAATGAAATAAAGAGAAATATCAACTGGTATAAATAGTGAGTAAATGCTTTGCAGTTATACGTACACAAAAAGTCTTAGTAACTCTAAGGATAGGAGGGGAGGAGGGAATAGAGCGAGCTCTAAAGTGATAACTTTGTCGTTCAAACAATTAACATCTTTAGGAATGACAGAAGGCAAATCAATACCCTTAAGTATATTAAATCTAACTGAATCTAAAAATAATATGCGACGTTTCTGCCAACATTCAAGGCTGTCACAAAGTAAGAAGAAAATTAATCAGATAACGCTATCATAAAACGAACGGAAAAAGTCCATCTTGGTAAACTACCCTTACTGAACTATAACAAGTTTATTACAGTCGGCCTCGTGGACGAGATCGCTAACGCAATAGTGCTGTAATGACCTTGGACCGTGGAGTCACGGGTTCGAGTCCCATCACCGGCATGGTTGTATGTGCTCTTCCTTTCACCCCCTATCATCATCATATCGTTTCATCCTCATACCATAACATTACATCTGTTACATAAACATTAGATTAAAAAAAAGTTTATTGCAGAAATCCACCCCACACTCAAGGCACCTTTGCTCTTCTGTTTAACGACTACCAAAGAAAAAGTGAAAATTCTGCTTTTCTGGTTGGTTGAAGTACAATTTATTCTGACAAATAAAAATCAGTAATTTTTGCTGCACATTTAGAAAACACCTCCAAACGACGAGGAAGGAGATAAAATTTAACATAGGAATAGTAACTTACATTTACTAACATTCCCACTGCGGCTCTACTCCTTACATTAATTCCTCTTCTGAAAAATTTCCAGTGATTAAGACTCTCAAATTAAGGAATCTCCTTGTATCGACGCCACGACATTAACACTGCGTGCATCAAAATGCTGAGTAAATCGTTTGTAGCAGCTTTAACGGTAATATTTTGTGCTTCTTTGCGATGGAATTATTTCACTACTGCTTGGGGACAAAGATCTCAACTTATCCGTCTGCAAAGAAAGGAAAATGTTAGACCTAGCATTCTTCTTCCTACCATACCCAACAATTTCGAGCGCTTAATATATTCAAGGCTAACTAAATTCATCCACAATATTCAAGCTACTCCGTTCAAAGAATCCGGATTAAAAGCAACACACCAATTGCTACCTATTACTGAAGTCATAACTAGCTGTTTTCACGAAATGAAACAGAAAATTTTCCTTGACACAAGCCAGGTGTACGAAAGTGTATGGCATGAAGGTCTCCTATTCAAAATACGCAATATACGTATAGTGTGTACTAAGGATTAAGAAAAGTTCTTTACGAGGAGGTCCTTCATAGTTCAAGTCAACACAATCACCACTACATGTTGAAAATCAAGATACATCAAACTAAATGCCATGAAAAGATAAAGTTATGTAATACTGCAGAAAATCGATTTCGAGATTCAAGGGAAATACACGTTTCGGGGTCCTCTAATACCGTAAAAAATTGTTCTTTTCAAAACGTCCGTCCGTCCGTCTGTCCGTCCGTCTGTTCGTCCGTCCGTCCGTCTGTCCGTCCGTCCGTCCGTTCGTCTGTCTGTCCGTTCGTCTGTCTGTCTATCTGTCCGTCCGTCTGTCGGTCTGTCCGTCTGTCTGTCTGTCTGTCCGTCCGTCTGTCTGTCTGTGTGTGAACAACTGTAGCCCCGAAACTATAAGTACGATTTCTTCCAAAATGAATATTCCCCAGCCGATCTGGTTCCACTTGAGGCGCCGCAGTTTTTTAAAAAATATTCTTCAAAATTTGGGTGTACTTTACATGAAGCCCCCCGGACATTTTCAAACTTTTCTCAAAAACGGCTCCAAACTTTTCTTTTAATTCCTTGTAAGGATAGAATAAAATACACTTATGAAAGTGACATACCTCCCATTTTCACGGTTAACTCTGAATTTTCGAATACTGCAAAAGTTTGAAATTTTTCGGCGTCTTCCTAGAACTACAAAATTGAAGATAGAGATTTTTTCTTCAAATAAAATTTGTTTTCCAAAGTGAGTTCTTTCATTAAGGTCATGTACATTTTTTGAGTAGTTTTTGCGCAATATGTCATGGAATATTTGCAATTTAAAAAAAATACGAAAAACAGATTTTTTCAAAAACGGCTCCAAATTTTTTCTTTAAACTTTTGTAAGGATAGTGCGAAATGTGTATTATGAGTTGACATTAACGCCATATTGCGCTATTCTTTTGTTTTTAAAAATTACAAAAATGTGATTTTTTGGCTTGTCTCTCACGTCGTTAATATTTACATTAGTGGCCATTTGTTCACGTCATTACATTTATGAGTACATGTGATTAAAATAATGTCACATAAAGTTTCTCGAAAACTCAAACCGTTTTCTTATGAAAACTAGCTCAAAATTCCGTATTTTCAGAAACGCTCAAATGCTATTTCCTCATAAATGGCTTCAAAATTTTTTGTTCAAACTTTTCGAATGGATAGTGCAAATTCCACTCTTTAATATGATCTAAAGTTCATTTCGGGATATTTTTTGTTTTTTCAAAAGTTACACAAATGTAATTTTTTTTAAAGATTTCTCACACCTTTAATATGCCACATTACTAGCAATTTTAAATACTATTGTATGTGTGAGTGTATGTGCTTCAAATGACTTGAAATGAAGTTTTTCGAAACACAAAAAATTCCTGTGAAAAGAAGCTTCAAATTTCGCATTTTTTGTAGCGCTTAAACGCCATTTTCTTAAAAACCTCCAAATTTTTCAAAGAAAATTACCATTTAGGTCGATGTTTTACTGTGTTTTAATACTCCAAAATTAATATTTAGGAAACCGTTTGGAAACCGAAAAATTAAGAAAATTTGAAAAATATGTAGTTTGGGCGACGATAGATGGCAGCTGGCACGAGTATGTTGTAATTCCAAATAGCTAGCCAAGACTCGAGAAAATAGAAAACTAATACGGGAAAGTCTGTGTTGCACCACTAGTTTGTTAATAGTTTAAATTGGATACCCCACATTCACGTAGTAGCTGAATGAGTGGAGGCGGCTTGGTGTACTTGGAGTATTATTTGGTAAGGGCAATGTAGCCATTGAACAAATGGAGAGGACATGTCAGCATATGCCTAATGTGAATTGATCTATCGACCATTTAAGCAGCCCTGGATTTACATTTTTAGATGTGGGTAACGCATTACTTGCATCCAGTCCAAACAGTGTCACGCGCGAACAGCATTATTGAAAATAAACAATAATGAAATATGTTCTTCAAAATTGTATTACATCTTAACAATTTAAAAAATATATAATATAAATCTACAATTTAATAAATTGTTTAATAAGTTTTCATGTAATTATGAGTGAAATCTTTGAGAAGAATTGAAATCATTTTGAAAGAATATTCAGAAGAAGAAATTAACGGCTGAATTATATAGTAATTAAAATGATATTCGCAACGGTTAATTAACGGGTAATGTTCGTTACTTTGAAAATCATACCCATAAAAATGATAGTGAATTTATGATAATTATTAGGGAGTAAAGGAAATGCATTACGTATTTGTAATACGATATAAAACATGAATGAAATAAATAATATTTTGCAAAACCTTTAGTTCTCTAACGAAATATTATAGGAGAGAATGTAAACAGCAGAGTTCTGTTTCCTAAAGACTCATTCTGCTACTGACGCAGTTATTCCAATTAAATGTAAATAATTAGAAACTCCTTTGAGATCTCACTATAAGCAATTATTTCCCTGCAACAGTCCTCATTACGATGGAATTATATTTTATTTCGTAAAAGCGCATGTCTTTGCTGAATTAGTAGATTAGGGGTAACGCTGTTATCATCTTATCAAATTTCTTGTTAAATGAATTATACAAAAGGAGTATAATTGAATGATATCAAATATTCAAATGTGGACACTTTTTTCTCTAATACTCTATTTCTCTGAAGATATTTTTAAGCCACCTTCTCCGTTTCACATAAAGTTTGAGAGCTACAGAAGGTAATGCTTATTTGTTACTTTTAAAATTAATATACATAAATTCTGAAATGTTATTTAATTATTTCTATTCCAATACATATTGAACAAATCGCCAATGAAGAGTTGTAAAATAAGTCTGGTCATGACTATGAACATTGTTTGAGCTTCAATAATTGATTGATTGCGATGTTTCCTTCTTAAGCGATTTGTAAAAACGTTATCACATATTTCATCTCATAGCCCTCGATTTTAGTAAATGACATTGACTAAACAACGATTCCAAGAAAAAAAGTCATCATACTTCACGAGATATCTCTTTTAAGTTTCCTAATATTACAAACATTATGAGTTCTTAAACTGGCACTGCGATCATTTTTTAGTCATACATTTTTTAAGTATTTAGGAGCTGATAAGGCGGTGGATAAAAAAACTCTAAAACGCATTTATTACTCAGGGTGATGAAAGCTCTATTGAAGGAAGAAAGGAGATATATCTGAGAACTTGGTGTTCAAGAAGAAATAAAAGTTACGATTCTGTTTGTAAGGTCATATCAATACTAGAAATGCAAAATCCCAAGAAAAAACACGCTGTCCGTTCAATACCATTTTATCGGATTAGTTTAAAAAAGGAAGGGTATCCATATCCAAAATAATGTATAAGCAGGATATAAGCACAGTAACCAATGTGCTCAGAAGCATTTTTGGTCAATCCGATTTATACATTGCAATTTTAAATTTGATTGACACTGTACACCTTTTCCAGAACATCGAGCGCCTCTCACGACAAAAACAGTGATGCGTTGGAATATAAGGCTTTATCTTCAAATCTGTGTAATGAATTAGACAGCGGAGTTTTCTTTCTTCCGTGCACCCTTCTCTCCCCCCTCCCCTTCCATTCCATTTTGCCGCTGTGTCGCAGTCGAGCGGCAGTCGGCGGAGCAGCGGAATAATTTATCAAGCCGTGCGCTGCCAAAACTCGTGCTTTATGAGCGTAATCGCCCCATTGTGAAGTTAGTTTCGAACTCGGAGTAATTGAGTTTTAGCGCAACTCATCAGTAAGCAACGTCGCGTTTCCCGAGGATTAGGGCGAGACCGGATGGACGGCGGATGGGTGTGCGGGCACAAAAACGCTGCAAAATGGAGCGAAGGAATTCTGATTTGTTACGGAACGTTGGCAGGCGATAACGGGGAATGCGACGAAGATGCACAGAACGGCAATCTTGTGAGGAGATGGCTCTCCGTTCAGTAAATTGTCCTTACCAGACCAATCTTGAGGGGGCGGGGCGGAAAAGGAAGAGTTATTATGAATGAAAAGTACGTTTTCTTCAGAAATGGGAAAGTAAACGCATGAGAGTACTTCATAATACATTTTATAACATTCCTTTAATTTTCTTTGTATCCTGTCCATCATATATAATCACATTTTGATATTGCAGCCGTGTACTTTTGATTGTATATTTCTTCAATCTTCAATATTCACAACTCTTCATTCTCTGATTAAACATGACCATCATAAACAAATATAAAGATATTTCTTGCATTTAATATATTATACGAGGGTCTTAAAACTAGGCAGGTAGAGAGGAATATAATGAAGTCAACTCCTAAAGTATGCACACAATTTTGGTACACTTTTAGAAGATCAATGTATTAATTCTGGAAGTGTAATGGAACATCAATTATACAAATACGAAGTAATGAAAAAACTTCATGCAATTGGCATGCGAGAGTTTATGCATGGATACGTTAGTAGTACAACTTAAAATACATAAGGAAGTATAAATACATTATTACTTCAAAAAATCAGAATTAAATCCAGAGTAAAATAAAAGCATGCTCTGAACATATCAAACGAGGTTTCGGAAATTTTACTTCCGTTTAAATTAAGAGAGGACGTTTATCATTAAAATAAAACTTAGTAGGGAGGTATTATTACTTAGTAGTATTATTACCTTATATTTAGTATGGCAAAACTTATTCAAGAAGTAATTCTATGAAGGAAGTTAAAACACGCTACCTTGTATGAGTCTCTGGCAAGATACTATAACCACGCTAAGACTTCAACTATAAACTCCAAACAGATGTATGGTGAATAAAATACGGTCTCGCATTCCAGGAGAAATGATTTGGCAATTTTAAGAAACGATTCTGGGAATCTTACTTACGTCAGTTTTCTGTTTACCGTTAGAATATTTTATTGTAGGATCAAGCTAACAATCGAAAAATCGAAATATATTTATTATTTCAATTGCATGTTTGTTACTTGGAAGTTTCTCTTGCTCCTAGATATTTTATATTTCATTCCTAAAATCGTATACTACATCAAGTTTATGCGTTGCACACAAGAAACCATCCTGCAATAACGCGGACATTTCCCCTTGAATAACCAACGTTTCGGGGCGACTTATATCTTGTTTTCTCGACAGCTGCCTAGAATGGTGATTTCCAAGAATTGTTTACCCTGAAACCTCGTTTTGTATGCAGCGTTGCGAAGTGGCTTGTTGCGCTATTGCAGTAAACACGCAATGTGCACTGCGCCGCTCCATGAACGCGGTGAGCGAGATTTCCTCTTTGCTTTCTGCCGCCATTCTGTGAGTGCTGAACTTGAGCACACGATAACTTGGTAAAGGTTTTGAGAAAGTACAGGCTAAAGAGAAATAAATCACTAAACCATAGTGTTGTGCTTGTTCATACACAATAAGGTGTACTTACGTAGACAAACCTTTTAAGACAGGGATGTCCAACTTGCGAGGCCTTAAGCGCCAATCTAAAACCTTTAATATGGTTTCGCACAATATTTTCATTACTCGGGTGATTCACACTTGACCCCGTATTATTGAACTGTTGAGCAATTGCACGGCTGCTCTAAAAGAGAGGGGATAGAACCATGCATGATGCAGTGAAACATTTTAGGATGATTTTGAATTTATGAATTTAGTAGAAAAAAAAAGTTTCTTAAATCTAAACTTAATTAATTGTTACATTAAGGGGTATTGACCTTAAGAGGTATTATTACCTACCAAATGAGTACGCTAGGCGCAATATTCTTGCCCAAAATGGTTGTAAGGGACTTTCATGTTTGCCTAATAAGCTTTCGCGGGCCACAATAAATGGCACCGCAGGCCGCATGTGGCCCACGGGCCGCCAGTTCGACTGCCCTGTTTTAAGAGAAACGATTTATTTAAAGCTCAATTTTGTCACGGAATAAGTTTCATTTAACGAAAAGTGCATAAAATTCATTGCAAACAAAATTGCAAATAATGAATCGGTAACTATGTCGTAAATAATAAAAATAATAAATAATAAATAATAGAAAAGAATACAGTAATAGAAAATAGAAAATAACAGTAAAAAAAAGAAATTACAAAGCTTGTTAATTCAGTAACGATTACGTCATTACGATATATTCTGACATAGAGCATATCAATGGAGTAACTTTGCTGCAAAAAAATGGCAACAAATCAGCAGTATCATTTAACAGATCACTTCAACTCTCCAGAACAAATGAGCGGTGAAAATAAGATATATGAGAAGAAGGTGGAAACAAGTATTCATCGTGCTGACGACAGATCAACCAAAACAATACACTTTAACCGCAGCAGCAAAATTAACATGACCCGCATTGTCCTAGACAGTGGCGCCGATACTTGCATAAGTGTACGCAGCAGTATGATTACCGGCGTGCCACGGAAAATACTCGTATCTCACAATCAGCTCGCTCTAGGCAAATATTTGTCGCATCGACAGAGTTTGAGGTCGTATCACAATATTTGCCCGCGCGGAGCTCCGCGAGAACAATCCTCGCCCCCCCATAAACGCGGCGCGGCGTATGCCGGCGAAGCGCACGTGAATGCGTCGCTCGCTTTCGCGCGAGGGTGGAGGGGGGTGGGGTGGGGAAGGGGCGTGTTTGTGTTCGCAGGCCGCCGCGGCGCACCGCACCTCACCGCGCGGCGCCCACCCCCGACGACGCCCCTGCCGCGCCCACACCCCTCCGCCACGCCGATGCCCACGCCTCAGTTCTCGTTGCTCGTTGGCTTCCTCGTTCCCAGCGCCGGCCTCGCCGCTCCTCCTCCACGCCCGGGTGAGATGGCTCAGGGCAACATCTATTGCGTCTCTGACATCGAGGTCCTAGGGTTCGAGTCCCGACGGTTACGGAGTTTTGGCACTAGCTACACCGCTTCGTGGAATTCAGTGCTATCTGGGGTGGAATTCTAGAGGCTAGCTGCTCTAATCTGTAGTTTCCCGTGGTTTCTCCTATCAAGGAATTCCGGAGTTGTAGCTGGGCCAAAGATCGCGCGCGATTGTTCCTTCGGACATTGAGTCTCGCGGGACTACCACCTCCGCTAAGCCTTGTTGTACCTGGGGGACAAGTTTTCTGGGGTGGGCATCTTGGGCTCTTTGGCCTTTATCCTCAACCCCATAATTACGTACCAGGACGTCGCCGGGCAGGTAACCGGCTCCAGCCGGTACCCAGTTTGCTCTTACGGCAACCTGCCCATTCAATGCCTGGGTGGGGCCGCCCTGCCAGCTCAGAGCTACTAGCTATCCAGGCTAGTACCGGAGTCAATATTAACCTGTGTAGTAACTCGCCACTCACATGCGCCAGGACACCAAGTCCCTCCTCTTCGGCCAGCGTTCCTTCGGACACTGACGCGCGCGATCGGGCGTGTTTTGTGTTCGCAGGCCGTCGCGGCACACCGCACTTCACCGCGTTTCAGCCCATCCCCTGCGCCGCCGACGGCGGAATTTTATGTTGTTGTTTCATGTTGAGGCCGATGCCCATGCCTCAGTTCTCGTTGCTCGTTGGTTTCGTCGTACCCAGCGCATCATACCTCGTCGCTCCTCCTCCACGGCCGGGTGAGATGGCTCAGGGCATCATCTGTTGTGTCCCTGCAGTGTCTCTGACCTCGAGGTCCTATGGTGTGAGTCTTGACGGTGGCAAGGTTTTGGCACTACCTAGAGCGCTTGGTAGAATTAAAAGCCATCTGGAGTGGAATTATAGCGTTCAGCTGCACTAATCTGTAGTTTTCCGTGGTTCCCCTAACAAGGAATTCCGGAGCTGTACCTTTGCAAATGGGTCTCGGATCGGCGCGCGATTGGTTCTTTCTTCATCCTCGTCTCCTCCTCTCCTAGACACACACACAAACACACTACAACACCCCGAGCACTTGTCGGGAGTTTAGAGTCTGTCCCGGGTGAGGTAGTGGAGATACGTGGAAGGATGTAACTCCGCATCAGCGCCAGATCTTGCGTTTTAGTGGGCGAGGAACACCGCAACCTACAGGCATAAAATTATCACAACTACTGAACCAATAACCATAGCAGTTGACGAGCTCGCGAAAAATATGAAATAATCAATCTCTTAGTCGTTCCAGGCTCAATATAATCCCTTCGACATCCCATTAGGGAGTATTCTTGAAGTGAAAATATATTTAAAAATATTTTCATAGAAGATCCCTGCATACTCATCAAACAAACAGTATTCTTGGTCGGAAGTATTCCAACATTCTGGCTCAAAAATTGGAGCGTCGAGAAGGAAATATATTAAATAAAAGAAAGCGGCGAGTGCAAGATCAGGGCTGACAGTGCGGTTGAAAACGTCTTGAACTGCAAGTGCAGCAATGCTTCTTGTATTTCGTGACAACCATTCGGGCGATCGTTGTCATCCGAAAGGAATTGGACCCCTCTTCTGCTGCATGCAAATGCCCGCTCACACACAAAGGTTGCAGTTCCTGCAGTGCCAGGATGTTCCATTTGCTAGAACACACACCGATTAGCTAAATAGCCTTAAATTGCAGCTTGATGGTAAGGAATAGGCATTGGTGGAACAAGTTCAGACGTTTCTCCTTTCACAAAATAGCTAAAGATATGGAGGGGGGCTAATTCAGGGTGATCCAGACACTTTCCATGTTTCAAACAAGACTTGACAATGGAGTTATACAAGATGTCATCTCCGTCAACTTATTTATTAAGAGAGAGCCGGCTTTCGACGGCTTTGCCGTCATCATTAGTGTACAGATACAACAGTCTACCGCATCACAATTTCCACAAGACTTGACAAGCAAGACTATTCGTAGTCTCCTCACAATAGCAAACAGCACACTGAAATTCTGTCAGATTTGAGAGGTCGATGCAACACACCATTCCAAGATTTAAAAATCATTTACATTGTAGCATATTTTACAAATCGCCTTACATAAAAGTTGACGCTGAAGAGGTCTCTACTTGTGTCATGGAACATTTAGGTTTCGACGATGTCACATCTTTTTTTTTTATTTATTTAGTCAAAAAACAGTGAAAACTGTATATGACGTGTGGGGAAAAGAAATTTATCTGCGCACATTTTCTTGAGGGCCAGAATTTTATATATATATAAAAACGAAAAAATTAATTTAGAAAATAATTATTTAGAAAAATAAAGATATTTGAAAATGTTTTTTCCCGAGTTATAGAAAATCAATTTCAACTGTAAATGAACTACAAGCAAAAGGAGTGCTCAACAAAACGTGCGCACAGTGAAGCTACATTTACGTCCAGAAGCAAACAAGGGGGCCATCTCAGCATTTGCTCTATGGATCAGGGAAACTGGACAAAAACCTGATCGAGATGGGGGGTCCCTGACCCGGAAGCTGAAGTACATTACTTGTTACAGGCGTATTAAATATTTTTTAAATGTATACAATGCAGACATAAACTAATTCATTATATATCTTTGTTTTGTTACATTATTTTTCTTTTTCACGATCAGTATAGTCTCTAATTGTATAGAAACAGTTTTGCAGCAGAAAAGATTTTACTTTTAACTTAAATTTGTATACCGACTTAATTGTTTTATGTCATCTGGCAATGCGTTGTAAAGTAACGTACATGTATTGTATGTTGAATTTCTTGTACTGAGCTGTTGATACTGACACTTGATGCACGTGATTTCTACGGCGTGTGTTGTAATTATAAATATCAATATTGCATGGAAATATGTTCCCTCCGTTAAGTAAATCATTTTTGACAAATATTACAGATTCGTAAATAAATAGACAAGGCAATGGTAGGATTCCCAGCTCAATGAAAAGAGGCTTGCAGGAATCACGTGGAAGGCATTTTTTTCATTATTCGAATAATTTTCTTTGCAATCTGAAGGTCTGAATACTACAGGATGAGCTTCCCCAGAATATTATGCCATATCTCAGGCGGGAATGCACATTTGCAAAATAAACGCAACGAGCTGCATGAAGGCTGACAGAATTTGAAAGAATTCTGAATGCATAGCATAATGAACTTAATTTAGTGTTTAATTCTGTTATATGTACATTCCATTTGAGGTTTGATTGAATTGAAAGACCTAAAAATTTTGTTGCCTCAACATCAGCTAATTGCATATTGTTCATTTTCAATGGAACATGCGATTTCCGATTTGAGATGCAAAAATGCATTGAAACAGTTTTTCTTTCGTTAACAATTAATTTGTTATTATTAAACCAATTTGAAACTTCTGAAATTGTACTATTTACTGCTTCTTTTTGCAAAGAACATTCGTGTCATCAGCAAACAGAACCGTTCTTCCATTTTTAATAGACGAGGGCATATCGTTTACATATAACAGAAAGAGAATAGGACCTAAGATCGAACCTTGCGGGACCCCATGCACAATTGGCAAAGAATTGGAAATATAAGTATGTAATGTCCTTTCCTGCCAGTATGGTATTTCTACTCTTTGAGTCCGATGTTTAAGGTAAGAAGTTATCCAATCTAGGGCAATACCACGAATTCCATACGAAGGTAATTTTGAGAGCAAGATCTTATGGTCAATAACGTCAAAAGCTTTCGAGAGATCTAAGAATATTCCAATGGGTATTTCATTTTGGTCTATTGATGAAGCAATATCTTTGAGAAAAGAAAAAATGGCAGTTTCCGTAGATTTTGATTTTCTAAAACCGTGTTGTGAGTCTGAAAACGCTCTGTTTTTCCTGAGAAAATGATTCCATTCGTAAGTAGAAAAAGCCTTTCTAATATTTTTGAGAAAACTGACAAAAGAGTGCAGTGGAGTTGAGTGCAAGAGTGCAATCTGCAGTGGAGTTGGAAGTTATTGAGTTTGAAAATGATTTTTCTTTAAAATCGCTGTCTTCAAGCTCCAAAAATATTTGAAATCTTGCTCCTTAAGATAAACACCCAATTTTGTCCATGTTGGGAAGCAATGTTGAGCTCTACACATCTCTGTGAGGTTTCTGCTTTCGAGAAAAAAATTATATAAATCAAATAGAGAAATAGATTGACAGATAAAATTTGGACATCTGTATTCTAATGGCAGCCAGTCTCTACATTAAAAACACTTATTGATGACCAAAACGAATACCATCCTTCTCATTTGATTTAATAAATCTGATAAAATGTGTTCTTGTATTACTAATTAATTACTAATGACACTTCATTCTTTTCCTGTGGTACTATCCAATTCAAATTCTTTTTTCTTACACACAGTTTTATCAAAATTGGTTTTATAGTTCCTAGAAATGTATATTTGAAGGCAATAAACAATGTAAGGTTGAAAAGAAAGCTACTTGTATTATTTCTGCCCATGTTTCCTTTGGCAAATTCATTTAAAGAAAACCCAAACAGAATTACGACAGACGTTGGACTTTCTGATGAATTATTTGCAATTCTGAATTCCTAGAAACTGCAAATAAAGTTTCATTAAATAACATTTGAAAAGCAACAATCTCCAGTTCTAAATCGTCACAGCCACCCCATTATTTAGAGTGTTCTAACGAGGATTTTCATTTCCGTTTGTTCCAATTAATATTTTAATTTCCTAAAACCAACTATTGCTGACATTGTGAGTTACAGACGCTGTTAATTTCCATTCTATTTTCGCAAGTGAAGGACTTTCGTAAATATACTTCTCGAACTATGCAGTATTTTGCAGGGTACCTCATTTGCATGCTTTCTTACAATTATTCGATGCATTCGCACAGGAACGTATTCGAAAGAGTTGAATATCGTTGTGGTAATCGCAATAGGTCGTATGTCGTAATCTACCGTAGTTTTCAGGAAGAACTAAAAACATTCCTACCTCTCCATATCTTGACATTCGCTTTCACAAATATAGAAGCTTGCTATTCGGTTTTCCATTAGTCGCTCGTCTTACAACCTATTGCAACTGATGTAGTTCTCTTGACTGGTCACAATGGTGTAATAAACAAAACAAATGTTTTTTTTTTACATACGACCTATTGCGGTTACCCACGACGAATATTGTAATCAGGATTCTAAGGTATAGTTTCAAGAAATAGAGTGAAAACCGATAATGATTCCGAGTGAAAATTTATAAAACTCTAAATCGTTTCAGAACTTTTCTTCTTTTGTTACTTTCGCCCCTCTGATAGTGATAACTCAGCTCGAGCCCTTGGCTGATAGCCACGTCTCGTAGTATATCGAGAGTCTTTGGGGATGGATTGGTGTTGGATCATAAGAGTTTAAAGTTCTTAAAGGAATCACTTCATCATCTATCTAGAATTGATCAAGGCGACCACAACAACAACCGCTCAGAGCAGCTGGCCTCTAGATGCCTATCCAAATAGTACAGCTGCCCATAAGAGTTACTTCATTGATGTCTAAAATCCGTTGCCGTTGGAACTCCAACATAAAATTTCCGTCTAGGAAACTCCAGTTGGGATCTACTGTATACACTAACTCACCCGATCTGTTCTTGTGACGGCAGTTCAAAACATTCAATGCTTCTTAAAATGTTTACAAAACTCCAGGAACTTTTTTTATAATATGAAAAATACGAAGAATTTACACTAAAATAAATTGTTAATGAATACTTCAGTTAAAATGTACTACATTCTCGACACAGGATACCACTTGATGAATGGTTATATTATACCTGTGGCTTGGTGCAAGAAGAGCCAATGTTAGTTTTTAGTGATTTTCTGTTTCTATGGCTAAAGTGTGTTTAAAGCCCCTTCTATTAGTGCAAGAAAGACGAAATTCAAAACTCGATGCTATCTCCTAATTTCACATTGATTTATATTGTCTTACGATTGTATTGTTATTTCGATGGTGTAAGAAAACCATACATTATGTAAAACTTCGAATTATTGACCTTGGTCCTTCTTGCATCAAGACACGGATATATAGGCTATCCCAGGCGTATAGACATTAGTATATGACATTACTTCGTATGGACATCAATAGTTCACAGTAAAAAGGACGTCACATGATGTATTTATGTCTTTATGCGTGGGGTTGCCCACAATTCTCAGAAGCACCGACCAAAATTAATTGTCAAATAAAGATTTAAAATTCAATGCCCGCAGTGAACATCAGAGCACCTAACAAAGTTGTTTCAATCCCCCGCTGATTCGTCGGCTTCCAAACAGGAAGCGATGAAAGGGCAAAGGTAAAAATCCAATCAGAGAGCGGTGGCTTGTCGCGGTCCATCAGCGTTGGCACGCTCGCTTATGCGCGGCTCGCTGAATGTCCACAGCGCGGTGGCCCGAATCGGCATTGGCTATTCGCTCAGATCTCCATCCCGCTCCCGCCACTGTAACACCGTTTACCACGCGTGTGTACTGCGATTATACACCATTAGAGACCCAGTGGTCTCCGTAGATTCGCAGATGCTTGCTGCATCACAATCGTCGACACTGTCGAAGTTTTGTAGTGGAGCATTACGTCTGAATGCAGAAAGCGTTTGGAATATATTTTTTTGTTTTGATTGGTCGGAGTTCGCCTGTATTATAGATGTCGAATTTACGTATGTTTGTGTATGAGTGTTTCCTTAAAATATGGTCAAATACTATGTAAAATTTGTGATCATGTTGATTCGTTTTATTACTTTGTAAAATCGGTTCATACACATCTTGGGTTCAAGTGAACGAACTGTGAAAACGAGAAAAGTCACAAATCTAAATACTGTTCTGGTCTTCTAAATGCAAAGCAATTTACCAATATAATTTTTACTCTGCTATGTGGAAATGACAAACAGATAATCACCTGATGTAAAAAGAGGTTCTATGACCTAGTAATAAATTATCTATTCAGATTATTAATATTAGTTGGACACTCGACCACAAACGCCTCTCTTCATTTACCAACACAACTATGTATCGTAAGGTATGTATTGAATTTATATAGTGTATCATAATACATCTGTTTTTGTATTTAATTTGGTTCAATTCTGATTGAAACAGACTTATTTTTTAATAAATATAAACTTTAATGTAATACATCCAGCAACAGTTTCAAGGTTTCTTTACCTCATCATCAGGCTAGAATACAAATTAATGAAAGTTGATTAACTGAAAAGATTTTTTAAACAATTCTGATTTTTTTCTCTTCAAAAATAATTATTACTTAATATAAACATATGGAGCTTACCTTATGTTCATTTTAAATCACAAACATTAACAATTCCAAGACAAAATAATTTATTATATAAATAATTTATAACCAAGGAAGGGAACCATCCTTGGTTATAATAAAATAAATTTTCCTATATAATGTTCTTGTTTTCATATACAAAATAATTGACCTAAAACGTGTTGTTCTTAAAAACGTATTAAATGATCTTAACGAATTTAAATAAGAAGTGAATTTTGACAACGGACCATTCAAATTATGCCACGATCCACCGGTGGTCCAGGGCCCACTGGTTGTCGACCGCTGATTTAAACGAAATACGTAGCCAAAGAGACGTAAAAAGTGGACGAATATCAATTTATCAATTAAAATGTGCATCTCTAGTAATATAATTTTTATCATAATAGGAGAACAGTAAATATATTGCAAGAGATGTGAATTAGTAGTGTTCTGTTACGAGTGGATAAAATGTGTTTTCTCATCATCGTTGCTGACGTGGTACATATGAACGGACGTTCATTTAGTCATTGTCTTTCTGTGGGTTCGGTTACCAGCACGGATATATATGCTCCGCAAGCAGGGGTACTCGTTATTTGAACCATGTGATACTGATTCATACAGAACGCATGTGAAACGTTTGCGTGGGCTGCATACTACTCTCGTCCCATTCTACGAAATTCAGTCAGTTCTACAAAATCCAGTCACTTTCGCACAACTCATTCGACAACATTCTTGCTGGGAATTCGCGCAGGTGTTAATTTTTAATGAGACTGAGGATTTCCATCACAGGGAATAGTTCATGTCAAGTCAGTAGGGCGCTGCCGGAGCCCGAGGTAACTTCATTGTTTCATGATTATGAGTGAGAGATGCAGATTGACAGTGAAACAGTGTGCAGTTAACGGACAATTGGGGACATTCGGGAATTACTAAATGATATGTATTCACTTCACGATGCTACAAGTAAAATGCTTGTTATCATTTCTCTTTTTTTAGGCGTGGTCCTGTTACAGCGAGGCCCCGACAGCTAGCCGCACATTAATGGTGTAAGTACTTCAATTTATATCAACTCAACTCGTCCTCTAGTTCCTCGTTAATGCCAGGAGGTATGAGAGAGCTTCAGAAAACATCTCCTTGCCTTTCCAGGGAAAATATGAATTAACAACAGGATGGTTTGGTTGACAACCCAAGGGAAAACTCACTGGCCAGCTTGCTCGCTTTCTATGACGCGACTCCGGGTTCGATATCCGGGCAGATTATAGTGTGCGCTTTCCTTGCAGTGTTCCAGTACCTGTTGCTGTGTGACGATAAGAAAATTGTAAATTTCTCAGGTTGAGAGACCAGAATACGGCGTAGAGATTCTATGTGTTAATCCACAACTACCACTTAACCCATGGCGCAAGGCCGGATGCGCTGATAGGGGTAACCCCCAATGTCAGAGATGTTGTGGAGTACAGACAGACAGTTTTGTTTGGCAATTTGGGATATTTATGATTTAGCTATTCCCATCTCGTCGAATGTCAAACTGAAAAAAGCCTTATTCAAATTTTAAACACCACAACTCCAGGTGTACACGTATGCTAACATCCCGTGGCTTATTCTAGCAGTCCATGTCAACCGATAAATAGCTTCACATATTGCAATATATTTTCTCTCAGCTCGTTGGATGAAAATGTACATTTATTGGGTAAGTAACCGACTGAGCCATAGTCTTCTACTCCACTATTCATACTGTTAACTTCTTGGCTATTCTTTGCACGGAGTTTTCGATTATATGCATGACGACGAGTTCATATGGATTCCGTTTATACCACAATTACGCAAATGCGGATATACGTGTACATGAACAACACTGAGCAAGTAATGGACACAACATTTATTGCTCTAATCGTATTACTACCATGAATATTTCCCAAAAGTGTTGAAATTGTTTACGTTACAGACTCAATAAAACATATTATGTTCGCGAATAAATTTTCGTATTTCATAATTGAAAGCCATTTCTACTTATGTGACGTATCACTCACATCTGTGGCGTACTTCACGTAAAAAACTTTGTAGAGCCTTTTTTCTCTTAGGGATTAAACGAAATAAACGAATCTTGGTTTGCGCATATAACAATACTGTACTTTTGTTTTGTTGTATGTAATTTAATGCACGAACACGTAGAATTCAAAAGAAAGCAATACGCTTAAAGCTGGTCGAGGGTATTTAGAACCTGACAACGCTGAAACAACCCGCTATATCATGCTTGCAGGGAAAACATTACAAGAAACACTACAATGAATACTCCGTAACTAAGGACTACGCACGCGTAAAACTGTGTTGCCATTCCGCCTTTCCGAGCGAAACTAGTGCATGTTATGTATAGCGCCGAGCACAACAGGACCGCGACCTCAGTTTGCAGAACATTAGCGTTTCGCGTTTGGCATTACGTAAAGCCACTCCCTCGACGCAAAAATGGCACGAAGCACAACAAAAGCCACGCCCCGTCTCCCCCATGCAGCCGGCGCGCGTTGGAGTCGGGCGGGAAATCGCTTACGCGAATTAATTAACGCTGGGGCGGGCGGCAGCCACCGGCGCGGACATCGGGCGGCCGGCGCGGTGCGATGGCCCGCGCTCACGCCCACACCCACGCCCACGCCCCCGCCCACCCCGTGCGAACGCCCATTCCGGCGACCACCCACCAACGTCGACCACGTCCACGCTCGCGATCCCGCACACACCCACGTCCATGTCTCCATCCACGCCCGTGCGAACAGTCGTTCCTGCGTCCACCCAACACCGCCGGTCAACCACGGTGTCCATGGCCACGCCCACGTCCCCGCACTCACCCGTGCGAATGGGTATTCCTGCGCCCATCCCCACACCCGTCCACCACGTCGTCGACGCCCCCGTTCCCCACATACCCACGTCCTTGCCTGCTATGCACGTGAGAACGGTCCATTTCTTTGCCCTCCCATTACGCCCGTCCACCACGTGATCTACGCCCTCGACCCCGCCACCACCCACGCCCGTGCCGACGACCATTCCTGCGCCCACCCTCCACGTCGTGCATGTCCACACACACGCCTCTGCACACACCCACGCCCACGGCGGTTTGAACAGTCGTTTCTACCCCCACGCCCACACCAACCCCTCCATCCACGCACATACACACATCATTCCTGCGTTCACCCCATACCCGTCCACCACGGCGTCCATGTCCAAGTCCACCTCCCCGCACACACCCACGCCCACGCTTGTTCCGCAACAGCCATTCCCACGCCCACGCCCGTACCCTCGCCTTCACCCACGCCTGTGCAAACAACCATTCTTGCGCATACGCCCACGTCTGCATTCACTGTATAAACCATTTCTGCGCCCATATCCACACACATGGACCCGTCTCCACCCACGCCCATGCAAACAGCCATCTCCATCTACGCCCGTGCGAATAGCCATTCTGCTCTCACGCCCGCACACACGTCCACGTCTCCACGCACGCCCTTGCAAACAGCCATTCCTGCGTCCGCGCCCATATCTGCGCTACCACCCGTTCCATCACCCACGTGCCTATTCGCGATCACCCTTACGATCACCTGCGATCACTCCCGTAAACACTGCCTCCGCACAACTTGCATCCAGTCTGGTTCCCACCCATGCCCCACCCCTGTACCCTCCCTGGCACTCACTCCTGGACCGTCCCTTGCACCCACAGAAGCTCCCGCGTCCACCCGCCGCACGCACGCTCTCATCCCCCGCACCCACCCACGCATCCACTCACACACACATCTGCACCCTCCCACGGACCCACTCCCGCTGCAATGCACGCACCCTTCCATACCTCACCCACTGCCCTGCTCCCGTTCACGCGTGCGTCGCCCGCTTCTGCGCTCGCCCCCGTTCTCTAACGTGCGGACCATGAGATGTATCCGTAAGTAACTTTGTTATTTTGGGACTTAATTTGTTCTATGTATCTGCCGTTATAACATGCGAATGAATTGCCCCTAAGATTCACCAGTAGTGACAAAAGGGGGGAGGCACACGGATGATGGATGAAGAAATGATACTGATGATGGGCATAGTGCAAATTGACGTAAAAGCACTTCAAAAGTGATGGCAATAAATCTAAAAGTAACGTCTACATGCACACTATGATATGCAATCCTGCATAGGTCAGCATATTAACTTTTCCTCTACCGATTTTGCAAATATTATTTAGGTTATAAAATTAATTAAAGACGTGAAGATCTGTGCAAATGCCGGCGCTCACACATACTAGTGGAATGTCGGTGTACTTATTATTTGCAATACTAAAATGGGCATGATAATACTATCAGGAGACATAAACTACCTTCACCTAAAAAAGAAACTGATTTCTCCTTTATATTATAAAGGAGAAATCATCTCCTTTATATTATAAATGAGAAATAATTTCACCTGAAAAAGAAAATAGTACCATCATGCCCATTGTAGTATTTGTAAATAAATATTTTACCATACGAATAGTGTATGTTACATTCCTGGAGATGCCGATGTTTCACCCCAGCTAGAACGTGAGATCCGGCGCTAACCTACACGTCAGCTTGCGGAGGTTTCCCCCTCCTCGCATCTACGCAACAGGGCAGCGGCCCAGCCGAGAAAAGCCCTAAGTTTCCTACTCCCATCGTGTGTGCTAGTGTAGCGCGTGAATGTGAGCATGTATGCGTGTATGTAAGGGAAGAGGGGGATTAAGATGAGGAAGAAAGGAATGTCGGCGGTCCGTGACCGGTTTCTTAGGAACTCCTTCAGCATTCGCATGGTGTTGATCGGTGAAAGCATGGAAAACTACTGATCAGAACAACAGACGATTAGAATTCCCTTCGACCGTGGCTGAATTTGACCTGGCCATTTACCTATTGTCGGAAAATCCACCGCCGTCGGGAATCGAACAGCATTTCTCTTAAGCCACTAATGACTGTAGTATATGACGCGTTCGTAAACAAAATCATCAATCAATTCTTCACCATTTTTTCCTGGTGAAACAAATTAAGAAGAGTTTGCTAAATCTGCAGAGCAGTGGCGGTCAAACTGGACGAAAAGACCACCACTACCAAAAAGGCTTGCCATTGGCGAGAGGAACCAGGAGAGATGGCTCAGTGCATCAACCTGATGTCACTACCGTTCCTCTGACCGGGAGGTCCTAGGTTCGAGCCCCAACGGCGGCAGTATTTTCGACACAAGCTTGTCAACTAGGTCGAATTCAGTCGCTATCTGGAGGAGAATTCTCGCTGCCGGCTGCTCTGATCGGTAGTTACCCTATCTTCTCCTCTTACATCCACACGTACACTAACCTGCACTACCACACGTGCCGGGTGCCGGGAGACCTGTCGGGAACTTACAGCTTATCTCGGCTTGGGCGGTGCCTCGCTGGTGGGAGATAGCTAGTTGAGGGGGAAAATTCCGCTAGTCGACGGTAGGTCGGCGCCAGATCTCGCCATCCAGCGGATAAAAGACCATCGCCACCTCCCGAGAAAAAACACGCACTACACTAACGGGACTTGAGGCGTCTGGAAACACGAATCAATCTATCAATCAATTGGCGAGAGGAGGTCCACCGTCCCACAGCCAAGAGCCGCAGCGGGCGCGGCGAAGCGGAAACACGCTGGCGGCGCCAGCGCAGGACAGAGGGGGCACACAACCCCTCTTTTCCCCTCGGCACAGTGGTGCAGTGAGGCGAAGGCTACACTGCTGACAAGCGGCGCGCTCGGCGCTCGCGCCAGCACTGTGATTTTTTCCGTGAGCGATAACCGAGCTCAAAGATTTTTTAAAGAGATTGTATAACGGCCTAGCTTTTCATTTGGGACACCTGATATATTGGCAAATTAACACATTTTGGTATTCAGTTAGTAACAATCTAGTTCGAAACAGTCCATAATTTGCTCGAAAATCGTTAATTTTAAGTGGAAAATTAATAATAATGAAAATAGATTACAAGATAATTGAATAATTCCAGTTCAATAAAAAGTAACTTTGTACACCTAGACGAAACGGCCTTGAATTTGTTCATCGGCACATTTTGTTGCTTGGAAACCTTCCTAGCGGCTAGTTCCCGAGCGAATAAATGTGCTGGGAATTTCAAATTCAGCGCCATTTCTTCTTTCGTTTTTCCCTTCAAGCTTTTTCCTTTGAGGAGATATAGTACGCATTTTTAGTCTTTTGGGAATGACCATCCGTAAGCAGTGGTTTTTTAATTCACGAAAACGTAAACATTGTGCTAAGTCAAATAAAGCGAGGTTAAAGACTATTTCAGTTTCTTCTTCATTTGACAGTTTTGAGGGACAGTGATTTGAATCGGTCTTTGGTATATCTGGATTAGATACGTGAGTATTGCAGCAGTTTCTGAACATCTGTTGCAGGAGACAATGATGTAATTTGTTTGCCCTTGCTGTTGATAAAGAACGTCGTTATACATTTCCTTATTTCATTAATATTCATTAATTAAACTTGTGTTTCTCTTCGAACAACGTAAGTTTGCTTTCCAATAATACTTAGAAATCTGCTTATCGATTCGTCTCATCACAAACACGACTATTCGTCGATCATCGACACACGGGATTCCCTCATACAAAAAACTTCTGTCATACGACACAGCCTTTACTGTTCTTTGAAGAAAATAAATAGAATCAAATGAACTAAACTCCCGCGCAGTGACGAAGCGTATCTCAACCAAATCAGCAAAATGTCTCAAGAATCATCTTCTTTTGATCTTAATTTCTGCAGAGTAAACTGGTGTCTTTTTACTTCCAAAATGACTCATTCTGCATTCCATTAATATTGTTGACGATACTTGTTCAACTCTACAGAACCCTGTAACACGTCACACAGAGTTTTAAACTGTTTTGACATGAAATAAATAAATAGTGTACAACACTATCCAGGAACCGAAAGATGGAAAAATGTCTTAATATTTGTTTACAATTTCAATTTTTTATAGAAGAATGGAATAAAAACAATATGCAAGCAAACGAGAGGTAGAGAAACCAAAGTTGAAGAGTATGGGTCTCTTAAAGAGTAAGAAAATGAAACATAATAAATGAATGGAAATATGTGTCATGACAAAGATCGTGGAAGAAAAGAAGACAAAAACGAAGGAGAGTATGACGAAACAGACGAAGAAAACTACAAAATGTATAAATGAATGTATGGTGCTTGCATAACGTTCCAATTGAAGCACATCTGAATGCACGCTAATAGAATTTCATACTAGAATATTTGCCATGTAATGAAACGACCAGAATAATTCGAGTACAAGGTGTGATTGCACATGTAAGAGCCAATGTTCTGCGAGAATTACCCGAATATTTCGTTTATACGCTATGCTTAGTAACTGGAGCAAAAATAAAAACTTTTGGATTTCCTTTATCTCCGATGGTCAAGTTGTTTCCGCACTTATTTTAAGCAGTGCCATTGCAAAAGCAATAACCTTACTGTTTAATTTCATGATATCCAGTTTTCGCTCTGATTTCAATAATTTTATAAAGATTTTACATTTTATCTTACAAATATTAAAGTACAACAATATACGTTGAGAACAAAACTTTCGGAAAATTTTGATTATAAAGCAGGAATTAAAAGTATTAAGGTTATTCAAGGTGTTAATACGCACGATCATTTTTTATAGTGCTTAAGCAGTAAAATTATATGAACTCACGTTAAGAACTCACGTTTTTAAAACATATTTATTTTAAAATTTATATGTTACAAAGAATTATGTTATTGTTACAAAGAAAGAATAAGCATTAAAACGAATACTTCCCTGAGAGAAATAAAATATTTTAGACACTATTAGAGATACAATACATTCCATTAGAACGGGAGTCTGTACATTGCGCGAAGAATCATGTGGGGTGCAGAAGGCGCCGACACCCTGACAAATGTTGGCCAGTCGAAGGCGAGCAGGCTCGATGCCGCGCAGTGCAGAGCAAGCATAACCATATTGTTTACAAAACGATTCACGACCCTTCACGGAACAATTACTCTGTCCGTTTTCTGACGAAAAAACAAAGCTAATAAAATAGCTATGTGCGACTACTCCAGAGACGAGAAGTAAATCAACAGAACAAACTGGGAGAATGGAGGAGAACCCATTCCGAAGCATGAAGTGATAAACTTCTTAACATCATTAGGCCGATAAACAACAAATACCTAGAAACCGAAAATATACGTAGTATTAAACGTCAAAATATGTATATAAATATATAATGAAAACATTAAGAATATATACAAATATGTAAAAGGGGATATAATATGTAATATTAAAATACACTGATTATAATACACATTTACATAATATGAAATTACATTTATGAAAAAATTCCCAATTTTTTTTAAATTACACAAAACTTTTAAAAATTATTTGGAGAGCCGAAGTTGATGATATCTTTGCACCATACGACTTTTTTACCATCAGTAATAAAAGCTTCATCTACTACTATCCAGGACCGCAGTTTTGCGGCCAGACTAGGTGCAATAGAGGACATCATACAAACTGGCAATATCTACGACCAGCAAGCAATAACTGCAGCGTGCAGCACTTTCATCAATGTGTTACATGTTGGTGATCGCCAGTTTCTCGGAAATTAAGGTAAAGTTCACGAAACGCGGCTTCAGTGATACTTTTCACACCTTTAGGTGAAAATGATTTCAGTCGCTGACGCGCACTTCCCGCAACTAAGATAACAGAAGTAGGCGCACTGGACTATACGTTGACAGATGCTGACTTGACGCGTAGACAGCTGCTGATTTCTTTGAAAATACTTCTTCTCATAGAAAATATCTAATAAAATTGAATAAAATTGCTAGAATAAAAAAACATTTTGCGGAAATAGCAAAATATGTGGAATATGTAATATACTACTAAATATGTAAAAATATGTAACGAAAAAACTAATATTGTGTTAGAACGGTGACGATTCACCATGAATACAAATTGAGAACAGTAAGTAGAAAGACAAAAATATGTAATCACATAAAAATCCTGTCTCTACTAATAACCAACCGAGTCTGTCATTTCTTGCAGCTCCTCCGATCAACCTAGGCATTTTGGGCCCAACCAGGCCGAGAGGAGTCGCTGATGCCGGTAGAGGCGGATCCGACGTAAACGGCCCTTACGTGGCGAGGCGCCTTGTAACGTAGCGCTGCTCTCCGCCCAGCCCCGCCCACTCCAACCCGCCCCAGCTCATCGCCGGAGAGTGACGATCCCTCAACAATAGGCGCCAGGTGGCGCCGACAGGGTGTCCTCTCTCTCTGCTGCCGCCCTCGGCCCCTTTTCCCGCCACGCTCCAACCTCCCTCCCGTCCCTTTCCCGAATAGAGCCGCACCGCAGGCCTAGCGCTTTGGACGACGCAGCGCGGAGGAAAGCGCGGGGGCTATGTACTAAGTGTTCACCGTAGGGGCGTTACTGAGCGGAAAGTCTCGAAGGGGTACGATCAGAGTGCACCCGGGTGCTACCGAGGTCGCGCTGGGTTACACTCGACCGTTTACGACTGAATATTTTAAACAATCACAGGGGGCAGCACTGTTGCACGGCGTCTGAGAAGTTCTGGCGTACACGGGCGATGTTCCAAGACGGCAGAAGTGTATCAAATGATTTCGAAATATTTGGTTGATTCATTATTTAATACTATTAATCCTTTCGTGTCTCCGGGTGCGTCAACTAAGATAATTCGTCCCGTGAGTGAAGTGCTTATTTTTTCCCCACTGGATGATGAGGTTCCCCCACTGGATGATGAGGTACGGCACACTACACGTCGATCTTAAGTTTTTTCGCAACCAGATTTCTCCCACCAGCGGAGCACCGCTTCTGCCGGGACAAGCTCTAAGCTTCCGACTGTTCTCCCGTCATGCATAGTAGTGGAGTGAATGTACGTTTAATTGTGTGTAAATAAGGGTGGAAAAGGAAAAAGCAAGGAAAAATCGCGCGCGGTCCGTGGCCCGTTTGTTAATTGTGTACTGCTTCAGCATTCGCCTGGTATTGGTCGGAGAAACCACGGAAAACTACCGGTCAGAGGAGCCGACTGGTAGAATTCCCCTCCAGCCAGCGGCTGAATTCGATCTAGCTAGTGTCCAAAATCCCGCCACCGTTGGGAGTCGAACACTAGGACCTCGCAGTCATAGGTAATGCTGTGACAGCAATCAATGCCCTGAGTCATCTAAGCCGGACCAGGAAGACCCGGGTTGGTTCGCACCAGCTGGAAATTTTTGAATTTTTTTGCGTAACTCCGATTTAATTTTGAGAAGTTTGATAGTTTCAAAAGAAAACATTTTTATTTGGCTAACTTATGGCATTTTTTATTCGTGAATGGCTGTCAAACTTTTTATAGTTGTGGGAAGTCAGCGAGTCAAGATGTAACAATCAACCTCCCTTGTTAAAAATCCAGTTGTCACAGGGCATAGGTAATATGGTCGACACAGTGCTACCATACTAAATTGGAATGATAAATTAATGTTCTATTGAAATATTTTTTAACATTTAACTTATTACTGACTAGTTCATTAAAATTATTACTGACTAGATTATTAAATGTAAAATATGCTTAACATAAATGAAAAATACATTAGGTTAATTAACTCGTCAAATAGGGTAATATTCTGAACAATTTTGTTATGGATGATATCAATTAATAAATAATTTCACTTATCTCCCAATTAATATATTCTATATTATTTCTTTAAAACAGATATATAATATCCCAATTTTTAAGAAGATAGACAATACCACGTCCGATAGCTACAAGAGCGAAGAAAAATATTGTCGGTACTTCTAGAATTTCAAAGATTAATTTGTCAGTGGCTGGAGATCTCTTTGCAGAAAACGCATTTTCTTTTATTTCAGACACGCCGGTTCCTTTGAAGAAACAAGGAAAGACGGGAATGTGCTGGAGTCAGGCTCCGGAAGAACGAAAGCGAAAGAATATAAAATATGTAAGCTAAGTAGCGTGTCTATCATGGCACTCCGGAACAGTCCATGTAAAATATGCAGCGGAGTTCTCGGATACAGCAAATTTCTCTTTAGTCGGTGTCTGAAGAGTGACCCAGGTCAGAATCCATTCCATGTTTGAAGGTCTCTCTCACGTAAAGTAAAAAGTGGGTGGGTGGAATAAAGATTTTTCAGAAAGTGAGAAAATGCATTCTATTTTAATTCAGAGAGTACCTAAGAATGAGAATAAAATGCGACTTTAAAGTAGCCAAAGACAAATCAAAGAGAAAAACAACCATATTCATTATACCATATTATTGGAGTCACTCTTTTCAGCTAGTCTAAATTTATGAAATATCGATATGAAACAGATAAGACCCAATAATCCTCACATCGGCATTTTCCTTTGAACAGGTCGAATAGAACACGTAGAAGATATGATTGCTCCACTAATTTACTATCTTGCGAATAAGAACCTGGTATGTCTACGAGTCTCATGATTTTCTTCGTATAATAAGATTCCGACGAAAAATATTGTTAATGCTAGACACAGTGTTTGTAAAAGTATGTGCCTCTGTCCGTCTTTATGTTTCCCCCTATCCCTCTCCCTCGCCATTTCTCTCTCTCTCTCTGGATGTGTATCTATGTGTGTCTCTCTGGATGTCTGTCTCTCTTTGTATATCTCTTTCTTTCTCGCTATATCTCTCTCCCTTTTTCTTTCTCTGTGGATGTTTGCCTGTCTCTCTATATATGTGTATGGCTCTGAATATCAGCCTGCCTCTCACTCACTCACTTTCTCTTTTTCTCTTTTTCACTCTCTCTCGATTGCCTGTGTAAATTTTCCATTTTTGCAAAAAACATTGTTGTCACGAACTTCTTTAAATTCTGTTTTGTTTTTTCGTAGTAACGTTCTCTATCCATTCGAACTGACGTCTAATTGTTATATTTACCCCAAATGAAAGGTACACGCTTGCTTAACTTTGTTTATTCTCTTATTATCTCATATACACACATACAATCAAAGTATAGGGGACTTCTTGCTGGTGCGTGGCTAGGCACAAGTACTGTCTCTCACGCCTCCCAGCGTGGCTCCACGGCGTGCTCTTCCGACACGCCGTCTCGCCGTGTGTCGCCCTGTCCCGCACGACTCCTGGTGCGGCCTCTCTGCGTGCGCTCACTCTCTGCTGCGCTGCCTCTTTGCTGTGGCTCGGTGACTCTCTGTGACTCTGTGACTGTGACTCCGTTACTGCCGTGGCCGCCACCTGCTCCCGCCTAAATAGGGGCGGCGCGGCCCTGGTTAACCTCGCCTCGAGGCTTACCCGCTCGCTGGCCAGCGTTCTTCGCCAGCGGGTTCCGTGGCGCGCGGCGGATAGCTGCGCGCGCGAGCGTCAAATGCTGACCACAGCACTAATGTAGAGTAATTCTCCGCTAAGCTAGTCAGTCGTCGTCATTCCTAGTCAACTATTGCCATTTCTCCCTTCGGCCAGGGGCTCGGCGCCGCTAGAGCTCCGGTGTTCTCAGATGATCACCCATCCAGGAAACAACGGTGTTTCGAGTTGTTTACTTTCGTGACTTCATTGAGCATGGTCAAGCAATTTGGCAACCGACGCTGGCGAACATTTTACAACTGACCAATATGTTGAGAAAATACAACGTGCCGCTCAAAACACAAACATAGTTTCCTCTCTGCTCTTCTAGAAGAACAGATCAAAACTGTGCAAAGAAATTAGACACGTAACTAACCAATTACAACTGCATCTGAGAGAGACACAATCTACGCTATTTGACATAAATTTCCTCTCAGAAATTATTTACCCGGCATGTTTTCACCAAGACGTTGCTGTGTAAGAAGCACTCGCTATCAATCTTACAAAACATATTATTTTACTTTCTTCGCTGTGCCCAATAGTTTCAGAGTCCGTTTGTGGCCAAAATTAACAGGAATTCTTAATAAATTCTCAGGAATGTAATAAGTGGAAATGCATCACAGACGTTATAAAAACAAAACCACACAAAATTCTCAAGAAAAATAAAATTTACTATAATTTAATTTTTTAGGTAAAATGTTGAATAAATATTATTATTCTTACTACTACTAATAATAATAAACTAGAAGGTGAATGAATGATGGCGAAAAGTGATGGCGGATTTCTTGAATCATCCCTTATGACCAAGGTAAACCACGAAAATCCCGGTCAGGATGGCAAGCCAGGGGATCGAACCCAGAACTCCCGACTGCCAAGTCAGCGCGCTACGCACTGACTCACTGCCCCCGGCGAAAACAAGTGTTCGTGATTTTAAGTCGCTGCCCTGCTGAAAGTTCTAACCTTTCTCTTCGAACATTTCTCTTACCCAAACCAAAACGTCCACATGTATATTCTTCGGTGTGAGGATCTCTTACCACTATTTTGGCATTGAAGGCACCTTTAACAAAATTCTTCTCAGTTTCTCTCTACTGGTTTAGTGTGATGTCTAGTACGTCGTCAAAATTCTCTAATTCCCCTGTTGAGCTAGATGCTGTTGGCGCGTATACCTAAATATTTGTTATTTTTACTTTCCCTATTGTCAGCATAAGTACTGTTATTCTCTCAGATATACCTACTAATTCCTCAATTGAATTTTGAGGCTCTTATTAATCAAAAAAACACTACGCCCTTTTAACCTTTTTTGCATTTATGAACGAGAAAATATCGTCTGGGCCGCGTGCGTTGTATGGTGTTCTTATTTTTTCTAGTTTTTTGTAAGATCTTACACTTCTTGTTCTTGCTGTGTAATTGAGTTTCCATAAATTTGCAGTTTCAGAAAACCAATTTTTACTCTGTTTCCATTGTGACGTTCCGTTTTTGAACTTTTTCTGATTGCAATTTGTATACGTCTCTCATTTCTTGTCCAGTGGCGAAGCGTGTGGTTAATATTTGGATAAGCTGAGTCACGAACATATTGTAAAAACACATATTTGTACTTAATTTGTGAAATATTGAATATTTCGAAGATAGAGATCAAAAGACTACAAATTTAATAATAATAATAATAATAATAATAATAATAATAATAATAATAGTAATTATTATCATTATTATTATTTCAATCATGCAACAATACTCAGATAAAGAATAAGCGTACTGCAGAATTGAAAAAAAAATTGTAAATGGTTATGCTTATTTATAATTGATGAATACCCCTTGTTTGTACAGTTTTTTGTAAATTAATTCCAAATGTCTGCTTTTCTTCAGAAAAAATTCAACTCTTTCTTTGAACATAGCATCTTGCGAACACTTACACGAAATTTTCTTTTCGATTAAAATAGTACCCAAGTTGAAGAGTCTGTTATTTGACTTAGAATTACATTAATGAGTTTTAATTATTTCAGAGTGTTCATTGTCAATGAGACACAGCGACATGCAGTTGCAGGTCAACGACATTTCACACGAAAACGTTGTTCAAGTCAACTTACGAAATGAAATTACACTGATCAGATTCTGTATGATCTTTCCAGAACACAATACTACTGGGGGATTCACACGCCGCGATCCCAAACCATAAATGCTTAAAATCAACGTTTTTTAAATGATCTTGTTTTATTAAAAGTTAACCCAATGCTAAATGATGTGGGAGAAAAAAGTGAACATTCTCAATGTTGTACTTAATGAATTAGCGACACAGGAAGTATAATACTGACATTTGGAATGAATGTTTTACTTTTATTAGTAGCAACGCCATCTACACTAAGTGTAGATGGCATTGTTAGTAGTAATATTTGATGTTGCTCAATGACCTCTAGTGGACATTTCCGGAAGTTCCACGCAAGCTTGTGGTGAAGAGAGCGCCTGCCGGCAGGAGGGTAAATTACTTAGCCAGTTGTAAGGCCGGCCTACCCTTCTGGCCGAATAATCGGGCCAACTTCTCAATGCGCATGCGCGCTCACTTCCCCGCACCCCGTCCCTTGCCAACAAACTCTCTTCCAGTGGTAAGCGGAACTGCCTGAGCCTCACTCCCCACCCTGACCGATGCACCGGGCGGCGACAAAGACACTTCGCATTGAATGCGCATAAGAACAGAAACATTAATTTGGTGCGCATATGTTCGGTGTACATTGGCTAAAATAACATTATAAATTGACAATTTTCTTTTTTTAGTGAATATATATTTCCGCCTTCTTCAAGATTGTTAGGGATAGCTCAGCTTACTCTGCCTACCCTGACGCTTCGCCACTGTTCTTGTCATGTCGTCTTCAATAAAACAGTCATAACCTTGCAGTTTGTGTTTCTGATTTATTACCGTATTATTATTTTATTTTCAGTGTTGCCCAATCAAATTCGTAAAATTCCTCTTTCATGATGAATTAATATTTGACATATTAGCTCTTACTTAGGTAAGTGATGCAAATATGGCCAGTGCAGGTAATATGGCCAAATAGCAGCTATGTTGATCGTGAAAAAGAAAAATAATGTTTATTGTAACAAAACAAAGATATATAATGAATTAGTTTACGTTTGCATTGTATACATTATAAAAATATTTAATACGCCTGTAAAAAGTAATGTACTTCAGCTTCCGGGTCAATGACCCCCTATCTCTATCAGGATTTTGTTCAGTTTCCCTGATCCATTGAGCAAATGCTGAGATGGCCCCTTGTTTTGCTTCTGGACGTAAATGTAGCTTCACTGTGCGCACGTTTTGTTGAGCACTCCTTTTGCTTGTAGTTCATTTACAGTTTAAATTTATTTTCTATAACTGTGGAACAAACATTTTTCAAATATTTTTATTTTTCTAAAATAATTATTTTCTAAATTCATTTTTTCGTTTTCTAGTTTCGTGTCGTTTATTCTGGCCCTCAAGAAAATGTGCGCAGATAAATCTCTTTCCCCATACGTCACATACAGTTTTTACTGTTTTTTGACAAATAATAAAATAAAAAAATAAATAAAAATAAATGTTGTGAGCTGAAACTGTTTACCATAGTGCTAGCATGCTGCCTGTGAGAGCGTAAGAAGCGCGTTAACCTCATACCAGGCTTATTGACTCATGTATTCGCACTCTGGAGCTTCCATTGTCGAGAACGATCTGAAGGCGCTTTGTACTTATAACTTCTTTCCTGATAAGTTTATCATTAGTTATACTTAAAGCATGATTTATTAGTTTGACAATATACATAAAGGTTTAGCGTATTCAATGAGCAACGTAATCAGATTAATGCCGTTAGATTTGCCCAATATTTTACCAGCGTGGGAAAGATTTTATGACTTGTTGTTTTGCTGTCAATATGGCCAAGGGACAAACATTACCATATCTTACGGGCACATTACCAGATCTTACGGCCATTTTAACTTCAAGTATTTGATACACTGATGTTTTTGTTTTATTTTCTAGAAAATGAAACCAGCGAATAAAAGGGGTGTTTGGAACCAAACCAATATGGAAAACAAAGGCAGCAACCAATTCTAGCACTGATGTTATAAAAAAGGATTTATTTTCTACTCATACATCAGACGACTTCCAATATAATCCATCAACTTCCAGACAAAATAATAAACTAGATCGTCCGGCAAAAAAAAAAAGAATAAAGATAATTCTGACAAGAAGACACACATTTCCATGAATAAAAACCCCACAAAAGAAGTAAGCACTGGAAGAAAAAAATCCTACAGAGAAAAGTGGGGAAAGCTGGTATGTCATGTTGTCTGTGATGAGGCAGTTGATATGGACTGTGTGTGCGGGAAATATGTACAGGAAGAATGTGTAAGCCTAACTATTAAAGACAAAGAACCTTCATTTGTCCCAATGTCATACTGATTAAACTATTTTTTTATTTTTGTAAGTTTTCAATCAATTACTAATGTTTTAAATTTTGTGTAATAAGGCTCTTTGTAGAAAATACTTTAAGAGGGTAATTCATATTTTATATTGGCACAGCTAGCCCTAGTTCCATGACCATGCTACAAGAAACCACTTAACCTGACAGTGGTCATAACAACTGCATGTGGACATATTGCCTACAAATTACAATATTTTTCTAAAATAACAAAAACATATTCCTGAATTTTTTTGTGATATAGTTATTTCAACTTGAAGCAAAAGTGTTATACTGCATCATGGTGCTATTAATTTGGCCAAATGTTGAAATATATACCCTTCACAATTTGACGCGCTTAACGTGGCTAGATTACCTTCACATACCTTATGTGCTCTTTAATACTTCTGCATCCAATACGTCTACTGAATTTATACATTTAAATTACTCTCATCTGTAATCTAATCATCTTTTTTCGTAATAACGTTCTCTATCCATTCGAACTGACGTCTAATGTAGAGTAATTCTCTACATTCTTTTTTACTTTCTGGCACTTATATCGTAATGAGAGGAAGTTATGTAATCGTGCCAGAAAACGGCAAATTTTTGGCAGAAAAACTCTTATTGCCGGATCCTGCTGACGAAAAAGTGAATAAATCCTGCCGCTCTATATTACTTCCACTAAAACGTGGTGAAACCAGAACCCATACCGAAAAATCTATTGACGACAAAACGTCTGGATGTCTGGTCTGACTGTGGTCAACGTCAGCTCCTAAACCATTCAGCCGGTTTTCTCGAAAATTGGTATTCATTTATTTATTTATTTAGTCAAAAAAACAGTAAAAACTGTATATGACGTGTGGGGAAAGAAATTTATCAGCGCACATTTTCTTGAGGGCCAGAATTAAAAAAAAAAAAAACGAAAACGAAATAATTAATTTAGAAAATAATTATTTTAGAAAAATAAAGATATTTGAAAAATGTTTTTTCCCGAGTTCTAGAAAATCAATTTCAACTGTAAATGAACTACAAGCAAAAGGAGTGCTCAACAAAACGTGCGCACAGTGAAGCTACATTTACGTCCAGAAGCAAAACAAGGGGCCATCTCAGCATTTGCTCTATGGATCAGGGAAACTAGACAAAAACCTGATCGAGATGGGGGTCATTGACCCGGAAGCTGAAGTACATTACTTGTTACAGGCGTATTAAATATTTTTTTTAAATGTATACAATGCAAACATAAACTAATTCATTATATATCTTTGTTTTGTTACATTATTTTTCTTTTTCACGATCAGTATAGTCTCTAATTGTATACAAACAGTTTTGCAGCAGAAAAGATTTTACTTTTAACTTAAATTTGTATACCGACTTTAATTGTTTTATGTCATCTGGCAATGCGTTGTAAAGTAACGTACATGTATTGTATGTTGATTTCTTGTACTGAGCTGTTGATACTGACACTTGATGCACGTGATTTCTACGGCGTGTGTTGTAATTATAAATATAAATATTGCATGAAAATATGTTCCCTCCGTTAAGTAGGTCATTTTTGACAAATATTACAGATTCGTAAATAAATAGACAAGGCTATGGTAGGATTCCCAGCTCAGTGAAAAGAGGCTTGCAGGAATCACGTGGAAGGCATTTTTTCATTATTCGAATAATTTTCTTTTGCAATCTGAAGGTCTGAATACTACAGGATGAGCTTCCCCAGAATATTATGCCATATCTCAGGCGGGAATGCACATTTGCAAAATAAACGCAACGAGCTGCATGAAGGCTGACAGAATTTGAAAGAATTCTGAATGCATAGCATAATGAACTTAATTTAGTGTTTAATTCTGTTATATGTACATTCCATTTGAGGTTTGATTGAATTGAAAGACCTAAAAATTTTGTTGCCTCAACATCAGCTAATTGCATATTGTTCATTTTCAATGGAACATGCGATTTCCGATTTGAGATGCAAAAATGCATTGAAACAGTTTTTCTTTCGTTAACAATTAATTTGTTATTATTAGACCAATTTGAAACTTCTGAAATTGTACTATTTACTGCTTCTTTTTTGCAAAGAACATTCGTGTCATCAGCAAACAGAACCGTTCTTCCATTTTTAATAGACGAGGGCATATCGTTTACATATAACAGAAAGAGAATAGGACCTAAGATCGAACCTTGCGGGACCCCATGCACAATTGGCAAAGAATTGGAAATATAAGTATGTAATGTCCTTTCCTGCCAGTATGGTATTTCTACTCTTTGAGTCCGATGTTTAAGGTAAGAAGTTATCCAATCTCGGGCAATACCACGAATTCCATACGAAGGTAATTCCTCGATCGATCTGAACGAACTCAAGATTCTGGGAGTTTCAGATGAATATTTTGATTTTTGAAGGTACATGAAGCCTCAAAAACTTTAAATTTTTCTTCAAAAATGGAACCAAACGTTTTCATTAAACTTTGTCCTCCAATATCGTTAAGGACGCTTAACAGAATCCTATAGGTTTCATGTTCGTTGAAATCCCTTTTTTTTTTTTTTGAAAATTGCTGAAGTACAATTTTTGGAGGCATCTTCTTGCAACTACAATATTGAAGGTAGAGATTTTTCTCCTTATTAAAACCTGTCCTTTGTTTACTGCGGTATTTTGAGAAAAAAAATGTTTAAAAAAATGTAAAATTGCATACATTTCTCGCAAAAATACAGGAAAACGATTCATATTTTCAAAACCTTGTTTTTTCTCAAAATTTGCAGCATTTTTTTCTTTAAATGTTATCCTTATATGTATTAAGGGACGGTAACATTTATGGTGCTAGTGTCATTTTCGGCGAACGCTAGATATTTTCGAAAATGGCAAAAAGATAACATTTCAAAACTACAAAATTGGAGATTGACGTTTTTGCCTTAAACAAATTCTGTCAGCTCTTTAAAACACACAATGTACATTTTTTTGAAAAAACTAGTAACTTTCGCGTTATTTGTGCTTGAATTTTATATATTTTCTTTAAAAAATTATTTTTTGAAAATCCCTCGAAATTTTATCTTTAAATTTTTTTTCTACGAATAGAAGTGACGCTTAAACGATTGGGATGGGCCTCATTTTTGTTGAACTCTCTGAATTTTCGACAATTGGAAATTTTAAAATATTGCGAGAAAGTATGTGCTGTTGTGCACCACTAGTTTTGTCTTCTGTTTCGCTTTGCAACACGTACAGTCACGGTTAATGTAACATTTTTTAGGAACTGTGGATTGAGTTACACGTTTTAACTAATTGCTGTGAAAATACACACGGAGAAGAAAATAATTATTCTCAATGAAAAAATGTAAACACAAAAACTCATAACACTTTTTTCATTTCGCCTTGGCTGGACTGCGCGCTCATCGGCGCGCTAACCGATCAGCGAAATACGGAATTAACAAACTGAAGAATTGCATTTTGGCCACAGAATGTCATAGTGTTCACCTAACCTTGCCGTTAATCACGCACTCGGTAGAGAGCTCGTAAAACACACAATATCACATTTTAAGTAGTGTCCTGTCACACACACGCATTCTACTTCTCTTTCATCCTCCGCACCTCTTCTAGGCTTAAATACATTATCGGCTTTCTTACTCCTTGCTCTACCTCTCTCATTATTCATCCCTCTCCACCTGTTGCCCCAACTGCTCCCCTCGTCACGGTGGGACGCGATACTTCTTTCGACCACACCCCCAGTGTAAAATGAAATAAATATGTAGTCTGTCAGCTTCTGCAGAAAAACATCTGTGTTCTCGTAGTTACACGTAAAATATTCTCATAATGCATTATCTTCAGTCTTTCTCAAATAAAACTGCATTAATTGCGAATAAAACTGCAACAGGTAATATTACAGTATTACAGAAACGTCAAATAGATATTTTACTGACATACCTGGAATGGGAAACCCAAAGGCAACGGGTAGGTTGACGCAAGATCTCACGCGCTAGCAGGGATGAGGAACA
Source organism: Acheta domesticus (assembly GCA_031308135.1). NCBI lineage: Eukaryota > Metazoa > Arthropoda > Insecta > Orthoptera > Gryllidae > Acheta > Acheta domesticus. The sequence goes on along the minus strand of JAHLJT010008446.1, from coordinate 71,174,448 downwards.
TCTGCACGTCTCCGCTGTAGCATGCACTACACTCAAAGGACTATGTTGCGGTTTTAGGACTATAGTGCTATTTTTGTAACTCTGCTCCTCAAGCACCGGCTACGATGGAATATCACATGGGATATCTGGCAGCACGACTGAGAACGTTGCGAAAAAACCGTGACATATTCCATCGTGAAGACGGGCCTTGAGGGCAAAGTTAGAAAAATCGCTGACCAAAGGCATTGACGCGCCCGGATATTCAAAATACTCACTCCGAGAAAGCAGAGTATTATTTCCCTGTAGCAGGTCGCCAACCTCCCCAAACGAATACGGGGCTGGAAGACGAGCGAATAGCTGGAGCGTCGAACATCAAAGGCGTCATTTCGCAGCGAACCCCTGATTCGCATTAATGCGCAAGAGCGACGCACAATCCCCGTTGCCTCTAGGCGCGTTATGAGCTCCTCGAGATTCCGACTGCCGGAAGGTCTCATGCGAAGGAAATTCCCCTGCTGAGATGGAACTTCAAGCAACATTCGGAAAGCGAGGAAATTATAAGAACTTCGAGTACGGTGTCAACGCTTGTTTCGTGAAATTTTTCCATGATTCGTGCGATTGATTGATTATTTTGTGTTTTCTGATGCTTTTATATTCATTTGTGCAGTAAGTGTAGTGCATATAATAATTAGGATTAATCTGATACAAAAACAATAGTGACTAATGTGTTACACATTAAGAAGTGTTACTTATTGATTTCCAAAATTTAAAAAATAGCAAATAATAGGAAATATATTCTATGACCATATAGCAGGAACTCAAAATGTTACAGTATTTGGACATAGCAGAAAATAAAAAATGAAGAAAATACTGTTCGGACTCTAGACTCTAAGGAGTCTCACTATAATCCGCTCCTTGTTCACAATCAAAATTCGTAGGCATCAAGCTGCAACACTTTAGCCTCATCAATGTATCGTATTAGCCCCATCAGGTGGGGATAATTTGATACACACTTTTGAATTGCATACATTGTGTACATATGTGTATGATTCTACTGTAATTCTGTTTTTATTAAGTCAGGCACGCGATGCACGTGCGAGGCTTGTAACCAGCACTCGGCCAGCCAGTAGTACCAACGGAACATTCGTTCCCGGATTTCAAGGCACCATAAAATGTCAAAGAATACAAAAAACTTTAACAATTTCTCAAAACTCTTGCATTGCTGTGATAACACAAAATGAAAGGCACACTAACTAGGCGAGGCTGCATGACTGATATAATAAGAAAATGTAATGAGTATAAAACATTGCAGAATGTATTGAAGCCTACGAGGCACACATGCCTAGATTTTTCAAACAAGACTGCGCTCATAGTACAACTGTTCCTCCTTATTACACATCTGTCTAGTAGGGGGTCTCAATGCACACACAAAAAATGCCCTTCGCTGATGGCAATGCTGCACGGCAAAGTTTTTTGAGCACTCCCGTGACCAGCGATAAGCCGCCTGCCACACTCCCCGTAGCGTCCTCGATACGCACTCTCCGCCGGCCCCGCCTTTCTCTGTCCACTGCGCCCCGAAATGTCACCGGGCGAGTGGAAGGGGGGCCAGCCGGGCGGGCGGACGGTGAGGAAAGAGGGGCGGCGACGGTGGTGGTGATGGTGGCGGCAGCGGCGCCGGCCCCGGCGGCGGCGGCGTTGGCGATTACGTCGACGCCGACGTCGTCATCGTCGTCGTCGTCGCCGGCGGCGGCGGCGTGGCTGAAGCCGCGTGACGGAAGAGGACGTTCCATGCGTAGAGGTGCGGGGGAACAATGATTGATTATTTTTTTAATTAATTAAGTAATTTAATTTTTTAAAGTGGGACGCGCGAATTTTGTGTTCGCACCCCCATAACACACTGGTGCAGCATGGAACTCCCATAATTTGGCGGGAAGACCACAAATAGTGCCCAGGTGGGCGAAAGTCACTGCAACTTTATCCGCGCCGAGAAAAATGTGCTATCACGATGAAATGAGCGAGTGTACGGTGGCAAAGGAGATGATAACTTTCAAAGTATACGGCCACTCGGCAAGTATTTGGGGCTCTCGGTGAAACGGGAACAGTGCGACGACCTGGCACTTCTAGTAGTTATTGTACGATGGAGCTGACAAGAGCACATTATTTTGAAAAAGAACTATGTAAATAAATAGTTTTCCTGAATGCAACTCATGCGTTGGATTACTTGTATTAAAAGGCGTGTAAATCCTATTCTCTGAAGTAATATGTTCTGAGTTTAAAGAATATATACGTTGCATGTTGTGGAGGGATTACTGGGAAACATGTGGCAGTAACCCATGACTAAAGGCTATTCCATAATGCAAGTCCTGACGAGAGATCTGTTAATGTCAGTCGGCTATCAAATTGAATCTAGTTGTTGGCCAACTCCTCATGAAAAAATGAATGTCTTACTTAGTGGTTGTGAATAAAACTGTAATCACTGAATATATTTTCAATTCTATTTTCAGACTTCAAAAGTAGGGTCTAGTGGTCTATGAAAGCGACTACTGTGGGGTGCTCTGGAACGCTTGACGGCGAAGCTGCTGCTTACCCTTTAATGTTATTCAATTTCCTCCCGTGAGATCAGATTAGTTCGTGAGAATGCCGAACAAAGTGCTTAGATCCCTAGGAGGGGATGCGAATAGCCTCGGAGCCACAATATCGAACTTTTAGCAACAATGTCTAGTCTAGGCACCCGATTATGTAGAGATTAAGCAGAGTGGACGGGAATTGCTACAAGGGTAGTGGTAGGCTAAAGGCTGTTGTCATTGTCGCACGCAGTTCATTGTTCTTTCGCCATTGATCATGAAGGGGTTGTAGAATGTACACCTAAAAGTTAGGGAATATGAAACGTGAATGCGCAAGTTCAATATACCGTGTATTACAAAACAATTTTTATAAATTTAATATTCTAATTGTCTAGAATGTACAACGGCAAATCACGATAAATAAACTTCAATTTTTTACATAATTGTTAAAAAATTAAACAAGTTTTAGAAATTTAGCATAGTGTTCATTTTATGACGTCATTTAGTTTAATTTATGAATATAAAACAGTTTTTAGAACAAGGCAATAATTTGCACAGAATGCGAGGCAATTAATTGATCAAGCATTTTTAATTGAATGTTCATAGAAAACTCACAGAAAAGTCTTTATTTCAAACATAAGTACTCAAATTCTTGAAACCTTATTAATTGAACTCTTATTACTGGCAAAGGTGGCTCAGTGCATCAACTGATGTTTTAATGATAACAATAAAATAACATCTGTATTATATGAAGTATTTAATGTTGTATATTGCGTTTGTACTCTAAACAATTAACATCTTAAAATACAAAGTTTATATTTCGAGAACCGATTGTATGAATATTGTTACTGTAGCGTGTTCTGCTTGTCTTCAGGATAGAAGGACGAATTAAAAATACTATTAAAACTTAACTTGAACAACTCACCCCTCCTAGATGCCTTAACCAATTTCGATCATTTTAGACACAGATTCATTAGGGACAACTTACCATCTTATATCACTTTGATGGTCGGCTACGAATGTGCGACCATCATCATAGACAGAAATATTTTCATAGATAGAAATGTAGCTGTCAAATATCATCCGCTCTCGACAGGGTATGCAACCCGCTAGGCATGTGTACTACCTCGAGAATCGTTACGTTTTCTGGCTACATCTCCCGAACGAGTAATCTGATTTCAATATACATAACAAAATGTCGGTCAAAGGGTTAAATGAGATCCTACTGAAACTTAATTAGTATTAGTTAAACAAAATAGTTATTAACATTTTACTCAGGAAAATTAGGACCCTTCCAATTTCGAATGGATTGTTTGATTTTTATTCAATTCGCTGACTCCAACGAAGCGAGCGCGTAATCGTTATTTCTCTAATAACGTAAAAAGCAGTCCCACTCTTAAAGAAATGCTGAATGTGACTCACCTGAGCCAAATAAATTCCTAAACAAGCCCAGATTGCCATGTTCCCTATCACAACTCACAACAGAGAGAGCCGCCTCGGCAGCGGGGACGCCGTCGCCGCCCGCCGTCTTCTCGCGAAGTGTGAATCTGCAACCCCAGCGGCGCGGTCGCACACGAGGACGAGCGTCTACATAATTCAGAGGGAGCCGGCCGAAGCAGTGCGCAGCGGTGGCGGCGGAGGGGCGGGGCGCGGACGGGGTGGGGGTGGGCAGAGAGAAGAGAGCGCTTCCCGTGCTAAGCCGCGACCACGCGCGTAGACGGGGTGGTGCTGGGCGGGGGGACGCAAGGCGCCCTCCATACAAAGAGACGTAGTGGCTATGGTGGCGGGATGGTCGGCGACGACGGTTGGAGTGGTCGAAGAACGGAGCAGGGGAAGTGACGATGACGGAAAGGAACGCAAGGGGGGATTGAGAAAATAATGTTTAAGGAGGTGGGCGTTTTCAGAATTAACGGAAACAATTTTTGTATTTAAATCTATTGTAAGAACTGTGAATATGTTACTCTCAATGCGTATATTTTAATGTATACAGAGTTTGGAAATAAACTATTATATTTTTATTAGAATTCCTACAGAAACTGGTTTACATATACAGCAGTGATGTATACATATACAGCAGTGTTGTCAAGGTCGATGACACGATCGGGAGTCCGTGGCATCGAGTGCCAAGACGAAATCGCCCCTCCACGCAGTTCATTACCCTGCCACCGGAGACAACCATACTGCCATCCATATTGTAAAACGGCGGGTTTACTAATTGTTTCCTTTCCCGCCGCTAGTTGAGCAGAGAAGCTCGTAACATGCTACAGTGTCACGACGCGTGCCACTGCCACCAGTAGAAGACCTTGACACCACTGATATTCAGAATAAGTTTAAAAATGCCCCAGGAAAAAGTAAAAGTTTTTAACAAAAAACAAACGTGTGTTGTGTGTCCCTGATATTAAAAAAGTGGACTTTTGTTGCTCCTAAACCAACTATATTATTTTTTCAAAAATTTACCGTAGTCAATATCCAGTCTCCTGAGGAAGTGTGTGTGTCTGTGGGAGGGGTGTTTATACTGAAAAGTTTTTTTTGCTCTGAAAATCTGTCCGTCTCCATCTTGAACAATACAGAAGCCTCGACAGCACTTATGATTTTCACCAAAATCGATATTCGGCCAGTGTTCTGGATGATTTCGTGTCCATTTGGATTTGAAGAGGAAATTTAAATTATTGGTGGTATTTTGTGTGAAGTCCTTAAGGTATTTTTAAACTTTTCTCAAAAATGACTTCAAAATTTTTCTTTAATTTTTGTTTGAATACTCTTTTAAAAATGCGCAAGTTGTATACCACTTCAGGTACACTGTTGTATAAGTAGTACTTATCCATAAATTTGAGTTATAAAGTGATATAATCAAAGCTTAATTTAGAATTCTTGGTGGTTTTTTAATGGACTGCGTCTGACACATGACTGTAGCGCCGGGGAACGCCCACTTCATTCCTCATTCTCTGTGCTCGAATTAAAATCCCACCGTGGACTAATATTTTTCTTTAAATATTTTTTAGAATATAGCGTAATACACTCAGTCCACCATAAGAAAGCCATTTTGATTTAAACTTTTGAACTTTCAAAAAATAAAATATCTTTTTTTTCAATCTCTCACGCGATTAGTTATGTGTTTTTCAATTCATTTGTGAAGTGTTGTAGTATTCAGTTAGCAATATTATTTAATACGAAAAGGTGCTAAAGAGATTCTGTAGCACCATTAGATTCTGCTAGTAATGCTATGAATTTAAACATAACACTGCCAACATTTAAAATATGACATTTTAAAAGTATATTTATTCTTAAGAAAAAATCCACAAATCAAATAGCATCTTGAAATGAACAGATAGTTTTAAAGTTCATTTCTACTTGTGTACATGTTTAAGTAGCGCCATTCTCCTTCCTCCACTCCTTTTGCAGCCGCTCATGGACGACGCTGCTTGTAGAAGAGGATATTACGAAGCGACCCGCTGGAACAGGAGGTGAAGGCAGCGACAAGTGATGTCGGCATCCGCGGTGAGAACGAAAGACTGAGGTGTCTGACCGCCGCGGTGGAGTGGGAGGATATTGGCAGCGGCGGGGAGAAGCAGAATCCCGAAGCGGCGAAGGCGACGGGGACGACCGTGGAGAGCCGCTGGCGAGCGGTGAGCGGATGGATTGTGGTCCAGGCGCGGGCGGGCGCTGAGTCCTTCCCCGAAGGCTCCTCCGCAGCACAGCCACCGCTGCCACTCGCGCGGGATTTGTCCTCGTGACCTTCAGCCACCGCGGCCTGTTTACGACTTGGCTCCAACGGCGAGGGCCGGGCTCCGAGCAGCACGAGTGCGTCTGAGGAGGCCCTTCAGTCTCAGACTGCTCATGTTAAGCGCATTGTGCCGGACCTCACGGAAATCCAACAGGGGTCCATGAATGAGCCGGTTTCAAGGACAGCATCGTGAAGGGTTAGTAAACATTTAACCAACTGCTTTTGTTTGTCTTCTCAGACCAGTTGTTACGTTTAGTAGTTTGTCAATTGTTTAAATAATTACTACTTTTATTAAAATAGAATTTTAATTTAACCAGAGCAAATGTACCAGAAGAGGTCATTGTTAAACATTTTTCTTAAAATCACACATACAGTCATAAAATCCTTGGCATAATACAATTTGTGATGTGTAACTCAAGGGAGAATTGGCAAACCTCTTTCTCAACAAATCTCTTACCTAAAATGGCTAATTTTCAATTTATTCTAATTTTTATTAATTTATTTTCAAGCCCCCTATTTTGATTTAGAAGTGATTACTCTTGCAAATATTATGGAAATGTATAAATACTTGACTCAGTTATAGCCAGTTGATACTCTTCCAACTGATTGTGTTTGAGACACATCCAAAAAAGTACCACTTCATGTTACATTGTTACACTGTCAACTTTTCAAAATGGTATTTTCAAGCATATTAATTATGTGTTATGTAAATATAAATGAAGGGAATTTGGATGATAAAATTCGTCCTTCATAAATGTGTTCGTTTTCCAGTATTGACAAAAATTAAAAACCTGGAAAAAGTAGCAATGGATGGAGCTTACCAAAAAGTTGGGATAGAAAAGAATTCAGGATAGTGAAACAGCGCTGGCAAATACGATTTCCCTGTTTATTTAGTCGTTACAGATTTAGCCCTTTATTTGTGTGCGCCGTTTATAAATATTGCGATACAGTAATACCAAGTGAAACTTCCACCTCCATTAAGCGATCACTAATTTTTTTCGTGAAACGTATTATTCTTCCACTATACATATGTAAATATTTCCTTTTTTAGGAGGTCACCTGTTCCTGTGTTCTGCGGTGAGGCACATAACGCTGTTTAGCAGGGTTCGGATTCTGATGACATGTCATCTTTTCATTAATGCATTCTAGACGTTGCTAACTTATAAATGAATGTTTATCATGGCATATAGATGATAGAAATGTACAGCTATTTGGTAAGTTTTTGTCATTTTGCCATTTTTTCAAATTTTAGGTCATTTTTATCTTTGCGTCATTTTTATCATTTTACGCATTTTGTTTCCTTTTCGTGTTTTGTTAGTGAATGTTTCATGAATTTACAATGCCGCACAAAAACAAAGCTTTATTGTATCATCAGTTGATGACGAAATTAATTACTGCTGAGGACCGTTTTTCGAACTTCCAAAATTACACGGAACTTATGTAACTTCCACCACCGTTCAAAATTGACGGGTAGAAGATATAAGCTAAGAATTTCATTTCCTCCTAAAATAAAAACTTTATACTAAATTTTTGAGTATTAAAAAAGAAATCATTTTCGCCTATTTTTTAAGTAATTTTATTGGTAATTTTTCTCTTATTTTTAAGTCATTTTTAAAGAATTTTTAGGTCGTCAGAATCCGAGCCCTGCTGATTAGCCTCTACATGTTTTGTCACTATATGTGCTATAGTCTCTATAGATTATAGGACACAAGTTCTTGACAAGTTGACCCATGCACAAGCCCATGTAGCATTGTAAAAAGCAAGAGAGAGGCAAATATCACTATTGATTCAGTATCATCCTGCGGCGGAATGCATAATCACGTCAAACAGAAATATTTAGAGACGTTAACTGTCGGGAAGACTACTTTGTTTCAGGTAACAGTAGATATTTTAATTCACGCTGTCTAGTTTACTCAGTACGTGAATTTCGGCTGTAAGTCTAATTAGGAATGAAGTCTGCGAATTTCAAAAAACTAAAATTAAAGCGCTTAAATACGGAATTGAATGATTTTGTATTATTTAAATGTAAAGTTCAAAAAAGTATCCCATATTTCGTAGCTTAAGAGAAAACTAAAATTCATTAATATTAGTATCCTTGCCACTGAACGGAAAGGATGAGAACTAAAATTTGTCTGTTATTTAATTATGCGAAACTGTTGGCAAGTCGCCTCTGGTGCCGCCTCGGCGACTCCAAGGTTCACACATTTGAAGACAAGATTCTGCACTTGGAGATGCTTCACATGAAAATCAATCTCGAACATTTGCAAAGTTTAAAGAGACTGTCAAGGAACATCCCTTGATTTTGCTTCAACCCTCGTGAATTGGAAGGGCGTTTTAACGTTTAGCTCAAAAACATTTCCTACAATAAATATTTCAGTTCCTTAATTTTTCAAACTGCTTGCGTTTATCGGAACGATGTAGAAGAGATGAAGTGCCGCTTGCAGGTAGGTGGCGGGATAATTACCAGGGAGCGGACTTTCAACTAATTAGATATTTTTACTGAAACAAAATACCTCAGTATGTTTTTTACATGACAAGACATTTTCAATGAATTATTTTATCATTTATTAGAACAATTATTATTTAACATTTTTCACATTTTGATATAATTACATATTTCTACATATTCCACCTATTACTACATATTTCATACAAATTTCGTTACATTATAATACATTTATATGACAAAATGGAGCTTTCAGATGCGCTTTTTAAATAGTATATGTTACGGAATCATCTTCCTAACAATGTTATTGTCAAACCTACCCCTCCTCTTTGCTTCTTGGAAACTGCCGACTCGGAGTCAAATATAATTGGATGTTTTTGAAGCAGAGGTAAATTCAATCATGGAACTGCTCATGTTTCGAACAGCACGTTCGTAACTCGACCTAAAACTAACAATTTATTTTACAGATTATTGTCTTTTCCCGTAGTTAGATTTGGATGGGGTATGTTCCCTTTAACTCCCCGCCCCCCTCCGGGATCGACGGGGTATTACTATTTATTTGAGGCACTGGCTCCTCGTAAACAACACCGCATATACTACGAATGCATTTTATTTTCGAATACGTTTCTTGTGTGATGAAGACTAATGTACAATTACTTCTGTAGGTGTAAAACGTTCTTTCCGACACTTCGAATCCATTTTAAGATCTGGCAGGCGACTCTCCGTGCTCGGAAAATGCTTGTACAGAAATGTTGAAGACTGTAATGCATTTTTATTTTACATAGTATTTTTTATTACACATTTTACGAAAATTAAATGTGTATATATATATATATATATATATATATATATATATATATATATATATATATATTACAATGAATTCCGTTCGCTAGTAATTACAGACAGCGGCTAGATGTGGCCAATGGAACAGTGGCGAGGCTCAACTCCATGAAGTATCACCTGGCAGAGTAGAGGGGGTGAATGAGTAAGACTTTTCTGGTCAGCGAAGAGCGATCATCTGCCGTATGTAAGACAATGGTGTGTCAAAGGCTGAAATGATTCGGTATCAAGTATTTAAGGTCTAGAGAAGAAAGATATTAATTAATTATATATATATTATATATAAGATATTAATTAAAAAAAGGCAACAAAAATGAAGTTCAAAATTATCGGCCAATTTCTCTTTTGTCAGTTTTTTCAAAAATATTAGAGAGACTTTTTTATGTGCGAATGGAAACCTTTCTCAATAAACACGACGCGTTTTCAAATTGCCAACATGGATTCCGGAAATCAAATCTACGGAAGCAGCCATTTTTTCTTTTCTTAAGGATGTTGCCTCATCATTGGATCAAAACGAAGCAACTATTGGAATATTTTTAGATCTTTCAAAAGCTTTTGACGTCATTGATCATAACATTTTACTTTCAAAATTACCTTCGTATGGAATCCGTGGTATTGCTCTAGATTGGCTATGTTCGTACCTTAAACAACGATCTCAGGGAGTAGAAATACCTTACTGGAATGATGGAACTTTATGCACACACCTTTCCGGTTCTTGCCAATTGCACGTGGAGTCCCGCAAGGATCAATTTTAGGCCCTATTCTCTTCCTATTATACGTAAATAACATGCCCTTAGCGATTCGAAACGGAAGAACAGTTCTCTTTGCGGATGATACAAATATTCTTTTTTAATGTTGTGCTACACTTGCCTAGGACTAAACACTGGTAAAATACTGAATAGTGAGAGAGGGCGCTCAAATTTGCTATCACTTGTCAAACGTGGCCGAGCAAAGTGAATAAAATGAACTTGCGTCAGTTGTACATTGATTGATCACAAATATGATTATAGATCACGCAGATGTCTTTATTTTTCGGCATACTACACATGTAGTATTGAAAAAGTATTGTCATGATTTGAAAAAATGCGATTTCTTGACACCATAATTAGTATTGTGGGGCACTGGTATCGAAAAAGTGGATAAATCTTATTTCTATACTAATAAGTTACACCCTCTAACACATTTTGTAGATAACAAGCACGCTTGGTGAGTCCTTGACACCGAAAAATTAGTTGACGGTTAGGTTTGTCCGTGTACAACGCTAGCGCCTAAACCAGGCTTGTCAAACTGAGCCCGCGAGAGGTACATGCCCGCCTGGAGAGCCTGGCGCTCTTACGAACAAGGGCCACTTCCCTCAATTCCGCTCTCATTTCCGCTACAAATGGAAAAACGCGTGTACACGTGCAAGCTGAATCGGTGCGAGGCGGGGAATAGTGACTTTATACGAATATGTTTGGTAGATTTGTCCCATACAAATATCCATAATAATGTTGTTTATATTCTTTACTACACAATACTATTGCATGTTTATTTTCTTTTAAGCATTATAGCATTTCTTTTTAAGTCTTATATAAGCATTTTTGCTAATGTTGAAATGGAGAATTCTTTTCTTGCTTTGGTTTTGTGCTATGTTTTATTAAATAATTCAGTTATTTATTGAATGCAATGTGAACTATTTCACAAGTTTCTATCTATTGGCAATTCTCGCTTACGGGTAGATGGATCTTTTAACAGAGAAGAATCATCATCTGTTAAACCTCATAATCTGAATGTAGGATGTCAAGGTATTTATTGCACTCCTAAGTAAAAATTACGAGTTCATGATACTTTTGATTGAAAATGTTTAATTTTACTCTCATTTGACAATTTGAAATTTGAATGATAATTACTTAATTTTACTAGATCCTTTCTTTGTTTTTAGTAGACGAAATGGGAATTAATACAGATTACGTTTCGGAAAATATCTGTCATCTGACTTGGGCAAGATGTTCAGTGACGTACCACCACTCCGGAGCGCTTTGTAGAAATCTTTTAAATTTCGCGCATGATACTCTGGAAGCACTGCCCACGACATCTAAGCTAGTTACCTTGCCCGCGCATTCACATACTCGGTCTAAATCATTCAGACTATTTCTCCGAAATTGATATAACCCCACAGGTCTGGCCGAACTCGAGGTTACGCGAGTTTCAAAACGGGTATTTTGATTTCGAAGATATTTTACATGAAGTCGTAACAACACTTTCTACGACAAAATTTTGTACGTTTGCAATAATGGATTCAATTTTTATAGTTAAATTTTTCTTTGTGTAGAAAAAATAATACATGTCTCATTTTCATTGACCTCTCAATTTTTGCAATTTGCAAAAGTTCAAACATTTTTCAGACGCCTCCCACGGCAATGTTGATTATAGAGACTTTTCCTTAATGAAATATATTCTTCAATTATATTTTTAAATAAGATCATGTGAAATATTTCGGAAATATGAGTCGTTTTTGCGTAAATTTGCGTGAAATGTAGATAACCTTCAAAGAATTATTTTCTCAAAAAACGGCTCCAAAATTGTTCTTTAATATTTGTTGGGGGTAGAGCATGAGACGCTTAAAATCGTGGTATGTATTATTTTAGGCGAACTTCCTATTTTCTAAAATTGGCAAAAAACTAATATTGTAAAAGTAGTACATTTTGATGTTAATTTTTTTCATTAACGAAATCATTTAATAAATAGATATTTAAATAAGTTTATGTAATTTAACATTTTGAAAAACAAATTAGTTACACGTAATTTCTGCTTGAAACAAAGGAATTTTTCAGAAACAGCTCAACATTTTGTAAACTTTTTCTTACATAAACACAAAGGACGCTCAAAAATTGGAACAGGCCTCATTTTCGTTCAACTCGCGGAATTTGTAGTATTGTTAGCTCTTTCTTTCATTAATATCACAAGTAACTGGAATGAACAGACTGATAAAGATATAAGATTTTCGTTTTTTGGAATTCGGCATTCGATTATTTAGAATATTCAGCCCCTATATCTCAAAGAAAGATCGAAACAAGAGCACATATTATAATTTATATTTCGGTATTTATTACTACCTTTATTAGTACAATTTTTTAAAATTTTCCCACTATGCTGAATTTCCTCACATAATCGAACATAAACATGTTACTGCGTTGAAAAAATTGACTATTAGCTATTAGCTGATATTTCTCATCTGCGAGCATTAGTTGGTATTTCTCATCTGCGAGCAGCGCCAAACCCCTTTAATAATTAGAGCATTTTATTAACTATCTACACCAATTCTAACACTCGCGTTCCGTTTTCTCTCATCATCCTTCTTAGATATTGTCCTCCTCACATCCTCCTGTAACCTACTTTCCTGGAAACACCTATTGTTTTTTCTTTCATGACAACCCACCCCCTCCTCCCCACCCACGTCCCTCGCCACGCGGACGTGTGGTGGCCGCTCCAATGCCTCACACGTCCTCCATTAGCGGCGCAAGTGGCGCCGAGTGGCCCCGGCCCGCTCCGCCCCGCCCCGCCCCGCCTCGCCCCGCCCTGCCCTACCCCGCCTTGCCCGGCCCCGCCCTCGCTCTGCTCTGCTTCGCATCGTCCAGTCCCATTCCAGGCCGCCCCACTCTCCATGCCTCATCACGAAACTCGCCCCGGGCCCCGCCACAACTCCCGCCACGGCTCCAGCCTCACAGCCTCCATTCCACCGCCCTGGCTCACCGTCCAGGCAGACCCACCTCCAACCTCACCGCCCCCCCCTAGTTCTATCGCCGCGCCCTCACCGCCTCGGGCTTAACACCCCACCCTCACAGTCACAGACGCAACGCCGCAACACCCCCTCGCCCTTCCCCCAGGTTCCATCTCACCGTCCAGGCCCTACCGTGCCGGCCACACGTCCAGCTCCACCGCCCCCACCCGTTCCCATCGCCCCGCCCTCATTTCCCCGCCCTCATCATCGCCCCGCCCTCATCGCCCCGCCCTCATCGCCCCGCGCTCATCACACCGCCCTCATCGCCCCGCCCTCATCGCCCCGCTCTCATCGCCCCGCCCCCATCGCTCCGCCCTCACCGCCCCGACCTCACCGCCCCGACCTCACCGCCCCGACCTCACCGCCCCGGCCTCACCGCCCCGGCCTCACCGCTCCAGCCTCACCGCCCCGGCCTCACCGCTCCGGCCTCACCGCTCCGGCATCACCGCCCCGGCCTCACCGCCCCGGCCTCATCACCCCGGCCTCACCGCCCCGGCCTCACCGCCCCGGCCTCACCGCCCCGGCCTCACCGCTCCGGCCTCACCGCTCCGGCCTCACAGCCGCGGTCCCAATCCTTTCCCTGCCTCCGGCCTCAAGCCCATGCCCCACACAACCCATTCGCAGGATGCGGTTGCGAGCTGCCGCTTTCATGGGACTCGTGCGAAAAATACACATTGACCTTCAGAAAGTGACGAAAATTTTCACAAAGTATACTTTTGTCAATAGAAATTATGATAATCTAAAAAAGTGAATATTTATGTAAATTAAATATTCAAACCTTATATGGCAATCGAGTAACGTGCCTGCCGTCCGTCTGGCTGTCCCTCATGGTCCACCTTCGGAACACCAATCGTGACAAATGCCAAATGAGCGTAATTCGACGCTCATTCGACGAGGTTTTCAACTCGGTCTCCAACTTGGTAACTCATGACTGGAGGGCATCGATCCAGAAAATCCTGAGAAATTTGTCTGAGAACGTGTTTTGGGGAATGTTTATGCTAATAAAACTCATTTTGGGTGACTTGCGACACATATACAAGTGCTCAATAGCTCATTGCTCCTTAGATTCCTCGCAACAAGACAAATACTAGATTACCCAATTCTTGACCGGTTCTCTCTAGGATATTCTGGAATAATTCTAGGAAAATATGTTTTTGATGGTTTCAGTACACATATAAGTACATTGATGAACCGCTGGGAATAACTATACATTCTAACCGAAATGTTTATGAATTATTACGAATTGATACAACAGTGATGATAATTAAACCTAATTTTGTCATGAAAGAGAAAATTAAACACGTATTTTAATCATATTAGACGGTTTGGGCCCCAGATTTATTTGACAGATACTGGTTTACAAAAAAAATTGAAATAAAAATATTGATTTACATTAGTTATAAATATTTATTAAAGTTACAATATTTTTCGTTAACCAAACCTTGTTGAGCCACCGTTTCTAGGCATGAATGTTCCCCATCTTCAAGGCTACAATGAATAATTTTAAAAAAAAATTATTATTTTTTTAAAGTGCATAAATAACAAGTTACTGACGTTAAAGTAAATGATACAATTACAATGAAACACTAGCACTCGATATAACATAACATACTCGTATAACATACGAACACTCACCATTTCGAACAACAAAAAATCATGAAATGTCATGCTGGACATGCTTTTGCTCTGGCTGATGTAGTACATATTTATTTAGCTACTTAGTTTAATGTTTAATGATTTATTGTTGTTCTAAATGCTGAGTCTTACATGTTATTTTATATCTACCGCTAGTGTTTCATTATAATTTTATCATTCTTATAACGCCAGTAACTTGTTATTTATGTTCTCAAAAAGTAATAACAATTTCCCTTATAGTGTTCATAGTAGCGAGAAGATGGGGGAAAAATTCATATCCTCGAAACGTCGCTCAACAAATTATGGTTCACAAAAAATAAAACTAAAGTTTATAACTAGTGTGATTCAGTGAATTTTATTTCAAAACTAGTGATTCTTTCCAACGCACATACTTTCTCGCTCTGCTTCCATATGGTCCTTATTGCTATTCCACTACTCCATAACCAGCAAAAGTGTACTATACCCAGCAAACCATTTCGGTACCGAGACCCGACAAACGAAACTCAAATTCAAAACGAACCGGCAACTTATACCACTACGCAACACCAACACCGCCTCTGTCGAACAGGGCCATAAAAGAATAGAACCGACATAGAAAATGGTAAATGCATGACAAAGAAACAATTGAAACGATGGTAATACGCTTTACAAATATTAGAAGAGAGATCAAATATTGTTAAAACTTAAAAATTTGAACAAATATATACAGACATTTCCACGACATTTATCGCAATTACTTATATTTTAGTCAAAACGTAATTCTATCAATTTTATCATTAGGAGCCGGTAATTTTCAACATGCGAAAAACATGTCTTTCAAACATGACCAAGAAAGGAAGCGATTAACCGCATTACGAAGGATTCGTAAGCCTAGAAATTAATAATAATTTTTTAAACCGTTAGGGATTGTAAGTTTATCGCATGCCTTCTGGTTATATTGTATTACAATTTGGCGTTAAAATGCTCATAATTTTACTTAAATTGGTTCATACAGATATATACTAGACAACTGTTCATATTTGACATGTCATACGCTTCAGAAATCGAATAACAGAGTTGAAAAATTGTTTAAAAAACGCAGTTAGGGAAAACACAGACAAGTCCTGTCATTTATCTATATTGAATCTATTCGTGAGTAGAAGTACTTCAAATGATTTTCAATAAAGTATCTACACTCTTCAATGTTTTTTTCCCGCAACATCACATTCATCAAATTAAAATCACCCTCGGGGGATCGAACTCGGTACCTTCCTTATTGAAGATCTCAACCCGAAGGTTGAGAACCCGAAGATCTCAACCCGAACCAAACCGCGCTACGAAACCGACTTGCAGAACCACTGCTTATATTTCAGTCAAAACGTACTTGTATCAGTTCTATCATTAGGAAGCCGGTAACTGTCAACATGCGAAAAACATGTCTTTCAAAAAACATGACCAAGAAAGGCAGCGGTGAACTGCTTACAACACATAACTTATCGGATGATCGGCATTTGGAAAATAACTACTGCGAGAAAGTATGTGCCATTCTATAGCACCACTAGTTTATTTATATATTTACCTTCCCTTCTTACACACGTGCAGAAAATTTAAAGAAAAAATTTGGAGCGGTTTTTTGAGAAAAAATTTTTTTGTAAATTTGAATCGCAATTTACGCAAAAACTACTCGTTTTTCCAAAAATGGTACATGACCATATTTGAAGTGCTAATTTTTGTACAACCGACTTTGCCTGAGGCGAAAATCTCTATCTTCAATTTGCAGTTTTTAAACAGTTTTTTGCAATTTTCGAAAAATAGGGCCTATCAACGAAAATGATGCCTACGTCATTCCCTTCAACGTTCTTCGCAACTATTCAACAACAAAATATAATCAAAAAATTTGGAGCCATTTTTTTTAACCTGTCGATGCACCGATGAAGAATATTACACTTAAACACTTAAGGGGCCTCTGAGGCCCCCCTCCTAAAATTACAAACACACGACGGAAAAGAGTGGGGTAATTTTTAGTAGAATTAATGGTAATGATATTTTATTCTTCACGTAGTTTACAACAGTAAGAATTTAAGATGTAATTTTTATTTGCAATTATTCCAACTAATAAAATATTTAGTGATGTCCTCAAATATTTCTTTCACATTTTGTAGAAACACACTCTTTCAGAACATTTTGTGCGGCCGTAAATAAGAACAGGAAATTATATATAAATAGTAATAAACCAAAAATATTTCTTAACATTTTTATTAATATTTAACTTAAAAAATCACTAACCTTTCCCGTTCACTTGTGGAAATTCTATTGCTGGCTCCTATGGATACCCTTTTGTGAATTTCGAAAACATTTAAGCATTTCAATGTTTCTTTTCTGTGTTTTGGGATTGTTAACTATTGATTTTGTTTAGTTTGAAAGTTTTTCGGTAGTTCATTTAGGAAAATCCGTCGCCACCAAGTGACATTTTCGTTCTAGTTTTTGGGCATCTTTGTGTAATAGATATTGCATTTGTGCTGCAATATCGTTTTACATTGTACGAGAGATGCATTGGTCATCGGCATGTTTGAGGTCTTGAAGTATACTAGTCATTAACCATTTGATCCATCACATCTACTCTAATCTTTGTTTTATTATGTAAGATCATTTATGGTTTCATGTTTTCAAGATTAATAAATTGCTGATTGTGATGTATGGACATGTAAATAAATATATTTCCTTTTGCTTTGGAAGACAGAAAAATTATTAGTATTTGCAGACAAGTGTTAAATTTTTTTTAAGTTTTCAGCTCATTTGGAATCTCTTTTGTGTTTTGACATGAAATTCTTAGCTGTGTAATTTTCTTTGTAACAGGAACTCTGCAATACGAACGTAAAAAAATATCCACAGAAATGTTGTATCCTCCTTTCCTCAAGGAATCCGTTTCTTTCACATTTGCAGCCAAATCTTTCACCAAGGGCTCGTCCTTTTGCCTACCAAAAATATACATTGCAGTTGAATGAAAACCCATTCTTCATATCACAACTCAAGAATTTTTTTATGCCATATTTATCAGGTTTATTCCTCATATACGTTGTGGACGATCACTGCCTTTCGTTTCTCATCAAAGTGCGTGCACCTTCGAATGTTTTCGAAAATTGGAATATTCATTGTAGCTGTGAAAAACAGATCACTTCTTTTACTCAAGAACAAATCCCTTCTGTATATAATCAAGCTCTTTTCAATACAATTTTTCACACATTCAGTGAAGTGAGATTAATTTTTGAAGGTCGCTACTTCCCGCACAATTTAGAGAATGTATTCACACTTGTGACAGATACAAAACTAAATTTTGTATTGAAGATCTGCCAACTCAAAAAAGATAGTGTCAAAAAGTGAAAGTATAAAGGAATTTCACTGTCGTAGTCCATTGTCGATCGTACAACATTTTTTATAGAAATATTTTCAACAAAGCCACAGAACAAATAGGGGGCATTTCAGGCCCCTTAATTAGAAAGTGCGACTACCTACAGAAAAAGCTAGATTTCTAAAAACCGATTTGTTTCCGTCTCTTCTCCTTGTAGTATTAGTAACAAAAATGATTGTTTTAAGATGTCAAGAAATATTATTAGCCACAAGCAAAACACAACAGAGTTACAGCGATGAGAAGATGTCAAGGGGCCTCCGAGGCCCCTTAAGTGCATCGACGGGTTAATTTAGAAAATCTCAAAATGGGCTTCATGTAAAGTATCCTCAAATACTAAGATATCGGTTTCAAATTCAAGAGGCCTTGAGACGAGTAAAAACCATCGGCGAATATCAATTTTGAAGAAAATCGACCGAACGGTTTAGGCACTAGCGTTGACCACAGACGGACGGAATGCCGTCAATCGATTTTGAAGTATGAAGAAGCAACAAATCATGGATTTTGACTACACCACGAGATAGAGGATTTTTTTTTCTAAATTTAGCATAAGGTTTTATCCACTTTTTTGTCACCAGACCCCTGCTATAAGAGATTTTCTGGCGAAAGTTCCCCGTTTTCCGCCGCACGATTACATAACTTTCTCTTCTTACGAAGTATTCGTAAGGCGAGAAAGTAAAAATATAAACTAGTGTCTTTCAAATAAACTCTCTGGTCAAACTCGTCTAATTTGAATGAATACTGATACAACAGACAATTTTCGCTTTATTAAATATTTTAATCCATAATTTTTCATTTAAGTTTATGTTCTCGAAAATTTGTCGATCCGGGTGACTCTAATGTGTTTAAAATTTATATTTATTATAAATTTGAATAGCAAAAATAAAAGAGTTTATCATGAAAATACTCCTCGATGGCACCGCCACTAGCCTAGCCGAAGATGTAATGTTGCTATCTGCACTGCACAAAGGTCATTCAATAATTAGAAACAAATTGGCCTGGAGGAAATACAGGTAGTAGAACAATTTTGGTAATTTTAGAACTTTGGGCTGGCATAACTGGGATGAGCCCTGACCATCTGGAGGATCAGCATTGTTGTTCATAACCTAAAAATTAAGTCGAGTCTACTTGAAAATTCCACATTGGTTGAACAACATTCTGTGATTCGTTTTTTACTTGCTAAAGGTGAAAACTAGCTAATATATACTCTACAATTACTTAAGTGTGTGATAAAAGTTCTATGAACCGCGGGAATTTTGACAAGTGGGAAGTTCAGTTCAAAAGTGGTCGAGACTCAGTGACTGACGAACACCGTTCTGGCGGCATCAGAAGGAAAAGTCATGTTGACGGTGTTTTCGAACGCTGTAGGGGTGCGATTTCTTGTGATTATCTCGCAGAACAGGGTGCAATAAACAGCCAACACTGCTCAGATATGCTTTTGAACAAGGTGATGTCAGCTAAGAGAGAGAAACGTCGTGGATCACAGAGTAGATGTGTGAGTCTCCAGCAAAACAACGCACGTCCATACACTGCTCAACAAACCCGTGAAACCATCGACAAAATGAGTTGGGAGGTTAGTACTGCCTCATCCCCCTTACAGCCCCTATTTAGTACCATGCGATTTCCATTTGTTTGCTCCACTGAAAGAGGCATTACGAGGGAAGAAGCTCCAGGAAGAAGCTCCAGGATAACGAGAATGTAAAAAAATGTGTGGGAAATTAGTTCAAACACCAAGATAAAGGGTTCTTTGCAGCCGATATA
This sequence comes from Acheta domesticus, assembly GCA_031308135.1. Lineage (NCBI taxonomy): Eukaryota > Metazoa > Arthropoda > Insecta > Orthoptera > Gryllidae > Acheta > Acheta domesticus. The sequence continues at coordinate 71,154,354 of JAHLJT010008446.1, read as the reverse complement.
AAAAAGCTGGTAATTCTATGTGACTAGTGCATAAATGTTGATGTGGATTATATTGAAAAGTTCTGGTTTGTAAAAATAAACGTTAATTTCTCCAGATCAGATTGTCTCCTTAATTATTGAATGCCCCCCATATAACAGTTTCAACAACTTAATTAGGCTATTAAAGAAGGAATGAATTTGCTTCCCATTTTTTTCATGAATCGTCTACAAACGTTTATATGAAATATTCAGAACGTAAAATGAGACTTTTAAATTTTGAAAGAGCAAGTATAATTTAATGGTATTACACTTAATTTTTATATTCTAAAACTTTTTATGAATTTCATGTTAATGTCGACAGGGCATTGCTTTCAATCTAGAAGGCCTTAAAAGAGTAATTCAAATGTCTTATTCATCGATCTCATTATGATTCAAAGAATAATGAATTAAATGAGTGATTCAAGACCTTGAATTTTAAATTGTAAAAATAGATTGTGTGTTTTGTAGAAATTGTAGAAAAGCAATAAAACACACACATTATATACATATATATATATGCATACATATATTGACGGTACAGAATAATCGAAGAATACGCGGATAGTTCTGTGTATGTTTTTCTCTGCGTATTGAGTCCGAGAGTCCGACCAGAGGTCCGCCTGCATCGAGAGATAATTCATCACATTGCTAGAGAGAGAGCTTTTGTCGGAATTTTCCATCACTGAAATTTGTAGAACGTACCAGGCTATTGGCGCTTTTCAAAATGAAACGTAATAGCTCCAAGCCAATGATTAGCAGCCTTGTAAAACTAGGGTAGAATGTTCTAGAAGCTTTCGGAAACGAGAAAGGGAGAGAGGATCCTGTGCGAGATTGATCTTGTAAGAATTCATTGCTGTGAGAATCTCGGTGGGAGACGGTCGGGTCGTGGAAGGAGCGCGTCCGAGTGCGACTTGGAGGCGAAATCAAAAACTTTACTTAGCTTTTTATTTCTTGATGTGGCGAACAGCCGTCAGAGAAATTCACGGGAAAGTGAATCCCATCAAGTAATTAAAACTGAAACTCGTTAAGTGCATGGCGAGTGTCTGTTTATTAAGTTTTATTCTGTTGACATCAGCCACGCTATCCGTCATCTCGTTGTTTGCCGATAAATCCTGTGAAATCGACTGAGTGTCTGCATCACCTGGATGCCGAGGTGTCGCTTCCGCCTGCACGTATAGGACATCATTCTGCTAAGAGAGTGAGGGAGGCCCGTCCGCGCCCCGTCTACAGTGAATGAAAGGACCGCCACGATCATTCACGCCAGGAGGTCAACGCCCGTTCCGGTGATCGTAAAACTCACGGTCGAGCCCCGGCCCATTGACATTCGCCTTCAGACGGCGACCCAGTGAACTGGAGACCTTTTTTATACTACATGGCGTAAATTCTTTGTCGGGAACGAAAGGCCGCGCTTGGCCATCTTCTCCAGTAAATATTTTTAATTAAAATTGTACCATAGCCATTAAGCTTACTAGTTTTAAGATCAAGTATGAGATTTGTGTTATTTTAATGCACCTTAAGATGACGCAAAGGTACGTTCGCTGAGCTTACACGACGGAAGTTGGTTAAAAGTTTTGTTCCAATCTTTTCATTGAAAGTGCTAAATTATCACCCTAAATCTTTCGGATTGAAAGTTAATTATTCAAACTCTGCAATGACATGTGTTATCATTTTGTGTGAAGAATCGAGCCACGTCCATCCTCTCAAACCAAAATTCACAGTTTCTCCATCGCAAATTACCGCTGAGCTGGCCTGCACCAAAACTCGGTGGAGATCCCAACGCTGGAGCTGGGTTACAAATGCCTTCCCAACACGGGTTTGGGTTACAAACGGCGCCCCACCGTGGGGCTCGTTGCAATATGTGTATGTATTGTGTTTTCCATTCTCAAAGCAAAGCATCTTACCACTTAGAAAACATTAAAAAAGGGTCGTGTGTAAGGAGTCGTATTTTGTATTTTAATATTCTCCTTATTGGTATACATAAGACATTAATCGGAACGACATAATATTTTATTAACGACAGCGAGATAAGTCAGCAAACATTACAAAAACACCCCGAAAACTATTGTCTGCTCGCGCCTTTCGTAAAATTCGTATTTCCATTCAGTATGTAAACATACTTTCTCAGATTTGCATCATTTGCTCATGGATGTGCGAAAAACGCCAGGGGCGGGACGAATATTGGATTTTGTCCACCCGTGATTCTGACTTCAGTATAGCAACGCCCATTATTCTCAATTCTCATCCACTGAATTACGTAATAAAACGACCATAAATGATTCGGTTCCAACCCTTCGCTTCATCTATACGTTCAGAACAACAGTGATGCTGACTTTATCTGGCACACCTCAACATCGTGTCACTGACAGTGGAGAGCATCACTTTGTGTGACTGAAGAGCAAACTGTAGGAAAATATTCAATGAAGAAAATAACCAAATAATAAATAAAACTAAATCTTAAAACACGTGCAGAATAAGCGCACTAAGTTGTGTTTACAAAAAACTTATTACGAAAACTAAAATGATTGACACGTACGTAAAAAATAAGAGAAACGATCACACCAGGCACACAAAGAACGTAAATATACTCGAGCAACCACCTCTACGCCCCAGGTATACATTATCATTTAATCACATATTTTTCGATCCAATAGCTCGATAATGAGCTCATCCAGCTAGTTGCAGTGTAGACGTCGTCGTGGCTATAATTACTGCGCAAGTGCAGCGTTACTTATTGATGAGTCGAGTGCTAAAACGTAATTACTAATCTGAGTTCGAAATTAGCTTCACAATCGGGTGATTACCCCATAAAACACGAGTTGGCAGCGCATCGGCCTGATAAATTATTCTGGCTGCTCCGGCTGGTCGTGCGGGTTGGCCGTCGCGGCGCGGCTGCTGTGGGAAACGGAGGTGGGGGCGGGGAGCGCGGCCTGGCACGGCGACGAACGTAGGGGGCGGGCCAGGGCACGTTGCCGCGGCGGTGGGGGAGAGCGCGTATGCACGGGGAGTACAGGATGGCTGGGAAGCCGAGGGGTGCTACAAGAGCTAGTGCAGAATGAGGACGTGGTGAGGACGTAACGAATAGAGAAGTGGAACACGTGTGCAAGGAGAAAGGTCAAGTGCAAGAGATTAATGAGTGGGGAGATTTCATCATCTGTCTCGTCAGTGTACAATTCTTGTTTTGCACCTTCGTGCTGTATGTTCTGTATCATTAACATTTCATCACAAGTATATTTTTCTTTTCATATACGTTTCTTTTTCTTATTGTTACAATGATCATTATTATCCTATTTTTAAGTTTTATCCCTTAATCTGAAATTCTTCTTTGCTTTCTAGCTTCTTGTGACGACTCTGATTCTATTTTGCCCTGTATGTCATTCTTTTCCAACCAAATCTCTTTCTAATTTGGTTTCTTGAATTAATTATCTCTAAGTGTCTGTAATACATGATTTCAGTTTTACGCTGATACTGAAATACTATTGGTGGAGGTTGCTTTCCACTCCATGTGGCACACGCATACAAGTGTTGCAACTCAACAAAAAATGCCAAATATTCATTTTTTGCGGCAAATAAATGACAATAAAAATAATATGAAATGAACAACAACCTGAAGAGGAAAGAAAAGTGCAGGGGTATAAGATAAAACGAATAGCAAAATCAAAAGAACGTAGAGACGGAAAGGAAAAGGAAGGAAAATAAGAAGAGAAACGTGATGAACGAAATAAAATCAGAAAGGAAAGAAAGAGACGGAGATGAAGCATGAAAAGGGGAGAGGCGGTGCAGAGAAGGCGCCCCGCGTGTCATTGTAATGCATTCGACACCAAGTCGATAACGACCGCGCACTCCGACCAGATGACAGGGAAGAGAAGCATTGCGGCGCGTGTGCGCGCGGGGGTCGGGGAGCGGCAGGCAGCGTGCAGAACACACGAGCGAGAGCAGGAGGGTGGGAAGGAGGTGCGAGAAGAATGGGGTGGTAGGGGAAGAGATGGGTGAGGGAGGGAAGGTGTAGGACGGAGAAGAAGAGAGGGAGGAGTGGTGAGGGGTTTTGGTGGGCGAAGTGGGTGAGATGGGGAGGAGGGTGATGGAAAGAGAGGAGAAAGGGAGAAGGGAAAGGGGGATGGAAAGGGGAGAGAGGGGAAGAGGGAGCGAGACGGAAGGGAAGGGCGAAGGGGATGGAGGGTGCTGGGGACAGGTGGGAGGGCTGAGAGATGGAAGAAGGTGAAGGGTAGAGTAAAAGAGAGGACTGGGAGAGGGAGGGGAGAGAAGGAAGAGAGGGAGAGGAGGGAGGAGGAGTGTGGGAGGGGGGTAGCGCAGGGGTCGGCGCCGATGTTCGACGTCGCGGCCGCGGAACTACACAGAGGAGAGCGTGTCGCGTAGCACGTCCCATATATTTGTCTCTGTAAGACATGCCGAATGCATCATCCCTAAGCACCCGAAAGCTCATCAAACAGGCGCGATTGTCCAACAGCGGGCGGCCGACAGAGCAGCTTCACCGGAGAATCAACGCGGATGTCGCCATCTCTCCCTCCCTCTTTCTCTCTCTGTCCCTCTCTCTCTCTCTCTCTCTCTCTCTCTCAAAGCATACTATCCGTGTTCAGATGCCTTGCCGATTTTCTATTTTCGGCATTACTTCATTCACTTTCTGTGGTTTGGAAACAGAAATGAATTTTTCGGTTGTATAAAACATTTCAGACATTTTCATGGTCATTCTTTTTCCTTTTATTCAAAATATAAATGTATGTTTTGACCTTCCTTTCTGGCATTTCATTTTGTTTTCCATTTTTTAAAAATTTTATTAAACGTTATAAAAAATTGTCTTAAAATAAACAGGCTAAAAGAAAGCAAGAGGCACGCAGGGTGCTATCCGTATTCAAGAGAGTTTTGTGAGTCATAAACTTTGATTAACACTGTGAGTTTTCGCGTGCATTTGATTTAAGGCCTAAATATCCAATGAGTAATATTTTGATTCTCGTTTCTCTCTCTCTCTCCCTCCTCTCTCTCTCTCTCCCTCTCTCTCTCTGTTTATCGCATTCTAATTGTTTCACTTTTATGCATGGTTTATTTTCTCTTCTCTAAATCAAACTGGAGATGTAGTTTGTATCCAGTATTCGTAATAATTAATTTCCAATGCAATTTCTTCAAATATAGAAAATATAATAGTAAATTCTTAATCTTTTACTTTTATTTTAATGGAAAAAGAAAGAGGTATTTAGTAAATGAGTATCGCAAGGGGTTTTCATCCATTTGTAATATAATTGTTGATTCTTAATACTACAAATTAAATGATGACAATTTTGCACCAACACCACTTAGTGAGCTAACCTACACTTTTATCTTACATATCAAACGTTGACGTTATGAAGACAAATTAATCATTTAAATACAAAATGCGTGTAAAAAACTTTAAATCATTTAAATATAAAATACAACCTCTGTGCATTAATGTTTAGTGGCCATGCATACAACGATAACACATGTACGTTCCTCACAATATAAACTTCGTTTTATAGAATGTCAAGGATTTTTTTCTGGATCTTTATTAAACAGATAGTGCTTGGTTTAAAAGTAAAGCATCCACATTTTACACATATCCGGTAATATACTTTGCGCCTTTCGAGTTCTGATGAATAATATTTTATTAGCATTTCTCATGGTATTCAATTTCGCACTCAAAGAACATGAAACGTTTATGGAACGAGTGCAATTAAATCTTAAGTACGAATGAATGGCAAGTGGAGCTTTTAAATTCCAAAGGGACCAGCGGTACTTCATTGCTTACGCAGGAGAGTTTGCGACCTTCCACTTCCGCCGATCGTGTCAAAGAATAAGAGTCGCCGCCTCCAATGGCAACTGCGCTTGGGCAAATGCAGACGTTGTTCGTCACTCCGTTTGCCTTCGGGACTCACCTCATTCCGCTAATGGCTGACGCCGACGACGCTTTGACGCCCTCCGGGGCGATGCCCACTCTCCGCCGGCTCTCCTCCCCCCCCCACGCAGCCACGCTTGGCTCATCCCGCTCTGTCTCTCCGTCGCCCTGCCTCCGCCCGCTCGCAGCCCTTGGCGCCAGGCACACCCTTGCCCTTATCTTTACCCTTGCCGGGATCTCGTTGAGATAATCCGCCCCTCTGCTAGTCCCAACGCTAGGTTCGTCAGTATTTAGTGTGTAAGTGTTCGAAAGCGTCAAGTACTCTGGTCTTTAGTCCCGTAATTGGAGTGCTTGTTGTATTCCTGGAGGTGCTGTAGTTCCTTCCACGCTGTAAAATAAGATTCGGCGCCGACCAATACCAGCAGGGCAACGCTCTACCCGGGACAAGCTCGAAGCTCCCGACTGATCTGCCAACTAGTCATGAGTAGTGTAGTTTATGTAAATGTACACTGAGGTTCGAGTTGCATCCGCTTCTGAACTACGACTTACTTTTTCCGTACTCTCAAGGAGGAAATAAGAATAACCAAAGACCCACCTCACTGCCCACTTCCCTGCCTCACCGTCCCAAAACTCTCTCACATCTCCTCTCTCTTCGTTCATTCTGTCTTATTTTGTCTCAATCCGCTCTACGAAGTTTGGATATGCCTCGCTTTTCAATGCCCGGTCCCTTTCCTTTCGTTCTCAAGGTCCCACTCGTGACGCTTCATTTCATCAGTTCGCTCCTGCGTTGTCGCGTTTCGCGTTGACTCGTCCTGCCACGCCCAGCCGCACTTGCCCCGCTCGATCCCATCGCGGAACACATCGGTATTTCCGAGCTGCATCCTCCAGGTAGCAGCGTGTTCCGCCTGAGGGCTGTTTCCCCCTTCTCGGAAGGATGGTCTCTCCCAGACGCCTTTCCGGAAGTCGCCCCACCCCACGCCGTCTCCGACGCCGCCCACACTCGCGCCACTCTTCCCGCTTTCGCAATCGGGAGAGATGGCTAAGGGCATCAACTGATGCAGTCCCTCTGACTGAAAGATCCTAGGTTCGAGTCCCGACTGTGGCAGGCTTTTCGACACTATACTGCGATTTTTCTAACTGCGTCCGTCAAGGCCACTCAAATCCCGTCTTCGCGATGGAATATGTCACGGCATTTCGCGTATTTTCTCGGTCTTGCCGGTAGAAGTCGCATGATCGCAAGCACTACTTCATACGGTCGCGATCGTGCGAATTCTAGCGGAACGACTGAGAACGACGCGAAATGCCGTGACATATTCCATCGCGAAGATGGGATTTGAGTGGCCTTGAGGGACGCAGTTAGAGAAATCGCAGTATATAGTGCGAGTTTTGTAACTTTGCCCCTCAAGGCCTGTCTTCACGATGGAATATGTCATGGTATTTCATGTCTTTCTCAGTCATGCCGCTAGATATTGCATGATCGCGAACGTATCAAGCAGTGTTTGCTATCATTCGACGTAATAACGGCACGAGCGAGAAAGACGCGAAATGCCCTGTGATATTCTGTCGTGGCCGTAGGACCTTGAGAGGCAAAGTTACAAAAATCGCACTATAGCTTGTTAGCGAAGTCGAATTCAGTCGCTGTCTGGATGAGAATTTTAGCGGCCGGTTGCTCTGATCGGTAGTTTTCCGTGGTTTCTCCGATTAATACCAGGCGAATGCCGGAGCAGTACCCTAACAAACAGGCCACAGACCGCGCGCGATCTTTCCTACCTCTTCCTTAATCCTATCCTTTTCCCTTACACATACTTACACTAACATGCACTACACTACGACACATGTCGGGAGCTTAGAGCTTGTCCCGGCTGAGGCGGTGCCCTGCTGGGGCAACGCCTTGTTGGCGAAACCTCGCTAGCCGACAGTACTGGTACTGGTACTCGCCACCCAGAGGGGAAGTAAAAAACCTGCACTATACTTACGGAACTAATGACCCAAGTAGATGAGGCGCCCGAATCACCAACAATCAATCAATTGACCGTTTTCGCACGGCATCGACGCTGTTCCTCACGCCGTCATGCACGCCACCACAAGATCACCTCCACACCGCTACTCACGAAACATTCACTACGCCTTTCCCACCATGCCACAACGTCACCCTCTCACGCGATGCTCACTCTGCCATCCTCACACACATACACGCACACGCACCAGGCCAACTTTTCGCCCCGCCAACACGCGGCCGCCCCATACTATTAACCACGTCGCTTCACAGGATCACTGTTCTCTGCGCCGCGCCGCCCCGTTTGCATACCGCTTCTTCTTTCATTCTGCTGTACAACACCCACCACACCGCCGTAACACCGCCATCACATTGCTACCACCCCCTGTCACACCGCCACCACGCCCCCTCCCACACTACTCTCATAAGTAATATCATGAGTGCTTTGGAAATTGTCGATAAATCCCCTACCGCGAAGCGTGAAGGGGATTCATCCGAAATTTTCCAAATCACTAGTGGTATTTAATAGGACTATTTCACGAATGAAATTACGTCCAAGAGTTTCAAAATGCGCCAAATATTGAAAATAAATGAAAGCTATTGTAAAATTAAAAAGTGGTAATGTTATAGTGCATACGCGATTTATTGTACATCAGCATAGCGCCTCCTAAGATGAGTCATTGTTTGTGAATGGCCAGAAGGGAGAAGCGTTGAGAAAAACGGATAGAAAAGCGATAAACGTTTTGAGATACCCCTCCTTGATTGGACCATTTTGTAACACTAGGAAACTGGTTTGTTGGTGTTTCCTTTGTAGGTATGCGTTGCACATGGCTTGATTTCCATTGTATTCGATGAGGTTGTCATGCCAATATGGGTGGAATAGGCAATGACTGGATTCAACACCTCAGTGTTCAACTACAAATTATATACAATAAAATAAAATAAACTAACCAACATGTAATATATTAATGGTACTATTATGTTTTGTAATACGCACTGGTTGGGACTTGACCACAGCAGTGATCCAATCTATTCAAGCAATTATTGCCCTCCTAATTGCTTGTGTGGGCTTTCTACAATAATAGACTCTCCAATCATTCTACTTATTCATTCACAAGATTACATTGTTACCAATTACTCAAATCGCAAATAGTAGCACACGTAATGTATACACAAAATTTTATGAATGGTGGGAAGGAATTTTGACTCAAGCTGTACCGGATAATGTTTTTCTTGGTAGCCAGTGTTTGGCTCCCAGGTTGAATACCAGTTCATTTATGAATATGTAGTCCGTGTGAATGGGTCATACCAGCTTGTTTGGCTGTTCGCACTGGAATAGTATGCTCAGTATTTGAACAATTATGATGATATTTCTGTAATATTCTACTCACAGCAAGGTATGTATCTTGCTTTATAATTCAATATTATATAAATTTTAAAAAATAAATATTAATAATAATTTTGGTATTGCTATTATCTACATAAAAATATTGTGACTTTTCGAGCACATTTTAATGTAATTAGTTGTTTATACAATGTTTAATGTTTGTGCATAGTGTAATATGCAATCAATGGGGCAATGTTTGTAATTAACAATGTGACAATGGTTGTAATAACCGTGTTGTAATTTATTCAGCCCTGAGGATGGAGTAATAAAAACTCCGAAACGTCGGCTGACAGAAATCTTATTATTGACCAATACCCGTGAACCACGTAAATGGAATTCTCTACAGATGGTCATGAAATAGAGAATAATGATAATAATAATGATAATAATAATAATAATAATAATAATAATAATAATAATAATAATAATAATAATAATAATAGAGATAATGAGAGGTATTTGTGGCATTTTTTAACCATCCCAGCATTTACCTTATGACCGAGGGAAACCAGGAATAACCGCGGTCAGGATGGCCAGCCCGGGAATAGAACCCGACCTTCCGCCTGCGCAGTCAGCGCGTTACGCACTGAGCCACTTCGCTCGATGCGCCGCTCCTCCCTCGTGCCGGCTTGCTTCCAGCCGGCGGGGCTCACCAAGTCCAGAGGAGCCGATCCCGCCCGCGCCGCCTCCTTCCTCCTTCTCCTCCCGCCGAGCGACGCCCGAGCGTCAGGCCGCCAATTTCTTTTCTTATTTCCGGCCCCCCGCTTCCTCGCTCCGCGCCTTCGGCCCGCATTATTTGAAGACGATTTGACAGCTGTTTCTCAATGAGCCAATTTCCTACTTCCACGAGGCCTGCGGAGGATTCTGAAGGTCATTTCCGTTCTTCGTGAGGTTCTTGAAGGAGCCCATTAGGCGATTGCTGTACCATAAAAGGATCGCATCAATTCAAGTAGTTTTTTTTTTTTTTTGGTGCATTTACGCAAAAACGTTGGAAGCTTCTTAAGAAAACAAGACAGCAAGAAAGCATTTTGACAGATAATATGATTTGGAGTTAAATCCCTTTTCCTTCCTCGAAATATTCTTGCGATGCTATTAAGACACTGGCAAAAAAATATTTCGCAATAAATGTATAATACTTTGTTTTATAGACCAGGATGTCTTTCGCTTAATAATTTCAAATACAACAATTCTTAAATAATTCATTACTAGATGGACTTGTAACAATGTTTCTCATATAGTAAATTACCTTGTTTGCATTCCTTAAAGTGAAAATGTTTCTTTGTGGACCCTACTCGAACGTGTCTGGCAACAAATGCTTCAATTTTATCTTTGGGCGAGGAACCAAAGCACCTAAGAGAATTAATATTTGAAGGATATTATTTTTAATTCTGGTTTTGTGTCAGATTTTTTCCGAGTCTAAATTGAGTTCATGCATTTATGAAAGGTACGTCAGTGTAAACGTTTGATGTGGGATGTCTTATTGTGCCCTATGTGATGTAACTTTCTTTTGGTACTGATAAACCTTGGAGCTCTTGTTATTTGACTTAAATATTTGTTTTGAAACATTTTCATCATATTGAGATGGATGTTTGCGTCATTCTTCGAGATTGGGTATGCGGATAGAAGTATTGGACAAATTAGTGATTTGTATAGTGTTACTGAATTACACACCGAAAGGGTGTGGATTTACTATAGGTCGCAATTGGATTAGTTTGATTTTGCTTGCTAAGCAAATATAATTTATTATATTTTATTGGGATTGGGATTGGAGAATATTTATGTATTTAACCACAAAAACCGTTAAAACTGCGTGTGACTACTAAGCGGAGAAGTATGGTCTGTGCACGTTTCTTCAATTCTGGGATCTGGGAAACTGGACGAAAAAACCTGATCGGGATGGGGGACTTTGACCCATAAGCTGAAGTGCAATGCTTGTTACAGTTTGTTTAGAATTATAGAGTCCAAATGGTAACTTAATTCAATAAATATCATTGTTGAAATTAATATTACTTTCCTTTTTCATGGTCGGTATATTATCTTATTGTATGGCAACAGTTCTGCAGCAGAAAAAGATTTTACTTGACACTTAAACTCATCAACTTCTGTATCGATATTAATGTCATCTGGCAAAGGGTTGTGAAAATAATGTTCATGTATTGTTTGTTAATTTTTTGTAATTAGCTCGATAGTCCGATAAATGTTTTTCCAACCTATAGCATTATTACTTAAGAGTAGAAGTGATTGATATGCAAAACTTTTTAGTAAGAAAAATTTTGCTTCTGATTTTGAGAAATTTAATTTTGCAAATATTTGCCTAATTTGTCATTAGGTTGAGGTTCTGTTAGAGCTGAAATTGGTAACTTTATAATGAAGTGCCAGCGATACACCATCTTCAATGAATTGGGCGGTATTTATTTGGTGGGGAGTAGGATTATTTACAGTGCCCAGGTTAAAAAAGAGAATTGGGTAGCAGCAAACCTTAACCAAGGACCTCAATAGCAAATTATGGGAAAGCCGAGAGGCTTTGAACAATAACCATCTACCGTTACTAAGAAATATACTATATCGGTTATGAAATTATTTATAACCTTTATTAAATAGTTTTCAAAAACAATTTGCACCAATTTGAAGTAGATGTTAGGACCCATATTCTGTCAAATGATTATGACAGATCTAGAAACACAGTGGTAGAGTGAAATCCCTTTTGGAATGCAGAGTGGATGTTCTGTTAGCCTCAATAATAGGTGTGTCGTTGAGTGATGGGATATGAAACCAAATTGATGGGGTGGAATTGAGCTCGTTTTATTTGTTTTCATATGGTCGGACGAAAATTAATTATACTAAAATTTTTGACATGATGGGTGAAAGACAAATTGGTCTGGAATTTGCTCCATGTGATTGATTTTAATTTGTTTTGACCGTGTATATATTATTGAAAGTTTCCATGACCGAAGATAATGACCTGTTCTTAAGGTGGAGTTATTGTTCAAAAATGCAATGGAATTGTTATATGGAAAATATATGAAGGACACTAACGCTCGCTCTTGTAATGAAAATTTTGTAAATAATTGTATATATTTTATTGTTTAACATTTTTGTTCTTGTCTATGTTTAAACCATTATGTTATTACCAATATGTTAAAAAGGTAAGCTTCTGTTGACCTACATAAGTACTATTTATAAAAAAATAAAAACAATGATATTACAGATGTAACCAATAACTTACAATCATATTTGTAACTAATTTATAATTTGTCAACTCTTTAAATGTTCATATTTTCATGTTTAAACCAGATGTCTGAGGATGGCTGTTGAGCTACAGCCGAAACGTTACGTCTTCGCATAAAACTTCGTAGCATACAATTTGTTACACATAGGAAAAAAAAAGAATGTTAAAAAATTTTAAGGAACAGTCTGTTTATTTTAATTATTGCCGATGACATTCATAGAAGAAGAAACTTTTTAAACAAATTGAATTCATTTATTTATACAAAAATATTTTCAAAGCGAAAGGAGACCGTTCGAATAAGTAAAATGTAAAATATCTATGTTCTTAAAAAATCTTGCGTAACATTCCGGCATAATTACTAGCAATAATAAACTGTAATTAAAATGTCCACTTTTAGTACACAGCATTTTACTAATTTAGGCTATTTCTGAATGAGCTTGTCATAAAATTTCTGAAAAACATATGATGTTAGAATGCCTCAACAATAAGAACGTGATGCAAACATTTAGTAGCGCCCCCCCCCCATTGGGTACCGTTGTCTCGCTCTGGCGTGACTCATTTTATTCCCCGCTGCTCTCATATTAAATTCTCTTTAAATTCAAAGATTCCGGCTAGCGCAACAATACCGATCATTGTTGAGCGATACCTGCTTTGTATAACGGACAATGCGATATCAGAACGCGATAATAGTACCAGTTATTGTATTTCATTTTAGGATGTTCCAAGAATTAACATATTTTAAAAGCCGGCGGCAAAATATCCAGTCTTCTCACAACCAGTAACCTTAGCAGACTATCACACCATGCCCAAAAGCAAATCATTAACATGTGCTCTATTTCGCGAGTGGGACGTAATTGAAACCTGTAACGGGATCTTATTCTCGATTTTAGAAGGAAAGGATCCCTGGTTATTCAGGGTTGCAAAATAATTTCATGCTGGTGGGAAAGGAGCTACTCTCAGATTTATGATCAACAGAAGAGAAACACCTTGTATGTATAACAAACTAACAATATAATTATTTAGAGAAACAAACACAATTACAGAATATAATACTAATAAAAATACATATATACACATCCACAGAATAAATGGTTTTGAACTCATTGTAATCAGCTGTCCGTAGCTTCCCACAGGATATGAATCTGTCACGATATAACAGGTTATAACACCGGGTCATTCCATATTAAATCAACACAGTCATTTTACATCACCATCTCAGATTCAAATTAAACTTAATACATAGGTAGTATGCATGGAGAATAAGAAAACTAGAAATTTTGAGTAAAATATTTCCACCCGTTTCTGAAATACAGCCATGTAAAATTTTGCAAAATTGGCTTCCCGAAAATTTTTAAATTTATGTAGAACCTCACCAAATTAAGATAGAGAGCTGGAACAGGTGTCATTTTGCAGCTTTCTTTATGGCCTTTTATATGATATACAACTCAATAGGGGTTGCGTTCAAAAAGGTTTTCAAATTTGGATATAAAATTTTGATTTTGAGTTTTTTCAAAATGCTCATCTTCAAAAAAATTGAAAAAATTCTATAATAATCCTTGTATATATCCAAACAGATGGTGCAAGTTTAAAAATGGGACTGCAATGGGTTCATATGGTAATCTTTATTTAAAATGCACAATATTTACTTACTCTAGATTTTACTGATTTAAAATGCATTTTATTTCAAATTATAAGACCTAGTATATACAAATTATTATTTTGTGTTTTTTGTTGGTGAGTGTGTTGTGTTTTATTGTTGTTATTATTATTATTATTATTATTTTTATTAGATCGTGGAACTTCATGCAATTGCAAATGTTTTGACTGTGCATATGGAAAGGAAATGTATATAACTTTATCTATCACCAAAAATAAAACAAATCTACCTTATTTTTATTTTGCATGTGTGCAATTTTTTAGTTTAAATGCGTATTTTAATGTATGCGGTATATTTTAGTGCATGTATTCCAGGTTTTTGTGGAGAAGAGGATCGAGGTCAGATCTTTTCGGGTATTTCTCTTACAACTTAGAAGTGGCTTCTGACAGGCTAGGGAAATTGAATTTCCTTAGTACCCTTCGCACGGTTTAGGGATTTTGTTTCTTGCCAATTCCAATTTATAACTGTGGAGTAACTTTTGGTACGTTAATACGAGGGTCCTTCTTTATTATTTTCACAACAAGATTCTCTTGTGGATCAGAAAGTCTTCGGACGTTCTCCTCCGGGTTCCAGTTCAATCGCCTATTCATTGATGGACCATGAGATTGTCACTCACTGTGCTTTTTTCATTAATGGCATTTGCAAAATTTTGGGCATCATTAACCCTTTGCATGATGGTAAATAACCAGCTGACGCTGCTCAAAGTTGGTGTTCATTCCTCAACGATTCATTTCGCTTAAATGTTTAGGTTCCCACGTATCTGGTTCATCAACTGAAAGGTGACCATGGTTTGTTTTATTTTTGGTGATAGATAAAGTTATATACATTTCCTTTCGATATGCAGTCAGTAAAAATATCCAATTGCATGACATTCCGCGGTATAATAATAATAATAATAATAAGAAGAAGAAGAAGAAGAAGAAGAAGAAGAAGAAGAAGAAGAAGAAAATTCATAACAACAAAACACAACACACTCGCCAATAAAAACACTATTTTAATAATTTGTATATATTAGGTCTTAAAATTTGAAATAAAATGCATTTTAAATCAGTAAAATCTAGAGTAAGTAAATATTATGCATTTTAAATAAACATAACCATATGAACCCATTGCAGTCCCATTTTTAAACATGCACCATCTGTTTGGATATATACAAGGATTATTATAGAATTTTTTCAATTTTTTTGAAGATGAGCATTTTGAAAAAACTCAAAATCAAAATTTTAAATTCAAATTTGAAAACCTTTTGAACGCAATCCCTATTGAGTTGTATATCATATAAAAGGCCATAAAGAAAGCTGCAAAATGACACCTGTTCCAGCTCTCTATCTTAATTTGTTGAGGTTCTACATAAATTTAAAAATTTTCGGGAAGCCAATTTTGCAAAATTTTACATGGCTGTATTTCAGAAATGGGTGGAAATATTTTACTCAAAATTTGTAGTTTTCTTATTCTCCATGCATACTACCTATATGTCAAATTTCATCTGAATCTAAAATGGCGAGGTAAAATTTTAATTAAAACTGTGTTGATTTAATATGGAATGACCCCACCACGGTATCTTGTGCGTGCATAAAACAACAAAGAAAATCTTTAGACTCACTATCTTGTCAGATGAAAGAAACATCTCTTTCTACATTAATCGACTTACTACCGCGCAGTGCACTGTTACAAAGAATCGAAAAATGGGAGAAACAAAAAAAATACAATTTCTTTTGCACCTTGGCCCTCCTATTATACTGATTTTGTTAACGAGGTAAAAACAAGAAAAAAAAACTTAAGATACTTTTCCTTTCTAATTTGAAGCTTATGCTCTCATTAAAAAATTCTATTGTCTGCCTAAAAAATACCATGAAATGATCCAATAGGTAACCTAACTCGCCGCAGATTTAGCTGGGAGTTGGCAAAATATTTTATACAAAAATTACGAACAAAATTCGTTCGAGCTTTCTGGCTATTCTGACAGCAGCGTGACCTTGCATCCAGCCAGTGGGTCGCGGTGTCTCACGTCGTCCTCCGCACAGCTGTTGGCTTGGTTTCGTTCAACCTTGGCTCGCTTTACTAATTCTGCTCCTCAGTCGCAGGATCGTTGTTAGCAAGAAATATAAAAAGCTGAAAAGTTGATAAAACTTGTTATTCTTCCCTCCACGCGTACTATTCATACCTGTAGCCACGTGGCGCCATTACGTGATATAATATCATCGCAATCACATTCTTATTTCCTTTTATCACAGGTCTTTTTATCACAATATATCACCAACATCGCTTACCTTTATTGAGCTGGCGTAGTATCTTTTTTGTAGAAGTGTGATGACTTCGCCTTACGTAGTGCAGCGGCTGCGTTTTCCGTTCGTTTCCTCCGAACGGCTCGGCGACTCGCAGATAAGTGTTCGCTCGCTCCGTCCAGGCAGTAGTCCGCATCGATTTTCCGTATCGATCGCGACGCGTCTCGTCTGGCTACGATTGCGCTAGGTGTTCTGTGCCAGCGTTGTGGACGTAAACCTTCTGTGTACGGTCACATAATCAACAAGAACTTTTCCACCGATGGGAAGTTTATTTATTGTAACGCATGTCAGAAGCAGATAGGAACCGTTTTCCGCATTTTGGAAATTATTCACTCTTCGATTATTACTAAATAATATTACAATGCAGCTTAAAGTACGCTCCCTTTAGACTCTATCATGTATTTAAAATTATTTTTTACTTCATCATTTGGGGATTGGTATATAAAGAGAGTAATTTTCTTACTTATAATTCTTAAATACCATCGGAAAAACGTTTTCACTTGGTGCAACATCGACAATCAGCAACTCATTCCACAAATACTGTAAGGAATGAATCTCAAAAACTAGTGTTGCTACAGAATGCCACAGACTTTCCCGTATTAGTTTTCTATTTCCTTGGGTCTCGGCTAGCTATTCATACTTGCCACATACACTTGCCAGCCAGCTGTCATATATCGCCGCCAACACTACATTTTTACTTTCCCGTATACGTACGTATATACGGAGTAATACACGTAGTACAGGGTAAGTTATGTAATGCTGCGGAAAATTTATTTCGAGGCTTTAACGGAAATATACGTTTTGGGGTCCCCAGATACCAAAACATTGGTTCTTTTCAAAACGACCGTCCGTCTCTCAGTCTGAGAACACTAGTGCCTAAAGGATAGTGCGATTTTTTCTAAAATGGATATTTTCCGGTCGATCTCCGTCCACTCGAGGCGCCGAGATTTTGAAAAACTTTCTTCAAAATTTGAGGGTAGTTTACATGAAACCCCCCGGATATTTCCAAAATGTTCTCAAAACAGGCCCCAAATTTTTTCTTTAAATTTATTGTAAGGATAAAGTGAAATACACTTATAAAGGTGGCATAGGTCTCATTTTCACGGTTAAATTTGAATTGTCGAAAATTTTAAAAGTTTGAATTTTTTTCGGCGTCTTGCTACAAGTACAAAATTGAATATAGAGATTTTTCTTCCCAATAAAATTTGTTCTCCAAAGTGAATTTTATCAATAAGGTCATCTACATTTTTTAAAATTTTAGTAGTTTTCGCGCAATATTGCATGCAATATTTGTAATTTAAAATCATTACAAAAACAAGATTTTCTCAAAAAAAACGGCTCCAAATTTTTGCTTTAAACTTTTGGTAGGGATAGTGCTAAATGTTCTATGTGAAATGACATAAACGCCATATTGATCTATTCTTTTGTTTTTTCAAACATTACTATAATGTAATTTTTGACTTGTCTCTCAGGTCGTTAATATTTACATTAGCGGCGATTCGTTTCCATTTTATATTTATGAGGACATGAGCTTTAAATAATGTCAGGTGACGTTTCTCAAAAATTCAACCGTTTACTGTCAAACCTAGCTCACAATTCCGCATTTTCTGAAACGCTCAAACACCATTTTCTCATCAATGGCTCCAAATTTTTTCTTCAATCTTTTCAAACGGATAATGCTATTTGCATTCTTTAATATGACGTAAAGTTCAGATTGGGGTATTTTTTTGTTTTTGCAAAAATTACACAAATGTAATTTTTTTGAAAGACGTCTCACACCTTTAAAATGCACAATACCAGTATTTTGTGAACACTATTGTATTTGTGAGTGTATGTGCTTCAAATTACTCCAATTGAAGTTTTTCGAAAACTCAGAAATTTTCTGTGAAAAAGAGCTTCAAATATCACATTTTTAGTAGCGCTTAAACGTTTTTATTTTAAAAACGGCTCCAAACTTTTCGAAGAAAATTTCTATTTAGGACGAGGTTTTACTGTTTTTTAATATTTTAAAATTAAGATTTTCGTTCTAGCATTAGGAAACCGAAAAATTAAGAAAATGTCAAAAAAATGTTCTTCTGCGATAAATGGCAGCTGGCACGAGTAGGTGGCAATTCCGAAAAGCTAGCCGAGACCAAAGAAAATAGAAAACGAATACGGGAAAGTCTGTGCCATTCTATAGCACCACTAGTTTTGATATATTCTTAATTTTTCGCTTTCTTAGTGGTAGAACGAAATATTAAATTTAGAACATTAAAAACACTAAAACCTCGACCTAAATGGTAATTTCTTTCACAAATTTGGAGCCGTTCTTAAGAAAATGGCGTTTAAGCACAACTAAAAAGGTGGAATTTGATGCTCTTTTTCACAAAAATGTATGAGTTTTCGAAAAACTATATTTGAATTCATTTGAAGCATTTTAACTTGCAAATACAATAGTGTTTAAAAATTGCTGGAAATGTGCATATTAACGTTGCGGGAGATCTTTCAAAAAAATTACATTTGTGTAATCTTTGCAAAAACCAAAAATACCCCAAATTGAACTAAATGCTATATTAAAGAGTGTAATTAGCACTATCCCTTCGAAAAGTTTGAAGAAAAATTTGGAGCCATTTTTGAGGAAAATGGCATTTGAGCTTTTCTGAAAATGCAGAAATTTGAGCTTGTTTTCGTAGAAAACTATCCTGTTTTCGAGAAACTTTATTCGACATTATTTAAAGTACATGTACTCAAAAATATGATAATGTGAACAAATCGCCGCTAGTGTAAATATTAACAACGTGAGAGACAAGTCAAAAAAATTAACATTTTTGTAATTTTTCAAAAAAATTTAGATCCGTTCTCGGAGAAATCGTTTTCTGTGGAGAAATAGCTCTAGAATCAATGCTTCTTTAACCCTGAAGAAAAAGCCGAAATTAAGTTCGCACCTATTATTTCGTGTAAAGTGGAACGCAGGTTTTCCTGTTTCAAGCGCATTTTAACGGAAGACAGATGAGGGTTTACGCCTAAGAATCTTTTAAAGTATTTCTTAATTCTTCAGTGACATACTAAGGTAGATATAGCCTAATTTTAACTTTTCGAGCCTAAAAATCCGCAGCCTAATTCTAATATTGTGGAGCACTTAGAAATAATGAGAGAAATTATGTGCAGTGGAACACCACTAGTTAATAGAGTTTCCCTACTCCTGTGACCGAATGCTAAAATAGCTTCTTATTTTGTTTCTGGACATAAATGTAACTTCACTATCTCTGCACGTTTTCTAGAGTTTAGTGGGAAATAAAGTTATTCTTTTCGTTTTCGATGTTCTCGTGACAGGAAGGTGTGTCCTTCACGAAGGGTACAATTAGGGATAATAGCCAAAATCTGTATATGATTTGCTTTTCAATATAATTTTTTATTGAAAAAGAGCTAATTTTTTCTTATCAAATCATGCCTAAACGATCCTTTTCACCTGTACTGATATTTCAACTTGTATATAGGATAGAGGTGGGATTTCAGAATTTAAGAAAACGGACACAACATAGAATATTCTCCCTAGTAAGTCACGAAAGATTTTTACCTATTTGTGACATTAAATAAATAAATATAAATAAACCAATAAATAAATAAATAAACACTGATAAGAACTGAAACGTGTATTTGTAAAAATTGAAAACTTGTTTTAAAACTTCTCAAAATACAAAAATATTAAAAGGATTTTTTAAATTTATAATAAAATATAACAAATGAAAAGTCTTTTATAGGGTGGGCAGTAGGAGCTTCCGAAATATTGGCAGCTCTGAACAGTTTCTCTGACGCCCGGTTACACGGTAGCCAGTTTATGAATGCTCTTTTGTTTCCTTCACAATTAGATTCAAACTGACCAACCTCAATGATTCCCAAATCCGCATACAGAGGTCAGAGAGAATAAACCTATTCTCCGCATCCGTCTGTACATCTCGACACATCCGCTTTTATACACCACAATAGCATTAAGAAGTAGTTTCTAGACAGATTTTAACCTTTTCGTGATGTTCCTGAACTTCGCAAATGAACCCCACACTGGCTCGTCATACAGAGTGCGATTTCTTCCTTGGTAAGTTATTCGATACAACAGATTTTTTATTATTACAATACTGTGACACGTGCCACAATAGAAGTGGACTCTTCACTTCCTGCTAGTAAAAATTAATGTGAATCCGACTATAGGAGAAAGAATTGGAATTATTATAGGTTATTTATGTAGAACAACTTGAAAAGTAAAGCTTTCAAGTTTAACAATTTCCTCCATTGAAGTAATTCTGATCTACAAGCTGACCAAAAGCATATACCTAACATATCAAATACAATTACGGTAATACGTACAACGACGTACTCGTTGTATACCAAGAATTGCACAACTAACCTTAAAGATAAATTCCGCGGGCACGCTACCTGCCTCCCACAAAGAAGCGCGCCTGGACAAACAGTTGAGAAGCATCCACTCCTCCCCACCTTCCGAAAAGTGGCTGAAACGCCGGCTCTTTTCACGACCACGCCAACTCCGAAGGAGGATGGCTGAGAGACGAGAATAATTACCTGCCATTTGCGACGATCGAACCTGTTGACTTCCGAGTCGCGGTTTTATAGGTTTTCGACCGTCCCCCCCCCCTCACCCTGCCGTCCTCCCGCTCCTTCTTGCACTCCTCCTTGCTTCGCGTTGCGCCGTCGCTTCGGTTCGCGCCTCTTTCCCCTCCCCTCCCTTCCCCATCGCCGCCGCTCCGATCCATCACGGCCGGCCTCTCCTGCTCCTGGGCTTGCCTTTGCCGCGGCGAGGCGGTGGCGGGGGTGGCAGGGGATTCAAAGGATCTGGGAACTCGGCTGCGCGCCGGAGCGAAGGAGCCGCCGCAAGTTGCAGGCCGCGCCCGTCTGCTCGCCTGCGCGTCTGCCCCCCATCCCCCCGCCCCCTTCCCCCTCTCGCGGGGCGCCGGCTGTCTCGCGACCGGCAGCTCTCTCACGCCGATTCTCCCCTTTAAGTCAAACGCCCACCCGTCATTTTTTGCCGTTCGGGTTGCGTTTCCGATTTTACGCCGAAGAAGAAAGAGGCCGTTTAAATTGCGTCTTCTTCAGTCGGGAGTTTACGTTGAGATATCCGAGCGACATCACTCACCTACGAAGATGTGTTGCTTTTTTTGTGTTTTTCTTAAAACAATCCTCTAGTATCTAACACTACCTATATTCTTGAAGGAACATGTTGCAATAAATAATAATTTCAGAGGTTTACTCTCTTTCCACATCCTGGGAAGTGCCTTGTTCTAAATTAGACTCGTATCTAAATTTGTCACGTTTTTCTCGCGGTTACTATACATGCAGTGTCAACAAAAATCCGTTGACGCGATAGGTTTATTTTAACAAAAAAATAATAGAAATAGAAAAATTAATATTACAGAGAATTGCTCTCCCGGGAATACTCACTCCCTTCCTTTGGCAGCCAAGTAATTTCTTTTCGCTACAGCCGCCACTGTCAACGATGTCGATTATCTTTAAAAGCCTATCACAATAGTAATCGTCTCAACGTAAAGATATGTTCCCACGAGTACCTGTATGGTAATAAATATCAGCCAATTGCAATCAGATTTTAAAGCAGCAACACTGTATTAACAGCAAATATATTTTCTTGGTGTTCTTTGTGGTAATCCCTGTTATGCAAAGTTGACTTGCTAAATAAAAGATAGCTACATTAACAGTTCTGAAAGCTCGGAAATCTCCCTAAGCGTTTGCCCACACGTTAATTAATGCACTATGCATTTGCAATTCATGTATCATTCAGTACTTTCTAATTGCTCGTAAAATGAAATTTTCTTCTCGCAACTGTTCTCTTTAAATTCTATTGCCCCTAATTTCTTTCATCTGCCCATTTCGATTCCTTTCAACTACCTCGACAACACATTAATCAATTGGGCTTGCGAGACATTCGACGTCGCTTTGCGTCAATTTTTAAAAAGTTCAGTTAGAAAGAGACCCTGTACATCGTACATTCATCCAAATCAATTTTTCAGTGTTCTGTGTGATGCCGTCATCACGTTATGTTGCTACAGAGTGAAGTCCAACATCTAAATGACGATTTATAATAACGGTATTTACCTACTAAATAAGATATTTGTGATCTAACAGTAAACTGTAAACATATGCATCTAAGCAACTTTGTCCAAATTGTGTGTATTATTGCTGATCAAATGAAAAGTTTCGCAACTTCTCTGTACAAAAAAATTGTGACATCTCGAAAATTGTCATTTTGCACGAAAAAGGTTTATCATAAGCGAAGCTATTTATTTCGCTACCGAAGAGAAAGCATGTCTGTTATTTATTTGTAATACTTTGGTACTTCAAGATGCATCCATTGGCCCACTCCTAACATGGGCTGAAATTGCTGAGACTTCTCTACTTGGGACGCGAATGGCTCCCAGACCTGAACACTTTCAGAGAGCGAATGCCTGAAAACTTTCAGAGGGTCATAGATTTGCCGCCAGGTAACGCAACAATGACTGTCTCAGTAATACATAGTTATCTGTTTCTTGAGGCTTTTCCGGCTGAGCAAAAAATGTGGTCTGATAACGACCAAAGGTGAAGCATTTAATTTTGCCGAGCATTTAGCAAGGTTTCCTTACAACCCGAACGACAGAACCACTTTGAATTTCCCGCCCTTCGAAAATCCATGCACTTCAGCCATGATTGAATCTTATGCTCTGGGCGCCGAGAGGTCAGGAAACCCACCACTTATCCGCTCGAGCTGGGCATGTACATAGACAGAATGTTTGGATTTATTTACTGCTTTCTCAACTACATTTATGGATTTTTAGAGGTAAAAATAGGCTATTTCAGTGGCGCACCCAAATAGGGGTTTATGGGGCTTCAGCCGTCCCGCAGACGCCAATGCTAGTCTACGTATTAAAATACACAGATATCACTGATTTTCTATAATAATACAAATAATTTTGCTGTGTACACATCAACGTTCGGAAGTGGCGCGCGCGCGCGGGTAGGTGCGCACTCTATTCGGAATCAACGGAGCAACAGAGTGACAGCCGCGCCAGCGGACCAGCGAGCCAGGAGCGCGAGTCTGCGCTCTAGGCGCCGGCAGCCTTATAACGGGCGGCCCGGCTCCGGGGCGAGCAGAGTGCGATAAGGAGTGAGCCTAGCGACTAGACTGTGTGATAGTGACTTAGTACGCCGACGAAGTGCTGCAAAGGGTAATCTGCAGGTGATTTCGTAGACTGGTATCGGATTTGGTACGTCTCCCGGAGGTTTGGTAAACACGTCTACGACTTTGGACTTTCCTGTTGGACTACGGAACATTCTACGGGCAAGAAAGCCCTATCTGTATTTTGGTTGTGTAATAAACTGAATAACTGAGACTCTGCCTCTTTTTCATATATTTCAAATTTAATGTATTTGTTTGCGTTGTAATTATTAAGATGATTGTTAGTGATTCCGGGCGCGTCAACTACTAAGGTTACTAGACCAGTAAGTGTAGTGCAAGTTTTTTTCCTCGAGAGGTGGCGGTGATCGTCCCCCGCTGGATGGCGAGAGATCTACCGTAGTATATCAGGGTTTTCCCAACCAGGTATCTCCTACCAACGGGGCACCGTCCCAGCTGGGACAATCTCTAAGCTCCCGATCGGTCTCCCGGCATGTGTGGTAGTGTAGAGCATTTTAGTGTGTGTGTGTAATTAAGTGATGACGATAGGACAAGAAGAGGAAGGAAAGATCGCGCGCAGGTCCGCGGCCCGTTTGTTAGGATACTGTTTATTTGACAAATAAATAAATACTGCTCCGGCATTCGCTTCGTGTTGATCGGAGAAAATCGGAAATCTACCGATCAGAACAGCCGGTAGCTAGAATTCTCTTCTAGGCCGTAAATATTAGGGATATGTCTACAGATAAAAATATATTTCATATTGAGCATAAATGAAAAAATCTTTATAAGGTAACATCAAGATCTGACTCCCTTCTGCCTGACAATTACTGGGTGCCCCTCTGCGCTATTTTCTAAATGTATTTCTTCATTTAACCAAAACATTACGATCTACGAGATGGATCATTGTGCACCGACGAGCCGTTCTCTTTATTCGGCGCCAACCGTAACTCATTCCAGCCGCCTGATGCTGAGCCTGGGCCTCTCCGAGTCGCCCGTGACTGCCCTACAACGAATTTGCCACGAGAGCTTAGAGGACTTCCATCGTGGAGAGCAGCCGGTGTGGCCGCGGCCGGGCTGTCTGATCTTGGGCGAAGCGGTACTTCGCTCCCCACGGGGCCGGAGCGTTGGCTTCCTCGCGCCCGTAAAACTGCGACCGCCTCTTGGCAGCGTGAAGCGTATGGTATCGCCCTCCGCCTGGCCGCGTCACATCGCAAGCGACCACCGACCGCCTGCTCGTACGGCAGAAAAGAGGTGCAATAAACAGAACGTCTTTTACATTCACGGTGTCCGTGCCGTCCGTTCCGTACAAAACACTTTTTTTAAGGTCGCATCAACTACTACGTCATTAGTGACCACTATTGGATGTAACGTTATGGTATGAGGATGAAACGATGTGGTGATGATAGAGGGTGAAAGGACGCACACATACAACCATGCCCGAGGCGGGACTGGAACCCGCGACCCCACGGTCCAAGTTCACTGCGGCACTACTGGCTTAGCGATCTCGGCCACGGGGCGGATTAAAATTATATTAGGTTCACTCGTAATTGCGTGTTTCCTGGGCGACAACTGCTATGATTCTTAGTTCCGTACGTGTAAAGCTTGATATCTCGGGAGTAAACGTTGTTCTCTAGCCAATGCATCGTGAGATCTGGCACCTAGCTTCACGTCAGATTTCCCTCTCCAGGAGTTGTCCCGAGCGGAGCACTGCCCCAGACAACGACTTGCCTCCCGATATACGTGATTGTGTAGTGCTTGTAAGTGTGTAAGGGGAGAAATCAAGACAAGGAAGAGAGAGGAAAGATCGCGCATGGTTCATTGCCCGTTTTTAAGTACTGCTCTGGTATTCACCTGACATTTATCTGAAAAAACACTGTAAACTACCGACCTCAGAAACCACCGTGTTCAGCCGGCTAGTAGAGTGCTCCTCGAGACAGCAGTTGAATTCAACTTAGACAGTGTCGAAGACCCACAATCGTGGGTCTTCAATAAATCGTGGGGATTCTAAACTGCGGTTTTTAAATTTTTGCCCCTCAAGGCCAGTCTTCACGATGGAATATGTCACGGATATCGCATGATCAAGCAGTGCTTGTGATCATGCAACTTCTAGCAGCACGAGGGAGAGAGACGCGAAATGCCTTGTGATATTCTATCGTGGCCATAGGGCCTTGAGGGGCAGAGGTAGAAAAATCGCACTATAACTAGAATTTCCCAATCAGAGACTCTGGAATGCCAACCGTTGTTTCCCTTCATCTATCTCAACACTACAGCACACAAATCGGCGCGTCGGATATCGCTCTGCGCTAATGTTCGATTCTCACGCGCTATGTAGGCGTTTTTCCGGGTGCTAGGCAAAGTCAACCAACCATGAATCCCAAATCATCGGCGAACGAGAAGTGACACATCTTAAAAAGTGTCATTTTTCAGGAGAACGGTTTCATGCTATGCGTCGCCATTTATTTTGCGTCCAAAGTGACAGCAGACAAAGTGCCTGACTTTATGCACCGATTGCCTTGGGAACGTTATGAAATATTTACTTCGAAAAGTACTCTATTTCTTAATATATTTTTCGCCTAATTCAAAAATTGTAATTTACATTACAAGGCAAGAAAAGAAATGTTTTCATGACTAGATGGAAAATTTGCCGAACGAGGCCAATATGCCAGGTCTGGGAATGCCGACGACTCAACGGAAGTTACTTTTGCCGGGTGACGTTCAATATTTTATTCGAGGGCCCATTTTTATGTCAATTTGTTCGTGTCCTAAACGAACTGAATTGACGATCACATGAACATACTACGTGGTTTTCTGTTTGGGAGATGGTAGAACATAGTAAACAGTGTAGAGCAGAGTTGCTAATGATACGTTGCTTTTGGCAAGAGTGCCGAAGGTACTTTAAGTACTAGTATAGAAAGTACTTATGGTACGTTTTCAGGCTGATGTAGAAAAAAATTGAACTTTCTTGTGAGAACACTGTGTAAGTATGCGTCAGTTTGTAGACAGGCACAAATAAAAAAAATGTTGTCACTTACCTAGAGCACTGACAACATGATGTATGTTACAAATTCTAAATCTCTTTAAAGTATGTAATCTTCACACGCGGCCTCATGTTTAATGTACACACAAGTTGCAATTTACAAAAATAGTGATTTTTTAAATATTATTCGGTTCAATCATTAAGATATTATATAATTTAATAAACAATTTACTTCAAATTTACATTGTAAGTAATTGCCAGACCATGGAAGAAACTTTTTAATCGGCTGCACTACTTCAGCAGTAACGTTGTTGCTTCTGCAGCGCCGTTGACCTGCAGGTCCTAGAATTCGAATCCAAGCGGAGGCAGCACTACCTATATATTCAAATTCAATTCACAACACTTCACACAATTCACTTCAAATTCCCCCACTACCTGGAAAATAATTCTTGAGGATGACCAGTAGCTTTACGTATTTTTTCCTAACAATGTCACACGAATGCCAGTGTTGTATGCTTCGAAACGGGCCACGGAGCGCGAGCGCACGTATAGTCTTTTCTTCTTCAGCTTCTTCTCCCCTCAAACAGCTCTTCAAACTCACATAATTTTAACTACAACAATATATCGAATGACTAGTCGAAAATTTAGAACTTACCCTACCAGAGCCGGTGCCCAACTAAGGGAAAAGGTGAAAAAATGCAAGATGGATACTTTTCATGAAGACTTAATATTTTCAAAATTTTTTCAAGAAATGCTACAAGATTTTGAATTAAATTTTTTACTCGGGGAGAGAAAAATACACAAAAATTGCGCATAATTTTTGTTAAACTCTCTGAAAATTTGAAAATTGCAAAAGTTAATTTTTTCGGTCTACAACCACACTGAAATATACAGATTTTCTCCTTATTGAAACCGGTTGAGTTAAGATAGATTTTTAAATAAGGGAATGTACAAATTTTCATAAATAGGAAAATTTTCCGCGCAATTTTGTGAGAAATATAGACAATTCTAAAAAGAATCTCAAAAACCGGTCCAAAATTCCCCTTACGTTCTCGAAAGGAGTTAAGTACGCTTACAAAATAGGCGCTCATCCGTTATCGGTTAATTCTATGTTTTCGAAAATTGCAAAACATTAACAATGCAAAACTACAATATTGTACGAGTAGCACCACTAGTACTGCTACGAGAACCCCACAATACGTATGATTCTTTCGAAAAATCGGTACTTTCTGTTCCAGCATTGTAATACTATATATTTTCCAAGCAAGTACGTAGTCGGGAAAACTAACTTGTAATGCTACAACATCACACACTTTCTCGCGTCATTTGTAACGACTATGCAATGTTAAAATGAATAATGAACATGAAATATGTTTCGACACAGCAAACATTTTTCTCCGCACTGGATTCGAACTTACGTTCCCAATGTCCGCACAGCATTCACGGTACCCCTGCAACACCAGCCTCATAGTTAAATTCAACCTTCCCAACATATGAAAAGCAAAGCTAAGCATGTGTCTAAAAAAAAAAAGATAAGGTCTCACACGGGGCAAGGGGTATGCCTGAAAGACACTGAATTGGGAAACTTGCACAATATGTTTACTAGAATAATGTTTCAAATTACATTTCCATAACAAGCAAAAAACATTCAAAAAGCCGGTAGCAAAAAACATTCAAAAGTGTCTTTTGATTCATCTTCTTATAAGTTATATTTGTTATTAATATGCCGTTTTTATTGTATTATTTTATTTTATAGCTAACGTAAATAATGTAACAATATTTTCTGTGTCTCTCACACTGTCTAAAATTTTTTCTTGTTTTTGAACATTTTCCAACGTGACTAAACAACTAAGAGCTATGGGAAAATCCACACAAATTAATTCATACTGCTTCCATTCATTAATTCGTTAATTTTAAAATTCAAACCCACTGTATCATTAAAAAAGAACAGACATATAGATTGAACATTTATTTGGGCGCTTACTTAACGTAAGAGGCTATTTGGTCAATGCTCATCCTCGCTACAAATTCTATGGAGAAAAAAAATTAAACTACACTTGTACGAATTCTTTCTTCCAATACCGACTCTTCTCATCCTTTTCTTTTGATCTTCATATCGTTATCTCCAGGAAGTGTAGTGATGGAAGAGGAAATTAGATGCTACCAGGAAGGAAAGATCATTAACAAGAAGACGAGCGAGAAGAATTTCGAGTTAGTAGATGGGATGGGAACCTTGAAGTCTCAGTAATCCGTTTGTCTCAAATTCACAGATATTGCGACCACGATGAAACCACCCAGTCTGCTCGGTGACGGACACCGCCAGAGACCATGAATCCTCTCTCCAAACTCGTTCCCTGTCTTCTACGAGAGAGTTCCTTAAAGGGGAACTTCGCGGAAAGACAGGAAACAGACTGGAAACGTTTTGCCAACGCAGTTCGGTCTTTCAAAGTGTCGTAAACGAAATTATAAATCCATTCAAGGAATTGGAAGTGTTGTCTAGGTACAACTGATATATGAAATTAAAAAATGTAAAGATTTTGCTGCCTTTGAATTACCAATAACGTAGAGAAAATATTGAAATGGCGTGAAACGATTCATCGAAATTTTAATAGAAACGTCTTTGAACACAAGAATGATTTTTAAATTTTGTTAACTAACATGTTTGACATATCTCTAACATGTCTGACTGTACGTCCAGGCTTTGGGACGACCCGTGGTGGAGTGGTCATTCCGGTCATGTGGGCTTTGTGGCGGACTAAACAGGGTCGCGGCAGGATTTCCGGGGGTTCTCCCGTTTCCCCTACCTCTCAGTCCTCCTTTGACCGATCATCATTCACATCATGACTTTATCAAACCATTTATCCCACGTATGATCGACAGGACGTAGTACTGAGGAACATGACAAGTATCAAGGGTTAAAAAGGATTGTCTAGGTATCCTGGATTTTATTGGCTTAAGATATTCTCAGTCGAGCAGTGATCATCATCAAAGTCGAAAATTTATGTACAAAAGAATTTATTTCCATGGTTTTACGTTCAGGACTATGACAGGTGCATAAGCAAATTTCATCGAACGCACCTTGCAGCGTCTGTGCAAAAAAAATCTGCATTTTCTAAGAACTGCGAGCTGCTCAATCGGACTGTCAGAGGGGGGAGTGGTGCGACCGAAGGGCCGAGAGAGGCTCGGGAGGAAGGAGGGGGGGGGTGACGGGGGAAAATGGGTCTCGGGGGGACGAGGAAAGTGGGTCTGGTGACAATGGGATTTTAGCGGTGCATTTATTGGGCTAATTTTAACAGTGGGGTCGAGAAATCGTGGAATTCTTAGATTAGAATATATTGATTGATTATTTCGTGTTTTCGGCGCGTCAACAGTTATGGTTATTACGTTCACACGTTTAGTCATTTTTTATCGCGGAAGGTGGTGGTGTTCTTCCTCCACTTGATGAGATCTGGCGCCGATCTAAACGTCGGCTTGCAGGGATTTCCTCAACCAAGTATCACTCTCCAGCGGAGCACCGCCCCAGACGGGAGAAGCTCTAATTTCCCGACTTGAGTTACATCTGTGTGAATGTAGTGATTGTAAGGGTGTGGGTGTGTAAATAAGAAGTGAGGATAGGTCAAGGAAGAAGAAGGAAACATCGCGAACGGTCCACGGCCCTTTTGTTAGGGTACTGCGCCTGGTGTTGATCGGAGAAACCACGGAAACCTGCAGATCAGAGCAGTCGGCCGCTAGAATTCTTCTCAAGAAAGCGGTTGAATTGAACCTAGCTAAGAAGCCAGTGCCGATATTCCTGCCATTGTCGGGACCAGAACCCTAGGACCTCCCGGTCGGAGACACTGTAGTTACATCAGTTAATGCGCTGAGCGACCTTAGCCGTCAATTTCATACTTGTATGCGTACAATACTAATCATGTGGGTATATGCAAATGGCATCGCTTGCACAAAATACAATATTCATATTATTATTAAGAGACCAAGGAGGCTTTGGTTTTTCGTGAATGGCGTTTCCTCGAAACCATTCATTGAAATTAATCGTTTCACATGTTTGCCAAATTTTGCCAGATTCTAGAATGCTCCCCAGATAGCGGCTGAATTCGATCTAGCTATGTAGCTAGTGTTGAAAATGCTGCCACCATCGGCAGTCTAACCCTAGGACCTAAGACCCTAGGACGTATCGTAGGCCATAGGCACTACAGTGACAACTGTTGATGTCCTGAGCCAATACAGCTGGTAATTGGTTAAGAAAAATGTCCTCTTTTTGCACTGTCATATATGTGATTGGTTTCTTACCATAGTCTCTGTCAGTACCTATTCATTTTCTAGTCCTTCGTAAGGCGCGCCATTTTTTGGAACGCGATTATAGTGCGATTTTTCTAACTCTGCCCCCCTCAAGCCCCTATGGCCACGATGGAATATCACACGGCATTTCGCTTCTTTCTCCGTCGTACCGCTAGAAGTCGCATGATCGCAAGCACTGCTTGATAGGTCGCGATCATGCGATATTTAGCTGCACGACTGAGAAAGACGCGAAATAACGTAACATATTCCATCGCGAAGGCGGCCCTTGAGGGGCAAAGTTAGAAAAATCGCAGTATAGGCGCGTTGGGGCCAGTAGATTCATTCTAGGTTTCTTGTGTTTTTAAAACATTCTACAAGCCTTTGGAGAAAATTTATTATCTACATTGTCTGAGGAAGTGTTGGGATGATATTTGTTGAGAAATCAATTTCAGTTTCTATTGTGTGTATTACGAATGATTCGTTTTACATAATGCTTGGAAGCAGAACACAGAATATTGCGAAAATCAATACTAAACAATAAGTGATAGTTTTTCTTAGATTTAATCACTAATATTAGCAGTGGTTTTTACATTAAGGCAGTTTTCAGAAAAAATGCATGTTTGTGTAAACATAAGAAATTATTACATTTTGTACAGACATAATTTGTGCGCCAATTTTTTTCCTTGAAGCAGACTGACATTTTTCTTTTGTACTTTGTGGTTCCATAGAAATCGTGTATTTTGATTTGCTTGTTTTCTGTATTTAGTTAGAATTAGTTGAATTTTTTCTGGAAGACTAGTAATTATGGATATTCTTAGCAATTGTTGGAGAAACAAACCATGGAGTCATCATTTTAGAGATCAAAATGTTCACTCATATTGAGAACTAAATAGTGCAGAGAGAATATTACGTTATTCTAACAAACAAGAGCAAAAGAGACATGCTCAAGATTCGACATGAGAGGAACACAACGCAACGGCTCCGAGAAATTCTGCGAACTGCATGCGATGCTTTTGGGCACGTGGAGTCCGGCAATCTCACGTGTCCCGCGCAGTCGGAAAGACGAGCTACGTGACCTCTCACCCTTCGGTTTATCTTGCGGTAACCTCGCCACCGAATGCAGAGTCACCAAATCTCATAATCATACCCCTACGATTCACCGAGATATTGAAATGCAATGTGTCTATTAGATCCATGCGCGCCTAACGAAAGGCTAGACTGAAATTTTGTGAAATAACGTTGTTTTGTGGTAGGTGCGGAGCAAAATATGATAATCTGTTATTGTTATTTTCCCATTAAGCGAAAGCTGAGGTGGCTCCTTGTTTTGCTTCTGGACATAAAGTAGCTTTACTACGTGCACATTTTGTTGAGCTCTCCTTTTGTTAGTAGTAGTAGTAAATCCGGGGGTATGGTTATGGTTTGGTTATTATTTTGCTAGAAATACTAAAATCGTAAAATAGTAGTTCGTTTACCAATGAAAGCACGTTTCCTATAACTCGGGAGAAAACATATCCAATTTTAAATGTTACTTACTTCGCTTTGTTTGTACGTTTATTAATTATTGAATTAATAATGGTTAATAGGGGGAGAGATTCCAGAGCTCAAAAACTATACGCGTAGTACTTCTCCCCCATACGTTGCATACAGGTTTTACTGTTCTTTGAAAAAAATAAAATCGAATGTTTATGGCGTTGCAATTGTAACTGAGGGCATAGATCCCACGTAAGCAGGCAAGTTGGATTAGGTCTTTCTTGTTGGATAATGATTTTTTTAATGTGTACAAATCTAAAATAGACACTTGATCAACTACTAGACAAAACTTGTTTATTAAATGACAGTATTTATTAACAACACTAAGATAAAAACTAGACACGACGTGTTTATTAATTTACATGAAGGTATGAAAGTTACCAGCAACATTAATTAATCATAATAAAGATTGTTTTTACGTGCTCATTATCACCAGCTTCTTAGAATTTACGGTAACGCCTTCATACTTTATATTCGGGGAAATGTTTAATGACCCCCAGACGGTTAATACTGAGTATCAGATTATATATTGAATACTACGCCTCTGGCTTTCTAAATTCTCGGAAAGCGCACATTCTTCATATTCGAGGAACTGTATCGCTAACCCCTTGCACCAGTCACCTGAAACACAAATATTGAACAAAGTCGGCCGTAAACTATATTACACATTCTATGAACTATGATGCCATTCAATGGGTGTATGGAAAAGTTCCCATTTTTCCCTATCTGATTTAATTCCTCGTGAGGAAAGAAGAAATATTACCAAAACAAGTAATTCGACTTACAAAAATCAAGTTATTCATTGTTTGAATTTTTGGTACTAGAAAAATTATGGGCAGTGTGTTCAGACATATCGGCGCCGAAAGTGTAAGCACTGGTCCAGATTGTTTTTTCTGGCCAATGCCCTTTATTTGAAGAAAAAGCATATTCAGACACTACTTTATTCAAGGGAAAGCGTTTTCAGACGTGATGAAAACGTTTTCTTTTGCCGAGATTTCATTCAAGATACGATATTTATGTATTTTTCAAAATAATGGTCCCTTCGCAGGTTTCAGAGAAGTTTGTGATTTTTCCAACTGCTGTATTGATAAGCGTAAGAGGAAAGACAACTTAGCCCCATGAGTATCCTCCCTTCAGATTATACAAAACAATCCTCATTTTCGGATGAGGTAGTCATTGTTATCTCAAGATACATTGCACCCTCAATGAGAGAAGATTTTTACATCCTTCTGATGTAGCCATTGTCGTAGTGCATAGCCTAAATTCAATGATCATATTTTTTGTTCAATTTTCCTTGATCCATTGAGCAATTGATGAAATGGTGCCTTGCGTTTCTTCTGCACATTAAATGAAGCTTTACTCAAACTAACTGTGCACGTTTACTTCAATTATCATTTCGTAAGATGCGAGAGAATTGGAAGTTTCAGTTATTTTGTCTGTAAATAAGAAGTTAAAACTGTAGATCCTTTGTGGGTACAAATAGTTTCAATGGAGCAAACATTTATTGTAATTGAATGTTGCTAGTAATTTTATGCAAATTAGGGGTGAATCATTTCAAGTAGTGAAAAAACCACCCTAGACCAGGGGTTTTCAAACTTTTTTCGTCGACGGCTCCCTTGACCTACAGGTAATTTCACGCGGCTCCCCAGGAAGCAAGTTTCAAATATAAGGGTTAATATAGGACTACCAAAGATTCAACACAAACGAATAAATGAAATGTAACAAATAACTTCTAGTATGATAATACAAATTGTTTTGTGGACATAAACGACACAAGAATAAAAGTAAATCAAATCAAAAGATCATTTTTCACCGCGACTTCCCCTACCACATGGCTGCGACGCACCTGGGAGCCGCGACGCAGTTTAAAATCCTCTAGACTATTCTTCGAAATAGTATCAATCGTTCTGGCATTAGATACCTAGATTCCCGTAGAATGTGATTTTTGGGTATTTTTCCCAATTTTGTCACAGCCTGTATATCACCGCACGTTATGCCCATTTTCGAGACTTGGGACCAGTTGAAAGGTCGAGAAAGCATTAGTTTCATTTGTGAACAGCGAGTGCATTGAAATTCTGACGGCCGGCTGGCGGTCCAATATTCCAACAACCTAAAATCGGGCATTATTTCAGGGACGCGCGCAATACAGGAGTGTCTTAACTTGCTCCTCAATTCCATCAATTTTCACATTTTCGTTTTTATTCGTTTGCATAAAAAATTAATTATTTTCGTCTTCAATACGTAGAAATATCTTCCACGCTTTGACTCACTATAAGCACACCCTTCTGGACATTATTTATAATAAGAAAAAAAAATTAAAAAATAGTGGTACTATAACAACACATAGTTACTGGCATTATTTCTAACTTTTGTTCGAAAATTCAGAGATTTCGATGAAAGTGCGTCATATTCTATTGTCCCTTGGTCCTTTTGCGGAAAAAGTAAAGGAACTATTTGCAGCGGGTTTTCAGAAAATATTTTTTTTATTGTTTACCTTAATTTCAAGTAGAAATTGCGGAAAGTATTCGATTTTTTTAAAAAAATTGTACATGACTTTATTCTAGATCTGAGTTTCTAAAACGGATTTTATTTTAAACAGACATTTCCATTTTCAGTATTGTACTTTTTTCAAAATTGCCGTTTTGCGATTTTGAGAAAACAGAGATCACCGGAAATGGGACTACCGTTTTTTTACCGTCCTCTGATACATACGAGGAAAACACTTAAAGAAAAAGGTGGAGTCGTTTGAGAAGATAATTGTTTAAACATTTCCTACATTTCCCGCAAAATTCGCGTAAACTACTCATATTTTAAATATATAATGAACATGAAATAAATACTCGCACTTTAACCATTCTCCCATGCTACATTTGTTATCAAAAAACTATATTAGAGCACGCAAAACATTATGCAAATTATTCCTAAGTTTTGATTATGAGTTTTCAGATAGATTCTTTATTCTTCAATAATTTATTTGCTGTATTTTAAACTTGTAGGTAGGATCCCTTGGCTGAGACGTTTTGTTTCCCAATATATGTAAGCATAAAAGTATTGGAGAAATTGTTGATAATTGGTACCAGCATTACTTGCTGAAGTGACATAAATGTGCTATCCAGTATTTAGGGGAAAATGTTATCAAAGACTAAGTTCACTCTTCCATAGATATTATTGAGCAAAGCGTGGGGTTGTAGTGACCACTTTCAGTTAAAAAATAGTCTAACACATGAAAGTTTGAAATATTTGGTGGCTGTGATTTCATTTGTATTACCCATCCATCACGAAATCCCTCCTCTAATAGTAATAGAGTATAGCAAAATCTTTATAATTGATAACATTCAGTTAAACTAACGAAATGTGTGACTAACCAAACAACAGATGTCAAGGAACATTGATTTGGAATGAAGGCTTCGTTATTTTGCACTACAATATAATTTAAAGCTGCATTCGCCAATGATTTTTCTTGAAATGTTCACTTCACACAAACTATTATTATGTGACAAAGGGGGTAATCTATAAATAATAAACAAATAACAAGTAATAAAATATATTATGCGAGACGAACTCTTGTCAAATTGTGTTCTCTAACTTAAGAATAAAAGAAGTGTTTCTTTTAAAAGCGATTCACTATCTCATGAGTATGTTGATCTTGACCTTCCCGTGGTTTGTATTGCACATCAGATTTTAATACTCATTGAAAACACAGAGGATAATTTGGATGCACCAGATACCATGTACGACATGCACACGTGCGAAGTTGCAAGGTTGCTCGGACACCAAAAGGACTTTTGTAGGAGTCAGGGAGGGACACTGTTTCATTGCGATGTCTTTGCACGTATGTTTCACGCCAGACGGCGTATCCGTGCCCCTTCGCCCCTTGTCAAGACAGCTGCAACGCATGCACGCTTCCGAATGGCGCTGGAAGGAAAAGGGTGACGAACGTCGAAGCAGGAAAAACGCCTTGATAACGCGTTGCTCCGAGAGACAATGACAAGCGCCCTAGAGCGTGCGCGAGGGGATTGGAACGTGCCGGGTCCATGCAACGCCACAGCCATCGTGCTTCCACGCTCATAACCCACTGACGGCCTATGAGTCACGTTTCGTCGCCGCGCCGTCTGTGCGTGCTCCGCACGAACGATCGTGTGTGTGAACTAACTGAACAAAATGTTTTTCCAGAAAAAAATGGTCGTTTCTGCTGCCTGCATGTAGCGATTCGGATTAACGGCATCGATTGCTTAATTGATTCTTACGTGTTTCCGGGCACGTCAACTGCTATTGCCATTAGTCTACTTAGTGTAGAGCATGTTTTAGCACGGCAAAGGATGTTTTATCACGCGGTGATCTTCCCCCGCTGGAAAATGGAGATCCGGCGCCGACCTATACGTCAGCTTGGTGGGAGGCGGTCACTGACCAGTTATCTCCCACCAGGGACATCGCCCCAGCTGGGACAAGCTCCAATCTTCCCAATGGTGTCCCGACATGTGTGGTAGTGTAGTGCATGTAAGTAGGGTGTGAGACAAAGAAGAAGAAAAGATAACGTGTGGTACGTGGTCCGTTTGTTGTGGTACGTGCTCCGGCATGCACCTGGTACTGACCGGAGAAATCACAAAAGTCTAAAGATCAGAGCAACCAGCCGGCAAAAGTATCCAGTAGAAGCGGCAGAATTCGATCTAGCTATTTAGCTAGTATCGAAAATCATGCCACGGTCGGGACTCGAACCCTAGGATCGGGAGGTCAGATCAAGGAATATCCTGAACCACCTAAGCCGATCAGAATAAATGAAAATTTGTAATAAAAGCAAGTAGCTGAACGAATGAACGGCATTGACTGGTTCGTGGTAAAAAATGATGGGATGCGAAAAGGGAAGACTTCGAAAGTCTCCTTTTATTCAGAGTACATCCACTTTCATAGAGCTATACACTCGCAAGAAGGAACTAAATGATTTTTAAAGACTAACGTAATACATAAAAATAAGGACTTGTTATTGTTCCTTGTGGTCTCCACCATTTCTGTTTTGCTCCGGGCACCTATCACAAAATATTAACTTAAAAATAATATAAGATATTATATGCGACTTCAAAGGTATGCGAGGTGTTCTCTTTAAATCGTAAATGTATGAAGTGTAATTAATTTCAATGCTTCATTACAATAAAATCGAAACTATTTTCTGCAGAAGACATGACACTGAAGTGCTTCAGCACTGCGACAAGCATGTTACGCGATACATATTATAACATATTATGCGTCATAATAAACCCACGTGATACGTCACAAAAACACAGGTTTATTTTGATTTACAATTTTATATTTCCACAGGAGTTTTTCTTGGTAGAAATCTTGAGGTGGAAGATTCCATGAGTGATAGTTACACGTGGCGTATCATCTTATAGCTTACCTAGAACTATTACACTGCTAAGATTTTTCGTGGGATTCTTCGTACATTATTTTTCACTGTATTGAACATTTAATCCATGTAGTCTACATTGAGAATGATTGGTATCAAATTCTTCAATACGAAGAAGGATGGCAAAATTTCCGAAAATATTAGTTACGTCAACATTTTATGCACATGAAAATTCTTTCTGAGAAGTCTACGACCGCGAGATAGAATATCGTCTTCTATTTAACAGTGGAATCACTATGGGAAGAAAACAAAAAAGTTGGAGCATTTTTAAATGCATACTTGTGAACTTAGTTTTTTTTTCATACAGAAGGGGCAACCCAGTGCTTCAGTAGAGGTTAATTCACTATTTATGGCTCCTTCTTTGCTACCTCTATTGCTCTTTCGTTTTTCTGTCTCATTTCTTTTGCTTTCTTCCTTCTTTCTGCCTCTCACACACACCTTCTTTCTCTCTGTCTCGTTCTCTCTCAATCTAACTCTCACTCGCACTCTCTCTCTCCCTGTCTCTCGACTATACTGCCATATCTATTCAATTCTCTCGCCCGACAATCTACGGGTAATGTTTGGAGTTTCGCAATTTTCCCTATTTGACTAATTCCCTATAATAACCATTTCCCATATTGCATTGAATTCATCATTCTCTCAGAGAGGAGCCTATGGTCTCACAAGGCAATGATCTCATCATTTCTGGTGACCGGAATATTCTCCATATTCCCCCGAAGTTAAGGGTGTAATAGAGATAGCGATAAACAACAATTCATTGATTCCGAAAGGACAATATTGAATGATTTTTCAAAAGCATAAAAGAGCACGGGCTTGTGTATTATCTTCTGTAATTAAGAACCAGAAGTTGAATCGTTCTCAATCCGAGCAAATTTCACTGTAAACAAACTTATTTTTCACGAGAATATGAATTAGCTCAGTTGTTTCATGTTATTCA
The DNA here is from genome assembly GCA_031308135.1 of Acheta domesticus. Taxonomy (NCBI): domain Eukaryota; kingdom Metazoa; phylum Arthropoda; class Insecta; order Orthoptera; family Gryllidae; genus Acheta; species Acheta domesticus. The sequence continues at coordinate 71,115,643 of JAHLJT010008446.1, read as the reverse complement.
AAAAATTCTCCTAATAAATTCGAAAGATCATTGATAAAAGACTATAAGTGAAAATGCAAAAAATATGTAAGTATGCCTCAGAATAAATGTTACAAACGTCTAGCGCATGTAGGGGGATTTCAAAATGAAATTTGTATGCCAACGGACACATGATGCCAAAATTTGTCGAAGTTACGCAAATGACACTGGTCCTTGATTAGTAAACAACTCATTCTTCACTGGCATTTGACAGGTCACGTTCTCATGCAGTCAAATATTTCGTGTATCTGCCGAAAACATGTGAATGAGAAGTTGTTAACAATCGGGGGGCAGGTATCACGTGTGTAGCTTCGTTACGCAAAAATTTCTCACTACACGATCATTGTCAAAATATTATAACTTTTTACACCTCCACATGACCTAGAAGTTGTTACATTTATTTTGTGTGGCTTGTTTATGCAACACAAAAAAGAAAGTAAGGAAAAAGAGCAAGCTAACAGAAAAAAGAGAAAAGGACCGAAAAACTGTGGGAGGGAGTTTGAGAAAAGGGCAGAGAAAACGAAAAAATATTACGAAAAGAAAAACCTAGTCTTGGTGCTGGAGTTACATGCTGTTAAAACACCACGAGATTCAAAGCTTATCAATCCGCAATGTCGCATTTCTAACTTTCCATCCCCACCCCTACGTTCGGGCGCACTGGCCTCCGCCGCGAATCGTATTTCCGGGTCTCTCGACGCGAACACCGCGCAATAAATTCAACACGGCGCGATCCCGTCCTGTTATTCGCGTCCTAGGCTGCGTGTAAATAGTAGCAGATGAGGCGCCCACCTTCACCCGAGGAAGAAGCGGCCCTCATTAAGGCGACGCTACGCGGCGCTGCGCAGTGGCTGCGCCGGAACTGCGCCGGAACTGCGCCGGAATGGTTGTGCGGGAGTGAGCGGGGGTGCGCGAAGCGACCGGGGCCAAGAACGGTGGAACCTGCCAGGCGAGCAGGTATGTGGGTTGGATGGATGGAGTGACTGGTGGCTCGATGTGATGGGTGGATGTGAGGGAGTCTGGGCGTGCTAGTGGGTGGTTGCCTGAGTGGGTGGGTGGGTGGGAAAGGTTGGTGGGCCAGTAAACGTGTGGATGAACGGAGGGTCTTTCAGGCGGGTGGACAGGTGAATGGGTGGGATGGGCGAGCGGGCGGGTGAAAGAGCGAGCGGGCGGACGAGCGGGCGGACGAGCGGGCGGACGAGCGGGCGGACGAGCGGGCGGACGAGCGGGCGGACGAGCGGGCGGACGAGCGGGCGGACGAGCGGGCGGACGAGCGGGCGGACGAGCGGGCGGACGAGCGGGCGGACGAGCGGGCGGACGAGCGGGCGGACGAGCGGGCGGACGAGCGGGCGGACGAGCGGGCGGACGAGCGGGCGGACGAGCTGGCGGGCGGACGAGCTGGCGGGCGGACGAGCTGGCGGGCGGGCGTTTGGGCGGGCGGTTCGGGCGGGCGTTCGGGCAGGCGCGCGGCGGTTCGGGCGGGCGGGCAGGCGGTTCGGCGAGCTAGCGGGCGGGCGGTGCGGGCGGGCGGTTCCGGCGGGCGGGCGGGCGTTGCGCGCGTTGAATGCGCTCAATTAAGCTGATTAGGGGCTGCGAGGCGCTGCGGCTCGGCGCCGCGCCGCGCCGCGCCGTGCCGTGCCGTGCCGCCCTGCGCTGCGCTGTGCTGGGCCACGCAGCATCGCGCCGCGACGCCCCGCGCCGCTACACGCTCCGTGTCGTGTGGGGGCGACGGGTGGCGACGCCAGGAGGGCGCGCGCTCTGGCGAAGTAGCGGTGCGAATTCACGGCGCGGCCCGTGAAAACTGTCGGCGTACGCCAGGCATGTAAGGCAATACCTTCGGAGGCCTTGCGTGCTCCGCAGACAAAGTTCATGGAAAATGTCTGATCTCGTCTCTGTTCCGCGAACAAGGGTAAAACTGGAGATATATAAACAGAAAAATATAAATTTAGTAATGTTCCCTGATATACAGTAACATCATCGTAGTCTTCTTTGTGAAACGAATAGTTGTGGAGTTAAACAAGTTTTTTTAAATTTTTATTCAATGCTTAAACACACCATCACACCATCACTTCACACCACACAATCAAACATACCACCAATTGCATGTTTCTCACGTACAAAATCAAGCGTTCACTTGCTTGAGAACTGGCTGTAAACCGACATTTTCCGCGCCAAAATGTATGCTACTGAAGACGTCAATACTGGAAGACCTGGCAAGCGATGTAAAGGGCGCACAGGCTCTGCTCTGACATTATTCCCGTACGTATGTCACTGCTTATTTTTTGTTCTGGAACGTCTCTCGTAGAAATGTGTGTCTACGAACCCTGTCGGAGACTTCCTGGATAAAGAAGAGTTGCCATAAGAATTGGGGATCAGCTGATAGTGCAGCTCTTAGGATGAATGTTATCGTCAGGAGAGGGAAGAAAGTATCGCGAGCAGTCCATTGCCGTTAGTCGTTTCCAGATATTCACAAATACTGTTACAAAGAACCACCCCACCGCTGGGGTGGTTCTTGAATTCCATAGTTTTATTTATTTTTATTACGAGGGCCCGATATGCATGATATTATTTCCGAATGCAGCTGGAATAGATTTAGGCTTCGTCTGATTATTTTCACTTTTTTATATTCTTTAGACCTAACTGCAGAATCTGACACGTAGTCCCGTTGGTTCTGAAATTGCAAGCCACTCTGCGACCCACAATGAGTTTATTTTTAATCAAAACCAGTACAAACTATATGAACTTACGAGGTTAAAGTACAAGCTGCGAAAAATGTCTTTAACTACAGTCTCCAGCTCCTCTTGTTCGGAATAGTTGAATAAAAAAAAGATGGGAACGAGCGATTTATAAGCAAATTGAAAAACTAGTGTTAGTATATCACATATTTTCACGTATTACTTGAAACGGTAATACTAGTTGTCGTGGGAGAAGGGGTCTGGCACCACGTGCAGTGGAGTGGAAGAACGGTAAGGGCAGAAGGTGCCCTCTGGGCTATTCCCTATTCTCTTAAAGGCCTAAGGCGGATGAGAGGGAGCAATAAGAACAGGGATGACCCCAGTCATGGCAAACAGCAGTTTATTGGAGAGGTGTTTGAACACTTCTTTTGCCAAGGTTGTGCATCTCAATATTTTGCATCCATACTGAAGTTACAAGGAATTTAAGTTTCTAGAATTTATAATACTTTAAATATATTCTGAAAAAATAAGTAATCTCATAATTATGTATCGTTAAGTACACATGATCTTTATAAACCTGGTATACGCTTGGCCTAGGGTTCTAGAAAGAGTATATAGGCGGGGACACTGTGACTGCAGTTTGAAAATGGGAAACTTAACTGTTATTGCAGTTTTCATATTAAATTTGCACTAATAAAATTTTACACAACTTGGTATTAATAAAGTAACTACATTTCAAAAACAATGTTCAATTCACCCATATTGACTTAATACAAAAAAACATTTGGTTTTACGTACACTGATATATCTATATACACAAACTACACAAAAATTGAAATGAAATGAAAGAAAACTACTGAGTTATGCTTCTACACTGTTCATCGCAATCTACATGTATTTTCAATCATAAAAAAAGACAATGAAACATTCTAAATCAGTTGTATTAACTTTTAATTAAGTGATTATGTGAAATAGTTTGTTAACTAACCAATTTGACATGGTGAATAATATTGATTTCTGTATCCCGTAATTTAGGAGCCTGATAATGTAACTAAACACGTTACGAAACGTTGTGTTCTGTGTTGAAATGTGAACAATAAAGGATTGTCATCAATAAAATTGGAAAGTTTTTATTATTAAGAACCATATACTGACAATCAGGAACAATTTTCAATTGGTCTACAAGTTTTACCATTCCATCTTCCGTACCCCAGGGCCAACAACCCTGGGGTATAAAAATGGGATCTAGCATACTGCTGATCCAACCTAAATTACACAGGCCTATCTCTCCGCACCGCGGAAGATGACGTAAAGCGTGATCATAAATGGCCTATACGCTAATAATAATAATTATTATTATTAATAATAATTATTATTATTAATAATAATAATTAATAATAATAATTATTAATAATAATTATTATTATTAATAATAATAATTAATAATAATAATAATAATTTTATTATTTACATTTATTGGTACACGAGTGTAAGTTTCCTTATATACTAAATGCAAAGTACAATATTTGTCATTAAATCGGTTAACAAAAAAATACAAAATAGTCAACTACCGAGTATATTAAAAGATTTACAAGTATCGCCTTATTACTAATTAACCCAGAATTCACAAGGGAGATACATTAAATCAATTCCTAACAAGAGTGATGCCCACCCAGCGAATTATAGTCAAGATTAAAAAAAACTGCTTCGTTGTGGCCATTGATGGGCACGGCCTCGCCGCGGCAGCGATGGACGCGTCGCACACAAAGGCCCGGCTGGGCAGACGCCGCCGCCGGCTGCAGCTGTTCCGCTTTCGATAAACCACCCGCCGGGCAGTTTTATACGCCACTGCCAAATTTCTGCGTGGCGGTACATCTGCCATGCTATTTATGCGCCTACGAGTTTTGTTTTCGACAGCGACCGCGGCTAAATATGATGCCGGCCGCCCGGCCAGCGTGAAAAGCAGGACGCGCGCAGGATGACGTCGTGTGATGAACCGGCTGAATAATTGGAAACGGGCTGAGAGAAATAGAGGGACGGAGATGCAAAATGATGCCCCGCCAATGTGGAGTCAAGGCGGAATTCGGTTCGAAAGACGTTTAATTCGCTTGATTCAGGTGTTCAACGTCTGTGTTGTCATTTTTGACTTGGAGAGAGACATGAAACGACAATAGAATAATTAGAGGGGTTTGTCTTTGTCAACAATTTTGTTTACTGAAATAGCAGCCTTCGATGGCTTAGTCATCATCATCATCACCAATTTTCTGATGTTTGGAAGCCAGAAAACTACTTTTTGAATGCCTACGACAAATCACCGATAAACCAATATGAAACAATTCCAAAAAGTTATCTGTTTCTACATATTGCTGAAGAAAACTCCAATGAAGGGTTGAAATGTTGAAAGAAATACGATTTGAAAATAATTACTGTAATTATAAATGTACATTTTCCTAGGAATGTAAAAATGTCCATATTTTATTGAATTATTTTCTGCCTAATTTGGCCGTTAATAGAGTAGTTTAATACGCTTACTCTGATGGAAATATTTCTCTTGTCTGTGTTCAAACTTTCTTTTCCGCGCATACGGTTCCTGCACGAAAAACATACTTTTGTGCTAGATTTAGAGATATGATTGTGTCGGCCAATCATATTATCAATTCTACGAATTTTGATTGACAGTTATTTGGATACTTTAAATTCTCCAAACTTCTTTCCTAGGCTCCCAGAAGCATGAGTTTTTCGGATTCTTATGTTCAGATAGTTAAGGACTATCTCTGTCAAGGTGATCAGCAAAATCGTAAGGAATAAATCATACTTAAAACATTGTTATGTCATTGTACAAAAAAAATTATATTTCTCACTGTAAGTTATTACTTCGTATCAATAAAACAGAAGATAAAGATAATATTTTGTTGTGACGAAAATATTTTACAGGAATCTTTTCTTTTCATATAAACAAGGCAAAAAAATTCACGATCATCTGGGTACACGACATAATAAATAGTTTCAAAAGCAAAATCATTACGTTTGGAGGGGGTTGTAATTACAGTTAAGTGCATTACAGTTAGGGTTAACAAGAGTATTCCTGGTCTTTTGAAAGTAACTGGGAATAATGTTGAGAGAAAATTGGTTTGGGAAAATCACATAAACTTTGGCGTTAGGAGAGCCTGGAAGTCTTTCCATTATACTATGCGGATACTCGAGTTATTTACTCAGCAAGTACTATATTTAATCTTTTAATTGAATTTGATTAATAATGGTGGATGGATTAAGGAAGGGATAGAAAAGGTGGATATTTAAGGGTTTGGAAGCTTTTGTTCTGTTTTGATTTTAAGGCGGTTTGAAAATGTCTTTAAGACATTTAGATTTGATTCTGTTTGGGATGTTTACTTGTTGACCTAGTTGAAAGTGGGCTGTACTTGGGCGGGATGGTAGTGAAAAATTTTGAGGATAGGATGATCAGATGGCCTGTAATTAAAGGTATTTGGAGTTCATAATGTATTGGGTATATACCATGATTCGTTGATGAGTCTATAGAGAAATTCATTTGAAGTTTGTTATGAGTTGACATTACGGGGTGCTACGTTTATTTAGGCTAGGACGATAAAGACCCTGCGATGGACGATTGATTGCAGTGATTTCGGGCGCGTCTACTACTAAGGTCATTGGTCCCGGAAGTCCCGTACGTCTAGTGTATGCTTTTTCTTCGGGAGGTGGCGGTGATATTGCCCCGCTGGATGGTGAGATCCGGCGCTGACCTACCGCCGGCTAGCCGGAATTTCCACAAGCGGGTATCTCCCACCAGTGAAGCACCACCCCAGTGGGGTCAAGCTCCAAGCTCCCGACTAGTTAGCACCATTTGTGGAAGTGTAGTGCATGTACGTAAGTGTAAGTGGGTATAAGTAATGGATAGGATAAGACAAAGAATGGGAAGTTCGCGCGCGGACCGTGGCCCGTTTGTTAGGATATTGCTCCGGCATTCGCCTGGTATTGATAAGAAAAACATGAAAATAACCGATCAGAGCAGCCGGCCGATACAATCCTCTTCCAGACAGCGACTGAATTCGACCTAGCCATCTAGCAAGTGTCGAAAATCCTGCTATCGTCGGGATTCGAACCTTGGACCTCCCGGTCAGAAGCACACCAGTGACATCAGTTGATGCCCTGATACACCTCTCCCGGTCTGCGATGGACAGTATGATGATAGTTGCCTCCAGATGGCGTGCTCGTGGTGTTAGGCTGCTGTTAGTGTGTTGACACTGGTAGTTATGGGGAAAGTGGAGCGCTGGTAGGCGTGGTAGTTATGGGGAAAGTGGAGCGCTGCTAGCATTAGCGTTGCTAATGCTGGTGTGTTGATATTGCTTGTGCGTTGATACCAGCTCGTACCAGTCGTAGGGATACCAGCTCGTAATTCTGGTGCGGTTGTGGAACTGGTGCAATGGGGAAATACAGGTGCAGTACCCTAACAAACGGGCCATAGACCGCGCGCGATCTTTCCTTCCTCTTCCTTGTCCTATCTTCATCCCTTACTCACATCCACTAACAATTACGAGCAACTCGTACATGCACTGCATTACCACTCACAACAATTCGTACATGCGCTACACTACCACTCATGCCGGGAGGACCGTCGGGAGCTCAGAGCTTGTCACGTGTGGGCGGTGCCCATACCTGGTTCGGAAGAGAAAAAAGTCAGCAAGCTGAAGTGTAGGTCGGCGCAGGATCTCGCTCGAAAGACTATCATTATCAACGCAAGAGATAAAAAAACATGTACTCTACTTACGGGACTAATGATTTTACTTATTGACCCGCCTGGAATCACTAATCAATGAATCAAATATGGGTCATTCCACGCAAAATCGGACGAATTTGAAGGAAAATTGACCTCGATGTCTCATATCATTCTGATTATTTTTTTACAGGTTCATGAAAACAAACCATACACCACGTATTTTTTAGTTTAGTTCAAATATTTATATTTTCGTCATTTTATTTTTTTTAATTTTCCGTAACTTCATACGCACTGACATGTATAATATTTTGTATCTCAAAATCATTTTAAAATCTCGGTTTTGAGTTCTTCTCAAATCAAAGCTTATATCTGTACCTTTCATAAAATTTATCTTATTGTTTATAAAATTTTATTTTTTAATGTTAATTTTTTGTTTATATATTGTTATTTATAAAATTATTAATTTTACCACGAATTAAAAATTTGAAAAAAAATAAAAGAAAGCTCATACTTTCTTCTAAAGGACTGCGAAGTTTCAAAATGGCTTCTGTTAAAATAACTTTTTGAGAATTTTTTAAATCTTACCTCGTTCACAGCGCCGCGAGAACTTCATGCGCCCGTCGTTGTATGTGCCGCTATCGAATGAAACGCAGGGGCGAACTAGCTTCACAATAGGAAGTTACGTGGAAATGTTCACTGAGCAATGAGTTTTAAAGTATTCCAAACACATAAAATATTAAGTTGTATCACAATTACGTCTTTTTATGTTTCTCTTTATATAACTTGGATAATATGTGCACTTTCTTTCAAGGAACATGTTTTAATTATTTCTTGATCTTCACAAATAGGAACAAAGGAATGTAACGAACGTGTACCACGTAGCCATTTTGCTGCATTTCAACGACTTTTAAGTGAATTATTTCTTCTTCATGATCTTCATTGGTGAAGAAGAAAAACACTATGTTTTCTATATTTTTGTGTCATAGTGTCATAGAGCTTCTTGGGAGTCGTAATCGGATCATGATGTACTTGAATCGTTCAACGTGAATCCACTGCCTATACATCACTTTGTCAATCATCATCTCTTCAAACTTTTCCTGCAACATTTTAAGTCGTTCTAGTCCAGGACATTTGTCACACTTTTTAAAGTAACAGTCAGCTCTTGGAGGGTTAAAAATAACTTTTGTTAGGTAGTACCGACAATCCTTCAATGCATTAACATCATCTGTTAACTTTGCGAGACCTCCTCCGTCAAACATTAACTTTACTCGTACGTTTTCGTGATATACACAAACACATACTGTATGTGCACCGTTAGCTCCTGGTAAAATGCAGTGTTTCAGTCTTAATTCAGCGAACTTTGAAAATCTGATCTTTAGATGCGGAGATTTTTCTTTAAAATGTTGGTAGGTTTCTTTCATGTTGCTCAGCATAATCCTCTTTTGTTTGTGAATCTATCCCTCATTCTCTCTCACTGAAATAAAATTATTTTTTTTCTTTATTTATTCATGATACGGTTAACGTTCATCTGAACAATAAAAAGCCACAACCACATGGTGTACCGAAGCGACGATGGCTCTTCTGTATTTCACACGTAGGAGTTGACAATATTCCTTTGTTGCTAGTTGTTTTGCAACAGTTATCATGTGAGTAGATGCATCGAAATATTTTTTAACTTTAGGAAAAAACTAATCTTTGAAAATCGTTAAAATTTTAACTTTTATCATCAGTAGTTTCGTATTTTTTTTTTTTTCAATTCTTCTATGATGTATTCATCTTCTTGTTCTTCTTCTACCTCTTCTATATCAAATATTCCTTTCCCTAAGGTTCGTCGTCTCTAAGGTTCACTTTTACGACGAGGATATGCTTTTTGACTCAGTTTCGTTTTTCCCAATAGGTGTTTCACCTAACATCATTATTGTTAACCTTTCTTTCAGATGTAATAATTTTACATTCTTGGCTGGCGGAGCTTCTGCTTCACTAGGAGATGGATCACCATTATCTCTGATTTCAATGTTCAATTACGAATTATTGTCTTCTTCTGAATTTCTACTCTGTTGACTTGTACCAGGTTTGCTGGAAAATGTTTCAATGGTACCTTTAGAAGTTTGACTTTCATTTTATAAACCATTTTGAAGTTCTCCATCTGTCATATGTTACAAATTTTCAAGTTCGGCGTAATTTGTAAGTATTAGTGTGCCCAACTTGTGAAGGATACTTCGTATTACATGTCTTAAATTTTTACATTCAGTTCTACCATACTTTTCTAGATTGAAAGGATTGAAACATGAATCAAAGCGTATCTTCATTGTACCTGCCATCTTCAATTATTTTTTGTCACTCTCCTAGAAAGAAAGAAGCGCATGGGCACTCACACACGCGTCACAAACGAGGATGTTATTTGCACTGTGTCACACACTCTTAGATGTAAACTGATCCCAATGTTTGTATTGCTTGGTCGACTTCCTGCCATTGCCTTGGGTGGTAAACGACCTGCTGACATCGATGAAAGGGCGTGGGCAGTGTTGCGCAAGGCCGCAAGTCCAGTGGAGGAAGACACAGGGAGCATTCACAAAGCGGTAGGGGAACCGGCGGGCCGCGGCGGTCGAGAAAATACTCTGCGCTCCGTTGAATATTATTTTTTTACGTGAGTTCTAAAACAGAAGCCATTTTGAAAATTTGCAGAGATGGAGATGAAAGTCTAAAGAATTTATTGCCGTCGAGTTTAAAACAAAAATATAATGGGAATCATCTTAATAAACTCGTTTTAAAAATTATAAACAATTTAAAAAACTCAATATATAAATATGCAATTATTTATAAACACTTGTTGAAAGATTGCTTCTTTAGCTTTAATTTGAAATCAAGTTTAATTTTTTACAAGCAATACATTTGGAGTTAAAAATTATTAAACATCTCGACATTGGAGAAAAATTAATATATTTCAATAATTATAACTTCAAAAATAATGTATTCTCCGCTAAACAAAAAAATACGTATCTCTTAATTTTCATAATAGATAGTGTAAAAAAATATTAGAGAATTTGAAACACTTCAGGTTTTTTTCTGTCCGGTTTTACGTGGAATGACCCATATGGAATTCATGGCTGTTTGCCATTGCGTTTCACGCAAACATCACTATTGTAAAACACTCATTCTTTACACGCAACTCCAACCCAGAAACGTTTGTTCTACGTAGAGGGTGGCTGACACAGCAGAATGCACAACGTACTAGGTCAGCGTTTTATTACAGAAAACGAATGTAATACTTTTATATTTTAAAAAATGCGCACGTTCATGAATAATTAATTGTGAATAACACAACGCATTACTATGTTTTATTATAATGCCATATTCCTAAATTAATTTTTTAAAACCTAAATAAATAAAGCATGCAATAAAATTTTGTATATGCGAAAAAGGAAATTACGAATAACGAGGAAATATCTGACAGAAAGTCTCTAGCAGATGACTACGATAACTAAATTGTAAATACTTTTATAACACGCGCTCAAATGACTGGATGAGTCATAACTCAAGATGCAGGAGCGAGGCGGCGCGATTTTTCCGATCGAGTGCAGTGCGTTGGTGAGCGTCTCCTCGGAAAGACGTGCTTCTGCAGCTATCAAGATTGTCTGTTCAGATACGGAGAAACAAAGCCAGTAAGTAATAAGGATCTTATTCATTAATACATATGTATTGGTAATGCCTATTTGTAAGAGTATTTATCTTATTTTACTGATAAATCTGACCAATTACAAATTATTGTTCTCATTCTGTCCTAAGCCTACGAAAGCACTTAACGTCCCAAGTACCTTGGTTTCGGATTAATTAACCTCGTTTAGGTGTTCATTGAGGAAAATTGATTTGCGAAATTTGATACTAAAACACTGATTCTAAAATAACATTAATGATCGAGTGTTCGATTTTGAAACGAATGCAAACGAGCTCAGTTACGGAAACGTAAATTTTAATGTAAAGCATGAAATTCCATTTACATTGCTTTCATAATTCTTTCCCGTTTTGCGTGACAGTTTTGAAAAACAAATTGGAAGGAGGAGATCTTCACTAAGAGGAAAAACAAACCATAGTGCATTCTAGTACCTGGAGGAAGTGTTCACAGTGATCTGATTTCGTGCCAGACAACCGAAATGAGTTCGATGAAAGTGATTTTTCAAGTTAACTGATACTGTTTTATTCGTACTCTCTTTTCGGAATAAGCAAATCATTATAGACGGTCGTCATTGCGGAAATCATTATTCATTTCATTCTTTCATTAATGGAGGCAAGAATGTTTTAGAAGTAAAATATCACAGACTACAAAGCTGCTTCCCAAGCATATCTGTAAGTTTGTACTTCATAATCTTCCGAGATTGTTATGTGTCAATTTAAATTAAATAAAAACCAACTTTCGTAAATATGTAGAATTTCTTCATAATGAAGATTCCAAAACATATTTCCGTTGTTTCCAATAGCTTCAATCATACGTCGTTTCCGATTATCTTATTTAAGTGACACAAATATTGAAGTCTGAGTTTAAAGCTGGGATTGTGCAAAAACTCGCGAAATTGGAGAAGATTAAAAGTAGATAATCGATTACCAATAATATGCCATTTGACTCCGTTGAAATAAAACTAAACATATTTCATGTTTTGCCACCTTGCATTTTAGAAATATTTTATAAAAAATTTGATAAGAGAAGAACTGAATTATATAGCAATATTTCGATAAGTTGTACTGTGATAATTTGATATTACAATGCATGTTCGATAGAAAGCAGATGCAATGATAGAAATAATTTGTAGAATAAATGATAGAATATATTAAATTGACAAATAAAAAATAAAAAACTAAAATGTGTATTCATAATTGTAAATTAAAATTCTGTAAATAAATCTATTATTTGTATCTAGAGTCACTAATCATTCAGATTATGTAAAGCGACAAAAAACAAGAAAAAAATCCGTTGCGTAAATGTAACAGTACCATTGTTTCATATCTGTTCAAAGTACAGGAATCATACAACTACAGAGAAAGACATTTCCGTATTCGAAAATATTATCATCCCCAATGAAAAGAAATCTTGTAAAATCATAAGGTTTTATTGTGCAGAAAACTTTATTTGTTATTACATTTAATGTTTTACTATTTTACATTTACACAGCTATAGAGACCCTTGTACAATGTACACGTAATCTTATGTCTTATAATCAGGGAACGGATCTTTATGTACATGTGTATGTACGAAATATGTCGTAAATACATATTTACTAAACAAGCTAATATCGATATTAATGTGCATTATCATAGTTTCACAATATGCAGAATTGTAAATGCTACTTTTATTTTCCATATTTTGAGTTTTGGTCCATATTTGAATAAAAGTCCATTTATTTGCCATATTTCTTATAAAATCAGTCCATATAGCATATTAAGCCTAACACTGAATTTTTGTTAAATATTAAAAACGCATGACAGTAATAAGAGCTTAAAAATGTTCAGTAATTCCTTAAATGTTAGAGGTTTTTTTTTTCAAAATTAGGGAGAATTGGCAATGGGAAATCAAGTTAAGAAACTGCTAATGTTTTAATTTATGTGATGAGTAGAAAAATTCATCTGCCCTGAGGTCCTGTCTGAAGGGTCTGAGTGTCCCGCTTACAATCTAGTCAGAATACTACATTTTGGTTCAGTTTTATTAATCTATTAAGCCAGTGTAAAATTAGAAGTTACATTTCAGAATTTAAAAATGAAGAAATGATTTATGAAATGAATGAAATGAAATGAAATTATTTATCAACTGACAATGAAATATAATTTTACCATAGTAATTTTTGTTCATATAAAGTCCAAATTGAACTCCATATTTTGATAAAAATAACTACATATACATTTACATATTTCGGATATACTTTTAGTCCGCATAAATCCGTTCCCTGCTTATAATCAATTTCCATGATTATCGTACCTGAAGCGGAAAATGTGTGTTAATTATGTTAACAGTATCAAAATTACAACCATATGCATCTGCATCGTTATGTATCTGCTGTCATAAAACCTCTTTTGTACTCCCAAAGACCTATTTCGGTGAAAATGAGACAGCCAAATCTGTGGACAGAGCGGAGAGAAGGCACGTAGCATTTGCGCAGCGAACAGAAGCGCGTGTTACGTGATCAGGAGAGCGCCTATCGGAAGGGGGAGGGGGAGGGGGCGTCAGTGGCCCGATCAACGCGTGGGGACAACTCGCGTCGCGGTCACCGATACCGAAGCCGCTCTCGTCGCCCACGCCGTCCCGTCCCGTCTCGCTCCGTCGCGTCGCCACGCTTTGCGAGCGGGGCGCGCGGCGGACGTTGCAGGGCGGTGCAGGGTTACTACCCACCTGGGGGTCAAGGCCGAAGCGGCGTGGAGGATTTGGCTGCAAAGGCTGGCCAAAATTCCATATTTCAAAAGTTGGACCATTACATTAATTTACCACAAAAAATGAATAACGAGTTTTTTTATTGTGTGATTGATTACTAGTGTTTCCGGGCATGTTGACGGAAATCTCACCTGTGTGGTCCTGTGTGGTGTAGTGCGTATAAATGTGTGTAAGGGGTTGGATAGGACAAGGAATGGGAAGGAAAGATCGCGCGCTGTCTGTGGCCTGTTTGGTAGGGTACTGCTCCTGCATTCTCCAGGTAGAGATAGGAGAAATCACGAAAACTGCAGATCAGAGCAGCCGGCCGCTAGAATTCTCCTCCAGATAGTGACAGAACTTGGTCTAGCTGTGGGTAGTTTCGAAAATCCTACCTCTTTCGGGTCTCCAACCCAGGACCTCCCGGCTCGTTTTTTTCTATGCGCGCCGCATTTGGCATTGAGAGTGCAACTCCAACCCAGGGCACTGAAGTAGGGTCTTAGTCTCAATTTATCTTGTGTGGATAAACATACGGATACATATATCCTTATACAAGGGTATTCATTAATGCAACATGTTAGGTGGCTGGGAAAGTCACAGTTTGCTGTCGTGTGCTACAGAGTTCGGGCAGCAGGTACCCCTCGGTTACTGGTTTGCAGAATTCAGAAATACCTCGAACAGGTATTGTAACATAATTTATCGAAGCGATTATTGTGTGTGAAAAAAACATGAATAGGATGCCAAGAATCGTCAAAAAAGTCATTCGGGCAAGGGGTGGATTTCATAAGAAAAAGCTGTTTAACAAATTTATTTTAAGTTTATTCTAAATACATATTTGGCGTTAGATGTGTGGATAATACTATAATAGTCAATGACGGTGCATCTATGTATTATTGCTCTCCCGATCTATTGTCTTCACAAAATGTCTTCACAAATTCGATATGGTACCTCCGTGGCGTGGGGTTTTCATTCACCGTCCCAATACGCGGTGCCGAAACGGCGACTTATCTCATTCATCACAACCCATTTATATTTTCATCACATATCCCATCTGAACAATCACCACATTCATAATCATAATAATTCATGTCTGTCCTTAATTCACCTTTCGTCACTACCTATTCGTCCTTCGTACAGTGCGCATCTTTTCCTCTACTTTGGTCATTAATGCCGTGTGAATAGTGCATGTTATAGAAGAAAGACAGCGGTTTTCCTCCCGTTGCCGTTGAAAAGTGAGATCCGGCGCCGAATTTCGTCAGCATGCGGGGTTTTCCCTCGCAAGGCATCTCCTCATCCAGCAGAACCTCTGAGAGGAGGCTCCCGACTATAGTGGTAGTGTAGTCAATGTTATTATAAATGTGTGTGTAAGTAAATTGTGAGGAAAGAACAATGATGAAGGGATGATGGGGTACGTTCCGTGTCCGCAGTCCATTTGCAAAGGCACTGCTCGGAATTCACCTGGTATTGATAGGTGAATCCACGGAAAACTACTGGCCAGGGCAACCAGCCACCAATTTAATTCTCCACACAGCGACTGAATTCGACGTAGTTAATAGAACAAGCGTTGAAAATCTATCCTAGGACCCAGACTCTGGTGTCTCTCGGTCAGAGACACAGCAACGTCAGCGGTTGTTTCCACAGAATCATCTTAGCCTATATAAAGCACAAAATTGAACAGGACTTTAGTTTTATTACGACAGTGAAAATTAATGCAGTAAATATAATGATATGATAAAGAGGCCTGCATGTTCCAACCTCTCTTCTCCAGTGTGGGAAGATCACAGCCACCTCCCAGGGAAAACACGTACTACACTTACGGAACCAACGGCTTTAGCAATTGTCGCTCCCGGAAACACCAATCAAAAACTAATATCACTTTTCAAGCATTTTCGAACTTATGAGTTTCCTAAATTGATTTACGCAGACCCAGACGTTGACGGTACACTTATGAGATCTTTAAAAGTAGATCCCTCAGAGTTTTTCACGTTTCCAAACAAAAAAATAAAATATCCGTTTGAGATTCCCAAAGCCTCGAATTTATTCAGATCGATTGGGGAATATCAAGTTTGAAGAAAGTTGCGGATTCGGATGGTATAACGGTTAGCGTATCGGATTGTTGTACCCAAGATTGCGGGTTCAAACACGATCGAAGCCGTGGATTTTTAAGGGCGAAAAATCCATCGTACGCCTTCCTTCGGAGGGAAAGTAAAAGCCAGCTGTCCCATGTAGTATGTGTACCGCATGTAAAAGATCCTCAAGCCTAAATGAAGCCTCTGAGCTAAATTCAAATCGCCTATTTCGTCGCCCGAGATAATACCTTCTTCTCCGCTAGGTGATGAAAGGAGCGTAGTGAAATTTGCGTGCTCAGACGGAAGAGCGGGCCTGATGGCCCGAGTCTTGCCACGTAAAAATAAGGAATTAACTAACTAATAAAATCTGCTGAACAGTTTAGGCCCGAGCGTTGACCACTGACTGACAGACCGTCCGGCAGACAGACGTACGTTTTGCCGTCCATCGATTTTTCGGTATTAAGAATCCACAAAACATGGCTCCACTACGTGGCAGATTTTTTTTCCATATTTAGTAACAATTTATCGACGTTTTCATTACAAGGGCGCAGCAATTATTTTTCTGTCGAAAATTTGTCGTTTTGCGGCGCACAATTACAAACCTTTCTCTTCTTACGAAATACCTTCGTAAGGTCGAGAAAGTAAAAAGCTACGACATGAATATCGCCATCAGTGTTGAGTTGATAATATTTTCGTTGAAAGTATATGTAATTAAGGTTAAATTAATGGAAGTTAATAATATTGATGATGTTATGGCGTGAACAATAAAGTATTTTATTTCTGCTTATGTTGATATTATACTATCGTTTTATGAAATTAATGGGATAAAGGCTAATAAGTTAATTTCTAGGCATACTCATGTGACTGGTCACGAATAGGATCTAATAGAAATTATAGTAGCTAGAATTAGCCTTGTTTTTTTCTAACGTGGCTGATGACATTAGGTCATAATTCTTTTTAACAGTCGTTAGCACATTTCTGAGACCACAAGCCCCGTTGAGAAGGGCGTTCGCGAATTAAATAAAAATATTCATTTGATAAGTCAGTAGGTCTAATAATATTCTAATGACATCAGCCACGCTAGAAAAAAGAAGTTTAGTACAACCAAGAATAGTGATTTCGAGGGATTCAATATTGCAATTCAAAAGAAAGCGGGCCCACTGTGCAGCGCGGCGAGTGGGCGCGCGAGGGAGCGTGGCGAGGCGCTTGCGGTGGCGGCCGAAGGGCAGGCGGCGTGGGTGGCGGGCGACGCCCAGGCCGCGCAAGGGCAGAGGCGGGAAACAGGCCAGACGGCGCGGCGCATTGACCGGCGTGCGGGGCCGCCGGCCGCAGCCAAGGCTCCAGACGCAGATGGACGGGACGAGCGCACACCGCGAAGTACGCGCAGCTGCGGGGGATGGGGGACGAGCCGGGAAACGGGAAAACGGCCTTTAGCCAGCACCGGAGACCTGGAAGCGAGCCCACCGGATGCAGCGCGAAGGGGTGAGGTGGAATGGAAGGGAACTGGGACGGTTCATTGATTGATGTTTCCGGGCACAACTGCTATGGTCATTAGACTCGTTAGTGGAGTATCGCGAGAGGTGTTAGGGAGTTTTTGCCACCTCGAGCGGTAAGTACTATCGATCTTCTGCTCATGCGCTGTTAAAGTTTCGCATCACTTAAGTGCATCTGCGCATGCGCATAAGATCGATTGTGCTCAACGTTCGAGGTGGCAAAAACGCCCTGTTGCATCGCGATAGGTGGCGGTAATCCTTTCCCGCTGGATGATAACCGGCGCCAACATACATGTCGGCTTGCGAGGGGTTTCAACTCTCCAGGTATCTACCCATCTGCCCGGGCAAGCGCTAACCTCCCGATATGTCTGGTAGTGTAGTGCATGTGTGTGTGTGTGTGTGTGTGTGTGTGTACGCATGTATGTTGTAGGTGTGTAAGGGTAGAGGATAGGACAAAGAAGAGGAAGGAAAGATCACGCGCGGTTCGTGGTCCGTTTGTTATAGTATTGCTCCGACATCCGCCAGGTGTTGATCCCAGAAACCACGGTAAACTACCGATCAGAATATCCAGCCTCTACTCCAGACAGCGGCTAAATTCGGCCTCGATGTGTTGGTGTCAAAATCCGCCACCGTCGGAACTCGAACTGTAGAACCCCAGGTCAGGGTCGCTGCAGAGATCGCGGCAATGGAGACTCTGAGTGAACTCAGCCGATGAAATGTTGGGATGGTGAAGTGATGATGAAGTGTTGGGAGGGAAATGCGCTCTGCGCGCCAGATTAATTGATTGATTGTGATTCCGGGCGTGTCAACTACTTAGGTCATTAGTCCCGAACGTGTAGTGCGTGTTTTTTCTAGGGCGCTGGCGGTGATCTTTTCCCCGTCGGATGGCTAAATCCTGCGCCGACCTACCGTGGACTAGCGGTTTTTTTTCCTCAGCCAGGTATCTCCCACCAGCGGGGCACCGGCTCAGCCAGGACAAGCCCAAAGCATACCACTTGTCTCCCGGCATGTGTGGTAGTGTACTACATGTTAGTGTAAGTGTGTGTAAGGGGAGAGGATAGGGCAAGGGAGAGGAAGGAAAGATCTCGCGCGGTTTGTGGCCCGTTTGTCGGGGTACTGCACTTCGCCTGGTGTTGATCGGAGAAACCACGGAAAACTATCTATCAGAGCAGACGGCCGCTAGAATTCTCCTCCCGACAGTGACTGAATTCGACCTAGCTGACAAGCTAGTGTCGAAAATCCTGCCGCCGTTGGGACTCGAACCTAGGACCTCCCGGTCAGAGGGACTGAAGTGACATCAGTTGACGTACTAAGCCATCTCTCCCCGTCCGCGCGCAAGTGCAAGAGTCGTACGTAGGCGGGTTGGCAAGCGTACACAGCGGTAGAGCCTGCAAATTAGACGTGTGAAGAAAATTGGAGACTGTCGCAAATTAGGCATGTGGAGAAAATTGCGGGTAACCGGGGTCCGGAATCAGCAGCCCTTCGCATTTGCGTTGTTTGACCATTGCACTCAACAATTCTCCTACTTGGGAACGCGATTCGTGGCCTGAATTTCAAATATTTTTGCAGCAAGAGAGTATTTGAGGCGGGAAGGATCGAGCTGGGTGAATTGTTGGAATTTTCAGTACACTGCGCAAACTCATGTCCATTATGGAAGTCCGCTCCAGAGTGTTCATCACATCTGCAAAATAGTTGTGAGAAGTGAGGTGGAGGAAGCACTGAGGCACAGAGGCGGTAGTGGAACGAACGCATACATAGTAAGTAGATAACGCATGCTCCACGCGCATTTAGATGCACTGCGGAAGTGTATGGTAACGGTGCAAGATTCAATGGCATGTGTGATTCCCGGGACCCATGAAGTAAATGGGAGGAAATCGAAAAGTGTGGGAAGGAAAGTACGCGACGATGTCATAAGAAAAACGGAATGCTAAAAGGATACAAATCACCACTTTGCGCTCCAGAATTATAATTTGTTTTTACTAGTATGTAAGTACTTTGTGAGAAAGTAAAAGGGTAAGGAAGAGCACGCGAGGAGGCAAGGCCGAAGAGGAAGAAGGATGGAGTGGGAGGGATGGTAGAGAAGATCATGGGGGAGGACAGGAGGAGTGAAACGGCTTTCTGAGGCGGAGAAGGGAATGAGTCACAGATTATTTTTGTGGACCTTTCAATTACTAGGAGGATGAACATCTAGTGCATGTTATATCCCAGGATGTGATGGTGTTTCCCGTTGAATCATGCGATTCGGCACCAACTTACACTTGCGGGGTATTCTTGCCTAGGTAATCTTCCCCAGCGGGAGAGCCGAGACGGAACTAACTCTAACACGTAAGCTCTCGACTGGTCTCGCGACATGTGTGATAGGCAGTGGCGGATCCAGGGAGGGGCTATGGGGTCATGTCCCCCCCCAAAAAAACCCTCGGGGTTTCGTTTGTTACCATATTTTATATGGAACAATTGATTTAAATATTTATTTATATTAAACTTATGTAATTATTTAAAGAATAGTATTCTACATAATCATATATACATTACAAAAATAATTTACAATATAATAAATGTTTTTATGTAATAAAAATCTATGATGCCCCCCCAAAAAAATGATCGTCTGGATCCGCCCCTGGTGGTACGTCGGGCATGTATGTTTGCATGTAAGGGGAGAAGACAAGAATGGAGAAGGAAATATCGCGCGCGGATCATGACCCTTGAAAAAAAACATGGGACTCGAGCCCTAAGAGCAGCCAGTCAGCGAAGCTGCGGAGACGACTGCCACGCTGTCACTGAGCCGTTGCAGTCGGCGGGAATGAAAGCTGAGGACGAGATAACGGGGAATGGTGAGAAAGGAAATGAGTGTGGAGGGGGACAAGGGGTGCGAAAGGGAGGCAGAGCCTGGGTGCGGAGTGGTTGGGGGTGGCGGGTGCGAGACGGAGAGGCCACCAGCACGCAGCGGCGGTTGCCGGAGGGGGGGCGACGGCAGCTAGGAGTACGAGCTGCGCCCAGCAGCGCCGCGCAATAAGCGAGATTGCTGCGCGGCAGGCGTTACGCGGGGTGGCGTGACGCGTCGCGAGCGACGGACGGCTGGGCGGCAGCGAGGAAGGGGGTGGCGGCGGCGACGGGGGCACAGGCAAAAGCGGGGGCGGGGGCAGGGGCGGCGGCGGCGGCGGTGGTGAAGGGGGCGGCGGGGGCGGAGGCAGAGGTGGGGGCGGCGACTGGAGCAGCGGGGTAGTGGCGGGGGCAGGGCGGCGGCGGCTTGGGTGGCTGCGGGGGCGTCGGGGGGGAGGGGGGCGAGGGTGTTGGGGGGTGGTCGGGCTGGCGGCACAGCTCCATAGGGAGCCGTTGGCGCGAGTCCGCGCCCCGCGTTGTGCAGCGCCCGCGTTGATCCTTAGTTATTTACGCCCACGCAGCCAAGCGGCCCGTGTCACTCTCATTCTCTCCCCTTTTTCGCTGAAAGCGGCCTCTGACAGTCGCGTTCAATTTTTTTTTTCGTTCGGATTTGTTTGGTCTCGGCGAGGGTCTAATCATCGTCCCCTCATGCGTTTTTGTTTTCTGTTGTATTCCTCTCTACCCCGTTTTTTCTTGCGCACAATTCAGTTACCAGCCGATTTTTGCGAGTAGTGTAGATGGCAGGGACTGGCACAGACGTTACGACGAAAATTATGAGACGGATGGTGCTGAAGTCCTTATGGCTTACGTCATATTTAAGTCACAATGATTCAAATGGTGTTTGAGTGATTTATATGAGCATTGTATATTTTTCAAGCAGTAGGAAAATTCAGGGATTGTATTTAAAAATATTGAGGTTTGTTACCCACCTGAGTGTTTCTGCTCATCTCCTTTGAAATGTTTTTCCCAAATACATTATTCTGAAAGCTTTTTGAAAAAGATTTATCTTCTCGTAATGAGGACACGTAATATATAGACAAAGAAATCATTTTATTATTTGTTTATGGAAGTGGGTGTATGTATGTAAACATATAATACAAAAAGTTTTCCTGAGTTGATAAATGAAATTGATCATGACTCAGTCAATGAAAACACAAATATTTCAAAATAGTTTGTTTAGAAACTTCAACACAAACTTGAAAATGTCAACCAACGTCACAGATTCGTAGGCTGAGTCATGTCACAAAAATGAAGCGAAATTGTTATTCATAACGTTATCTCGTTGCCGTAGTTTACTAAATAGATCTTTTCTTTTTCGCTGACGACACAATTCTGCATCGGGCAATGTGAGCAAGAATCAAGGTCATTCCCGCAAGTGGCATTTACTCGAACGTAACGATGTCCAAATGCCTCTGAATTCAGGTACAATAATAAATAATATATGACATAATCCTTGCTGTTCTAACGGCAATGCAATGAAGAGAGTACACACGGTACATTGGAAGTAACGCGAACTGATAGTTCAATCGTACATGGTCAACTTGAGAAGCATTGAGATCACATTCAAATAGGAATGAAATCAGTGGGATTTGAAATATACTACCTGTGAGAAGCGCCAGCATATGTAGTCAATGTTTATACAATGCAACCGCGCACGACTTAATACTTCAGCATGAATGAAGACATCTAGATGTAGTGTTTACTATAGTATCAATCAAACGCTATAGCGTTTATACAGGAAAACCCGTCTTAACTGATATCTATTGTTTCCGAAGAAAAATGGACATCAGTACAGATCACCCCTTAATAGAAAATTGGATAATACTGGGTTAAAAAATAAATTCGTTTGGTTTTTAGGTATGAAAGAAAAACAATTATTTGGTACACATCGTTTATTTCAATCATTTTATTTATTTATTTACTTACGTCAAAAACAGTTAAAAACTGTGTGACGAGCTATGGGGAGAAGTGAATTTTGTGCACGTTTTCATAATTCTGTGATCTCTGTCCTAAACCATATTCTAATCGAATTTTGAATACAGAAAAGAGAGTTTTATTTCGAGTTTTGTTGACAAAATATTCGCTCCTATATAATAAAATATATTTCCATAGGTAAATTAGCTATAAATTCCTGCCCTGAACCCTCATGTTCTTTATGAAAGAATAATACATTTTGCCGCGATAATATGGAAAACGATAATTTGATTAACTATATTTCCCACTGAAATTCAGAAGACGTGCACAAATAATGAAGTTACATTTATGTCCAGAAGCAAAACAAGGGACCATCTCAGCATTTGCTCAAGAATCGGGGAAACTGGACGAAAAACCTGATCGAGATGGGGGCTATCAACCCAGAAACTGTGGTACAATACTTGTTACAGGTTCTTTAGAGATATACAGTCCAAATGTTAATTACATTAACTATCATTATTAAAATGAATGATACTTCCTTTTTACTGACCAATTTACTGACCAATTACCACCTTTTGCCATATTTTCATCAATTTCATGACGCCACGTTCATAGAATGTCTATGGCTTATCGAGCTGGGAGGCTAACGACATGTGAGGGCTGTCAAATTGGAAGGCGACACCCTTGTTATAGTTAACTCTGGTTTTCTGCATCATGCACTGTACAACTTAACTGTGAACAATATATAACTGATTCTATGGTAGTTCCTGCTGGTACCTCCTCACAGTACACCACGCCCTTATAATGCCACCATATGGAGAGCATAATCTTCTTCGGATGGGATACCACCTTCGAGGTTGTTTCGGTGCTTTTAGGCTTTACGTACTATACTGCCAGAGACTATACTAATTGTTTACGTACTATACTGCCAGAGACAATCCATTTTTCATATGCCATCACCATTAGCTTCAAAACCATATCGGGTTGGCGTTTAGGTAGCGAGGCGGAGATGGATATTGGTCCAGTTCGCCTTGGTTAATTAATGCGTCAACCAAACATTTAAGACGGGAAACGAATCCCACGTAACGCAACAGGTTTTCCACACTTTTATGGGAAATATTCAATGTTGCAATAATCTTTTTCCAGAACGGAATTTTGCAAACACTTTTGACACATCGTTCTGTTACAGCATCACACCCTTGCACTCGGCATATTTTTGTAAGCTTCTGCAGCCCGCTTGCCTTTTTAAAAATTAAACTGTCGATATTACTGTTAAATATGTCGATAATGTACATTCGTTGCGTCCATTGTCAGGGCCGCAATTCTAACACAAAACTGACGTCTGTGAAACAAAATTTTCACAGAAAGTTTCCATTCATGTGAATGTGCCGTTGCGTCGACCGTTGGCCTCAAGGATGGAACGACGGAAACATGCACTAAAAGAAAATCCGGACGAACTAATTTGTCAACACAATATACGTATGTATAATTCCAAAAGATTAAATATGCCTTTATCATGTATTACACGTGAATTTAAGGGTAAATGTCCCCCACCTCGATCGGATATTTTGTCCAGTGTCCCGGAATCCATTGAGTAAATGCTGAGATGATCCCTTATTTTGCTTCTAAACATAAATGAAGCTTGATTATGCGCAAGTTTTGTCGATCTCTCTTTTTGCTAGTTTCAGTAGGAGTAAAGACGGGAGTGTGGGCTATTATTTTGTTACCACTACTATAAAATAAGCTCTGTAATTCGTTTATCGATGCAAATACGTTTTCTCTTCTTCGGGAGGGAAAATATATTTCAAATGCAAGGAAACGTGAGTTGTTGTTTCTTCTATTCATCATTCAATTATAGATAGTAGACCGCTTAATTCTGCGAAAAAGAAGACGAACTGCTCTCGGGGACCTATAGGTGAGCGCTTGGAGTAAGCATAGGGAGGCACTTGCCGCGAGTGTCAGTTTTGTGAATTGCGAAACCTACTTGGCGAACTGTGAGTAGCTGTTCAGTCACTTAGCGTGGGGCTCTGCGCGAGGTCACTCACTCGCTTTGCAGTCTTTTATTATATTCCACTGCATCACGACTAAATATGTTATGAGTCGGCTGAATACAAAATCTACTCCATGTTGCAACCAGCTACCTAAGGAGCAGACCTAGGGACTCTCGGTGCCCCTACAATACTTTGCGCACAATGTGGGCTGTTCCAAATAATGCTATTTCTTGCACTTCCCAGTCTTTTGAATTGCCTGTGAGTTTAGACAAGTTTTTACACAAAGTTTGCGGAACAAATCCTAGAGATCCGATAACTATCGGTGCGACCTGTGCTTTTACGCCCCACATTCGGCTGATCTCGATTTCCCAACTCGATGTTGTTGTTGTTGTTGTTGTTGTTATTATTATTATTATTATTATTATTATTATTATTCCTGTATATCACGACTAAAGAAGTTATGTGTCGGCTGAATACAAAATCTACTCCAGGTTCCAATAAAGAGTGATTAAATTAGGTTACATACTAATTCAATAGAGTGATGCTTGTACTCATCCTAGAGAAGCGAGCGGAGGGTATCCGGAATTCACCGAGAAGGATGTGTAATTTATTTTCAGTAAATTTTATTTAATACATACTGCCGAGCAGCCCACTTCCAACGTCATGAATGGCAGAATTTATAAAACAATCAGCAGGCGCGTTCATTTAAACAAGATAAGGTTGCACCGAGAGTTCAGTGGCGGGAGCGAGCAAGATCGACCGCCGCGCCCGGTCATCGGCAACCGGTCGCAGAAAACGCTCGAGCGTCCGCTGCTAGGCAGGGAATAGATCAGCCGCCGGCGGTTGTTTTCCCACAGAGCTACAATGTATAGTAAAAGGGTGGGGTAGGTTTTGATTGACTGATTGCTTGGCGATTCCGGGTGCGCCAACAGCTGAGGTCATTGGTCCCGTTAGTGTAGTGCAATGTTGTCAAGGTCGATGGCACGAGCGGGAGTCCATGGCCCCGAGTGCCGCGACGAAATCGCCCCTCCATGCAGTTCATTACCCGCCACCAGAGACAACGTCATCCCTATTGTAAAACGGCGAGTTACTACTATTCGTAATAGTGCCCTTTCCCGACGCTAGTTGCGCAGAGACGCTCGTGGCATGCTACGCTGCCACAGCGCGTGCACTACCACCAGTAGAAGGCCTTGACACCACTGGTGTAGGGTGTATTTTCCCTCGAGAGGTGGCGGTAATCATCACCCGTTGAATGGGGAGATCCGGCGCCGACCTACCTGGCGGTTACCGGGGTTTTAATGAACCAGGTATCTCTCACCAACGGGGCACCGCCTCAGATGGGACAAGCGCTGATCTCTCGACCCGTCTCCCGGTATATGTGGTAGGGTAGTGCATTTAAGGGTAAGTGTGAGTAAGTAAGAGTGATAATAACACAAAGAAGGGGAAGGGATGTGGAAATATGAGGATAAGGGAAGGAAGGACGGGTCTTTGGCCCGTTTGCTTGGGTACTGCTTCGGTATTTGCCTGGTACTGGTCGGAAAAAACACGGAAAACTGCAGATCGGTGCAACCGACCGATAGGATTCTTCTCCAAACAGCGGCTGAATTCGTCCTAGGTAATAAGCAGATGTGGAGTAGAGATGATTAAGGTAAAAAAAATGAGCGGAGCTTCTCCCCCGTAAGTGACACACAGTTTTACTGTTTTTTGACGGAAATATGTTAAATTAAATAAATCAAATGATAGTACGACATATTATCATTTATAATAATAATTAATGGTAATAATAATAATAATAATTATTCTCTTTGCAATGAAGATACACATGCTTTAAGTAGAGGCCTACGCTCATATTAATATGTTTTTTATTTTTACTAAAGCCACAGAATAAGGGAAGTTTTCGTGCATGTGAACACTTGAACAATTCATACACAAAATCATAGTAATCCCATTTACACTCTTCTTTTTCACGCTACTGATTGATTCTTTCCTTTTGTACACTTGATTTCCAACTCCAGTTATAGCTGCAATTTTCACCCATAAGAAATTGCAGAGCTTACAAGGAAATAGACGTATCTGAAACAAAATCCTCCAGCTAATTAGAGATTCAAAATATGTGATCTGTGTAAGTAAGTTGAGAATGTGTCTCGTTGCACGAAGAAAATGAATCATCAGAAATGTCCACTTTTCCTCTTCTTTATTGTGCAGCGGCTGAAAATGAAACTATCAGGAAGTTGTGACAGTTAAATACAGGGTATTTTGCAAAATGTGTCTAGCTGCTCACTACGGTGGTTAGGTCACCGCTTAAAAGAAGAAATATTTACACGTGTCTTCTACAGGAATCAATAGGTTCCGAGAAAAAATGGCCGTTAATGCGGGTAACCGCTTAATTGAAGTGGCCGTTTTGGAAGGTTTCACAATATTAGTTTTTTTTATTTTCTCGCCTTACCACGTACTTAAGGAGCAAAGAGAACGTACTGTAATTCTGCAGCAGAAATCGAATTTTTGACAGAAAAATCCGAATTGTAGAGACCTCCTGAGGGCAACGCTAGCGTCTACACTCTTTAGGACTATATTCTCCAAAACAGATATTCCCCGGACGTCCCGGACGAATTCAACTCCTTGCTAGTTTGAAAGAGATATTTTAATTTTCGTAGATAGTTTACATGAAGCCTCAACATTTTCCAACTAATCTCTATAATGACTTCTAATATTTATTATTTAAATTTTTCCTTGAAAAGCGGAAAGGACACTTAAAAATGGCAAAGATTTCATTTCCATGGAAAGTTTTCAATTTTAGAAACTTGAAACATGGCATTTATCAGCATCTTCCTACAACAAAAAATATGTTTTTACTTCCTTAAATCTATTCTCAATGACAGATTTGTAAATAGTCATGTACAATTTGCAACATGAGAACTTTCCGCGTACTTTTATGTCAACATTTTGGCAATTAAAATAAAATTTTCAAAAAAACTCATCTCTCTATTCGTTTCTTCGGAAGCAGCAAAGAACGGAAAAAAAATTAATTGAGTTCAATCTTAGCAACGCATGAGTGTGCAAAGCATATTTTTGGAAGCATTTTATGCAAAAATATTACTCGTGAGCAGAAAGGATATCTCACAGTAGGGCAACCCTTTATTTAACGATTGTCTTGTAGGTAATGCAAATGTCAGAGATGATCTGTTCATTGTCATTCATACATCATTATACTGAACGCCAGGCTAATGTACAAATTAATCGCTAATTTGTAACGTTCGCTTCTAACGTGATTCGGATATAAGCAGTGACATAAATACTAAAAAGTGGCGAAAGCTGGATATGAGATGGATATGGTTTTTACATGTTCCGGCGGCTTATAAGATATCCATCTCTGAAGAAACAATAATGCCAATGGTAATAATAATAATAATAATAATAATAATAATAATAATAATAATAATAATAATAATTGACAATGCCACAACAAGGCTAATGGTAGCTGAAAAGCTAAAAGAAAAAATCCAAGCATGGGCTCAACGAATAAGACGGTACAAACGTAGAATCGATTTCCGTGTACAGAACCGGTTGTTTGAAACAGACGCGAAGAGATTCTATCGCAGTCTGACTGAAAAACCGAATGGCAATGCTGCCCCTCCTTCAAAAGATGACGTCGAAACATTTTGGTCAGGAATCTGGGAGGAAACCAGATTCTACAACAAAGACGCATCGTGACTCCAATCTGAAGTTGATGCTGCCAATGGACTCGTGGAAACAGTGGAACATGTTCAAGGATTCTCGAAAGAGGACCTATGCCAAACAATTAAGAATATGGGAAACTGGAAATCCCCTGGGGTTGATAAGATCCAGATTTATTGGATTAAGAAATTAACAGCACAACATTCTCATCTTGCAAAGGCTGTTAATCAAATTTTAGAAAACCCTAACGAACTCCCCGAATGGCTCACTCGCGTCATTACGTATTTGCAACCCAAAGGAGGAGACAGCTTCTTTGGCGAAGAACTACAGGCCAATTACTTGCTTGCCAGTAATGTACAAACTCATAACTGCAGCCATTGCTGACAAAATGTATAGGCACCTAGAGAAGAACCATCTGTTGCCAGTTGAACAGAAAGGATGTCGTAAAGGTTCCTATGGCTGTAAGGACATCTTGCTTCTGAATAAAATAATTTTGAATGATGTAAAGAAACGAAAACGTAATTTAAGCATGGCTTGGATTGACTACCAGAAGGCTTTTGACAGTGTACCACACGATTGGATTTTGAAGACCCTGGAGATCTATCGATTTCATCCTGGACTTGTTGAGTTTTGCAAGGCTAGTATGAAGTCGTGGAGCACCAGGTTACTAATCCACAGCCGAAAGGGAGTAGTAGAAACCAGAAGTATTCAGATTAACAGGGGAATTTTTCAAGGAGATTCAATATCCCCTCTGCTGTTTTGCATTAGTTTGATTCCTCTATCAAGACAGCTGTCGCACACTGACTTTGGTTACAAGCTCCATGGTGATGAAATGCCTGTATCACATTTATTTTACATGGATGATCTTAAAGTCTTTGCTAAGAATGAAGCGATTCTCTCCCAAATGCTGTCTGTCATCAATGACTTTAGCAATGACATCTGCATGAAGTTTGGTCTTGACAAGTGTGCAAAAGTCAACTTAAAAAGAGGCAAAATCACCACGTCCGAGAACATTGAAGTTGATAGACACACTGTGATTCAAGATCTTGAGCCAGGTAAAACTTACAAATATCTGGGCATTGAAGAATGTGAGACCATCTCGAACGACACAATGAAAGAGAGAATTCGCAGGGAGTATTATAGACGAGTGAGACTTGTCCTGCAGTCCGCTCTGAACTCAAGGAATAAAATATCAGCAATAGGTAGTTTGGCGGTGCCTGTAGCCCAATACAGTTTCGAACTAGTAGACTGGACTGAACAGGAAATTCGCATCATGGATCAAAAACCAGAAAACTGCTTACAATGCATCATGTTGCCCACCCCGAGCTGATGTACATAGACTTTATGTCACGTAAGGAAGGACGAAGAGGTCTGAGACAAATTGAAGCCTCCTGGCACAATGCAATAACCGGGATGGGAAAGTATGTAGTCAGCCATCAAGATGACCCACTAATGAGGCAGGTCATGAAATCTGACCGAAGATGGGAAACAGAGGCGTTG
Source organism: Acheta domesticus (assembly GCA_031308135.1). Taxonomy (NCBI): domain Eukaryota; kingdom Metazoa; phylum Arthropoda; class Insecta; order Orthoptera; family Gryllidae; genus Acheta; species Acheta domesticus. The sequence continues at coordinate 71,086,308 of JAHLJT010008446.1, read as the reverse complement.
AAAGTGTGGCAAGAAGCATTGCGAACAAGACTATGCAAGACAACCAGAATGACAGAGACACTGAACTTCTGATGCTACTTAACATGAAATTTGAGACACAGAAAATGTTAAAGAAATCGTGGAGAGACAAACCACTCCACGGACAATATCTAAAAAGAATGGACAAGGTGCAGATCAATAAAGATCAATCATTTATGTGGCTTAAAAGGGGAAGAATGAAGCCAGAATCGGAAGCACTTGTAATAGCTGCCCAAGATCAGGCGTTGAGAACACGACATTATGATAAAGCGGTTCTCAAAATTTTCCAAGATGATAAATGCAGCATTGTCAAGAACACGTAGAAACCATCGATCATATTGTCTCAGCTTGTCCAATCCTAGCAAAGACCGAATACTTCAAAAGACACGACAGGGTGTGTAGCTACCTCCACTGGCAGATCTGTACCGCCCTCGAAGTTCCGAACACATGCCCCAAGTGGTACGAACACTCACCGAAACCGGTGACGTCTGTTGGATTGTGTACGATATTGTACGACCAACAAATTCAAACTGATCGCACGATAGCAGCAAACAAACCAGATATAGTCATCCGGGATCTGAAGAACAAATCGTGTTTACTTGTGGATGTTGCTGTACCTTGCGATCAAAACGTCGTTACCAAGGAGGCAGAGAAACGTCTTAAATACAAGAGTTTGGAAATCGAGATCAGCCGAATGTGGGGCGTAAAAGCACAGGTCGTCCCGATAGTTATCGGAGCTCTGGGATTTGTTCCGCAAAATTTGTGTAAGAACTTGTCTAAACTCCCAGGTAATCCAAAAGACTGGGAAGTGCAAGAAATAGCTTTATTTGGAACAGCCCACATTTTGCGCGAAGTATTGTAGAGGCACCGACAGTCCCTAGATCTGCTCCTTAGGTAGCTGGTTGCAACCTGGAGTAGATTTTATATTCAGCCGACACATAACATCTTAAGTCGTGTTTTAGAGGAATAATAATAATAATAATAATAATAATAATAATAATAATAAACCCCGTGTGGTGACCGGGGGTTTTAGTAGAATAGCACCACGGAATCTCCCCCTGTCGTAAGAGGCGACTAACCGGAGCAGCTGTCCGCTGTCCCTTACCTGTGAAAGTTATCCGTCTCTCATTATCTCTCCTGCCCCTATCCTAAATTGTCCTCTCAAGTCGTTTCCTTTCCTCATACATCCCCCCAAGACCTCCCCCTATTCCCCATAATACTCCCTTTTCCCCTCCCCCTCTTTCTGCAAGTCTTCTTAAGTCCAACCCTACGTGTTAGCAAGAACAACTGTGCCACGTGGAAGATGAGCAATTGTCACCGACTCCAAAGGTGCTAGGGGCAATGGCAATCACCCATTCTGAAATGGAGAGACGTTTAAGAAGTCGTAAGGCCTCGGAAAAAGAGCCGCTGCCCGGGGAGCGCCGGGGCACGTCTGGAGCCGGTGCCGGCCGTGACAGCATGCGAACCACCGGTGGTAGGACGCTGAACAGGCGGGCGCCTACCGGGTCACCCGAACAAACTACAGCCGAATCCCAAAGAAGCAACCCGCAATCTGTGGCTTCACCTGCCGACAGTGTTTTGCTCGAGCAGCTGCTCGCAACCACCAAAGCAGGGAAAGTGAGGCAACGTATGAAGTGGACGAGTAACTTAAATGAGTATATAATGCGCGTCTACTACAGAGCCACACGTTTAGAAACAGAAATGACTGGATACAGACAATCTCTGCATGCTGAATTTAGAGAGAAGTTTCCCCATATTGTCGTCACAGAACAAAGGCTTGTAGATCAGAAAAGAGCTATACTTACAAACAATCTAATCCCAAAAGTAAGGTTGGAACAAATTAAACAGGAAGTAGCAGAAGAAATTTCTTCCTCCAACAATGGTGTCCCTTGACACAAACTATCGCAGATTCACACGTAGTTCCAAATTCAACCCAATTAGATGAAGCAGATCAGGATCCATCAACAGCAGGTGCCAAGGAAGATAACCTGTCAGACATAATTGATATATACCAGGAACTTTTTCTCAAGTACTCAGGATTAGATCCAACACTTCGCCCCAGAATTCCTAAACTCAACATCAATAGAAAGGACAGGCTCACCCAAATTATCCAATATATAAATGAACATGTCTTGCCCTTCCAGATCAAAGAAGAAGACACTTTAACAGACATACATGCTATAGTTTACTGTGCAGCTGCTACCGTAGCTGTAAAAGCTGGTTTCAAATTAAAGGATCAGTCAGAAAGTCAGAAAAGGCCTTCAAACAAGAATTATACTAAACCGCCATGGCAGCAAAGACTCGAAAATCAAATCCAATATCTTAGACGAGAAATAGGCAGAGTAACGCAATATTTGAATCAACCAAACAACAAGAAATTAGCCAAGAAAATTAAGAAAACACTTGCAAAGATCAGAAAACACGGTAATCAGGAGCATGAATTAAGAAAACACAAGGACCAGGGTGATAAAATTGTTGATCCAAATTTAATAGCTGAACATTTAGATGAACTAAAACAGAAGCTTGCAGCTAAATCACGAAGACTTAGACGATACAAAGAAACAACAGAACGTAAACTACAAAATTCAATGTTTCGTCAGAATGAAAAAGTGTTCTATCAACAACTCAGACCAAATTGCAATTTCCAACGAGAGAACAACGGAGCACCAGATCAACAAAATTTGGAACAGTACTGGTCAGACATTTGGTCAGAAACTCATCATCACAATAGTGAGGCACATTGGATTAAGGAAGAAATAAATAATGTTCAAACTCTAGAGCCAATGTTATATCAGGAGATCACAGTAAAAGACGTCAGCACTGCAATTGCAAAAACCCACAACTGGAAAGCCCCTGGCCCAGAACACGTTCAAAATTTCTGGTACAAGCAGTTTACATCGCTTCACCATAAGTTGGCCCAGTGCTTCACACAAGTCATTAACAGCCCTGAAGACATGCCTTTATTCTTAACGAAAGGTATTACGTACATGAAACCCAAAAGTAGAGACACACAGAACCCTTCTCAATACCGTCCAATCACCTGCCTCCCCACAATGTACAAAATCTTGACGTCATGCATTACAAGTAAAATCCAAGATTATATTGAGGACAGAGAAATAATGACAGAACAACAGAAAGGTTGCAGACGACTACATAAAGGATGTAAAGAACAACTCCTAACAGATATGGTCATTCTCCAGCAAGCACATAAAAACCATAGAAACTTGCACATGGCTTACATTGACTACAAGAAAGCATTCGATAGCGTTCCTCACAGTTGGCTTATTGAAGTTCTCCGCATATACAAAATTAATGAAACCATCATTAACTTTCTGAAGCAGATCATGACTCATTGGAGAACAACATTGTCCTTAAGGCAGCAAGACTTCACAATCACAACAAAAGACATCAGAATTAAGCGAGGCATCTTCCAAGGGGACTCCTTAAGCCCATTGTTGTTCTGTCTGGCTCTAAACCCCCTGTCAACACAACTTAATAGTACTCACTATGGATTCAAAATTCGTAAAAATAAGAAAACCATCCATACCATATCACATCTAATGTACATGGATGACATCAAACTTTACAGTTCGACAGACAGACAGCTTCAATATCTCCTTGAAATAACTCGAACATTTTCGGAAGACATCCATATGAGTTTTGGCATTGACAAATGTAAGACACTTCACGTAGATAAAACAGGAAAGTTACAGAAGATAGACAATAGCCTCAGTGATCAAATGACGATACAGGCAATGAATGATGAAGAAATGTACAAGTATTTAGGATTCGATCAGGCAGCAATCACAGACAACAAGGCAATCAAACAATCACTGACAAAACTGTACAAATCGAGAATCACGGCACTCCTGAAAACCAAATTAACAGGCAAGAACATGATAAAAGCAATTAACACATTTGCAGTACCAGTGTATACATACTCATTTGGAATAATACCGTGGAGCGACACAGATCTCGAAGATATCCAGAGACTGACTCGCACAATTCTAACAAATTCAGACATCACCATCCAAATAGCGCAATAGAACGAGTAACACTTCCACGAAATGAGGGAGGACGAGGCCTAATAGATCTAAAGAATCTGTGCTATAAACAGATCAATTCATTAAGGAACTTCTATTATGAGAAACAGGCAACTTCAGAACTACACGCTGCAATAGTTCAAGCAGATACCAAATTAACCCCTCTTGATCTTAACAACAAACAGCTGGACATTTCTTCACAGTTTGCAGATAATAACCACAAAATAGACATGTGGTCAAGAAAGGAACTCCATGGACGCCATGCAAATGATCTCAAGCAAACTCATGTAGACAAAAAAGCCTCAAACGCTTGGCTAAAATATGGTGATCTATTTGGCGAAACAGAAGGGTTCATGGTTGCCATACAGGATCAAGTGATCAACACTAAAAGTTACAGAAAACATATCCTCAAACAAGCGATAGATGACAAATGTAGAAAATGTCATACAACGGTTGAGAGCATACAGCACATCACATCAGGATGTAAATTAATGGCCCATACGGATTACACCTATAGGCACAATCAAGTTGCAAATATTATCCACCAGAAACTGGCGGCGAAATCCAAACTACAAGAAACAACCTGTCCATATTACAAATATGTTCCCGATTCTGTACTTGAAAGTTCAAACTATAAGTTGTACTATGACAGAGAAATTATTACAGATAAAACCATTCATCACAACAGACCTGACATAACCTTCGTAGACAAACGGCAAAAGATTGGCTACCTGATTGACATCACTATTCCACAAACAGCAAATCTTCAAACAGCACACGCAGAAAAAATAACGAAGTACACAGAACTAGCAGCAGAAGTCAAGGCACTATGGCATCTTCAAAAAGTCCATATCATTCCTCTGGTCATTTCATGCACAGGAGTTGTACCAAATAACATCCATAAAAATCTGGAACTTATTCAAATACCAAAATATACTTTCAAAATGATGCAAAAGTCAATAATCTTAAACACATGTAGGATTGTGCGAAAATTCCTAAATTACGATGAAACATGAATTGGCCTGTGTCTTGGTTACTAACCTGACACAAAGTCAAATATATATCCGGCGAATACCGAGAAAAACAATGTTGTATATTAATAATAATAATAATAATAACAAGGAATGAAATATGTTCTTTTTTTTCATTTTCGAAACGTAATTTACATGTTGAGTACCGAACAACAACAATGATCCGGCATGTTATGTACAGCTAGTCGGAGGAGAGCCACCATTTCGTAGCGTTACAGTACCGCTAGCCGCGCAGAGACGAACAAGTGGGAGGGAATCAGTGGAAAAGTCCTCTTGAGCCCCATCGTGGTCCACTCAGTGACGGCTTCGCGGGGAGAGATTGGCCCCGGCCCCCGCCACCACCCCCCGCTCCACACCCCACAAGCTTTCACTACTTTCCGTGCCACCGCACCTGCTCGAGCTCCCGCCGTCAACCTCGCCGTTACTCCCACCCTCACCCTCGCCGTCTCCGCCCATTCTCACCATCATCACCATCGCCCTCGCCCTGGCCCCCGCCCTCGCCCTCGCCCTCTCCATTGTCCTCGCATTCGTCCTTAGGTTGCTGACGATCTCACTTTCACCCCCGCCCTCACCCTCTCCATCGCCCTCATTTTCGCCCTCCTATTGGTGACGCTTTCACCGACGCTCTCGCCTCTGTTCCTGACCCGCCCTCGTGCCCTCCTCACCCCACCACTTTCACAGCAGTCGCGCCCAGCTGATCGGTCTGCTGAACAGCTTTTCACGCAAGAGCACTCTAGAACATACATGTGCGTGATACAAAGTATGTGTAACGCGGGACTAGGCTGCGGTACAAAAACTTGGAACTTACGGAAACTTGGGATTTGCAAATTGCGGTGTCCAGGAGAACACACACGAAGCTTTGGAACAACATATGGTGTAATATATCGGCTGTTCTGGATTTTTAGAGCGGTGTGTGAGTCCTCAACACGTTCATTTAACTCATGATAGTGTATATTTATTATTATTGTTATTATTATTATTATTATTATTATTACATCATTACAAAATTATTATGCACTTTGCTCACCCCAACTTTTGTTCCAAAACCAATTATTCGGGTAGCTCACTGTGCTAATAGCTTTATATATTTTTTACCATTTTATGAATAAATTAATTCTGGGAAATAACTAACAGGCAAACGGATTAATTCATATTTAATTTAATGTTTAAATTGCACGCTTTTAAACTCCATGAAACAATATTTTACAATAAACATTTTAATGGAAAATTAATTTAAAAATTCTCCCACCAAGTAATTGAAAAGGAATTTGTTTTCCTTACTGATATAATTCATTATTGCACAGTACAGGTCAACCCGCAGTTTACCTCAACTGTTGCTATTCACCTCTCTCTCCAATCAAACACGAAATCTAGGACCGAGAGAGGTGGCTCAGTACATCAACTGGTGTCACTGCACTAGATTCGAGTCCCGACGGTGGCAGGATTTTCAGTAGCTTGTCAGCTAGATCGAGTTCAGTCGCTGTCTGGAGAAGAATTCTAGCGGCTGGCTGCTCTGATCGGTAGTTTTCCGTGGTTTCTTCGATCAAATACCAGGCGAATGCCGGAGCAACACACTAGCAAACGGGCCACGGACCGCGCACGATCCTTCCTTCCTCTTTTTTGTCCTAACCTTACGCTTTACACACACACTTACACTAACATGCACTATATTACCACACATGCCGTGTGGTTAACGGTAGGTCGGCGTAGGATCTCGCCATCCAGCGGGGGAAAATCACGGCCCCGATGAAAAACATACAGTACACTACGGGACTAATTATCTCAGTAGTTGAATCGCGTCCGGAAGTAGTGATTAGATTACTTATTAGTGACGTAATCGAAATCTAGGCTCATTAAGCTTTATTGTACTGCCGTGGTCTCTTCATCATCAATATTTTACATCGTGGGGATGGACCGCATTGAAGGGTCTAAGGGTGGGAATTGAAGCGAGATGAGGAAGGAAGTATCGTGAATAGTTCACGACCATATTTAAAAGGTGGCACTCCGGCATGCGTTATACGAATTAATTAGAGAGAAACAAGTAGTAAGAGGGAGGGAAGGGGGAGAGAAAGCTGTATTAAATCGAAAATGTATAATTTATTTTGATTTATTTCGGAGACAGTGAGATAATACAATGTTGAAAATATACCATTTCTACTCATTTATTTCGGACACGATGAGATAATACAATAAGTTCCAAAAAGCTGGAAGTAGTCCCGCATTTTTATGTTCACCTTCAAACGAAAGGTTTTCCCATTTCTACAGAACGCCCACTGCGTGAACAAAGCAGGGCAGAGAATCCTCGCAGTCCACCCTTAATGCCTCTGGCCGCGCATCAATCGTCAGAGCAGCGTACAAAACCCACCCCGCCCCTTCCCAGCCCCACCCCGCGCCGCCCCGAGCGAAGCAGCGCAGAATGGCCGATGGCCAGCCTGCAAGGCAGTTAGACATGTTCGCGGTCGGCAGCGCCTCGCCACCTCAAAACTCCGCCGGCCACACTCCCCCCGCACTCCAGCGACGTGCCCTGTTCCAATCCTCCACCATAAATGCAGAATGGCTCTGACAAATTTAGATGGCTGCCATGAATTCGAAATGTCCGCGCCTGGCCCCTCCAATCAATCATTAAACGTCGGTAAAATGTTGTCGGAATTTGGAACTAACCCGCGCGATGTTGGCGACCGCTGCTATATCTAACCCGCGAAATGCAGGTGATTTCAATTGAAAGGTTTCACCTGCTCTGGAGTGGAGAGGGGGAATATAAGCTCATAGTATCATTCTCGTTTGACAAATAATTCTTTTTCTTAAGTTAGATTGTGACACCTACTGTTCATTTTTACCTCAAAACACAAATATAATATATTCTATAATCAATATTCTATAATGTAACAGGAAAGATAACTTTTTGTAATGATACTGTACAATAAATATATCATTTTGGAATATGTTCTTCAAACTTCTTAACAAGTGCAGTGGATAATTACGATGAGTGATTGTACATTATTTTGCAACATATCTGCCACATTCAAACCATGTTTAATCGCATTTTGCCATGGGGAAAATGTATTACGATTATTTATGATTTCATGTTGTAAAATGGATCAAACTCGGAAAAAAATGGAGAAAATTACATAGGTTTCACAGCGAACATCTAAACATAATTCAGTGAAATAATTTTGTGCAAATACGAACACTTAATAATTAATGAGTAAATTTTGAGACCAAATTACAAGCATTGAACGAACAAGAAACAGCTGCTATTCATGGGAGGAAAATTAAATTTTAAAATATGCATTAAATCCTTGCAAGTTATCTTTAACAATACCATTATTTCTTCATATTATACGATTTCAATATTGAAGAAAATTCCCAATTTATGGTTAATTCAACAAAAACGTGCTGCCACTATCTGAGGGATTTTATTACGTGTTTAAATGGAATATCTAATGGTGCTTTTCTAAACTTTATTGTCAAATTAATTAGTACTTAACAATAAGAGCGTCATTAAAGGAAATGAATATATTTACCAAGCACAGCATTTCATAAAAGATTCCAGGTAGGTATCTATTAAAAAAGACGTGATTCGAGCATGAAAAGAATTACCGTTGGCTTAGGTGAAGACTTCGCAGGCATTGAAGGAGAAGGTTACAAAGAAAGGAAGGGCAATGATTTTAATCTGGAGATAAATATTAGAATTCCAGTGAAATGGAAGTTTATTTACAGAATGCTTTAACTCTTTAACTGTATCTACACGGTTACTCCAGCTGCTTTTTTATACCGAACATGGAACCAAATTAGTCAGCATTAAAACCAGGACAATTCGGATCCGTACGAACTTAATTACGTTTCTCGCGCTAAAAGCACGCCAAATTTGCTCCGGTTAAGTACAGAGCAAATTGATGAAATTGAATCAGCATTCTTCGACCGCCCGCCGAGTAACACGTACTATACACATGCGCTATCACCAGTAGCGTGGGGACCCGTGTCGGAAAGTAGATGTTGAATTCCGCATGAGATGCTTTCTAAGTACCTGTAATTAGGTGTTTCAATTTTTGGAAGACCTACTTATAGGTTGGTAGGTGTAATAATTGCAGGTGATCTAATCTACAGGAGGGCAAAAAACGGAAGTAGTACCAGAAACTGCGAATTGAAAACTAAAATGCGACAGGGAAATTACAACAGTCCTCTCTGCTTCACTTCAGAACAAGAATGGACAAGAATGAGAGGTCTCTTTGTAAGTATAGGTATGTCCCTTACAACTTGCAGAATGCGATATTGCTGTCAACTGCAAATACAGTTAGAATAAGAAAGGAAATAAATGTTTTTCATCAATTAGCAGTGATAAATATGTTGTTACGACAGCAGTCAAAGTACAGTTAGTAATAATAAATGTGATGTTATGACAAGAGTAAAGGTACTAAATTCAGGTGTTATGTAGAAGACAAAGTTTATATGAGCATCTGGTCTCGAGGTCGTTGAGAAATCGAATGAAAATCACAATAGAGATGAGGTCATGGATCCAAGAGTAATGCTCGAATATTTTAAGAATAATGTTTTCCACAGGTTTCATTAAATATATTATCAAAACAATTATGACTAATAATACGAAATTTAAAATTTTCAAGATTTTAAACTACATAATAAATTAATTTGATAAAATGAGTAAAGTTCCGAACAGCTAAAGAGGAGATTTTAAATAATCCCTTAATACCTAGTCGAAACATTGTAGGATTTTGTTATGTATTTTAAAATAAACATAGTCTCTGATGCAATAATAGAATGAAAAACAAAAATGTGACAAAATATTTTACCTCTTTTTATGGAAAATATGAATATTACAATATTTTCGGAAAACGCAATATAAAAGTTTAGGTAGGTCAAAAAGGCTCCTCAAAAAGAATTGGCTGGAGAGGATTAACCTGAGGTAGAATGACAGTAGCAGGTGCCGAGGACTGTGTGAGTGCCAAGCCTTAGGGACTTATCGACTACCAAAAACAGTTGGAAACGCCCCATCTTCTATTTTTAAGATCCCAAATACCTCATCTACTCAAAATGACCAGAATACTATGAACATCTAATAATGTATTATGTTATTTTAAGGGAAAATATTGAAAATCAAAAAAAGTTTTCTTCATTCTCCCAAAAATCAATTACCATAGTTACGGACCGTATCATCCCACTGTTCTTCATTGAGCAGCAAGTATACAATTATTTACATTGATTGGTTGATAGATTAGTGATTATCTGCGCGTCAACTGCTGAGGTCATTAGTACCGTAATTTGCAGTGCACGTTCTTCATCGGGAGGTGGCGGTGATCTTTCACACTTCATGCTCAGATCCGACCTACTGACGTCTAGCGGAGTTTTCCCCAGCCAGGGATCCCCCACAAGCGGGGCACCGCTCCAGCCGGGACAAGCTCTAAGCTCCCGACTGGTCTCTCGGCAGGAGTGGTAGTGTAGTGCGTGTGTGTGTAAATAAGGGATGCAGATATGACAAAGATGAGGAAGGAAAGATTTCACGCGGTCCATGGCCCATTTGTTAGGGTACTGCTCCGGCATTCGCCTGGTGTTGATCGGAGAAACCACGGAAAACTACCAGTCGGAACAGCTGGTCTTTAGAATTATCTTCCAGACAACGACTGAATATGACAAAGCTATCTAACTAGAGTCGAAAACTCTGCCAGCCAGGAACTCGAACCTAGGATATCCAGGCACGAGGCACTGCAGTGACATCATTAAAACTTAGCACTATACAGGTCGTACGTGAGAAACAAATACATCAAATGAGATTAATAAAAGAGTACTTTTCATTACATAGCGGTTATTACAGTAATTTCTCTGCAGAAAAGTAGATGCATGAAACCGTTCCATCTCTGAGACATCGCTTCTAACCTTCGTCAATCAAAATGCAGAACTGTTGTAGTGAAATAGCAATACATTTTTCCTGATATCCCGTTTCTTTTCGTCTCTTATAACCATCAGTCTATTCCTTTCGTCACTCGACTCGAAAGTCAGAGAACGGAGGGTAGTAAATAAATAAAACAAATAAAATAAAGAAACAAATAAAGGTGTGGCTGAGTCTGTGCGGTGGATGCAAAGAGCTGTAAGAATTAGGGAATCCGCAACTCCCGAAACTGTGGGATGTGGGCCTTGGGCGGTGAAAAGGAGCGGAGGTGGAGTTGCCTGCAGCCGCAGCACCCGCGACCCTCCGATCCCACGTGGGGGAGGCACCTCCGGCACGGCGCCTTCGCCCACCGGCACCGCGCCATTTGCATTGCAAATGCCCCCGCCTCCCGACGCACCTCTGCGGTCTTCTCTCCTCGCCTCGATCTGCCATCTCTCTCGTCCTCTTCTGTCTCCTCCTCCACCTCAGTGTCCTCCTCCACCTCGGTCTCCTCCTCCACCTCGGTCTCCTCCTTCACCTCGGTCCCCTCCTTCACCTCGGTCCTCTCCTTCACCTCGGTCCCCTCCTTCACCTCGGTCTCCTCCTACACCTCGGTCTCCTCCTACACCTCCGTCTCCTTCTAAATCACGGTCTCCTCCTACACCTCGGTATCCTCCTACACCTCGGTCTCCTCATCCACCTCGGTCTCTTCCTCCATCTCGATCTTCTCCTCCATCACGCTCTCCTCCTCCACCTCGGTCTCCTCCTACACCTCAGTCTCCTACTCCTCGGCCTTCTGATCCACCTCTGCTTTGTCATTCATCTCTGCCCCTACTCCCCCTCCTCTTCTTTACCCTATGCCCCTCCTCCACCGCTACCATCAAGTCTTCCCCTCCCGACTCGTTCTCTTCCTCCTCTGTCTGCTCGCGCTGTCCCCACCTCCCCGGCACCGCCAATTCTTTCTCTTCTTTGCCCGCTTCCGATGACGCTTTTGTTGAAATACGCCACGTTTGTTTCCTTTTTCGGTTGGTTGTTTTATATATATATATATATATATATATATATATAATTTACATAAAGGATTCGTTCGTAACAGAACACTGACACGTCACCTTTACTGCATGCAGTCATCGCTTATTATGAACGATTCGGTTATAGTGTGTTTCGTTGTCATTGAATAATATTATCAGAAATAATAATATTATTAATGTGCCTTTTTTTTGAAGATTCATTCCGTTTTTCTCCTTATTTCACATCAAGAAATCATAAAATGTAATGAGGTCAATTTTAGCCTTGCGGAAAGCATTTGTGTCAGCTACAATAAGATGAAAAGAAATGTGTGTTACTTTATAATAATGTTAATAATTGTCTTCTATGAAGCGTCATAATTAGGAAAAAAAACTATACGGAATCGTGACACAAAGCTAAGATTGCCAACATACAGCTATGTCTTGAGAAATTTGTAATTCAAAGCGTTCTAGTTTCTTAAACATTGTTTGTTATATTCACTAACGATGAAAAGGTTTTGGACGCTACTAAATATTAAAAATTTGCGAAGAACATAGTTTGAGAGACTGAAACACTATTCGCTGTGGTCATTGACTGTTATATTACCCACACATAGTACGTCAAAAATAAATATTAACAATAAAATGAAATATTTAACTTTAACATAAATTTGTTAAACTATCTTTTCATAAAAATGCCACTTCTTGCCCCGAATGTCTTTCTTGATGATTCTTGGCATTCTATTCATGTGGTGTTTTACAAATAGCTTTAATGAATTATATTACAAAACCTGTTGTTCGTGGATTTTTTAAAATTCTGAACCATTATGAACCAGAAACCATGGTATGACTACCGTCCGAAATCTGTAGCATAGGAGAGCAAACTGTGCTTTCCCAGCCACCTAACCCTGCATGAATGTGCTCTTGAGTGGGTATATAAAGATCCCCAAGTAATGTTTATCTACACAAAATAAATTGAGACAAAGACCCTACTTCAGTGCCTTGGGTTTGGGTTGCACTATCAGAAATACAGCGCACCGAGAAAATAAATTTTACTGGATGGCCAAAACCGGCCATCCAGTTTGACCAGCAGTATATAAATGGTAGCTGTGCAATTAAAGCCAATATGATGCGAATGCGAGCAGATACGTATCCCCACTGATCCCATTCGTCTGGAATGCTCTGATATTTTTTCTGTTGTTTTCCGCGGTTCCATCTGAGGGTTTTATTTTAACCACATTAACCCCTATGTACCTTTCGTGAAACGATGCGAACGCAAAATAAATGAGTTTTGTGTTAGCTATTTTACCGTAAAATGACTTTCCTATAATACTTGTAATCATTGCATTCCGAAGTTATGAGTTAAGACGTTAATAAAACTGAAACGAATCCTATTTACATGAGTATCTTTTTCTTTTTGAATTCGTTCTGACATTATGTCGAAGTTATACTTCATTCTGCTACCTTCATTAAAATACATCACTGGCATTTATTGAAAGATTAACAATATTTGGAATGTTTAGGATCAAACGAAAAAAATTGTCTTGAAATGAAATTTATCACAAAAATGCGTACCAAATGAGATGTTATTCAGTATGACTAGTAGTACATTTAATTTAGAATAGTAAGTTTTATACACCTAGTTCTATACATTATGAGATACGAAATAAACGTATAATGAAGACAGTTCGTACGAAAGGAATGTGTGAGTTAAATGCTTAAATTAAGAATCAATAAAATATGTTTTTTTAATATAAAAGTTAAGATGGAAAGAAGATGATACAAAAATAAATTAATCGTAGGAAACTATCTCCTTTCGACTAAAGCACACGTTTGAACTAAACGTTAAATCTTAGAACAACAAAAATTAAATTCCGCCGGCTGGGGGATGATATATAATTCCTTAATATTTCTAAGGGTTATACCTAATGGAAACACAAAACTTCTAGAATAATTGCAAGATTTTCTTTGTTCTTATACTTTGCCGCCTTTTATATTTATTTTGCTGCAAAATGTGAAAAATTGAACATTACAATTATGTGACAAAGTTTTTGGTGACGTTTCTAATGACCGGGATTTGGATACATGTCCATTACCCACCATGAAATGGGCTGAATTGTTGGACAATTTGGGTCCACTTGGACACCCCACACTGCGAACTGTTTTCCAACTCGTATTCTCGCCCTACTGTAATAATTTAATATAGTGCATATTTAATTGTCAGTTGTTGGTAAGAGTGACGTATAACCGACTGCACAGTGATCGAAGACCCATAAATCTCTTACGCGAATAATCCGACCTTATAAAATACCCGCTTTTGTGTTAAGTTGTGTTAAGAATTGATTTTGAAAGTGTTACTTAAAAATAAAATCAAGTTTGCCAAACCTATAAGAATGGTACCAAATATTTTCTTTTATATGAGGTTAGATTTAACCTTAGTGTCGGCTTCTAGTGTAAAAGCCTAATACTACCTCTAAGAACTATTTATTGCGCGGAAATCTTCCTTTGAGAAATTCTAGATTCTTAATCTACTGTACCAAAGAAAGTACCTCACTATTCATCACATCAATGCCTTTGCTTGCCTGCCCTGTGACCCATTCCCATTGGGTTTCTTGTGAAAGGAGTGGTCGAAGACTGCATTACTCAGCTTCGCCCACGTAAGCAGTGCTTTCAGGTAGTCGAGAGCACTGTGCATTCAGTAGGACTGGAGTGCAAAAGCAAGCACTTTCTTTGAAATATTTATTGAGTCACAATAATAAAATAAATGGCATTCAAATAAAATCAATTACTACATGCGCTATAAAAAATAGTTTATTGTAAAAGAAAAGTGGTTCAATTGCTAAAGTTTTCATAGAAATCAATATAGGAATAAGACCTTCATAAAACGTAATAAACTAATACAAGCAATTCGCCATTAACAAGTGTGAAAGATGCATATCTGACCAAATTTAAAATATTTGGGCTATGGAATAACGAAAATAAAATGTAGCAATAAATACATAAATCTCAATCAAGTAGGCACTTCGCATAGAGGTTGTTTTAGAATAAAATTTGTATGTGATCATATTTTCATAACAAAAATACTTAGGAAATAAATATTTCTCTTGGTTATCAAATATGTTATTGTTATCAATGTGTTATGTCGTTGTGGTTAATAATTGTTCCGACTCCGGAAATTGTCCATTGAACCACCGCCTACATGGGCTGTACTGCTGGCAATTTCCTAATTTTGCACTCCCATGGATACCATACGCTGCCAATTACTTGACTCTCATATTCACCATTCGGGATCGACACGATCTGTCATATTTATCCTCTTCTTATGTTGGCTGAGTCTGACGACCTGGGTGAACGAATGTGGTTCATAACTAGGATGGAGGTTTTAGGTTGATTTTTTATTACCACACGCGTGATATAGCACACAAGACATGAGTATTTCCGCATCTTGAAAAATTCACCGCCGAGCCTGAACCAACTCACTTGAGTTTTAAAAGCCAGTAGACTAACCTCCATACATTTGAGGAGGATAAGATACGAAATATTATACCAGCCGTGATGTCTAAGACAGCAATGGCGTTGCTACTGCAGCGACTCACTCCAGGAGGTTCTAGGGGTTCGAGCCGTGACGATTGCGGATTTTGACACTATCAATTTATCTGAGACGAATTCAGACATATTCTGAAAGAACTCTAGCGGCGAGCTGCACGAATTAGTGGTTTTTCGTTTTTTCTCAGATCAATACCAGACGAATGCCGGAACAGAACCGTAACAGACTGGTCACAGACCACATGTGATCTTTCCTTTCTTACCTTGACCCCTTCCACTACTTAAAAACACACAAAATCTCTCACATGCACTACACTACTACATGTGGGCATCTTATTACGTGTTAGAAGCGACGTGTCAGTTGTCCCCGAATTCGATTTCAGCGGAGAAGGAAACCGCCACCACCGGTGATATACCATGCTCTACATTACATGACCATAGTAGATTATGCACTCGTTTACATTGAATAATCAATCATGAATTATAATTATCTTAGGATTTACACATAGTTTTTGGAATTATATCAATTTTTCTAATTAGCACCCCAACACTAAAAATAGTCTGTAAGTATGAAATTCACAGTTTTGCCTTTGAACATAAATCAGTACTTTGCCAAAAGTTGTTGTTCAAATCAGTAAATTGTTGCCAATAATAATAATAATAAGAAGAAGAAGAACGGAATGTTACCAATAATAATAATAATAATAATAATAATAATAATAAGAAGAAGAAGAAGAAGAAGAAGAAGAAGAAGACGCAACCCGGATTTAAGACAAAATTTTGATTCCAAGAAGCTGGCCATACAAAGAAGGTATATTCTAGGCAGCGGAAAATCCTCCACAGAACACTTTGGAGGAATTAAGAGTAAGGCTGTTATCTTGTAGTTATAACGTAACTCATCAACAAGACACACCCGAAAAATACATGAAGGGATACAGAATACAAAATACAGGAAGGGTTATTAATAACTTTTCCTCTGGTAAATTTATTAATACCAATAAATTTATTATTTCGGTAATGATTGAGTAGGTCACATCTAAACTATTTTTTAGAATTTTGGCATTTACACCATCGAAGCGTGAAGCATTTCATTAAGGCTTTAAACGATTTTTGTTAAATCCTCATATAATGAGTCGTTGGATTTTATTTGTGTTTTCCAAAACCTCAGGGGATTGTTTCTTCAAGTTACTATAAATGGAGGTACATTATTTATGAAAGTATAATTTAGTGATTCTAGGGATATTGTTTCAGTTTGCCATAGTGATTAACAATCAAAATTATTTATTAACAATAGAATAGAACTGTAATGTAATTCGTTTTCAACATGAGAACTACTGAATCCATACACCCTAATGTCCTTTTTGGATTTTTTTTTTCAAGTTACTATAAATGGACGTTCATATTTATGAAAGTATGATTTAGTGATTCTAGTGAATATTCGTTTCAGTTTGTCATATTGATTAACAATCAAAATTATTTATTAACAATAGAATAGAACTGTAATATAATTCGTTTTCAATATCAGAACTAAGGAATCACACACCCTATGTTCTTTTTAGGAAGATATTCCAAGACTGGAAATGCCGCATTCATGAGATAATCATTTAGCCGTTGAAATCAGGACCATACAATTTCGCAACCTCTATCATTGCGTGGGTGTGACAAAATTTAATATTTTCTTTTCACAATATACTGTCTTTTTGCTATGTTTAGCACGTGTTTCAATTTTTTTACACTTCATTTAACTTCTGTATTTTGGCTTCAATATTTTTAACATTTTAATTAGCAGTGAAAATAATTGCAATTAATTGACTAGTATATAAATGAGCTTCCGTATTTTATTTCATGAAAATGAATTTCGATTATATTTTCACAAACACGTTTCGACCTCGTAAAACTTCACAACGAGGCAAAATTGACATTAATAGAATTAGATAAATAATATTAATTTATGATTTATAAACTGGTCTCGTCATAACCGTTATTACCTTATATGAATGTCAAATATTAGTAAACATTGTTTTAGTTTTTTGAAATCAATCCATTTTGTTTAATTGAAAAATGACAATTATCATAATTATGTTAAGTTCATCGAAAGCATTAATTCAAATTAAAATGATCAAAAAAATTTACCTAACGATGTCATCCGTTATAGTTATCGCCATTGTCTCCCTAATTATCAACATCTTACTATTAAATCCAGTGAATCTGCTGAGAGATCTTTTAATGATGTGTTCATGTTGAAATAGTATTTCCTACACCATATTAAAGTTTTTACATATTCATTTATCGCAGTTCTTTGAATACGGACTCAGGGAGGTTCATGATGTTAAAATACGTCAATATGTTTAGCTGACTAATGAAACAATAGTCTACGCTCATCCTGCGACTTAATAAAAAAGAACACGAGAAAGAAAGGATGAAGAAGAAAGAAGAAATATAGGCGTCTGATCCATGTATAAATATTGGAGCATCATCATTAAACGAGCGGAAAATTGTACCTCTGAGTCGCATTTTACAACGGCCTCGAAGCATCTGTACCAGTTCCGCTGTACATCTGAACACGGGGAAGTGGTCCCTCTAATCTTTTTCGTCTGCCTAATGAGAACACAACATCGCTAACCCCTCGGCATTGGCCGCATGAACAGACGATACCATCAGCTTTTTACGTGCGCGTATCAAGCCCCATTG
Source organism: Acheta domesticus (assembly GCA_031308135.1). NCBI lineage: Eukaryota > Metazoa > Arthropoda > Insecta > Orthoptera > Gryllidae > Acheta > Acheta domesticus. Next base: position 71,068,091 of record JAHLJT010008446.1, on the reverse strand, counting down.
TTGGGGGAATGGCAACGAACAACATTCGTTTGGAAATGAAATTGGCCGTTAGAGAGGGAGAGGGTACGGGCGAGGCCTCCGCGCGGCAGAGGCAGACAACGAAAGCAAGACGAGTTGAAGTGCGCCGCCTGCCTAATTCCATTTCCGGCGACGCGAGGCAGCTCGGGGTGGGAGCGACGCAGCATCGAACGGGGGAGGGGCGGGGAACAAGCGGGGGAGAGGCGGGGTGCGCCGCGGAAAGCAGGGGAGGGTAATAGGTAACGAGGGTGCGAAGACGACGTGGCTCCCCGCCTACGCCGCCGCGCCGACCGCCTTCGCAGCCGCAACGCGCCTCTGGAGAAGGCTCCTTTTGCGACGCTCCGCGATGTTCAGTATTTCGAGGGCGACGCGTCGTGTAGCGTGTATAGGAATACACCCATGTTCAATATCCATCGCCGGCAACACGGTTCGATAGTCCTCGGATGTCAGTGGAATTTACGGTGGCCAAATAGAGCTCGCGGCAGGTTTCCTACATGTTCTCTCGTTTCTCCTGCCTCTCATTTTACCATCTATTTTACCACTATTTCACCATATTCATCACCATATACCATATACTACCTCATTTTCCATCATTCACCATATACTACCTCATTTACCACTATTTCACCATATACTACCTCATTTTACCACTATTTCACCATATACTACCTCATTTTACCACTATGTCACTATATTCAAGATCACTGCTATTACTATTATCATTACTATTATTATTTTATTATTAATGTTATTAATTTGATCATGATCATATCATACCATTTGCGGCGACGCGAGGCGGCGCGGGATGGGAGCGACGCAGCATAGGAGGGCAGGGGCGCAAGAGGAACTGGCGTGAAGGGGAGGGTAATAGGTAACGACGATGAGAAGACGACGTGGCTCCCCGCCTCCGCCGCCGCGCCGACCGCCTTCGCAGCCGCAACGCGCCTCTGGAGAAGGCTCCTTTTGCGTGCGGGTGAGAGGGCGTTCCGCGATGTTCAGTGTTTCGGGGGCGACGCGTCGTGTAGCGGACGGCCTTTTCAACTTACGCCGCTGTGAACACGGTTCGATTCTCGTCCGATAAAACAGGAATTTGTGGCGGTGAAAGTGAGTTCACGGAAAGTTTTCTCCGTATTAAAGTTCATTACTATTACTATTTCGATTACAATAATTATTTTTACTATTATTATTCCTATACATCACAACTAAAGATGTTATGTGTCGGCTGAAAATAAAATCTACTCCAGGTTGCAACCAGCTACCTAAGGAGCAGATCTAGGGACTGTCAGTGCCTGTACAATACTTTGCGCAAAATGTGGGCTGTCCAAATAAATTAATTTCTTGCAGTTTCTTACGCTTCCCAGTCTCTTGAATTACCTGGGAGTTTAACCAAGTTATTACACAAATTTTGAGAAACAAATTCCAGAGCTCCGATGATTATCGGTACGACCTGTGCTTTTAAGCCCCACATTCGGCTGACCTCGTTTTCCAAACTCATTACTACTACTGTTATTATTATTATTATTATTATTATTATTATTACATTTCCGGTGACGCGAGGCGAGCGGTGGGGCGTCGTAGCAGCGGGTGCTGCAGGATCAGGCGGGCGAGTGAAAGACAGGAGAGGGTAATAGTTAACAAGGGTGCGAAGACAACGTGGCTCCCCGCCACTCAGCCGCAACGGGCCTCGGAGGGCGACTGTCCCGGAGGAGGCTCCGTGTGCGTGCGGATGAGAGGGCGTTCTGCAAAGTCGTGTGTTTCGAGACGCGACTCGTCATGTAGCGGACGGACCGTTCGACTTCAACCGCTGGTAACACGGTTCGATCCTCGTCCAAAACGAGTGGAATTTGTAGAGGGTAAATTGAGTCCGCGGAAGGCTTTCTTCGTAATATTCCGGTTTTTGAGCCTCTCATTTCACCATCTATTCCATCATTGCACCATATCCAAGCTCATTATTATTATTATTATTATTATTATTATTATTATTATTATTATTATTATTATTATTATATCTCAACATCAAGGGTTTGCCAAGGAGTCTCTTCGAACACCGTTTGAGAATTCTGTCTTCGAAACAAAGTCATAGCGCCACCTCTCCAACTGTTCATGCCATACGATAAATTAACACTTTGTAGGTGTTTAGGCATTAACCATGCGGTTGCTATAGCAGGGTGCAAAATGACGGGAAGGGGGATACCTGTGTAGTACCCCTCTCGTGTTGGCTTCTCCTAGCTGGAAAAGTATTATCATGACCCTGCTGAGTCCAATTACTACAATTCATTTCCAAATGCCTCGTTTATGATTTATGATTTCATGTTAAAATCACGGAATTTGGAGAACACGAACTTAGTTTGGTAAATTACGCCATTATGTATAGGTCACATTGCTTTGCATATCGAGCACTCTGCAACAGAGGTCGCAAACAGAAACACATGTGTGCATATTATTCATTACATCAACAGCTAGTGAGAAAATGAAAAGGTTTCGTCTCGACACTTCTGATTGTTTTTTTAATTTTAAACCTCCTCCCTGGAGAAAATTTTCATTTCGCATCCTCGAGATAGCGTATGTAGTTGCCGATTGACGCGTAGTACGCTCAGCATTCCTGGAACGGATTTCCCACGTCAGTAAAGTATAAATTGGACTACACGTCAGCCCTGATGAAGATCCTATGTTGATTGATTATTTAGTCTTTCCGAGCGCAATACCTCCTACGGTCATTGTGCCGCAGGTTTTGTGTTTGTTATATCGTGGGAGATAGCGGTGATTATCCCCTGCAGCCGCGGTAACGTTAGATTCGGCGCCGACCTACACTTCGGTTTTGCTGGATTTCTTCCTGCAGTTATATCTCTCATTGGGGCACTGCCCCAGCTGGCACAAGCTCTAAGCTCTCGACTGGTCTCCTGACATGTGTTGTATACAGTGCGTGTTTAGTGCGAAAGCGGAGAAGGGTCAAGGATGAGGAGAAAAGATTGTGCGTGGTCCATGGCCAGTGTGTTAAGGTATTGCTCCATCTCAGGAAAATACTTCAACGGACGGTAAAAATTACGGTGCTAGTTCCATTTTCAGCGAACTTTCCGTATTTTCGAAATAGGAAAATTGCATGTTGCAAATATTGGGTTGAGAAAATTACATTTTTAAGCGTAGCGCCGAGTTCGAACCCCACGGCGTTTCTATAGTGTAGTAGTATGGAAAAACGCAAATACCAATTACTTAATGGCGGGCGTTCTGCTCCTTGCTGTCGCTTTACGTCAGCTGCGTCATAATCAGTGACTCAATTAGTGTGAGAATTCCGTCGCACATACAGTTCAAGGATAGGCGTATTTTAATTTAGTCAAAACTGAAACTTCCATCACATTTATTATATTTTGTGTAAGCTGTTGAAGCTTACCTTCTTAGTAATGATGCTGGAATGCAAATTAACAACTAGAATAAAAATATTTACATTATTTACAATATATACCATAACTTAAATCACGGTGAGAAATGTACATTTTTAGCTGCTCCTATTTATAAAAAATCTCTGTCAGACAACTGGAGTCGGTTTTGAGCAAATGTAGTTCAACCACCAAGACAACGTATACAAAATACAATAAATATGATACAAATCTTTATTAATTTCATGACTTTTGATTTGTACTTGAAAAGTAATTTAAACGTAATTCTTTATATTATGCAATATTTAGCATTGGATATCATGATCGATACACCTGTGATCTGTGGTTAAAATAACGTAAAATTAATTCTGTATTTTATCGAGTATTGTAAATTGTATAATGTTTTTGTTTAAACCAGAGGCCCGAAGATGGCTAGAAGATGATAGCTAAAATGTTGCCAACTACAACTTGAAATTTACTGTTGTTTACATGAAAGCTGAATATCTCAAATTAAAAAAGGAATTGTTTTTATGAATAATAATAATAATAATAATATAAACAATCATTGGAAAAAGAAAACGTAAATTAGTACGTGTTTTGCCGTTTACTTCACTTCATATAGAATTTTACTAGCTACTTGACAAAGATTAAATGAAAATGGTTTTCTTGCATAAAAAATAAATTATCATAAAATTATTTAGTCAGGTGTTAATATGACGGAAGAGATTAAAAAATGGCATCGGTTATACAACAATGTTTTCAAATGAATGTAATTATGTTGTCGTTCCATTTCTTTTTCATACATGGTAACTGAAAATCAAATTATTAATACAGTACATTATAACGGATTAAATAAAATTACATTGAAATAAATAAATACCAGTAAATTATTTCATTTTTAAAATGTTAAACGAAAATTCTTGTAAATATGGAATTGAACTAATAGTATTCCAACGAACTGTCTCTCAAATCATGCAGTGCAAACGCTCTATAAATGGTATAATGACCGAATTTATTTCAAATCCTGTTACTTTTTGAATAGAGAAAAGAGAACAGTAAATTAACTAAAAATAAAGTCCATTGGCGATTTATAATTGAGTTTTCAAAATGGCTATAAACGTGAATCAGAAGCATAGTTAATTTCTGATGTGTTCAGAGCGAATCCCGCAGGTTCCCCAAGCCACCCGCTAGTCACTTGACGCAAAGGGTTATCGTCGATCACGGGAATTGTTTCGCCATCTGTGGACATACCGTCGTTCGAAATGAATCGGGGGATAACGTCAAACCGGATTCCATTTCTGTTACCGTCGATAAAAATAATCGGATTACAGGATTAATTCCATGATATATTGCGAACATCGAGGGTGGATTTTAAATTCTCAGTGCAGCATTAGTTTGGCCTATATCATAAATAGCGTTTTGTTTGTAATTATTCTCTTCATTCGGTGCAAATAGGGTTATCTTATTTATATTTGGAGGTAAGTTTAAAATGCATCAGAGAATGGCAAAAAATTATGTTAAGTAAAGGACCAATTATTATGAGTACTCATCTGAAGTATCATTTTCGTAAATTGTATGTAGTAAAAAATGTCACATACTACATTTCAAAATAATTGTTCGAAACTCATTCAAGAGCGACGCGTGCAGAGAAATAAGGAATATCTAAAAAATAATTAATTTGAAAGTGTTAGTTCGAATTTAAACATTTTTCGGTGTGTTATTCTCTCCTATGTTCAATTGTTTTATTTTGAGCATTTTGTTTTACGTAAAAAAATGATAAAGGTCTGCTAATTTAGTTATCCGGTGACGGTTTACTTGAGTTTCATCTTTGTTGCAAACAAGCGAAAATAACTAGTAACCTACACAATATGGATGCACACGTGTGCTGTAGAAGGAACAATATATGAAAAATTATATCCTACATCCACATCAAACTAATTCGTTGTATAAAATCAAAAACCAACATACAGAAGAATCCAGACAGAAGGTTTTCTCTATACTATGCTAACGTATAATTGGGTTTTTATTTCTTGGCGCGTGGGGGCGTGTCATCACGATGGAATTTCTCACGGTATTTTGCATCATTCTGAGTTGTGCCGCTAGGAGTCGCATGTTTGTAGCACTGCTCGATACAGTCGCGATCATGCGATCCCTAGCGGCGCCATCGAGAACGACGCGAAATACCATGAGATATACCATCATCATGACACGCCCCCACGCGCCAAGAACTAAAAACCCAAGTATAACATTCAAGTTTACATATTTTTTACAAACGCCGCCGTGGGGTTAAATAGATGGGTAAACTTCGAGAAATGATATAGCGAGGAATGAACCGTTTTGTTTTCTAGAAAATACAATCTCATATTACAGAATTCCAAAAAAGGGAATATTACGAGGAGGACAATTGTATTCGAACTAAACCCTAGTATTCTCTGAGATATACACTTTCCACGAAATATTTTTGAATAATAGAAATATTCCAGTGTAAATGAAAACGAGAATTTTAAATTTTCTGAAATTGATGATTCTTTAGGAGTGATTATAATGATATTAAGAATTGGAGATAACTGATAACTGAAAATGAAAATAACTTTAATTTTAAGTAACACACATTTTTACCTAACACTTCTCTCATTTGATCTAACACTGAACTGCATGTAAATGCAAGAACTCATTTTTCATATATTGGATGTTTTATATCTTACAAACTTTTTTAATAAAAGTAATTTATTTGTGTTGATGAAATAATTAGTAATTAGGAAAAAATTGTTTGGTCCGATAAAAATAAAATTATAAAATATGTTATTATCAAGAGAAGTTTAGAACTGAAACGTCAACGACATATCGTTTACATATTTTTATTTGTTCTTTTGAAATACATTTATATTATTGCATGGTTAGTTTTCAATAGAAATGCCATCACGTTCTTTGTGTGTACTAATAGATTTGTTTTGACGTCCCAATAGAAGGAAAGAAAGTGGCAACGAATGGTTGAGATGCAACAACTTTCGTCAAGACATGAATCGTATCCTGTGTCTCAGTCACCTCTGAAACACACATTTCATCCCGTAATATTAATGAATGAAGGGAGCAAAGGCCCCCGAGATTTCGGCCCCGATTTGCGCCCTCTTCGAGCCTACAAACACAAATCTGGCAATGCTCCCAGTTGCGGCTGAAGCGGCCGATCGTAATGTATGCGAAGGGAAACAGAGGGTGTTTAGATAATTCAAGAGGCTCGTCCGGCGACGCAGGCCCCAGCGGTTCCAGCGCGGGTGGGGGACAAGGAGGGCCGTTTTAATGCCGCGGTCGCCCGAGTCGGGGGGAGAGGGCGATGGGGAGCGAAGCGGAGAGGGCGGAGCGGGTGGGGTGAGGTGGGGTGGGGTGGGTGGGAAGAACCGGGGGGGGCGGGGAGCGGGGGCGGCGCACTCGGAAAGGCATGCGGTTGCGAGCGGCATTAGCGGTCAACCGACGACGGGAGGGGGGAGGGAGCCGCCCCTCTGCCGGGTCGCGCAGTCTGCGGTGACCTCAGGGCCGTGCCCTCGCCCCTGCCGGGCGGCGGGGACCGTTCCTGCTGGCGCACCCCCTTGGGAGAACGCCCCCGCCCCCGGCCTCCCCCTCCTCCTCCCTCGCAACCTCCGCCCTCGCAGTCACCCGCTCGCCCTTGGTTTCCGCTGGAGCACGGCGATTGCCAGGGTCGCAGATCATTGCTTTAACTTCCATCTACAAATCAACAGATGCTAACACAAATACAAACTTCGCCGTAAAATTATATAATACCGTTTTATCATCTGAAGTTTTATCCCATCTTGTTAATTAAGTAATTAAAATGCCGACTTTATAAGATTGCTTGGGACCATTAAGATTACCATTAACGATTCTGATGTTCTTGTAGTAGATTAGAAAATTAGACCCAGATTCAAGGAGAATACAGCGCACAGTGTTGCGGCAACAATATCTTTAATGAATTCCCAAGAGATAGCTTTAAATGTGAGGTACACAAATGTTTAAAAATCCTACCCTTCCATATCATTCACATCCAGGATCGAAATATTTTCTCACCACTATAATATAAATTCTATGATTAGTGAAACGCATTTCTATATATTTTTTTCGCTTGGAGAGGCTGAGGTGTAAAAGAATATGTGTTTCCACAGTTTCCTGTGGTCTATAACCTCATTAGTTGGGTGGTCTCGATCCGAAAAAAATACCACAATCATTGAAGCTATCCGTAAATGGGTAGATTGCAGTTTTCAAATTTATTCTAAAAAATTAGATCTTTGAAAATGGTCAGGTACTTTTTTGAAAAACTAGCGGTTTTTGCGCAATTTCTGCTTCAAATTAAAGCAATTTATGAAAAGGAACATTTTCTCATAAACGACTCCAAATTTTTTCTATATTTTTTCCATGAACAGAACAAAAATGGCGCAGGTCTCAGTTTCGTTGAACTTTGAACTTTCCAAAATTGCGAAAGTTACAAATAATGCGAGATGTATGTGTTGTAGTACATACTTTCTCTTATTATTTCTAACGTTTGTTTATTGCTAACAATTCTCGCGTTAGTTTGTTTATTGCACTTATTATGTAAGCTGTTCTAAAATCACTTCCCCTTTTAAAATCACCGTTGATAACAACAATCTCTTTCTTTAAGAAGATCGATCTTACACCTTTGAAATCTCGACGTGAATAAAATCTGCATAATTATACTAAATCTATTAGATTAAATTCTCGGCAGCGTTTCAAATTACAGAGAGAACAATATACCTGTTTTATTTGACTAGTTGTCGAAATAAAATGTTATATTGAAAGTATAAAAAACCTTCAAGATATAACAAATGAAGGAATAAGCATTTGTGCAAGACATTTCTGTTTGTAAAATTATTATTTTATTGTCAGACCATGAATTCAAATGGCGAAAGATTGCTGGTTTGAATGCGGCAAAAGGAATTAGAATTTTCGCATTTCATTTCTTTGAATCCTGTGAATTTATGAGAGTGATATGAAAATACATAATAATCCATCAATACAACACAACATCTCTTATTACTTCATCAGTATTGCAGGATTTCGAAGTAAAAATGTTGCTTTCGCCTTCCAATGGACATACACTAAACGGTATGCGTTTAAAGGATCATTCTCGTTCTCATTGCTAGGTATGAGCAGGTAGCTTGCACACTGTTTGCTTTGGTAAGTTCTTGGCTTGTTGCTGTATTGTGGAATTTCGTTCCCATTAATTTTTCAATGAACGATTTTAAGGCAATTATTCTGATCAACCAATTCGAATAGCATCCCTGATTTTAGAATAGCTACCGCGTAAACTATCAGAATCCGCATGAATAGTAATTAGTATAAACCATACCAGTTCAAGGAATCTCTTTTTTTCAAACTAAAAAAAATAGTATGTGATAGTGACATCCATGCACAAAATAAATAATATTGACATGTCTTTTAACTTAAAGTTTCGAGATATATTGATATCTGTTATGCTTATGATTAGAATCGTTAGTTCACACTTACAATACTCTTTAACCCTTAACTAGTGACGTGCGGTCTCTGAGACCGCTGAAGAAAAATAAACCCATAGACCTCCTTTCTGGTACGTCGCTGTACGTTTTTCTTTACAGTAGCTTCTTATCTCTTTCTAAACTACACTCACACGTGGGCCAATGTATCCAGTGACATCCGTTCGCCTTTGAGGGCCAGTTCAAGTTTCGGAGCGATCTCGCAGACCTCACATCACCTTTAGTGTGACTCTTCTTGCAGTGAATATGTGTGAACGTGCTGGACGATCTAGGAATGTGTTTCTCAAGGACAATGTTTTCGATGGTACAGTTCATCAGAACATAACGGAAATTGCTAGTGGTAATGGCAGTGATGTGGGCGATGATTTTGCATTTGAAAGTGAACACCATGCGAATACTGAATAGGAAGTTATTGAAGAACGAGGCGATGAAATATAAGGGAAATAGAAACATTAGAAGAAATAGAAACAAAGGCAGAAGGAAAATAAGAAAATGAGATGAATACTATAACAGTTTCGGTAAGAGATGTGTATTTCTGAGAAGAGGAAAAAAATGGCTGAACGAGTTTTCAATAAAACAGAAGAAAGTTGCATTGCAAATTTTTTATTAATAGATAATTTTCGTGTAACTATGCATTATTATATTTAAATGAAAGTTTTTTAATGAAGTGAATAATATTTCAAACCATGCTACAAGGTATTAGATAATTAATAGTGACGAAGCGGTATGGAACAAATTGTAACCAGAAATTTACTTGGAGAGTAATAAATAGTTATATTATTTTCATTTTACATATTAATTACAAATTCTTTTATTTTCTTGTTTATTATAGCAATGTTAATGTGAAAAAAATTGTCAAGTCAACAAGAAATGGAACACCGAAAATAATCAGCCTAAAACATTTGGGGTCTCACAGACCGCACGTCACTAGTTAACGGTTAATACACGAATATCCAACATAAATATAAAAGGTGTACGTTATATATAAGTGATATTTTCATTATAATTAATCAAAACTATCAAAACAATCGGCGAAATGGCTTCCGGGAAAATGAAAAAGGGATAAACTTGGAAGGAGAACAGAGATGAACAGATTGGAAGATTGAAGAACTAAAATCCAGGAACGAAGACGGGAGTTAGAAATCCTGGTATAATTTTTTCACGCAATTCTTGGACGACCAAAATCGACAAAAGAAGTATACCGATTATTCTGTAATTGTAAGGCTCTGAACAGATTCAAACTGAAATTACGTGACACGTTACACCGTGTTTGTGACATAAGGCAGCGATAACAAATATTACTATATTATTCTGTAATTTGAAGTTAACATTTGATTCTAACTACACAGACACAAACTGGGCAGGCTGAACACCGTATATATGGTAATATCTCAATTGCCGCCAAAATTCGGCACGGGACTAACTCATTCCAACCCTTCAATTACATTTGACGTCGCGCATTGCTGCCGCGTTGGATTCCTTCTAAATATACCGCAACATTGCTGGGTACAGGGTTCGTCCAAGCTTCTCCAAGCGGCCCGGGGCGCTTGGGCGCTCTAGAAAGAGGGCTAATACGCCCATCGGCTGAAAACGCCTTCTGCCCCTCACCCTACCCTTCATCCTCCCCGCTCCTCACCCCCCGGAGCCGGCGTGCCTTGTTTGCGCCGCTTCAATTCCTCTCACGTTCTCCATTAGCCGCACAAGTGGCGGGTGAGCGCGGCGGGCGCTCCTCCTTCGGCTTCGCGCATTATGCTTCTCGGCGAATCGTCGCCTCCGCAAACGTCTCCACCCCCGACGGCGCCGCCCTGCGCCCCCGACCTGCCGCCCCAGCCGCCCACGCCCACGTCGAAGCCCCGCCGGGACGCCGTGCCTCACCTCGCGCGTCGCCCCGGCCACCGCGCCGCCGCTCGTTCCGCCTGCGACGCCCCAGAGACCGCGTTTCCTCCGAGAGACTTGGTGCTCGCCCTCCCTCCCGGAGGTGGATCCTCCGCCGCGGAGGGCGTTGGCGTCACCGATGGCGTCACGCCCCTCCTGCCCGGTTTATTTCTCTTGCCATTCACCCTCTTGGCCTCGTCTGTGTACGTTGATAGTCATCGATACTGTTTCCACCTCCGAGTCCGCTCTAAGTCCTCTTCCACGGAGTTCCAACTCCCTAGTGCTTCTCTGTCAAGTCTTCGTTGGCGTTACCACCCCTCCTGCCCAGTGTGTCTTCCTTGTCATGAGGCATCCACCCTCTCTGACATTGGGGGCATTGGCGTCACCGATGGCGACACGCCCCTCCTGCCCAGTTTATTTCCCTTGCCATCCACCCTTTTGGCCTCGTCTGTGTACATTGACAGTCATGGATACTGTTTCCAACTCCGAGTCCGCTCTAAATCCTCTTCCACGGAGTTCGAACTCCCTAGTGCTTTCTCTGTCAAGTCTTCGTTGGCGTTACCACCCCTCCTGCCCAGTGTGTCTTTGTTGTCATGGGGCATCCACCCTCTCTAATACTCTGTATACGTTGAGACGGTATACGTTGACGTCATCGATATTGTTTCTGTCTCCGTGTTCGCTCAGTCTCCTTTTGCTCGGAGTTCCCACCCCCTAGTGCTTTCTTTATAACCTCTGTCATGGTCTTCATTGGTGTCACCAAAGGCGTACCCCTCCTTCCCAGTATGTCACCATTGCCACGGTGCATCCACCCTCTCTGACTCCTCTGTGTACATTGACATGGTTTTCGTCAACGTCATCGATACCACGTGCGTGTGCGCGAGAGCACAGGTATCTTTCTATCTTCTTCCACGGAGTTCACATCCTTGTGCTTTGTATCTTCTGCCATGGCCGTCGTTGACGTCACTGATGGCGTTCCCGCTTTCCCTCCGTTTGCCTCAGTTTCCACGGTGCATTTATGCCCCTCAGACCCCGCTATATACTTGGCAACGGTAGTGGATGACATCATAGGTGACATTGCCACCCTTTGTGATTTCACTGCATCCTCTGCAATGATATTCATTGGCGATATTTCCCACCCTCCTTACTCTATAGATTCTACTACGGCGTACACACCCTCTCTGCTTTCTCAGTATCCCTTCCTGAGAGGGACCACCCTCCTGGCCTTCTCTCTATGCTCTACCGATGTCCTTTTCATCCTCTTTCCCAGCTCGATATGTTTCCTCTCCCTCGGCGTACCTATCTTCATAGTTTTGTAAAGACTGTTCTGTAAAGACAGTCTCTGCAATGGCGTTTATTGACGCCTTCGACGTCGTTCCTACCCTCCGTGCTCGGTATATACCATGCCACGGTGAACCCACCCACCTGCCTTTATTGTGACCTCTGTCATTGCATTCGCTGGTAACACCAGCCTGCCCGGATTTAATCTTCGGCTACGATGAAACCACCCACTCTAGCTCCTCTGTAATCACTGCTACCGCGTTTGTTTGTATCGCCAACCACGCTTCATTCTCACTATATCTCTGCATTGTGCATCATATGAAACGGCCACCAGCATCCCCACTCTCTTTACCTTTTGTATCATTTGCTGTGGAGGTCTTAGCTTACCGGTTACATTCCCCTCCTCTACCGCCTTCGTGCTGTAACCATCAAAACCTCAGCCGTACAAGAGGATGCAGTGTTACCACTTATCAGACCGGAAGTTTTCCCGTACCAAACGCACACGCTGATCTCTATTTGAACAGCTCCTCGGCATCGGCGACTTCGTCTTTCGATTAACTATTCCATCCACGTTACCTTTCATGTCTTAACCTCCTTCGTCTGGTGGATAACCTGCTCCACCATCGCTACTTGGCTCGCCTTTCGCACGTACGCCGCCTCTGTCACGGCTGCAACTCCCATCACCTCATTATTAATCTCAGGGCTTGGTCACGTCCACGCTCGCTGTCGCCGTAAAGCACGTCACCCTTTACTCCTCTGTTTTCACCGTTCGAGCCAACTTCGCTACCTGCGAGCATATTGATCCCTTTACCATCTTTTTCTCCATCACTATCTAAGCCGTAATCAAATTTCCTCATGTACCGACACCACGCATGGCAAACTAATACCTTTCCGCCATATCTCCTACTTTCCTTCCCCTACTGCCATTGTCTCTGCAAGAACTCTAAATGGGAGGTCCTAAGGTTCGACTCCCGCCGGTGGAGGATTTTCGACACTACCTTCTCAGCTAGGTCGAATTCACCCGAAGGGAATTCTAGTGGCCAGCTGCTCTGATTTCGCGTATTTTCGAACAATAGCATGTAAGTGTCGGACCACTACCCTAACAAGCAGGCCACGAACCGATCTTTCCTTTTCTCTTCCTTGTATCCTCTCTCCTTACACACACACACATACTCACACTGACACGCACTGCACTACACTACAGCACATGACGGGAGACCAGACGGGAGTTTGTCCCGGCTGGGGCGGTGCCCTTTTAGCCGAAGATCCCTGAATGGAAGAACCCCCGCAAGATGACGTGTAGATCGACGCCGGATCTCTCAATTCAGCGGGGAACAAATCACCTCCAACTCCCGGGATTAAAACATTCCTACACTAATAGGGTTAATGACGTGTTGTTATTTGTGGTGGCCGGAAACAAAAAAATCAATCAACCAACCCTACCTTCCCCGTTATGTTCACCTCCCTCACTACACCACGTTATCTCCACAGGGCTTACCACACCATCGTCTCGTTCCCTCTCGACGTATCCGCCTCCTTTCCCCGCCTTCCATTCCCCTCCGCCCCCAGACCCTCCGCGTCCCACACCTATTCACAGTTCCCGACACCACCGTCCGCTCGCCCGCTTTTGTTGGTACATTGTGGCGCGAAGACAAAGAACAAGCGACGCAACGTCGCTGAAAGACTCCGTCTTCAACATGCACCGCAGGAGGAACCGTCTTCTTCCTCAGTCGGAGACGCTTCCTATTCGCCCGGCGCCGCAGCGCCGCCATTCTTCAGGCGCTCGCAATCGCCGTCTTCCTCGTCTCCGTCGTTAGCGCCGGGAATGAACTGGCTGGGGAGCCTAATTGTGGGAAACAAGGACTTCGTCGACACGTCTTCCGGAAATTTTCGGCTTTCCGCACCTTCGCAAATCTTTTGTACTTCGTGACAATTTTAATTTGGGAAAATGGAGAAAATCGTTGATAAAACATCTGAAAATGTTCGCTACTACGTATATTTGCTTGAAATAAAATAATGGTTTTTATTGTAATTATTATTATTATTATTATTATTATTATTATTATTATTATTATTATTATTGGGGTATCGGCCATTTTTGACCACGCTACACGATTTACGTGTGTAATTTCTAGGATCAGTTTTTAAGCTGTATCCTTCGCTACAACGTTGTTAGACCTTGAAGTGTTAATTATGAGCTGATAGGATGATGATGAGGAATGAAGGGACAATCACAAGTACGACCATGCCTACGCAGGACTCGAACCTGCAGCCTCCTCGGCGCAGACGGCTGCCGCAACCGTCTGCGCCACGGGGTCGTATAATTATTATTATTATTATTATTATTATTATTATTATTATTATTATTATTATTATTATTATTATTATTATTATTATTATTATTATGAATTTGTTATATTTTCTTTAAAACCAGAAACGCCACATACGAAAGAAGTCATGCCAAACACATCATAGAAGGAAAGGATAAGTAATTTCTTGAACCCTCACCTGATCAATGTGATGTTCCTACGTTAATTGAATTGGCAAGCGCAACAGACAAAATCATCTATCGTAGTACAAGTAAACTATTTTCATCCATTTGGAGAAATCTGTAAGACAACTCAAGTTCTGTCAAGCAATGAAGAAAATCACCCATCAATCAAATACCCAGTAAATATAAATGTTTAACAAAAACTAGTATCCCACTATGGTCAATAACAGGCAGAATCTTGTACAATATTGATGGATAATGAGAATTCCGAAGGCAACAAGACACCCCCTAAAACTCTAAGGGAGATGTTTTTTATATTTACACCCTACTACGGAATACAGAAATCTAAATCCCAATGAAATTCTTGAGTGTATAATTGTAAACTATTGTTTTTCTCTTCCATTAGTTTCTGAGACATAAAAATGCCATTTAAAATACTGATGCTAAAAACTAAAAGCAGAGTGATATATAAAATGGTAAAAATTCAAAGACCTAAAATATCACAATAACACCAGCAATCAATATCACAGTAAAGTCAGCAGCAACAATAAAATTAAAATTAGTTTCTATTTTCTCGTGTTACAAAAAACGGTTACGTAATACTATTATATTTCAACTTCTATTCTACTAACGTCTGCCCCGTAACGACTTCAGATATCACATAAAAAAATCATAGCCAAATGAACCCGAAAAAATATCTTTTTTTAAAATGCAAAACGTTAAATGAAAACAACTTTTTGTCACTGTCATCAATGTATTTATTTGTTTAGTACATTCACGTACATGACAAAAGCTGTCTGTCATTTTAGCCCTACAAAAATTAGAAGTTGTTTACAATGCGAACCAACAGTGGCGGACTCTAGCTTATTATGCGTCTATGGCACAGAATATTTCATTCGATTGCTGGATACGTTTGGCATACGTTTCGTAACATCGCATATGAAACAGCGATGACTGAAGCAAATGCAAATGGAATGATCGAAAAATATACGCATTAATAGTGTTATACATAATGTTTTAACGCTTAAAATTCTTTAAGCCATGACCCAGAGTAGCAATGTTCCGTTATTTTTCACACCCAAGAAAATTATCTTAAAAAATAGCAATAACTATTTATATTTCGAAACATTAGATGTGTTATTAAATGATTTAAATATATACTATTTATAAAGATATTGCATTACGAAAGAAATCTTTAGCTTATATATTGGTGTTCCAGCATTTTCTACATAACAGTAATTTTAAAGAGATGTCTTAGATTTTCAGAGTGCATTATTGTTACAGCGAATTGCGTACATTCATTTTGCTTGTATTGTTGTCCTTCATTCTTTAGACTGATTCGTACTTTCGAGGGTGATAACAAGCCCTTGTTTCCCACGCCGAATATAGTACTGCGATACTTTTAAGTCAGTAACCAAAATGTCGAAAAGAAGTAAAACAGCTAAGTTTAAAACAGCTAAGAGAGCTAAGTTTAAAACAGCTAAGATAAAGCCGCTCTTCAAAAAAGGCAACAAAAATGAAGTTCAAAATTATCGGCCTATTTCTCTTTTGTCAGTTTTTTCAAAAATATTAGAGAGACTTTTTTATGTGCGAATGGAAACCTTTCTCAATAAACACGACGCGTTTTCAAATTGCCAACATGGATTCCGGAAATCAAAATCTACGGAAACAGCCATTTTTTCTTTTCTTAAGGATGTTGCCTCATCATTGGATCAAAACGAAGCAACTATTGAAATATTTTTAGATCTTTCAAAAGCTTTTGACGTCATTGATCATAACATTTTACTTTCAAAATTACCTTCGTATGGAATCCGTGGTATTGCTCTAGATTGGCTATGTTCGTACCTTAAACAACGATCTCAGAGAGTAGAAATACCTTACTGGAATGATGGAACTTTATGTACACACCTTTCCGGTTCTTTGCCAATTGTACGTGGAGTCCCGCAAGGATCGATTTAGGCCCTATTCTCTTCCTATTATACGTAAATGACATGCCCTTAGCGATTCGAAACGGAAGAACAGTTCTCTTTGCGGATGATACAAATATTCTTTGCAACAAAGAAACCGTAAATAGTACAATATCAGACGTTTCAAATTGGTTCCGTATTAACAAATTAAAAGTAAATGAAAATAAAACAGTTTCAATGCAGTTTTCAATATCAAATAAAAAATTCTGTACTCCATTGAAAATGAACGGTGTGCCATTGACTGATGTTAATGTAACAAAATTTTTAGGTCTATCAATTCAGTCAAACCTCAAATGGAATGCCCACTTAAATGAATTGAACACAAAATTAAGCTCATTATGCTACGCGTTCAGAATTCTTTCAAATTCCGTCAGCCTTCATACAGCTCGTTGTGTATATTTTGCCAATGTTCACTCCCGCCTGAGATATGGCATAATATTTTGGGGAAACACATCTTATAGTTCACAGACTTTCAGATTACAAAAAAGAATTGTACGAATAATAAGCAAATCCAACCCACGTGATTCTTGTAAGTCACTCTTTTAATCTAGGAATTTTACCATTACCTTGTCTCCTGATTTACGAATCAGTAGTTTTTGTCAAAAATGACTTACTTAAGGACGGGAATATATTTTCAGCAAACGCCGATGTCTATAAGTATAACACACGACGTAGTAATCATGTTCACCAGGTGGCAGTATCAACAGCTCACTACAAAAAATTCACATACAATTCATGTACATTACTCTACAACACTTTGCCATAAGACATTAAACGATTAAATTCAATAGAAAAGTTTAAGTCCCAAGTAAAATCTTTTCTGCTGCATAACTGTTTCTACACAATTCGAGACTATACCGAGCATCAAAAAGGAAAGTAGAATTAATTTTAACAATGATAGTTAATGTAATTATTTATCATTTGGACTGTATAATTCTAAAGAACCTGTAACAAGTATTGTACCACAGTTTCTGGGTTGATGGCCCCCATCTCGATCAGGTTTTTCGTCCAGTTTCCCTGATTTTTGAGCAAATGCTGAGATGGTCCCTTGTTTTGCTTCTGGACATAAATGTAACTTCATTATTTGTGCACGTCTTCTGAATTTCAGTGGGAAATATAGTTATTCAAATTATCGTTTTTCATATTATCGCGGCAAAAAGTATTATTCTTTCATGAAGAACATGAGGGTTCAGGGCAGGAATTTATAGCTAATTTACCTTTGAAAATATATTTTATTATATAGGAGCGAATATTTTGTCAACAAAACTCGAAAAAAAACCTCTCTTTTCTGTATTCAAAATTCGACTAGAATATGGTTTAGGATAGAGACCACAGAATTATGAAAACGAGCACAAAAATTCACTTCTCCCCATAGCTCGTCATACGCAGTTTTTAACTGTTTTTGACGTAAATAAATAAATAAAAGGAGTAAAAGTTTTATCCAGACAATATTGACAATGTAGACAAAATTGCAAAAAGTTCGACCTAATTGTAAATAAATTTAATTTAATGTTTTGTTAAAGGATTTTATTGTAATGCAATTGTAATTTAAAAGAATTTCAGTGAAAATTTTACAAAATCAAAATTTTAATTAGACCAATTATACATATTGCTCTTAAAGCCAAGATTTTATTGGTAAAGAAAGGATAAAAGTTAAATTTTCTTTCGGGTTCCGAGCAGACCTCTCCTAGCGTTGCATGTACGCGCAATACCACAGCTTTCGTAAGGTTAAATAATTAATCCCTATCTTTAATGCTGAATGTGTAATGGCGGTTCGAAAGAAAATTGAACTTTTGCAATTTTCGAGTATGCAAAGATATTAGTGGAAGTCGGCCTTACACATTACTACATTAAACAAGTCTTGCTCTATTTCAGGAAACAAATAAATAAGTCAATAAATAAGTAAATAAATAATAAAGAAAAATTATGCCCTTTGAGAAAATCGTATTTACATATTTTTCATTATTTATTTTTTTTACCTTTTTCACTGCAAATTACGCGAAAACTATTCACATTTTCAAAAAATATTTCTTGATGGTTTTTCAAGAACGTATTTTGAAGAACAGATTTCATCAAGAAACAAATCTTTACCTTTAATAGTGTAGTTAGATGAGGAACATCGAAAACAAATTTGCAGTTTTCGAAAATACTGAGGTTTCCGTGAAGAGCAACTGCACTTATATAAGCTGTCATTTCTAAATTAGCGCAATAGAAATGAAATAAAATAATTCATTTTTGTAAAATATAAAATGTCGTAAAAGGTTCATGTAACCCCAAAACTTAAAATATAAGTTTAAAATTTGAGGAGACGGGTCATCAGGCAGATCGGCCACGTAATATCAATTTTGACGAAAATCTCCCGAAGGATTTAAAGTGTTCGTGTTCGTAGAGGCCAGTCAGACGGACGCATGTTTTGAGAGAAACAACTTTCTCGCCTCAAATATTGTACTGTACTCATGCAAGAAAATAAAATACATATGCACAAGAAAAATCATCTACTTCGGTATCAGCGACCCACAAAACCAGTTTTGCTGACGAAATATCGACACTTTATCCTAAAACATTACCATACTTTCTCTATACACCATGTACGGAAAAAGCACTCACTTTGGAGAGCGTACGGAGCGACAAGGCGCGGCGGACACGTGCCTTCTCGCCGTCGGGAGGGGGCGAGTGGGGGCGCCGAGCATCGTCGCGAGCGAAATCACCGCGTCAGGAGGCAACGCTGCCGAAGCAGAGCGCTTTTTCGCTCGCAAAGGGCGCCTCCCACGCCGCGCCAAGGAAGCTAGCGACCGTCTCCTCCGCTCCCCAGGCCGCGATTCCCGTCGTTCTCCTGCGCCAGCGCTGTCGTGGCCGTTCCCGCTATCGCCTGCTACCTTCGCGGCGCACACATCGCCTACTTTGCCGCAATTGCCACCGCCATCCTCGCCTCCACCTCACCTCTCGTGGCCCCTACTCTCCCCGCTAGTCTGCAGCTGCCTCGCCCCCTGTCTGCTTGCTTCCCACACCACTTACTCCTCCGCCACCGGTTTGGCCTTCGCCCCCATGTCCGCCTCGGGTCCGTCTCCACTGCCACCTCCACCGCCGCCTTAACCGCCGCCTTAACCGCCGACTTCACCGCCGACTTCACCGCCGACTTTACCACCGACTTTACCGCCGACTTTACCGCCGACTTTACCGCCGACTTTACCGCCGACTTTACCGCCGACTTTACCGCCGACTTTACCGCCGACTTTACCGCCGACTTTACCGCCGACTTTACCGCCGACTTTACCGCCGACTTTACCGCCGACTTCACCGCCGAGTGCACCGCCGACTTCACCGTCGGCTTCCCCGCCTAAGTCACCCCGGCCGGCTTCACCACCGACGTCTCCGCCGACAGCTGCTTTCACAACGACTTCCCCACCTCCCAACTTCCTCTGCCTCGTACACCACCACTGCCCGTCGCCTCCTCTTCGGCTGTTGCCACCATCCGCTGGAAGTGCGGGTGTGCGGGGCGTCGCCAGGTCGTCGAAAATCGAGCGGGCGCGCCGCCCCGCGAGATCGGCGCGCGAGGCGTCGGATACGGAATACCTCCATACGGAGCGCTGTTTCTTTTTGAAGACCTAACCTCGTTCCGCGCAGACGAAAAAGCGCGGGGCTTTCAGAGACAAATAGTCCACACACCGCCGTAAAAGAGAACGGCGCGAAGGGGCACGGGGCGTGGGGTGGAGTGACGTGAGGAGGCGGGGCAGGCGCGGGGGCGGGTCGCGGAAGCGGGGCGGGAAGAGGGAAATCGTGAGCGGCGCATCCCTTTGGCGGAGACGTCCGCCCCTCTCACGTCAGTCTCTGCGCTGTCGCTCGTCTTCTCGGAAACGGCCTCCGCCGCCCCCGCCTCCATCTGCCACCCCGCCACCCCTACCTCCCCCACCAGGGCGGGCGCCCCCGCAGGCGCCCCCGCTCCTACCGCGGGGACTGAGGAATGAGGATGACTGAGGGCGAGCGACGCGTCGTTGCCGGTGGAAAGCGGGCGATCGCACGGCTGACGCGCTTCTTCTTTATTTATACACAGCCCGCAAAGTTTGCATGCATATTGATACATTTATTTATGGCGTCTTTAAGTTGAATCTACGATTTGGTTTCTTTTCGTCGACGTGGGAAGAGAGAAAACATCGTGGGACAGGATACCTTTCCTTCTTCAGAGAGATTTTTTACATTACTTTCAGCAAACATTTTCGCAGAAATAATTATGAATGAAATTATTTTGTTTACTGATTATAAATGAATATATTTTGTTTACTGATTTTTCAAAGCATTGTTAATTATTAGAGGGATATAAAAAGGTTACGAACAATATAAACGCCATCTCTACAGCAGCCATCCCCAAGTCCGCCAACATCACACGTTTTGGATTTGATTATTTTGAAGTGCGTAAGTTCGTTATGTTCAATGAAACATTGTTGCGAATCAAAATTTGACAATATCATTTGCTGGTGTGGTAAATCGAAGCAAGGAAGATAACTCTTTTACAAAAAATAGCATTAAGTTTTAATGTTTTGGAAAACTGGAGCAAGTTATGTCCGTGTTAGAATTAGCCTAGTCCATTTTAGAGCGTAAAATGATAATAAATATTCTAAGCTCGGGAGTAAATCAAATATTTGTGGATATTGGCATTCACATGGTCCGATATTCTCGTTAACAACGTTGCAGAGCCATCTGTATTCATTTTCTTCAGAAGCGGAAATGAAATATTGATTTGAAATGCACAACATATATCTCAATATATCTACCCTTCAAACAACTGGGAAAATTACACAATAAGGTATCAAAATATCTTTCTCTGGTCTTAAGCAAAACCCCAGTGTACACACATTTATAAAATATGATTAACGACTTGTGGGAATTGTAAACAAAAATATAATAGAGACTTGCCCCAGTGAGATGAAATTTATGGCTGATTTTTTTTAGAAACACGACAGTTTTTGTTAGAATCAACTTCTACACAAGATATTGCAATTGCACACAAAATATGGTATTGAGATTTTCACAGATACAAACTTTTGAGGGTAGTTTAAAAAATATATGCGTACTTAATGTACTCGTCTCTCTTGACACAAAATTCTACTGATCTTGTAATCCGCAGACGAAGCTTTTTCCGAAATTATAATTCGATTGGGGGTCAATAGCCGAATATGAACTGGTGCTTGATCAAGTCAATCAAGATTCCATTGATTACAAAAAAAAATGAAATTTTCTTTGGAACCGAGTAGCAAGAGGCCAATCCCGATTAATGGGGATGGATTGCTTCCTATTTGCGAGCACCAAACATTCGGTCCTCGCCCTACCCGCAGAGTTATAAATTATAGCTAATTTACCTTTGAAAATATATTTTATTATATAGGAGCGAATATTTTGTCAACAAAACTCGAAAAAAACTCTCTTTTCTGTATTCAAAATTCGACTAGAATATGGTTTAGGATAGAGACCACAGAATTATGAAAACGTGCACAAAATTCACTTCTCCCCATAGCTCGTCATACGCAGTTTTTAACTGTTTTTGACGTAAATAAATAAATAAATAAAAAAAGTGTCGGTCTTTTTGCACCAATCAAAGAAAGCGAACATTGCACTAAAACCTCGCTTTCTATGGGCTATGTAAGCGGTCGGTTGCTACTCGCCCGAATACCGAATGTGTGCACGAACCTTCCTTACAACGAAGTGAGGTTACTCAAAGGAGCGGAACCCTCCAAAGAGTGATTAGCCTCGAAATATACCATTGATTATATTATGGCGTGAGGACCAGAAATCGAAAATCAGGTTTTAACGCCGCAACGCTTTTTAGCTATACACGAGCGTTAAAGAAACACACACGCGCGTGTCATGCGGGATTGTTTTGCGCCTACATACATTAGACGAAACAAATTTTAGTATTTATCAAGTGAAAGTGCAATTCGCTAGATCGCCGTGAAATTGTCTTTTGTTGACACTTCCCCTTAATAATATAGATGGATGAATCGAAAAAACGTATCTAAAAGAACATTATTTATGGTGTGTTTTTCAATGCAAACAGAAAACTTCTCCCCATAGCTCGTCACACACAGTTAAACTGTTTTTGACGTAAATAAATAAAAATAAAATAAATAAAACATGCTGCAATTTTACTGCACCTAATAATCACAATCTTAAATCAATCAGTAGTATTTCACCAAACAATTATTTTTGGAAGTTAAATAATTTCTTATATGTTGACTCTCCTTTCCTTTGATACTACGGTTAAATATTAGAATTCGCCAGCTTCTATCCATGAATATATCAAAAAATGTATTCTACCATTTTAATAGGGTGAACATTGTGCATCATTTTATTTTAACAAATTGCTGTGTACAGCATTTGAAGCTGGCGCGCGCGCAGCTGTACGCCGCGCGCCACCGGGCTCACCGACCCGGAACGCTAGTCAGCGAGCGACCGCGGCGGGCGGGCTATATAACGGCCCGGACCCCGCCCCAGGGAGGCAGAGGCAGGAGAGCGAGCTTGGAGTACGGGTCTACAACGAGGTGTACGGCAATTCAAGTGGAGAAGATACTGGCGGCAACACTTTGGTTTTCGAGTACGGACTACTCTTCGGGACTTTCGGCGACCACGGACATTTCGGCACCTCTACTGGCTATCGGCGACCCGGCAACGTTTTTTGGTCTTCTCTCCTGGATATTCGGCGGCAAGGCTTTGTACTCGGATACAGCCATACTGTAAATAATTTGTTAATAAAGAAACTTGTTAGTTTTGAAGCTCTCTTCTTTGCTTGGATGCTACAAAACTGGCGACGAGGAAAAAGTGACAAAAGGTTTTGCAAAAATGGCTACGGAAATGGAAATTGTGCAAGTGCTAAAGGAAATGATAAAGAAGCAGGAGGAATTTGGTAAACAAATGGAGGAACAGCATCGGCAGTTTATGGAAGAAGCGGAGCGGCAGAATAAAGAACGGCGGCAGCAGCAGATTGCAGCATGGAAAAGTTGCAGCAGGTCATGGTTGGACGACACGCCGCAGCAGGCGTAGGTGCGCGGCAGTCGCAACGGTGGTGCGGTGCGGCAGATAGATCACGAGACCGTTGTAGCAGGAGCGCAACCCCGGAGGTCGCTGGGATTGGCGACACTACCTGACACTACGGCCGTTGGGACGGCGGCGCAGAGCGGCCGCGGCATTGGGCCGCGACGGCGGCGAGACGCCATCACGGAGCGTGGTGGACGAGGCCATGGGCACGATAGCAGCGGCAGCCAGCGAGGTCGACAGGTTGGAAGTGGCCGCTTCCATGCGGCGCAGCGAGCCGGGAGACTCCGGGCGGCGCAGCGGTCAGCGGATACGGCGCTGGCGGTAGGCGTGGCAGACGGGGAAAGGCCACGTTTTCGGCACAAGATAAGGTGGCTGTGAGTTACTACGACAGGGATGCCTCAGCGAGGGTAAACGCGCTCGGCGACAGTGAAGTGCATTCAGGTGAACGAGGTAGGAACTTGAGTAATAATAGGGCAGTGAAGAGAAACAAGCCTCGTATGAAATGCGGTAATTGGGAGCGTGATTGTGTAGTAAAAAGCCGTAGCTTGAAAGTGAATTATAGAAAGATGCATGTAGGAATGGAAATTTTTCAGGACATGTTTCATGAGACTTGAGCAGGAATATTCGGTATCGGGTGAGAATGAATTGTGTAGAAAAATTTATTGCGAATTTAGAAGAGGCAACAGCGGTAGAAACCGGTCGATATAGTGAAGGAGCTCAGATCGCAAGTGATAAAGCCACAAATTCCGGAAATTCTGAGTATTTCGATAAGCGAACTGGCAGTGTTGAAACAAATTTATTGTGAAACTGAAATCAAGGAGACCGCGGATGTTAATAATGATCGGGTTGCTAGTGAGGAACTGTTGATAGCAGGGTTAAAGTTAGAAAAAAATCAGAGGTAGTAGCAAAATAATTAGTGATTCGGATGCCTCAGAGAATAGCGAGGATGGCAACAGGTATGGAGTGTAGTAACAAGAGCGCGAGTTGCAGTGCAGTAAAGAGCAGAAGAAAAATGATAAAGTTGAGTGGGGGCGCGCAAATAAATGAAAGCGGTAGCTTTGGTAAAGATTCTGGGTTAGTTAGTGAAAACTCAGTGGATAATAGTTATAACAAAGGGGTTGCAACGAAAGAAAGTGATAGGGATATTGTGATTAGTTATGATAGTAATTATGACGAAATGATTGCAACGAAAGAAAATGTTGGAGATATGGTAATTGGTTGTGATGACAATATGAGAACATTCTTGCAACGGAGAAAAATGACAGTGTTGTAACGGGCTATGTGAAATATACAGAACAAAATAGGGAACGAGTAAACAGTAGTAAGATATGGAGAGTGCCAGTGCAATGTTTAGTTATAGCAGGTGTTAGAACAATTATTAGAAGGAAGGCATACGCATAAGACGTGGCAAAATGGAAAGGGGAAAATGTACAAAGCGATGGTGAAAGCAAGTGCAACATTATTGGTGACAATCGATACGAGGCAAAACGTCACGCAGTGCAGCGAAGAGGCAGACGCCGGCAAGGTGGTAGTGGCAAAAACCGCCGGGGGCAGGTTTGAGTGCAAAACTGGTAGAATGGCATTGGGAGTTAAAACGTAGGAAGTGCGCTCGGGTGATTGTGATAAGCTTAGGCAGAGATTCAGTGGTGTTAAAGCAGGGAGTAACTGTGCAAGTGACTAACATATGTAATGTTGGTAAAGGCATACGGTCGGTGGAAGAACTAAATTTAAGGCTAAAGTTGTTCAAGACATTAGTGACGTGGATATTTTTGTGGGATTAATCAGCTATTTCGAAATAGGACATGTTTGTTTTAAGGGAGTCCAGTATTTTTTTTGTGCTATGTTTTGTGTAAATATTAACATTAGGGGCCAAGGTGGCAAGGCACATAAATATTTCGAGTATTTTATTTGGTTTTGAAATTTTTTGGAATGACTCCCTGTTAAGGCTAAGGATCGCCTATGTGGAAGGTTAGCAACAATTATAGGTCAACAGTTGTTTCAGCGGAAAAGTTAGTGTTTTGTGCCTGATGCTATGTTCTGAGATTTTGGGTTTAGTTATTTACAGTTGACACGGCAGCCAGCAGGATAGCGCCGAATGGGCGATGGAACGCCATTCGTCGCATTTTGGTGAGGGAGGAGTGCTGTGTACAGCATTTGAAGCTGGCGCGCGCGCAGCTGTACGCCGCGCGCCACCGGGCTCACCGACCCGGAACGCTAGTCAGCGAGCGACCGCGGCGGGCGGGCTATATAACGGCCCGGACCCCGCCCCAGGAGGCAGAGCAGGAGAGCGAGCTTGGAGTACGGGTCTACAGCGAGGTGTACGGCAATTCAAGTGGAGAAGATACTGGCGGGCAACACTTTGGTTTTCGAGTACGGACTACTCTTCGGGACTCGGCGACCACGGACATTTCGGCACCTCTACTGGCTATCGGCGACCCGGCAACGTTTTTTGGTCTTCTCTCCTGGATATTCGGCGGCAGGCTTTGTACTCGGATACAGCCATACTGTAAATAATTTGTTAATAAAGAAACTGTTTGTTTTGAAGCTCTCTTCTTTGCTTGGATGCTACACAATGTTTTCAACTCGTCCGTTTCGGAAATTTCTGTCTCAACTCGCACTTTATCTTCTTTCCTCCCTCTCGCTCCATTTCTCTCTCTCTCTCTTTCTCATTCTTGAAATGAAACGTCTCTATATAATGCTACTCTCATGTGATCGTCACGCGGTCGAAAATTTCTTAGACGAGACAAAATTAATTCTAAGAAAACATCCATGTCAGTTATTCAATGAATAATGTATGAATAAAATTGTTTAGAGAGATATTGACCTCTCTCGGAATGCACGTATATATTTAGAGCTTAATGAAATTAAAGATATAAAAATATCTCGAATCCATTGAGAAGTAACGAACATTGAAGTAGTAGAATTTCAAAGTACAGTAGTTGTTAGTATTTAGTAATAAATCGAAAAAAACGTAGTAAAACCGACATGAAGAAAAAAGAATTGACACAAACGAGAAGAAGAGACTTCTATTTCTGCTTCAGCGAGTTGATCTAGTACTTGCTATCAACGCTACAGCGACGCCAAACGACAGCAAATCCAGCCGTTTCCTCTGGTTGCAACCAACCTGTACGCCATCTAACTGCCCTTTAACGGCCACTCTCCCGCAGTTCAAAGGAGTATGACAACGCGTGCTCTACGGCGCTCCACACAGGTCGCCACATAAATTGATCCCGGACGCCGACGCGCGCTCCGGGAGCGCGGGATCAATTATGCGGCAGCCGCGACATACGCATGCGACCGCGCGCTGCACCCCTACGCCACGCCACGCCACGCCACGCCACGCCGCTCCACGCCGTGTGCCATGCCGCGCCGCGCCGATAAAGCTCTGCGTGAAACCGATTTGGCGCCGTTTCACGCTACTAAGCCTGTATGGATAAGCAATTCTTCTGTCACATTAGCGTTCAGCGTGGTGAATTGCCTTTCGTGGGATAGTAATATGTTGTTCGTTTGTTACGCATTGCGTTTATGAAATTGATGGATTTTTTTCTTGCATTATTTAAACTACAGTTCATTGGGCGTGGGTATATCGAAGGACAATGCAGTAATTTATACTGCCAGGTGAAAAAAATATAATAGGTATGCATCTTTTAGATGTAAGTTAGTAATGTTGAACTGATCTTTATGAGGCTAGTTAATTATTTTAAGGCGATCGTCAGATCTTGTGTCACATTTTCGTTCGGCGTGGTGGTAAAATTCTCGTCGTGGGTCACAGTTTGTTGATCTTTTGTTACACATTAAGCTAAGAAAACTCTAAGATTTTCCAACTACTTCACATTACAATGCTAGGTACAGGAAGAGTGGAGTAATTTATTTATGAAAGGTAGAATCACAGAAAATTATAGAAATCTCGTCATCATTTGGAACAATAGTTAAATTGTTGGCATTTTCCACTTTATTGCCTATTAGATTACGATTACATATGTGTATTTTCAAAGGCGACGTTAATTATGGTAATGGTAATATTACAATGATAGTAATGCACTACCAACGAAGTCATATTCTAATTGCATTAACGATATTGTACTGAACAGTGATGATGTACAGAACTTAGTTCTGGACAGTGATGAGGGGAAGATATCGGTACATGTTGATGAAGTGGTGAGGGTAATGGTAATGACGACGGAAACACGAGTACCCTATCAATATCTACAAGACTGATTTATCTACCATTAATTTTACGTAGTATGGCGGATTAGGGGCAGTGTAGACATTATTGCCATTGCTATTAATGTTGGGACACCATGCTAGTGCTAGTTGACTTACTACACACGATCGATCCAATGTGTAAAGGGTTTTCGCATACTTAATATTAAGTCCTTGACAAGGGAAGGAGGCACCAAGATATAGTTTGAGAATAAAAATTGCATAATACTTGTTAAATTATATCTATTAGGTGAATTTTGATGGATTCTGTTATGTAAAATTAATATTGTTTCCATGAAAAATTCTTATAGTAGATTTACCCGCACGAGTCAGTATAGCGGCGCATATGGTACTGGCCTTTTAGTTCTTGTCACGAGATTTGTACAATTTTACTTTCAAATATTTAGAAAGATATCTCCATGAATAAAAACAAAATGTTTTTACTCAATAACTGCTAGATAGTACGTGCAAATGTAATTGTATCTATGATCAAAACACACGTTTACCATTCTCGGAGTAAAAAAAACTACAATCAATTGTTTAAATTGTTTTAAACAAATGTTTGCGGACATGGAAAACAGTCTTTAAACAAAAGTTTGCACATTTGTGGAGAAAGTTGCGACCTCTAACAAGAAAGTCGTTTCCAGTTGAATTCAATTTCAGCTCTGGAGCGGGAAGGTGGGAAGGAAGTGGCCCCTCCTCCCCACCATAGGTTGCTTCGGCAGGCGTGAAAATGCCCTGTGCAACGTAGCTCGATTACCCGCGCTGCAAACACAAGGCCCCGGTTATTGACTGATTATTTCGTGTTTCCGGGCCCATCAACAGCTAAGGTCATTGGTACCGTAAATGTAGTACATGCTTTTATTACGGAAGGTGGTGGTAATCTCTCCTAAGTCACGCTCGAAGGTGAGATCCGGCGCTGACCTACACGCCAACTTGCGGGGGTTTTCGCCATCCAGGTATCTCCCACCACCGGGGCACCGTCCCAGCCGGGATCAAGTGTGTGTTTGTGTGTGTGTGTTCATGTGTGTGTAAGGAGAGATAGGATAAGGAAGAGGAAGGAAAGATCGCGTGACCCGTTTGTTAGGGTACAGCTCCATCATTCGCGTGGAATTGATCGTAGAAACCACAGAAAACTACCGATCAGAGCAGCCGGCCGGTAGAATTCTCCTTCAGTCGGCGGCTGAATTCGATCTAGCTACGTAGCTAGCGTCGAAAGTCGTGACACCGTTAGCACACGAAGCCCAGGACCTCCCGGTCAGAGGCACTACAATGTCATCAGTGGATGCCCTAAGCCACTAAAGCCGGTCCACAGGTTGCTCCCGACGGCGTGAAAACGCCTTGTGCCGCGGAGCGCGATCGCCCGTGCTGCAAACACGGAGCCCGGCGTGGCGCGGGCCCACACGGGGCGCTCGGCTTTAACACGTTTGCAGCGTATGCCGCGGCGCGGCGCGCGTGCCACGGCGGGGGGAGCGCGCGGCGGCTGTAATTCTCTGTGCCGCCGGACATTACATCCTAATCAAGTTTCCACCCTCATTCCGCTCGACTGAGTCGCCGCCCCGCCCCCACGTCCGCCCCGGCCCCCGCCCTGCCGCCCCGCTGCCGCCCCGCTGCCGCCCCCGCTGCCGCCCCGCTACCGTCCCGGCTGCCACCCACGCGTCGACCCTATCTGCGCGGGGCCCCCAGGAGCTCTATAACGCAATCGTCGCGGTTGTCGCGACCCTTGACGCCGCTGCCGCCGCCGTCGGCTTCCTCTGCACCGGTGTGGCGAGCAGAGGGCGGCGCGGGGCGGCGCGGGCGGTGCGGGCGGCGGGCGGCGGGCGGCGGGCGGCGGGCGGCGGGCGGCGGGCGGCGGGCGGCGGGCGGCGGGCGGCGGGCGGCGGGCGGCGGGCGGCGGGCGGCGGGCGGCGGGCGGCGGGCGGCGGGCGGCGGGCGGCGGGCGGCGGGCGGCGGGCGGCGGGCGGCGCACAAGGGCGACTTTGGGGCGACGCTAGCAGTGTCCCTTGCGCTGTGGGCGCGCAGGTGAGAGGCAACGGGCCGCGAATTAATCCCCTCGCGACCACACACACGGCTGGGCGTCGCATGTGGAAATGAAATAACGGAAGGGGTGTAAATGATACGCACCTGAGGTTTACGTCACACATCAATTATTTTTATTTGGCAATCCTCAAATCTACAGAACCGAATTAATAAAATACGGTAAAGAGGGATTAGATGGTTTATAATTTTGTTGTAATACTTGAATCAAAATTAATATCAAATATAATCAACTAGTGTACTATAAAAATTGTAATATTTAAGTAATTAATAATTAATTACTTAACTGATTATTATGTTAAAAAAGCAATGTTTGATGCATATGACGTGCTGGGAGAAGTAAACCTGTAATAATTTCCAAAAACAAACTTAAGGGCTTTCTCAGTATTTGCCAAAGGGTTCGCTGTGAAATTGAAAGAAATATACGATCGACCTAGAAGTCTTACGCGGCAGCAATATTGCGTTATTAATAATTACTAGGGTCCGAAAGTCCAGAAATCAATGTTGGTTAAATAGAGAGGCAAAAAGACATTTCATTTTATCCAAAGAGGCACGCAAAAATAAATTATTCTGCCTAAACTATGAGTGCGTAGAGCCATTTAAAATATAAAAAAATAAACACGAACTCAGAACTGTATGTGAACATTAATTACAATTTTAAAATTCAAATTTCTATTCTGTCACCAACATTAAATGAATATGAAAGGAAACTTGATCTTATTTGTCATCTTGATTTTACATTTCATAAACACAAAACATTTCACACTTTGTTGCGAATTCCGTGTATCAGAAATACTATTTTTCAGATTTACTACTGAAAATTATTGATATTCTAAATATCTCCACGATAACTACTGACTGTGAATTTGTTTCACTCGCGATGAAATCAGAGGACTAAACTATTCTCTTTTCAATCCTTAAATGTCGTCAGTGAAATCACAGTAATTAATTTCATCGGTGGAACTTATTTAATCGTTACCAATGAGGCGAGTTGTGTCAAGATCAGAGAGCTCTGATCTCGAAAGGGCTCGGAAGTCATTTTCAAGAATGCGATGGGTTCCTCGAAAGTATCTCGGTATCATTTAAAGGGAAAAAATTGGATTGACCAGCATTTGGCGGGAAATATTAAAAGGAAAATAAAGAGGCAGGGCGCGCTTGCAGCTGAAATAATGTCATAATAAATGTGTGTGAAATGATTGTCAAATGATTAGAAATGTCAAATGATTAGAAAAATGTGTAACAGTTGTTCGACACGAAAATCTTCAGTTCTCCCAAAAAACTCAAGCTATATTCGCAACCTCAACAACTCCTGTAAATAAATAAAAAGAGCGTTGACAACGTCCGTGCACTTAATAATGAATTCCTTGGCTCAGACTCGACATGGTTCATTGTTCGCAAACTATTGTTCAACTGTCAAGAGTCACTTACTGTAGTTACATGTTATTTACGAATAATTAAATATCACACAAGTACGGAAATATTAACATAGGATGTTACAGAAACTGTTGAAAACCTTTCCCACAACTGTACCAAACAATTTCCAACCATTTTATTTTTGGGTAGAACAGGCATGAGACCCAGCGTATAGGCTCAGCCCGAGCGTGCAGGAAAGGTCACGGAAATGTTACGCTCTGGATATAGGATGTCCATGTACACGACAGCGACTTGGAACATCTAGATCCACGATCGTCAGATAATGGATTCTTTCATTGGATTATGTGTAACGAAACATTTCACAATATAAATAGAAAATTACGTGTGTTTCGAAGAGGAAATGACCAAATTCCATATTCAGATATTTACTGAGAAACAGTTGAGAGGATTCCAATAGAACTGCACCAATATGCATTCGTATGTATAGAATGTATGTTGGCAATGAATATTTTATAAATAATAATGAACAATTTTCTGTACTGTTCGTTTAAATTATTTTTTACATTAAACGGGATTATTTCTGTTATTTGGAAATAAAATACATACAAATAGAAGAAAAATGGTGAGATAATATAGTTTACATTCAATTTATTTAGTTATCATCAGTTACATATTGTGTATGTGTGAATCCCGAAGTTACACGAAAAAAGGAAATACCATGCGAGGTCGAGGTAAGAAAGAGAAGTAGATGGTTATATTTTTTTCGAAACTGAAAAAGAGAAAGTAATGGAGGGACAGTTCATGGCAATTAAGATAAAACTAGTGGTGCTACAACAGCGTGCTATTTTCCTCGCAAAATTTTGCGGAAAGTACGTAGATTTTCGAAAAATTGTATATGATCTTATTTGAAGATCTATTTTTAAGGAACTGATTTCATTAAAGGAAAAACTCTAATATTTTAGTTATAGGAAGAAGACGAAAAGTCTAATATTTTAGTTATAAGAGAAGAGAAAAGTTTGAAATTTTGCATTTTTGAAAAATCAGGGTTTTTAACGAACATATGACCTACACCATTCTCTTAAACGTCATTCATACTATCCAACAACAAAATTTAATCAAAACGATGGAGTCATTTTTTTGAAAATTTTGAAAATGTCCCAGGGGCTTCATGTGAAAAAAAAAATATCGGTTTCAATTTCAGGAGGCCGAGACATCAGCCAGATCGATCGGGGAATATTAATTTTGAAGAAAATCGGCTAAGCTGTTTAGCTGCTAGCGTTGTTCACAGACGGACGGACAGGCGTCTTGTAGTCATTCGAGTTTTTGGTATCAGGGACCCACAAAACATGGATTCTGGCTACTCCACGTGATAGAGGATTTTTGTTTCTAAAATTAGCAACTGGATTTATCAACTTTTTCGTTACCAGGGCTCTGTAAGTTTTTTTTGCCGAAACTTCCTGGCTTTTCGCGCAGCATTACATAACTCTCCACTCCTTAGGAAGACGTACTACTACTATCACGTACTTTAACACGCATTCGTGACATGGCTACTGTTCGTTCTACTCTTTTTACTCTCTACACACTCAAAGCCGACCTTCTGAAAGCCTTCACACACGTAAACAGTAATTTAGATAAACATATCCGAAGGCTGGAAGAGGTCGTTCTCTACAATGACGGTTGGGCACAAGTAGGCAACACTGCGAATTTTCCCAACCGTGCACCCGTGACTGCACATAAGACACAGACACCACATCCAGTCGCAATTCAAAACAGATTTAGTGTTTTAGATTATGAAACAGATTTTCCTCGCCTTCCTGATCCTCACAACCCTTCCCTTCCATCGACAAATACATGCACAAACCAACGCAAACAGGCTAGGAAGCGTGTCAAAACCAAAACACGTAAAGCTTCGCATCCTAGCCCACTTGAAAACAAAGCCATTCCTACTGAGCCTAAAAAACAGGTACTTATTTTAGCTGACAGCCATGGTCGCCATCTTTCCTCCATTCTCAGTAGGAAGTTACCCCCCAACTACTCAGTCTCGTCTATTTTTAAACCTAACGGGAGGTTTGCAGACGTGACTGCAGAGTTGGACACTCACACGAAGACAATGACCAATCAGGACACAGTCTTTATCATCGGAGGGCAGAATGACATTAATTTGGGCGGTAACTTTACACCTGAACAACATGTAAACAAATTACAATGTGCCGCCCAAAATACTAACATTGTAGTCTCGACTCTGCCCTTCTGGTACAACAGGCCAACACTCTGCAGCGAGATTAAGCACGCAAACCAACAACTAAAACTGCAACTGAGAGAAACAGATGTAACACTTTTTGAAATGAATTTCCTCTCAGTAAAACACTTCACCCGGCACGGTCTCCACATGAACCTTGCTGGAAAACATGCAGTCGGTGAAAAGCTTGCACAATACATCATCAACTCCAGTCCTACGCAGCCTCCTGCCAAAAATCCATCCCTTTCACCTTCCTTACGTTCCCCACCCCCCACCCTTATTCTGAACCCTCTTACCCCCTCCTGTGAACCTACTCCCGTTTCTTCCATTCCCACTACCAATGACGCCTCTATTTCCTCACAACCTGTGACTGCTGGGACACATTACAACCTTCGACCACGCACTCGTGGTAAAAATGGAGTAAATATATAGCAACTACAGTCAGATGCAGCAGAAAAACATTCGTGTAGGTACTTGCAAAAAATATATTGCACCATAATGTTCAATCCCTTTCAAATAAAACTGAGTTTATCGAGGCAGCTCTACAGAGCGATTTAAATCAAATGGATGTTCTTTGCTTTACAGAACATTGGTTATCTCCTAATGAACTTAGCATTTTCCAAATTCCAAACTTTTACCTCGCAGGCTATTATTGTAGAAAAAGAGAATCTCATAAAAGTCCTGCATATGGAGGTTCTTGTATTTACGTTAAAAATAATATTGATTCTATCTCCTTGACGGAATTCAATGAGTATTCCGTTGAAAATGTTTTTGAGATTTCTGTTGTACATCTTCCTGTGCTAAAAATGATATTGCTTTGCATCTACAGGCCTCCAACAAAGAGAGCTGCAGATTACATTTTGTTCTTAGAAAAACTAGAGATAACACTAATCAAAGTCATCAATCGCTCTTGTGAATCTATTGTTGTAAGTGGAGATTTTAACATTGATTTTCTGATCGAATCTTGCGAGAAAGAGCAGTTTCTTAACTTCATTAATTCCTTCAATTTAGATATTACAATAAAAGTACCTTCACGGATCAGAGTAAATTCAAAGAAGGCAATCGATCAAATTATAATTAACAAACCACTACTCGACATGAAATTGAAACAAAAGATTTAGGATACAGTGACCACGATGCACAAATTCTTACCATTATACGAAATGCGAACAATGACACAATAAATAATACACGTATGAGTAGAGTGTTTTCTAAAAGTAAAATAAAATTATTCATTGATTACTTGCTGCAGGAGTCATGGGACGCAGTTTATAATACTATTGATACAAACGATAAATATTATTCTTTTTTTCAACGCTTTCATTTCATTTTAACACTTGCTTTCCTCTTCAGAAAAGAAAATTAAATATTTCACGCAAAAACAATTCTTGGATAACACAAGCGATTAGAACATCGTGTAAAAACAAACGAGTTCTTTCTTTCATTTCTAAGCATCATAACGTATCTCAAGATTTCCTCCTGTACTTTAAAAAATACAAATCATTGTTAAGAAAAGTCATAAGGCAGGCTAAATCATGAAACACGATCAGGATATTTTGAACTCAAATAACAAAACAAAATCAATGTGGGATATAGTAAAATATGCGACCAAACCAACTAGAAACCTTGTAGAGAATGTTGTT
The DNA here is from genome assembly GCA_031308135.1 of Acheta domesticus. Classification (NCBI taxonomy): domain Eukaryota; kingdom Metazoa; phylum Arthropoda; class Insecta; order Orthoptera; family Gryllidae; genus Acheta; species Acheta domesticus. The sequence continues at coordinate 71,033,047 of JAHLJT010008446.1, read as the reverse complement.
TTAAAAGATAACAATAGAGATGTAAACGATCCGGCAACAGTGGCTAGTCTCTTTAACCAATACTTTTCGAGAATTGCTGTCGATCTCACTAAGGGTTTTCAGCCACAAAATTCAACATCTGACGTTTCCCTAAAAATCTTAGACACTATGTTCGTTTCCGAAACCTCTTCCTATGAAATTCTCAAAATAATCGGTAAATTAAAAAATAAATATTCGGCCGGTTTAGATGAATTTCCGGATTGTTTGTTAAAGACGTGCGCGCCAGCCATTATACACCCGTTAACTCACATATTTAATGCATCCTTATGCACCGGAATTTTTCCAGATATTTTTAAAACAGCTAAGATTAAGCCGCTCTTCAAAAAAGGCAACAAAAATGAAGTTCAAAATTATCGGCCAATTTCTCTTTTGTCAGTTTTTTCAAAAATATTAGAGAGACTTTTCTATGTGCGAATGGAAACCTTTCTCAATAAACACGACGCGTTTTCAAATTGCCAACATGGATTCCGGAAATCAAAATCTACGGAAACAGCCATTTTTTCTTTTCTTAAGGATGTTGCCTCATCATTGGATCAAAACGAAGCAACTATTGGAATATTTTTAGATCTTTCAAAAGCTTTTGACGTCATTGATCATAACATTTTACTTTCAAAATTACCTTCGTATGGAATCCGTGGTATTGCTCTAGATTGGCTATGTTCGTACCTTAAACAACGATCTCAGAGAGTAGAAATACCTTACTGGAATGATGGAACTTTATGTACACACCTTTCCGGTTCTTTGCCAATTGCACGTGGAGTCCCGCAAGGATCGATTTTAGGCCCTATTCTCTTCCTATTATACGTAAATGACATGCCCTTAGCGATTCGAAACGGAAGAACAGTTCTCTTTGCGGATGATACAAATATTCTTTGCAACAAAGAAACCGTAAATAGTACAATATCAGACGTTTCAAATTGGTTCCGTAATAACAAATTAAAAGTAAATGAAAATAAAAGAGTTTCAATGCAATTTTCCATATCAAATAAAAAATTCTGTACTCCATTGAAAATGAACGGTGTGCCATTGTCTGATGTTAATGTAACAAAATTTTTAGGTCTATCAATTCAGTCAAACCTCAAATGGAATGCCCACTTAAATGAATTGAACACAAAATTAAGCTCATTATGCTACGCGTTCAGAATTCTTTCAAATTCCGTCAGCCTTCATACAGCTCGTTGTGTATATTTTGCCAATGTTCACTCCCGCCTGAGATATGGCATAATATTTTGGGGAAACACATCTTATAGCTCACAGACTTTCAGATTACAAAAAAAAATTGTACGAATAATAAGCAAATCCAACCCACGTGATTCTTGTAAGTCACTCTTTATTAATCTAGGAATTTTACCATTACCTTGTCTCCTGATTTACGAATCAGTAGTTTTTGTCAAAAATGACTTACTTAAGGGCGGGAATATATTTTCAGCAAACGCCGATGTCTATAAGTATAACACACGACGTAGTAATCATATTCACCAAGTGGCCGTATCAACAGCTCACTACAAAAAATTCACATACAATTCATGTACATTACTCTACAACACTTTGCCAGAAGACATTAAACGATTAAATTCAATAGAAAAGTTTAAGTCCCAAGTAAAATCATTTCTGCTGCATAACTGTTTCTATACAATTCGAGACTATACCGAGCATCAAAAAGGAAAGTAGCATTAATTTTAACAATGATAGTTAATGTAATTATTTCTCATTTGGACTGTATATGGACTAAAGAACCTGTAACAAGTATTGTTACAGGTTCTGGGTTGATGGCCCCCATCTCGATCAGGTTTTTCGTCCAGTTTCCCTGATTTTTGAGCAAATGCTGAGATGGTCCCTTGTTTTGCTTCTGGACATAAATGTAACTTCATTATTTGTGCACGTCTTCTGAATTTCAGTGGGAAATATAGTTATTCAAATTATCGTTTTTCATATTATCGCGGCAAAAGGTATTATTCTTTCATGAAGAACATGAGGGTTCAGGACAGGAATTTATAGCTAATTTACCTTTGAAAATATATTTTATTATATAGGAGCGAATATTTTGTCAATAAAACTCGAAAAAAAACTCTCTTTTCTGTATTCAAAATTCGACTAAAATATGGTTTAGGATAGAGACCACAGAATTATGAAAACGTGCACAAAATTCACTTCTCCCCATAGCTCGTCATACGCAGTTTTTAACTGTTTTTTGACGTAAATAAATAAATAAATAAAAAGAAAGTAATCGAATATATGGAGATAAGAAACTAAAATAAAATGTAAATGTTCAAAGTGATTCTGAGATGGAAATAAGTTAGAATGCTAACAATGAAAGATGCCTTAGTATTGAAAATTAATCCGTAAAATATGAATTCCTTCATGAAGGACTAATTTAGAAATATAAACAAAACCATCAGTTGATAATAAGATAACGAATGTTCGTACGCTGAAACAATTTTTATTCACTGAAAACCTTCCAAAAACTATTATTCGTTTTATTTTAGGAGTGATTTCTTTTAAATTTTTTGGGCTCTTTAATGAAATGAAATTTTAAAATATATTTTGTTCTTTATTTTCCCTTGTTCTGTCTGCACGAACCCCAGAAATGGTTTTATGGTTGCGGGCGTGTTGGCAACACGCCGTTGTCCTACTTTCGTATAACCTGTAACCTTGAATATTCAAAAAGTTGCTGTTTCACAATTCAACACGTAATTAACAATCAATTCTGGCCTTTTCCTGGAAGCCTTGTTGTTGCATAATGTGAGCTATTCGTTAGCAGTAACGCGCTAAAGGATGAGAATTCAGTCGCTAAACTCAGCATGAGAATAGGCGAA
>JAHLJT010008446.1:70931998-71029192 GCA_031308135.1 Acheta domesticus | reverse complement strand
ACATTTAACAAAGCAATAGACAATTCTTAAAAGGCCAGAATATCAGTAATTTTCTTTAAAATTCTGCGCCCATTAAAAATTAGTAATGCAGTGTAAATAGAGTGGGAAATGCCATAAAATGGTGTTAGGCAACCCCATACGCAGATATATTCGACACGTACATGAACTCTCTTTGACTGGACCAGAATGTGATCTGTTTAACACCTGAGCATTAGGAGTCTCCTGAAACTCAGTGACATATCAAATGAGTTACATCGCTTTAAAATTTCCCAATACACTTTCATTGGTAAAAGATTATTATTTTCGACCTCACTACGGACCGTAGAAGTTTGTAACATTTACTCTGAGACAACATACAGACGCACGCACTCAAGCACGTGCACTTACACACGCACACAAACACACACAGGCGGTCGCAAATACACACACAGGCAAGCACATTTCGTTCTCCTCCCGTTCTCCGCTTTTGAGTAGTAATTTTGCTTGGTAGCGACTCTGTGAACCTGTTGCATACTCTTCATTAGTTAAAAGGTGTAACTTGTAAGTATGATGCTTTTAAAGCTAACTTAAAGCTCTTATTTCTTCTTCGAATTTTAGGTGAAAAATTATCATATGCCTTATATAATCGCTTTTGTATGGTTCACTTCCTACATGGCAATTACATAGTCGGATAAAATGTGTGCGATTACTTTTCATAAACATCCCGTAAAATAACGTTTTTCTCCTGTATATCCATTCATCACGACTTCGTACATTTAGACGAAAAACAGTGACACTAGTTACAGTTACGGTTCGTTACGTAAAGTAGACTGGCTCATTTATTAAAATAAGTTCTTCAAAAAGAAAAGGAAAAAATGAAGAATGTATAACAGTATACAGTAATCCCTCGACATCCGCGGATTCGCTTTTCACGAGTTTCGAACATTCGTGATTAGAGAAATCCTACCGGTTTTAACATTCGCGACTTCGACATTCGCGAGTGCGTCATTTAGTCGTAGTACATTTTCTTTGAAAGCGAGCACATTTCATTTCCTTTGTCATCATCATCATCTGGGACACGAACTCGGCAGACCCTCGGAGCTCGCAGTATAACTTTCTTCAAAAATTTCACACATGAAATGCCAATTCACATTTATAGAATAACACAATTGTTACAAAATTCAATTCAGATGCTGAAATTGGATGTAAGGATTTTGGCCAAATGAACAGAAAAGCTATTCAGGATCTCATTATAATGAGCTCATCGTAGAGGAGCGTCGGGAAAATCGTAAGTGAAGAAAACCTCCTCGACGGTAATGAGTAACGGAAGCGAAACTCCGTCCTGGAGCAAACTTCAATGTCAAAACTGTCGATGGCGTTCTAAAATCAACAAGTTCTGGTGGAACTGGCATTCGAATGTGATCCAAACATTGAAATAACTTTGAAATTTAAGAGAGAATAGAAGCAGGAGCTCTTTCATATTTGGATATTAAAACAGCGAGAAAGGTGATGGAACAAAAATTTAGCAAATCCTCTATCCAATCATTTGCAACTTTGAAATAAGTTTCAAACATTATTTTATTTCATTTTGGAATGTTAATTGTGAATTCTGTTTGTAGTAGCGCATAATCAGTTCTACTGTAATTTATTGTCAGATTTTTCTTTCCTTTTTAAACAGTTTTTCGATATCCAGGAACCTAACTCACCTTTCTTCATTAAAAGATAGACTTAACATTCGCAGATACAACATTCGCGAAGTTTTTTGGGAACCTAACTCTCGCGAATGTTGAGGGATTACTGTATAGCGCATGATTCAATGGCACGAAAAGTGCCTTTTCACACTAGTCGAAAAAGTTTTGTTGCAATATTTGTAATAAAATTCAATTCAAAGAAAACAATTACCACATTAACCGCATCGCATTCCAAAGAACCATTTCATTAATAGGCTCCAATTATTGCATTCCTGACAAAATATAGAATGTTTCTCAGCGGGGGCAGGAAACGCACCAAACAATTGACTGTGATTTCGTCTGAATGATGCAAGGAGCGCTCCAAGAAATTGTGGTACAATAAAATCTAATGGAATCGATAAAAAATTCCAGTTTAGGAAGTTTCCGTTTGATGCAGGGTGTCAATTTTATGAAACTTTTGATATTGACGTTTCTGTCCTTAAAGTACTAAATTACAAGACTTTATTGAAATAATGAAAATACAGTAACTTATAACGTATTATGGAAGAAATCACCAATAAATGAACCTTAAACATTCTTCATTGACAGTCGAAAAATTGACACCTTACTGGCTGTATTCGGACTGCTTGTTGACTCTTTCAACGCACAATGCATCATAACCGAGTGCTATGACCTTCTGATACCCTCGCATGGCCTTCAGCAATGCTTCTCCGGCCGATGGTTTATGATTTTCAAAGCGGGGCAGGGAGACGCGTGGATGGAAGCCATACCCGTACACCTTCCCACGCTCAGAGAGTCGGGAGAGAGGGAATTCTCCTACCGCCTACGTCTTGAGAGACAAGTGACCTCAAGGTCGAATTTTACGCTGACAGCTTGAGACCTTGCAAGTTGGACATCCCTGATTTAAAACATGCTTGCAGATGCATTCATTTCATCAAGAGCATCTCGCGTCTCTCTGCCAATTGCATTAATTCACAGGAATTCCGATTTATAAAGATTTCTTTCCCCCGCAGGACATGAAAAACAGCCTCGTTTCCCCGTTTCCGCGACGGTGAGGTTCCGTTTTATGCTGTGTAAAATGCCATTTAACTTAACGATACGGAAAAATTTTCCGTTTAAGGCAGATTTCCGGCTTGTACAGCTTCCGGTTTAGATCGATTTCACTGTACATGAGCTCGTGAAACTTGGGCAAGCTTGTGACTATAGGCTGTCCAAGGAGAGAATGAAGTAGATGTAAACAAACCGGAATGTATCCCTCTCCTGGGACGCGTAGTCCGGGGCCACTGAGCTGTCATCTCACTAGTTGCCAATGCTCCGCTGTCGGTGTCGACGATCGAATTCATCCACCAGCCACACGTTGCACAATACTTTTCTATACAATGTGAAGGATGCGCAAGAGAAAGGAACGACTGCTTGATAATTAGGGATAGACATCTCAGCACTCGTAAGGATAATAATGCATTCATTCAGCATATTATTTCTAAAATTATTATAAGAATTGCCGATAAGATGACACAAAACTTGCACACCTCAAAAAAGCGAGTCGACGTTTCGCATATGACACAGTGATTTTATTACATGAGAACCAAAAATATGTGAAGCACTGCAGTAATTCGTCATTGATTGAAAATGAAATTTATTCGTTACTTACATTAAAAGAAACTAGTAGTGCTACAACACCACATACTTTCACGTGTTATTGGAAACAGCTACGTAGGATTGAAATATTGCACTTTCTGCGCTGATAACATCTTAGCTCTTATTTGAAATCGTCCAATTCAACCAAGAAGCGAACATCTCACTGTTTCTGTCGCAGTGTTGTCAAAACTATGTGAATTCTACAACTGCATAAAAATATAATTCAAACGTTTTGTAAACTTGTATTGGAAAAAGAAGCCTGAAACCATACAGCTATATCAAGTCATAACAATGATACGTAATACGCGACAGTGAAAAGGAATTCCATTGTTGCATTCCCTACATTGTCGATACTCCCTTAAATAGCTTTTTTTTATTATTACTTTTGCATATTTAAAAAATGTTCTTGTTAGAACAATAAGTAAATGGTGTCTAATAAATACATTTCTGACGTGAATACTTTAAAGAGCTAGCAATTTTTATTTCAAATATTTCAAAATATATAATTTCTAAAAGATTAATGTGTAAATGTATAACAAAAGGTCGAATGTAAGAAACGAACAAAGAAATAATATACAAAATTGCAAATTCTACTTTACGACACATCCGGCTCTCTGAAGCACACTAAATTTACAGTGGGCTATTACGTTTGTCACGAAATTATAGAAAAACTACACGTATTTTCAAAAAAATTAAGCATGACCTTATTTGAACGTATAGTTTTGATAAATACATTTCATTGAGAACACTAACTGCCATCTGTCGCCGCCCAAAGGACATTTTTTACATTTTCTCAATTTTTCAGTTTCCTAATGATAGAACGGAAAGATTAATTTTAGAATATTACAGAACACAAAATCCTTGTCCTAAAAAGTAATTTTCTTTTAAAAATTTGTAGCCTTTTTAAGAAAATGGCGTTTAAGCGCTACTAAAAATGCGACATTTGACGCTCTTTTTCACGGAAAATGTTTGGGTTTTCAAAAAACTTCATTTGAAGTCCTTTGAAGCGCTTACACTCACAAGTATAATAATGTTTACAAATTGGCGGTAATGTGCATATTAAAGATTTGAGAGATCTTTTAAAAAATACATTTGTGTAATTTTGAAAAAACAAAAAAACAAAATAAACTTTACGTCGTATTATAGAGTGCAATTGGCACTATCCGTTCTAAAAGATTGAAAAAAAAAAATTGGAGCCATTTATGAGAAAATGGCGTGTTTGAGCGTTTCTGAAAATGCGGAATTTCGAGCTAGTTTTCACAGAAACGGCCGTCATGGACCACGCGTGCATGCACCCTGCACTGCAGCGATCCTCTGTTCCGTGATCGCCACTGCATTACTGCCTTAACGACCTCGGCCATTGGTCCGCTAAAAATTGTATATATTATTATTATTATTATTATTATTATTATTATTATTATTATTCCATTACATCACGACTAAAGATGTTATGAGTCGGCTGAATATAAAATCTACTCCAGGTTGCAACCAGCCACCTAACGAGCAGACCCGCTGACTATCAGTGCCTCTACAATACTTTACGCAAAATGTGGGCTGTTCCAAATAAAGCAATTTCTTGCACTTCCCAGTCTTCGGAATTACCAGGGAATTAAGACAAGTACTTACTCAAATTTTGCGGAACAAATTCCAGAGCTCCGATAACTATCGGGACGACCTGTGCTTTTACGCCCCACATTCGGCTGATCTCGATTTCCAAACTCTTGTATTTAAGACGTTTCTCTGCCTCCTTGGTAACGACGTTTTGATCGCAAGGTACAGCAACATCCACAAGTAAACACGATATGTTCTCCAAATCCCGGATGACAATATCCGGTTTGTTTGCTGCTATCGTGCGATCAGTTTGAATTTGTTGGTCGTACAATATCGTACAAAATCCAACAGATGTCACCGGTTTTGGTGAGTGTTCGTACCACTTGGGACATGGAACGGTGGAACATGGAATGGTGTTTGGAACTTCGAGGGCGGTACAGATCTGCCAGTGGAGGTAGCTACACACCCTGTCATGTCTTTTCAGGTATTCGGTCTTTGCTAGGATTGGACAAGCTGAGACAATGTGATCAATGGTTTCTACTTGCTCCTGGCAAATGCGGCATTTATCATCTTGGGAAATTTTGAGAACCGCTTTATCATAATGTCGTGTTCTCAGCGCCTGATCTTGGGCAGCTATTACAAGTGCTTCCGATTCTGGCTTCATTCTTCCCCTTTTAAGCCACATAAATGATTGATCTTTATTGATCTGCACCTTGTCCATTCGTTTCAAATATTGTCCGTGGAGTGGTTTGTCTCTCCACGATTTCTTTAACAGTTTTTGTGTCTCACACTTCATGTTAGCAGCATCAGAAGTTCAGTGTCTGTGTTATTCGACGTGTCTTGCCTAGTTTTCTTCGCAATGCTTCTTGCTACAATAACAATGCCTCTGTTTCCCATTCTTCGATCAGATTTCATGACCTGCCTCATTAGAGAATCATCTTCATGGCTGACTACATACTTCCCCAACCCGGTTATTGCGTTGTGCCAGGAGGCCCCAATTTGTCTGAGGCCTCTTCCTCCTTCCTTACGTAACACATAAAGTGTATGTATATCAGTTCGAGGGTGGGAAACATGATGCATTGTTAGCAGTTTTCTGGTTTTTTCGATCCATGGTGCGAATTTCTTGCTCAGTCCACTAGTCCAAAACTGTACTCGGCTGCAGGTACCGCCAAACTACCTATTGCTGATATTTTATTCCTGGAATTCAGAGCGGACTGCAGGACCAGTCTCACTCTCCTATAATACTCCCTACGAATTCTCTCTTTCATTCTGTCGTTCGAGATTGTTTCACATTCTTCAATGCCCAGATATTTGTAAGTTTTACCTGGCTCAAGATCTTGGATCACAGTGTGCGTATCAATTTCAGTGTTCTCAGACGTTGTGAGTTTCCCTCTTTTTAAATTGATTTTTGCGCACTTGTCAAGACCAAACATCATGCAGATGTCATTGCTAAAGTCATTCACGACAGACAGCATTTGGGAGAGAATCGCTTCATTCTTAGCAAACACTTTCAGATCATCCATGTAAAACAAATGTGATACTGGCCTTTCATCACCATGGACCTTAAAATCAAAGTCAGCTTGTGACAACTGTCTCGATAGTGGGATCAAACTAATTGAAAACAGCAGAGGGGATAGTGAATCTCCTTGAAAAATACCCCTGTTAATCTGAATACTTCTGGTTTCTACTGCTTCCTTTCCGCTGTGTATTAGTAACCTGGTACTCCACGATTTCATACTAGCCTTGCAAAATTCAATAAGTCTAGGATGAAATCGATAGATCTCCAGGGTCTTCAAGATCCAATCGTGTGGTACACTATCAAAGGCCTTTTGGTAGTCAATCCAAGTAATGCTCAAATTACGTTTGCGTTTCTTTACATCATTCAAAATGACTTTATTTAGTAGCAAGATTTCCTTACAGCCATAAGAGCCTTTACGACATCCTTTTTGTTCAGCTGGCATTAGATGATTCTTATCTAGATGTCTGTACATTTTGTCAGCTATGGCTGCAGTGATAACTTTGTACAGTACTGGCAGACAAGTAATTGGCCTGTAGTTCTTCGCCAAAGAGCTGTCTCCCGCTTTGGGTAGCAGATACGTGATGCCGCGTGTGAGCCATTCCGGGAGTTCCTTTGGGTTTTCTAAAATTTTATTAACAGCCTTTGCTAGATGAGAATGTATTGCTGTTAATTTCTTAATCCAATAAATCTGGATCTTATCAATCCCGGGGAACTTCCAGTTTCCCCATGTTCTTAATTGCTTGGAAGAGGTCCTCTTCCGAGAATTGGTGAACATCTTCCACTGTTTCCACGAGTCTATTGGCAGCATCAACCTCAGATTGGAGCCACGATGCGACTTTGTTGTAGGATCTGGTTTCCTCCCAGATTCCTGACCAAAATGTTTCGACGTCATCTTTTGAAGGAGGGGCAGCATTGCCATTCGGTTTTTGAGTCAGATTGCGATAGAATCTTTTCGCGTCTGTTTCAAACAACCGATTCTGTACACAGAAATCTATTCTACGTTTGTAACGTCTAATACTTTGAGCCCATGCTTGAATTTTCTCTTTTAGCTTCTCAACTACCATTAGCCTGCTGGTGTCATTTTCAATTTGGTATTTTTGTTCAACATTGAATATTTTTCGTTGAACTTTAGAGGTGTGCGTTGATTTAGAAGATGCCTCAGCTAAGAGTGATATTTCGCGCCGGGTGTTGGCTATCCGTTTCATAATTCTGTTCATCCATGTGGGGTACAGAGCTGTTTATTCTATTTTGCTGTCGGCCGTCGGTGTTCTTGGCTGGCCCCAAAATTATCTGAGATACTAGATATCCAGTTGCATATATGATGTGATTGATTTCAGTAATATCTAGATCTCTGCCTGGGGTCTGGACCACCTCATTTAAGGCAGAATTCACTGTTTCTATCACTCTTTTAGCTTTGGCATTTTCGTATATTCTCCTCAACGGTTCGCGAGATTCAAACGGAAGTTGACTAACTCTTTTTATCTCGCGCCGAAGGATATTTCGCATTATGTCCTGATCGTGTAATTCATTGCCAGATGAATTTTCACCACTGACGTGTGTTTCACTGGAAAGAGATGAACCTTCCACGGGATCATCATTTTCACGTTCTACATGTTCGTCATGTGGATTGTTCGAGCGAAGTACATACTCCGCATTTCTCTCAATGTCAGCAAGTTGTTCTGCTGTGAATTTTCCACTGCTGAGTATGTATCGTCGTTGACTGGCAAGCTTCTTTGAGTCTAGGGTAGGTCTCATATCTGGGTTCCGCTCTCTCCATACCTTGAAAACTTCTATTTCTGAGCCCCCATTTTTCGCTTTTGCATAGTAAAAGCACCACATCACCTCCTGTAATTCATCCCGGGCCTATCTCTTACGATGGCTTCGAGCTACTGCCGGTTCTGGGTCCCTGGGACTAACATCCGTGGGATGGTCAGACGTCGACAAGGTGACATTAGCTCGGTTTCTGAGCAGGTATGGGACATTGGCAGAACAAGGCACGTTAAGATTCATTACATTTCTTGTTCTATCCATTTTGCTCATTGGTTTGAATTGAAGATTCGCAGGACTCAAGTTCGAGTTCACAGATCACACTTAACCCTCGGGTTGTTTCCTGCCATCCGTTGCTGCGACCCACAGTGGCCTCGGGGCATCCCCCCGCAGGGCCCAGCAAGGGGTCCCTCCGATCGCCAGTCGGCATTACTAAACCCTACGGGATTTTCACTGACTGCTGAAGGCAGCCTCCTTCGCTGGCTAAAGCAAGGTTCGGGCCTCCACTCTAATCAGTGGCCTGGTGTGCCAACCCAGTTTCTCTCCTGTACCCTCCATGGTCCGACAACAGGAAGTCCAAAGGTTCATGACCCTTCCCTCTCTACTTACTTCCCACTCTCCTCAAAATGGAGTACTTCTTCGTCTGACCCCTCACCTTCAACCTATTCAGCAAGGGAAGCCCTACCGGAAGCTGGGCTACCACTGACATAGCTTTAAGGCTCATGGGGGTACTCAAGCTCCACCACCAACTGCAAGGTCATGTACTCCCTAGGTGGAGTTGTTATTATTATTATTATTATTATTATTATTATTATCATTATTATTATTATTATTATTATAACTTTTATTCATCTTTCAACTATTATAGTTAAAATGTTGGGAAGGGATTCTGGAACTCAAGAAAACGTGCGTAGATCGTCTTTTCCCCCAATCCGTCACATGGTTTTTACTGTTTTTTTGACTAAATAAATACTAAATACAAATAGCTGGCTCTATGGTCTATCAACTGCAAATTCCATATTCTTCTTGCGTAATGAATTGAATACATTTAAATTAGCGGCGGTTGTTTAGACACATAGGGTGATATTAATAATGGCATCTTTATTAGTGTATTTTACTTTATTCTTACAATAAATTTAAGGGAAAAATTTGGTGCCATTTTGAGTGATTCTGGGCGCGTCAGCTACTGAGTCATTAGTTTTATAAGTGCAGTGCTTGTTGTTTCACTGGGATGCGGAGGTGATCTTACCCCCTGGATAGCGAAATCTGGCGCCGACGTATCGTCGACTAGTGGGGATTTCCCCAACCAGGTATCTCCCGCAAGCGGGGCACCGCCTTAGTCGGAACAAGCTCTAAGTCCCTGACGGGTCTACCTGTCGGCTTGCGGGGTTCTTCCCCAACCAGATATCTCCCACTAGCAATGCCCCTCCCACAGCCGGAACAAGTTAGAAGCTTCTCACTGCTCTCCCGGCATGTGTGGTAGTGTTGTACATGTTAGTGTAAGGGGTGAGGATAGGTCAAAGAAGGGGAACGAAAGATCGTGCGCGATCCGTGGACCAGTTGTTAGGGTACTGCGCCGGCATTCGCTTAGTGTTGATCGGAAAAAAACACGGAAAACTGCCAATCAGAGCAGCATTGGCTGCGAAGCCAAAATCTGTATCTTCAATTTTGTAGTTTTGAAAAGTGTTTTGCAATTTTCGAAAAAACTGAGCAATACGTGAAAATGAGACTAGCGCCATATTTCTTACCGTTCCTACGGGGATTACTACGAGGCGGATTTTAATGACCTAAAACATTGCCAAAAATGATCAATAAAATGCTTTTAAAATGTTTTAAAAATTCCCTTAAAAAGCAAAACGACGTTAAAAATTGATCAAAACCACTTCAGATGAACAAATCAAGTCGTTGGATATGTTTCTGACATAATTGAGGCTTCTTCCTTTTTTTCGAGTGAACTTAACTTGCAAACTTTTGGCTTGGACTGTTCTTTAAACAAAATCTCTGCCTTTATTTATCGGGAAATCGGCCGAACTATCAATGGCGCCGTTAGGCGTCGCAGGAACCTGAGATTACATAGTACTCACAACGGCTGTCATTATAATCTGCGCACGATTACAATACTTTCTCTTTTTACGATATTAAATGCGAGAAATTAAAAACCCACTATATATCAGTCAGTTGGTCCATCATTTACAAGCCAGAAATGTTTTAAATAACAGCTTTATATATTAAAAAGAATACAAATTTCACACAACGTTTCGGAAACAATTGGTTTCCATCATGGATATTTGTCACCTGATAATGGACAAATAAATGGATATTTGTTTGTCATTTGTTCTGATGATGGAAACGTATATATAAAAATATATATAAATGGATATTTATTTGTCACCTGATGATGGAAATCAACTTTCCGAAACGTTGTGTGAAATTTGTATTTTTTTTTAATATATAAAGCTGTTATTTAAAACATTTCTGGCTTGTAAATGATGGACCAACTTATTGATATATATTAAAAATGTAGACAGAAACGGAAAATATTAATTAAAAATCCACTACACAGAATTCACTTAATAGCCACGTCACGTTCACAATCACATATCCACAATTTTAAACAACCGATCTTGACACTAATGCCAGTTTCTTTACTACTTCCCTTGGTATGTATCTTCGTTTATCCCTCTCGTTTGAAGTAACGCATATCACGTAATATAAATTTACACTTATTTGGGACGCTTACATTTTGTTTTCTACTGTATATTACGAGCACTTACTTGAATTTTACGGAACTATTTTATTATGCGTGTACTTAAAAAGTCTAAGAAAGAATGTGTACCGCGGACTTGCAGCCAATCAGCGACTGCCTACCCACGTGGCAAAGTTTAAATCCACATTGTTCTCGTTGAAAAAATACGTTATACGTGTGCAACTGTTTCCGAATAGCTGGGTAAGGTTTAACACATCGTGTAATTGTGTGAAACTTATTTTGTTAAAGACGGTCAATGTTTATAATAATTAACATCAGTATAGGTGTGCTAAATTTTGTACATTTATTCTTGACGTTTTGAAGATCTGTATGTGTTCATCTTCAGGAAGATTTATTAAGGTACGTACAGCATTAAAATTATGAGCATGCCATTACACGTTAATTACATCAATTTAATGTATATAAAATTTATAATAAAAACCAGTTCCTTTTTCAATTAAAAACATTCAGTTTTCAATATATGAGATTTAATCTGTTTTAAATACTTTAGTTACTAGAAGTAGGCAACGTTTCCGCTAATTCTTCTAGCCATCATCAGGCCTAGGATTTAACCTGTATTAGTAATATTGGTTAGAAACAAAATTAAACAACAATAAAAATATAAAAAGAGTAGCGGTATTTGCAATAATTTGAATAGCTCAGAGATGTGCAAATATTCCAGCCTTTTCTGTACAAAAACAGCTTCAGATATGCTTTTGTCATACAGAAATAGCTTCAGATATGTTTTTGACAAACAGAAACTGCTTAAATATACGCACACATCACAGCTATTCAGGTTATTGTAAACACTGTAAACATTTTTTTCCTTGTTTAACTTTGGTACGTTCCAGCTTATAATACTAATACAGGTTAAACCATAGGCCTGAAATTGCTTAAGAAACTAGCTAAAACGTTGCCATCTTCTAATGACTGTTTATAACAGAATAAATCTCATGTATAAAAAACTGAATGTCTTTAATTGAAAAAGGAACAGTTTTTATAAAAATACTTAATATAGACATTCATAAGAAGAAAGAAAAAAAACTTAAAATTTATATGTATGTATAAGAGAAAACAGAGCCATTTACATGTCCTTTTAATGTTGTGTACACCTATATTTCTATCTCAGTATGAAATATTTCTATCTCAGTATGAAAGCTTAAGTCATGGATAAACATAAGTACCAGATTTAAGAAATTGGAAACCCCTTAGCATTTCTCTTAGAATGGAGAAAAACATGTTTAACTCCTGCATTTATGACTAATAACCTAAACAAAATAGACATTGACATTAAATTTGAATGCAATGGTCCTATTTTAAAGAGAAACACAAAAAATTGCCAAAGACTTATTTAACTTATTTCAGACATGATTTTGAAACTAGAAAAATTGAGAAAACAAATCAATTAAAACTGAAAATTTTACATTGATTACATGAATTTGACATTTCTCCAAAATCCTAATGATTTGCAACAATTTTACAATAGTCAACTACAATTGTTAAAGATACTTATTGGATCAGTATCAAAAGAAGAAAAAAAATCTTATAAGATATAAACAATTCAATGACCGGAAAAACAAACATTGAACAGATGAACATGCGAACAAAGAAAACAGGTTTCTGGAAGAGATTGGAAAAGATTCTAGAATATTTCATAAATACATGTAATTTGTGGAAACTTTTAATTTTAAGTCCGCAGATAAAAAAGTTGTGGTTAATATATAAGATGTGGAGTATAACATACAAAAGATCATTCCTGAAAATCAGAATATATCCAGACTAAAAGGTGCAATTGATTTAGTTAATTATGTTTCAAAACTACAAAACTGAATAAATATGATAAAATATTATTAAAAGAATCGGAAAGAACAAAACGATTTAAAAAAAAATCATGGTGACAAAATATTAATGAACTGTGATAAAGTGAGGCGGGGGATGCAAGTTGCCATTTACAAATTACTAGGGAGTGGATTTCTATGAATTTGCAGGTTTTTTTCAGTTGCTTCGAAGCATAGTTAAGTGAAATTTCTTGACATTTGATTAGAATTGAATGCTAAGTAGATTAATATGTTAATGCATATTTGACCAATTTTTCCTGTTGATGAATATTTCTCTAACTGTAGGAGCATATTTTGTATATTTCATTAAAACAGACTTATCTGTAAAACAGTTTATGTTTTCATATAATCTATTTATTTGTGAGTGTTCACTGATTAGAAAACACTTGTCACAGTTTTGAGTTTTTTTTCTTTTCTAGAGATAAAATACTTGTGCAAATGTAGGATACTTCTTGGGATCATTTTTTTTACACCAATTGGAAAACATGAAACAAGACGTACTATGTACTTCACTAAGGTGCATATTTACTTCAATTATCATATCGCTTCTTCTATTGCGAAGTAAGCCAGGTTATATTATGTTTGCCTAAAAATATATCTTTTCATTCCAAGCATACTTCTCCTGAATTTGATCATGAAAGTTTTGTACAGGAAATAAAATATTGGTAAAGTGCATATTTCAGAATTTTTAGGTCATTATTCCCATTTTTAAAAGCATATTTAAAGATTTTTATTACATAAAAATCCTCTGCCTAATGATTACATATATGAGGCATGAGTTTGAAAGTGACTTTAAACAAGAATAAATATCAGATTGTAAATAACCATAATAGTAATAATGAATTAAAAATATGCAGGACATGTTTAGGAGGTGGTATAGTAATAAATTTATCAATATTTATGTATTCAAAAAGCTATACCCTACTAGAAATATTGCAAAAGCCTATCGTCTCAATAAGGTCTGCAAAGAATCACAATCCATGTGACCAGTTGTTTCCATGATTGGCAGACCAAATTATTAATTAATGAGGTTTTTAGAGAAAGAAATTAATTCTCTATTAGATTATAATTACAAATATGCTACAAAAATAATATGTACTGAAATTGTAGGTGTACTTAAAAATATATACATTTTTGACAAATATATATATATATATATATATATATATATATATATATATATATATATATATATATATATAGGCTTCTTTAGATATTGTTGCAATGTATCAGTCGATACCACATCCATTAATTCATGACATCATTGGCATACTTTTAGAAAACAAAAAATGCAAAATTCCCAAACTTGAAATAGCAGCAACGACAAGATTAATTTTAGATAATATTATATTTCAGTTTTGTAATAAAACATAAAAAAACTGGAGGCACTTCAATTGGAGTCAGTCACTAGCAAAAATAGTGACACGCAATCTGCAATTGAGTATTTTAGAGAATTCTGATGCTAATGCAGGAATCATTTTGTACAAAAGATATGTGATGATGTTACAATAATAATACACAGAAACAAAATAGAAGAGCTCTTATTCAGATTTAATGCATACAGCCAGAATATAAAATTTATAGTTGAAACGGAAGAAAATTCACAAATCAATTTTCTAGACTTCATGGTAATGGGACAAAATGATAGAATAGTAACAAATTGGTACAGAAAACTCTTTACAGGAAAATCATTAAATTTTAGATCCCATCATCCTATTGCACAAAAAATTGAAGTAATATATTGATTAGTTGATATAGTGATTGGTCTTATTGGATATAGTGATTGGTTGGATAAAATATACCAACTAATTTAGACAGTGTTTACCATATTTTCTCTTGGGTAATTACTATCCAAACAATTTTATCAACAAATTCTTCAAAATGAGAATGCAATCCTGTCATCAGATTAAAAAAGACCTAAATAACTAAATAGAAAATAAAAATGCATTTATTTACATTATGCAGTCTACCTAGTTATCTTAAATTATTAAATTTCAGCAAAAAGTGGATATCTAACAACACTGAATTGAGGGTTGTAAATATAAATCATAAAAACAATTTTATAATTAAAAACCATAAATACAGATTAGGCACAACAGATAAAGCTAATGTTGTATATGAGATTAGCTGTAAAGACTGTTCCTGTACTTGGGCTTGACAGCCCGCTAATCAGCAGTAACCAATCAGCAGTGACCCAGCCTCTTGACCATGGGATAAGAGGTTTTTGTGGTTAGCACAAAGACATCCCTTCAGCTGTACAGACTGTGATCTAAAATACACAGGGCAGACAAACAGAAAGTTTAAAACTAAAATAAAAGAATATCAAAATAATATAAATGAAATAACAGAAAAGCAAAATTTTATCACAAAACATAGGATAGACCTATCTTACAACATAGATTTTTATAATGAGGTGACATCTTTAAGAAATCAAAGAATTGTTGTAGCGATAGATTGGTACTTTGTGTGACATCAACCAATATTAGTAGACAAAAACGTTAGTTAAAATACAAACCATACCAAAAGTACAAATAGATCAAAATAACCACATTTATAGAACTGTTGGAATGTATAATAAACTACCTAATGAACTTAAATATTACACCGGTAGTACTATAAATTCAAAATATATCAAAATTTGGTTAAAAATGCAAAATATTAAATGAGTCTGAAAACCTTCTAAATTTAAAAAAATATAAATTTAAAGTTTGCATTTGTTACACATGTTTTCTTTAATTAAAAAAAATCATGAATAGTAGTCTTTATGTGTGTATTCAATTACACCATAGGCCAAGTAATAATTTGTACTGATATTTGTAGCTGTTATCTAGATTGTTTTATTTATTTAATTTTTTTGGTAATTTTTCTTGTCTTCTTATTGTATATTGTCAGGGAATATTACAGTTATTTTTTATTATTAATTTAAATTGTTTTTAGTTTTTGGTAATTTATGCTTATGTAATATTTAATTTATATATACAATGGATGTACTATGTCTAGAAGTAGTTTTAAGCTTTGCTGTTTTAAATTGTTTCCTTCTGCTTTCTGCAGGGATTGCTTTAAGACTAAGACTAAGGAACAAATCATTCCATTACTTCTCAGAAGATCGCTTCACTCTCGACGAAGAGGTAATTTGTTTCATTTTTATTCTTTAAAATTTGTGAGTGTGCATTTCTAGAATTCAATAAAATATTTTGCATCTGACTATGTCTTTATACTGTATCTTTTCACTAAAATATTGAATTATTTCAAGATTGATTCAATGATTGATTCTATGATTTCAAAAGAAACGAAAAGTGGCTTTTCAAGAAAGTAAATACCGAAGCGCTTCATCATTACCTGAAAAAATTATACAATCGATTTCTGGGAAAGAACGGGTCATGGTAGGAATTTCGTTCGCGTTTCAGAGTATTCTCGATGACACGTTGGAGAAGCTCCTCTCACACAAATACTAAAGAAAAGAACCAGTTTTACAATAAAGTTGAGACGCATAAAGAGAAAAAAGAAAGGCCTTCAATTATACACATCGTAGTGAAAATCACATGATAAATTTTCGAATTGAAACGAACCAGAGCGGGAAAAGGAAATGGCACAGGAGTCGCATTTAAAGCATATTGTCCTCAGGGAAGGAAATAATTGGTGAGAATTTGACAAATGTGGTGGGAGAAGACAAAATTGGGAAAAATTATGGTTGTGAGATGTGTTGGACTATGTTACTAATAGATAAATAATAAAAAGTACATACACACGTTAAAACAGACATATTTAACACACACTCACGTTACTAACAGATGATCGTGAAAAATTAAGTGAATTTAACACATACTTCAGTTCTGTTTTCAAGTGTGAATATCATGATATGGAGAAGACCATACAAAATGGGTTAACATAATGTTTTTTCCGTTACGTTTTCGTCCAATCGTCATTTGGTTCTTCACACGTTTTTTTCCAATTAAAACATTGTTCTTAACTAATTTGTACCCATTTTTTCGTCCAGAACTTTTTTAGGACTGTGTGAAAATTTGGTCCTGTTTGTATTTTGTCTCTGCCTGATTCGGTGCAGATTTTTTTGAAATGTTTGGAGCTTCCCTGAGTAATTATTACAAAAATATATACACATATTCTATAACGCTACTGCCCGAGTCGGAAGATCCATTAATAAACTTGCGCGTCAATTCACCGGTCCGTTGCGGTACTGTAGAAGCAAAACACGTGTTTACCTGGTTTTGCCCAAATATTAAAGTTACGGAGTTGCCAGAGAACAAAGGAGAACGTAGGGGTTTCACTAAATTACGAGAAAGAGAAGTTAATTTTAATACAGAATTTATGTGGCGGCGTCGCTCGGCCGGCGTGACAGCAATAATAATGAACAAATTTCATAAATGAAAACTGTCGGGCAATGCAGCGCGCTATTTTGCCACAATACGAACCAAAAGATGGACATTTATTACATTACAGAAATCATAAATCAATTACAGCTTTTGTTTTAAAATGTGTAACTTTTATCTATCGATCTTTAACTTTGCGGTTCTGCGAGTTGCCGTGTAATTTTAGGCGGTATGTAGGCGGAATTTTCGAAATATTGACATGCTTTACACTTATATTATGTGGAAAAGTAGTGAACCATCTACCTATATAGCCTTCGCAGTCAACGTGTTAAGACAGTTTTCAGTCTCTATAACTCTCTTAGCTTTGGCATTTTCGTGTATTCTCCTCAACGGTGCACGAGATTCAAATGTGTCGAAGGAGATTTTGCATCATGTCCTTATCGTGTAAGTCATTGCCAGATGAATTTTCACAACTGACTTTCATTCTGTACCACTGTTTCATTGGAAAACCTTCAACAGGACCATAGTTTTCAAGTTCTACATGTTCGTAATGTGGGTAGTTCGATCGAAGAACATTCTCTGAATGTTTCTCTGAATGTCAGCAAGTTGTTCTGCTATGAATTTTCCGCTGCTGAGTATGTATGATCGTTGAATGACAAGCTTCTTTGAATCTAGTGTAGGTCTTATATCTGGATTTCGCTCCGCCCGTACCTTGAAAACCTCTTTATTTTATTATTATTTTTCCATTACATCACGACTAAAGATGTTATGAGTCGGCTGAATATAAAATCTACTCCAGGTTGCAACCAGCTACCTAAGGAGCAGATCCGGTGACTGTCAGTGCCTCTACAATACTTTGCGCAAAATGTGGGCTGTGCCAAATAAAGCAATTTCTTGCACTTCCCAGTCTTTTGAATTACCAGGGAGTTTAGACAAGTTCTTACTCAAATTTTGCGGAACAAATCCCAGAGCTCCGATAACTATCGGGACGACCTGTGCTTTTACGCCCCACATTCGGCTGATCTCGATTTCCAAACTCTTGTATTTAAGACGTTTCTCTGCCTCCTTGGTAACGACGTTTTGATCGCAAGGTACAGCAACATCGATAAGTAAACACGATTTTTTCGCCAAATCCCGGATAACTATATCCGGTTTGTTTGCCGCTATCGTGCGATCAGTTTGAATTTGTTGGTCGTACAATATCGTACACAATCCAACAGACGTCACCGGTTTTGGTGAGTGTTCGTACCACTTGGGGCATGTGTTTGGAACTTCGAGGGCGGTACAGATCTGCCAGTGGAGGTAGCTACACACCCTGTCATGTCTTTTCAGGTATTCGGTCTTTGCTAGGATTGGACAAGCTGAGACAATATGATCAATGGTTTCTACTTGCTCCTGGCAAATGCGGCATTTATCATCTTGGGAGATTTTGAGAACAGCTTTTATTATTATTATTATTATTATTATTATTATTATTATTATTATTATTATTATTATTATTATTAAAGTGCAGTTTCAAAATCACGTGTTAATTTTTCAAATAACTAGGGACCATAAACATGTAATTATCATTATTGTTAAATATGTTTAATTGTAAAGTACGTAAATGGTAGTGATGTGCCACCAGTTTGTAAACAATCTACCCGCAGAACCAATATCTATCTAGTATTTACCTAATACAATATTTATTTCCTTATCTTCTTTTTATTTTAATGCAAATTTATATTGCATATTTACGCAGTTATACTATATCTCTCACATATTTAAACACACAAAAAAGGTCAGTAAACCTCAAAAATTCAATTTAATAAAATGATACACCGGCCAAATTGTAGATGTGAATACAGAATATATTCTGTATTCACATCTACAGGCACTATCTAGGCCAAAATTGATCTCTGGGTTTCAACCGATTAGAACCTCATCTGAGAATATCCAGGAATGAGATATGAATTCCCAGATTTGTAAAACGAGGAGTATAATTCACAGTTCAAAATGAACGCTTGCATTTTGAGAGTCCTTCTGATTATTTCAATTTCAATGTTCTCATTACTTCCATTTCAGTGCTTGTAAAAGAGTATTCATAGAACGTTTCTTGTCGTTTCACATAAAGCGGCTGCGAAGGGAGTAACGCAAGTGGCCTGTTCTGAGAAGCTATTACCTACAAGGTTCAAAATTGGCCATTTTCTCGGCGAGGGGAAAGCTAACATTCATAACAGTAACCAATCGATGAGCGAAATAAGGCAATCTCCACTTACTTTGCATAGAATAATCCTTAAGAGTGCATTTGAGAACATTTTTTTCTCACCTTTCTTGATTTAAATTCCTTGATTTTAATTTTTCAAAGTGTTGAAATCATAAACTAGGCACATAGATAAGGATTAACTGTCCGTCTGTCAGAGATAAACGACAATTATAACATTTTATAAACGACAATTGGTTGATATAAGTTTAATATTTTTTTTTACTGAGCATTTTTTAATCATCAAAAATTAATATTCTATTCAATTTGCCGATAAAAGAAAATCTCTCGGAACTCTTTCATACTTTTAGTTAGCAATCTGTTGCTTTATGGAAAGGGGCACTTTTTGGGCTAAATTTAATAAGCCATAAAGATAATAACACTAAACAAATGTATAGAAACACCTTAAAGAAGTGTGATGGAGAGGGGTGTCCTTATTCTTTGGATTGGCACCTGTATAACTTGTAAGTCACATTAAATTGCAAATCGATTTTGGCACGCTTAAGAAATTTATTGTTTAGAATTTACAGTTCTTGTTTCCTTCGTATTCCCTTCACGTTCTTCAAACTTAATGTTCCAAGGCAAGTTGCAAATTCTTTATACAAAATATGCATGAAATACTTCACACTTCACAACTAAAATACTTCAGAATTTACAACACATTCTGCCGGGCGATATTCATTTAATTTTTGCTCGTTTGTCAAATATCAGTGTTGCCATCCTCATGGAAGAAAATTATGATGTCGTGGACTGAAAATAACCACGGAATAATGCCGCCTTAATGCCTAACCATGGCATAATGCCGCATAATAATCAACTCCTCCTGCTTATATCTATTTAGGTGGTGTTGGTTTAATTTCCGTCATACAAAGATCGCAGCTCCAAAACATGAAAAAACACGTTTTTGGCAATTTCTTGGAATCTTATGTCCAGATCGGAAAACAAATTATCAGTTCCGCATCAGGAGACCGAGACCCGTTCAATGCCACCTCATACGTCTCGATTGGTGAACGCCAAGTGGTCTAACCGTGAGAGACGGAACCGTTTTTTCCAAACGCACGCACACGAGGAGTTTACTCAAATACTATATTTGGGTCAATGACCCCTATCCCAGTCGGGTTTTCATTCAGTTTCCTCTGAACAGAGCAAAAGCTCTTTTTCCGTTCTCTTGCTTCTTGTCATCAGTTTTATGACAAATATAGTTTTAGTCCCTGAAATATTGGATATAATTATCAAGTAAATAAATACCCTTACCCTGCGAGATGTGACAGGAAGAGAACCAGCTCTCCTCCTCCGTTGCCTTCCCCCTCCGATTCGCCAGCGAGTGGAAAATCATTAAAACATTTTCTTATAATATTGATCTCATCATATTCCAAAGGGGAATTTTTAAGTTCGTCAAAAGAGGTTTCCAAAAGTTTACATTCTGAATAAGTATCAACTGTTTTTTTTTATTCTTCCAAAAATAATATTTATATGTGTGGCGAAGTGAATGCCTTCCCCTCCTAAAGACTGTCTGGTCCAACCCGTTCCGCCTGCTCTCCACTGCAATGTCCGTCACTCCGGATCTTTGAAGCTGTCGAGCTCCACGCGTGCTGAGCAGTGCCCAGTGATTAATTGATCTGTGTTCGGATCCGCCAAACAAGCGGAGGGCGAGCGGCACGTTTGACGACGGCACCGCCGCGCTCCCCTTTGTCCAGTTCCTTCTTTGTCCCTCCGAGGATTGGGCTTTGGAAATTGCGTAGCGGGAAATGGAGGATTTCCGTTCACGAGTAGCGAATAATAGTAACACATGATTAACGCAATCTCGGGAATGAAATGAAGAAAAATCACATTTCGGTTAAATGTTACTGTTAGTTCCCTTTTTACTTTCTCTTATAAACATTTGTAACTCTCGTAACGATGTTCCAAGCTTTTATTCGGCATTTAACACGGAGTAATTATCCTTGAACGTACCTGGAAAGATGGCTCACTGCATCAACTGATGTTACAGCAGTCCCAATGATCGGGAGGTCCTAGGTTCGAGTCCCGACTGCGGCAGGATTTTCGACACTGCTTTTCAGCTAGGTCGTATTCAGTCGCTGTATGGAGGAGAATTCTAGCCGGCTGATCTGATCGGTAGGGAGTTTTCCGTGGTTTCTCCGATCTACGCCTGGCGAATGCCGGAGCAGTGTCTTAACAAACGGACCTCCGACCGCGCGCGATCATTCCTTCCTCTTCCTTGTCCTATCCTCACACACACTTACACTAACATGCACAACACTACCACACATGCCGGGAGACCGGTCGGGAGCTTAGAGCTAGTCCGGGCTGGGGCGGTGCCTAGCTGGCGGGAAATACATGGTTGAGGGAAACCCCGATAGTCGGCGGTAGGTCGGCGTCGGATCTCACCATCCAGTGGGAAAAGATCACCGCCACCTTCTGGAGGAAAAACACGCACTACACTTACGGAACCAATGACCTAAGTAGTTGACGCGCCCGGAATCACGAACAATCAATAATCTCCTTGAACGTAGATATTTTGTCTTAATGTCATTGCCTTTCATTCCTGTTGGCCAAGGGTTCGACGCCGTTAATATGCGGGATTCCCAGATGGTCATCTACTCAGGGACTATTGATACCTCCAGCTGTTTAACCCTCGTGACTTCACGGAGCGTGGTTAAGTGGTTCGGCCAACGGTGCTGGCGTCTCAAATGCGTAGCATAGAACAGGGCTGCTCAAGAGGGCAGCCCCGCTCACTTGCTCACTTGGCGGGCATGCCCGCCCCATCGCATGTGGGCCACCAGTGTGGCCCTTTGGGGACCACTGGTGTGGCCGGTGTGGGTCACCGGCGTGGCCCGTTCTGAGCCACCGGTGTGTGTTGAGTCGATTTGGCGGGAAGGGAGCGTCGCGGAGGCGCTCGGGCGAGATTAGCTCAGTCTAGTGAGAGGCGAGTGGCACGCGACCCATTGCGGCGCGCAAACGCAAGCACTTCGGTACTAGTTCTTGCATTAGAACAGCCCTGTAATAGAGAAAGTTACAGAATATAGGAAAAAATTGATGTCGATATTTTGACAATAATACATCTTTTGGGAAATGTTGATATCAAAATGATGAATTATTTCTAAAGTTCTGTTCATTCGTCTTTCGTCCTTTTCTCTCCGAACAATCGACGCATGAGTGTTAGTGAAGGGCAATAGAATTTAAAACTCCAATGGGCTGCTCCAGAATGTTTTTTAGGAGAGGAGCAATTTCAGTTCGCCCAGCCCCGTAAATAATTTTGAGTCACTAAAAAAATAGCTTAAAACTGTGTGTATATATACACACACACACACACACACATATATATATATATATATATATATATATACATGTATATATACATACATACATACATACATACATATTTATCATAGTCCTTTGGATCTGATGCGACTAATAGTTTTGTATGAAATGAATAAAATTACCAAAAAAAGTTACGTTGGGAGGACATGGGCCTTATTCCCGCCCCCTTTCGATCTGCCACGAAAAGCACCTACTGGCTCTTTTATATTCAACGCTATTGATTTTGAGAGACGTCACTGGACTCTACAGTACAATACGCAAAACCTCAATTATGTTTTATTTTCCTTGGGTTGCTCCTCGGATGCGCGCGATATTTTGAGCCCAGGAAACTCGACCGCCCTGTTTCACATTTCAATGCACCTGCTAAGGAATATTATACAGCGCTGTTCGTTCGTCATGAGGCACAGATCTCTCAACCGTTTAGAAAACATACACCTGGTCGCAGCACCTATCACAAATATATTTTGCGTTCACTGTAAATTCGTACGTTGTCATTTGCGCTTGTAAAATGGATGAAGAAAATACAATATAAATGAAACTTTTGCGGACTTATAACTCTTGATGCCAATAAAAAGGTGACACTACTGTAAGTTATAATTCTAGTTACATGAGCGTGTGCGAGACATATTTTTCATAAAGCATATCCAAAATTACCGTAATTTTTATGTCTGTTGATGGAAGAGGAATTTTTTTCTTATTACTCGTACAGTATTATAAGAACATGATACTATTTAAATGTGTAGGTAATTTTAATGAAAATATTAACATAGTATAAAATTTCTAGTAGCCTGATTCTAAACACAATCTACTCGTATTTGAGCGTTGGGGAAAGTGTTACTAATGTTTCTAAAAGTGGGGGGGAAATTCGCAACCTTCAGAACAAAAATGTTTGAAAATATTTTGTCAATGAAAAAACTTCAGATACCTCTTATATGATATTTTCTAAACGTCAACTTTCCAGAACGAACAAAAATTGTACATTGAAAAACATACTAAAAACGAAAGCGGTGCTGTTTTCATTGTTTCTAGCGTAGTTTGATCTTGAGAATTTTACAAACGTTTTCCAAATATTATTCAGCTTCTGTGCTAATCTTCCGGATGTTACTAAAATCTAAATTCCTTAATGGCATTAGGACGCAGTGAATATAATTTCTCAACATTTCTGATGGCGGGTACTTCTAAGATTTTCATGACATTTCTTAAAACAGAGTTCTTCTCACGTAAGTGTCACTTTCAGGTTGAGGAAGTGACTTTAAAGTGAGGGTAATGGCTCCCGTGAGGACTGCAATGAATGTCAGGGATGTGAATGACTAGGGCAAGAGATATATAACAGTCCAGGATCTAACAGGAAGGAGTGTTGGCCATTAAGCGCAAGTGGTCTATCCATCGTCTGAGGTATTTCCACAAGATCAGTTTCTCGATTCAGTAAATTTGCTTCTGTCGGATATCCTTTCAAGAAGAAAAAATTACAATATCATAACAGTTGTGTTCGTCACAGAGATAAATAAAGTGATCCGATTTGCAAAAATCTAGATGATCGAAATCAATAGCACCAGCGTGCGTATATATTAAACATGTAAAGTATACTAGTGGCATGTAGCAGCACATATTTTGCAGAAGAAAACTGTCGTAGAACACTACAGTAAATTAAATATTTCAACAAAAAGTCTTAACAAAATTGTAATGACACTCGCACATACATGGCCGTCGGTCTCTTCCTTAAAGCCTTGATGTCGCCCGACATCAGCTGTCGTAAAGTGCCACGCTGAAAATGAGAATTCAGTCAGTAGGCGCAGTAAGAGAACAGGCGGAATGACACAATCAAATATTTGCATTTTTGTGTCAAAATCGAAGTTCCTAGGTACAGAACGAAACCTTAGACACATCTCACATAGCTGGACGCTACGTACCTATCTTCCAATTTATGAGCGCGTAATGCTGATACAATACTCAAACAAAGTAAAACTCACAGAGCAGTGGTTGAAAAAGAATATTTCAAAATCACTGGCGTAAGAAATAGAAAGCAAAGTGTAATCTTTCCTTGTAAGTCAAATGAAGCAAATTTTACAGAAGAGTAGAAATACTGATAATCACCAAACCTACTATCAGAAAGTCACTCTTAATGCAACTTTTCTATTGTTATTGTTCTCTTTCATTTTATTATTGTGGTTATTATTATTATTATTATTATTATTATTACATGTGCTTATGGGGTGATATTACACGTTATGAATTGTGTGTGGGGTGACCGGAAGATGATGAGGGGTGAAGGGACAATCACAAATACGACTATGCCTACGCAGGACTCGAACCTGCAGCCTCCTTGGCGCTTATTAGTGTTGTTATTATACACAGTTATAATTATTATAATTATTTAATAAACTATATTAATCGGCACAGGGGCTTGTGGTGAATATGTCCGGGTTCGTGTTATATCGAAGATCCATGTAAGGCACGCAAGTACAATTTACTGTGTGTTCCTGTGTTTCCATGTACTCCAATCCCACGTACCAATGCGTGGATATTTTCATTATGCATTCGTGGTATGGTGGCATTGATTTTTGCGATTTTTGACACTAGCTAGATAGCTCAGTCGAATTCAGCTGCTGTCTGGAGAATTCTGGCGGCCGGATGTGCTGATCGATTTTTTCCGTGGTTCCAGGCGAATGTCGGAGCAGTACCCTAACAAACGGGCTAGGGACCGCGCGCGATCTTTCCTTCCTCTTCTTTGTCCTATCCTTCCTCCTTACACACACTACAATTCCGCACATATCGGGAGTTCAGTCAGCTTTGATGACTGGGCGGATTAGAGCTTTGATGACTGGGCGGTACCCCTTGATAGGAGATACCTGAGGAAAACCCCGCAAGCCGGCGTGTAGGTCGCCGTCGGTTTTTACCATTCAGCGGGGGAAGATCACCACCACCTCCCGGGATTATACATCTACTACACTTACAGGACTAAAACCACAGCCGGTGAAGCGCCCAGAAACACGAAATAATCAATCACTGTATAAGACAGGCTACGATGGATCCATAGGCTTTCTCAGGGAGTCGAGTCGAAGGGTATCACTCTCCCAGCAAGAAATAAAAGGCAATGGAAAAGGTATTGCGGAGACCGAGGAGACGAGAAATGGTCGGGATGGAGGTCGCTTAGTGAGGAAGTGAAAGATACGTAAATAAAATAGTATCTACTGGTTCTCTAATCTCCTTACATTAACTTCTTCGAACATTCCAGTTTCTTAAATTGGCCTTAAAATGAGCTAACACTGTTTACTTAAAGAGGTCTTACAATTCACATTCTCCAGATTTTTTCACTCCCCTTCGTATTTAAAAAACCCGAGGAGGGAAAATGGGACTTACGTGGCATTCAAAGAAAGGTGACGACGCGACAGATCCGTTGAAGAGTTCTTCGCCATGAAAGACGAGTCGTCATCATGGGTCATGGCGCCAGACAGAGAGTGTTCTCCGGGACCGTCCTCATTTCCTGGAGGAGATGGGCACGTTTACAAGAGCAGGGCTTCGCGACGTTAAAAAGGAAAATATCTTAATTAAATCACCCGAACTAAGTGAGTCGCGGTAGTTGAGATACGTCACCGGAGGAGACACGCAGAAAGCAAAACTGCGTGAGGGACGACGGGCGACTTCAAGTGGGAGAAATGAAAAATAAGGTGCCAGCCCGTCCTGACGCAGCGGCTCGGCGCTCTCCATTAGGGAATCTCCGCTTCCATTGCAGATTCGCTGGGCTTCCTTCTCGCTGCGCACGTTTCGCGGGTGGAATACGAAACAAGATTCTTTCCGCTACACAACGAAGTACAGGCTTAGGGTCTGGAGTTTGTGTTCTCGGATCAACTGTCCAGATAGATGGGTTTGCTGCTTTCTCCGGATCATCCTGAAGCAGGCTCGGATTGTAAATAAAAATTGTGACGGAATACGAGTTCATTTTTCTAGATCACGTGTCTCTTTTGTTTATGATGTCGTCACACCCTAGATTGTTAGTAATAATGTTTTTCACGGGATTTAACACAATATAAATCAACAAAATCTGTAATCATTTCCCAGAAAATCGGTATTTTGTTACAGCTTGAAGGATGTGAAGTGTGTAGCTCCATGCAATAATGATCTAAAAATACGTTATTTCTCCTAATGCTGACAGTGAATTATCAAAATGAGACGTAAACCTTGTTGTTATTACTCAATACAATTATATTATTTCATTTCATACCTTTTCGTTGAGTTGAGTCTGTAGATATACTAGATGATATATAGATGAACTATTTGATAATCCACTATTTTGAGGCGTGCGATCATTTACAACCTAATTTTGTAGTCTAATTACGTTTAACAAATATTAACGAGCCAAATCAATCTGAGAATCATAACAAATCCAACAGGGAAATATGTAATCATTTATCCCAATATAGGTAAAATAAATTAATTAGACTTATTTTAGTATGGTAATTTAAACTATTACGGCCATGTTGATGCTCCGCCACGCACTTTCAAGTTGAGGACAAGCCTGGGCCTTGGGCCCTCGCAATAATCATAAAACATTTTTTAATGGAAATTGAAGCAATGCCCTTTGCAATTTAGAACTGTAGTGCAAGTAGTGCAACGACAGCACATTCTTTCTAGCATTATTTTATGTATAATACACTTCTCATATTATTTGCATGTATTTGTGTAAGCTACGCAATATTTTAATACTGCATAAATCCGCAGAGGATTTTTCAAACAGTAGAAATTTTCCCTCGCCGCTGGGATTCAAACTCGTCTTCATATTTACAAAGTCAGTCACGTTACCCCCAACCCCACCTGCCACACAGTCATGCTCAATCCCCCCGACGTTGAAAAAAAGTTGAATATATGAATCGCAATTTTCAAGAATTTATATATTTTCATATACATGATCTCAAGATGTAGTTTTAAAGAAACGGTTTCATTAAGAAACGAATCTTTCAATATTGTGGTTTTGCAAAGTTAATATTTTTTGTATTTTTCGAAAATACGAAATTATGCCTAAAAAGGGGGCTAAGCCGCTTGTCCTCTATCCGAAATGTTAAAAAATTGGAACCATTTTTGAGATTTTTTTTAAATAAACGGAATTAACTTCAAACAAACGGACAAACCAACCGACCGACAGCCAGAAAAATGGTCAGACGTTTTGAAGAAGAAAGAAAAAAACAAAACTTTTACGGCATCAGGAACCACCAAAGCGTATATTTCCTTATGGACATCAATTTTTTGCATCATTACTCTGTCCGTTCTATAATCCGACCAAGCGGACTGTAGAACTGGCGATGAGGTTCTTCACTGCACTTTGTTTCGCTTCGGAGAGAAAGAGAGGTATTTGTATACTCAGTGCAACTGAAAACAGAAGCACTGATTTCGACCAAGGCCCGAAGATGTGTGTATGGCCCTCCTGTGATGACATCTGTTCAGCAATACCCGTGAGAGTCCATTTAAAATCACGAGGAAATGCCGACGCGCTGGATAATTATATTAATACATATTGATAACGATACGAAGAATGCAAGTATTTTGAGTCCTTAAAAGTAACCACATATTCCAGTCACGCTACACAACAAATTCCACAATAAAGTACGTGACATTATTCGATTCAATGAAAAACATCCAGGAATTTCGTCTTGAACTTCCAGATTCCCATAAAGTACGACGTAATATATGTGTTTTAAATCATTGATGAGTGATAAATTTATTAAGTGCTTTCTGTGGGATTAACGTAATCTTCTATGAAAAATTATCAGAAGAAAAACGAATTGTACTGATTATTTAGCATTACATACTACGTTACGCAAAAATGTTTTATTACTTTGGAACAGGAGCATAAATGCACCAGACTATACCACCCCGGCGCTTAACGCGTGACACAACAGTCGCCGTTGTTAGTTCTCAGATGTGCCGGTCTCGCTTCAGTCCTACACTTCGCTTGGTCTGGTATACGTATGTATAACTCGACCAACCGAAGAATGTAGGATGCGATTGCCGCACGCCGTGCAACTAACAGTGTAACACGGGTCTGTACAGTCAGTTTCGCTAACGAAAGTCGCCAGGAGCGTGAAGCGAGTTCAGAGACTGCTTCTACGGAATCGCCATGGTCTCCTTCATAGAGATTGTGAATCAGCTGATAAAATATAACTTCAGAGACACGTCATGCAAGATTTGCACTGACTGCTTTATTTTTGTCCCTTTAAGTTGCTTTTTTTACTTTTCACCGTTCTAGTACAAGAATGTAATAAAAAGTTCTATTTATATTGAATTTTAAATACTTATTCATTGAATTTAAACATTTTGTATTCTTCTTCATTCATTTTTTCCCCATAGGCTTCAGGCGTTTTGTTAGGAAAGTACCAAAACATTAACTTTACTATAATAAGTATCTACAATATTCTTCATTATGGTGGTAGTTACTTCTTACATAAAGAAGAAATTTATTTGATAAATATTCTGAGAAACTACTTAAATTAAAATAAACGATTTATATAAATGTTACTGCTCATCGAAAGAATTAGTTTCAAAATTTTGAATCGTTTTGCATAGAAAATTATACATTTATTTATTCCAATATGAGGTGCTGACATGTCTAAATACAGTTAAAATATTAATTTGGAAGATACTAGATTTGTAACGAAATAAATCGCGCTTTTCTTTCGCAATAGTTTGGCACGGTCCCATTTTTAATTTTAATTGATTATCCTTATATCTCCATCTCTGTCGTTTCGGCTGTAAACACAGACGGTGGCGCGCTCCTGTAAACATCATTCTCAACTTGATCGAGATATACTACTTCTACAAGAAAATAAAACATGTTTACGTACGAATTTTTTTAATACTTCGTTCAATTCCTTCTTTGTCGTTTCCTTCCCTTTGGAAGAGTTTTTAAAGTAATATAAATTTATTAAATTTATGTTTTAATACACTGATGAAAATAAGATTCATTACAAGCGTTGTAATATTATCATTCGTGTAACAATCTTACTAAAAACGACTAGTGCCTTGGAAATGCTTAGATAAGTCCACTCGTTCCTATGAAACTCGTGGATTTATCCAAAATTTCCCATGGAATCATGGTATTACCTGTGATGAACATACCTTGGCGTGGAAAAGGAGAATGCTGAAGTCTGGAGGAAACTTGTGAGACGCGAAGCGATGAGTCGAAAATTCATTCGTGTGACATAACCTAAGTTGTGAATAGTTCATGGAAGAGTACCGTTATGTTGGTAAACATTGGAGCTCTTGTATTATGGCCATCAAAGAGAAACGTTTGATGTGGATCTATCTAAGAGATATCTGGCAAGGATGTATTTGTAATCACCAAGGAGTTTTATCTCTGTCGATCTGTAAATAATAAGTATGCTTTCAATTTGGAATAGTAATCAGTCATTTAGTGGTAGTGATCAATACTGTGCTACGTTATTATGCTGCGTGTGTAGTTGACTGGTTCAATACTGTTTCTATATTTCTTTATTCTGGTTTCCAGTTTTCTTTTAGAAGTTCAACTGGGTCCACTGCAAAGAATTTTATATATAAGTTTTCAAATATGCTGTTGGATGCTTATTCTTTGACTTCTGTGATGAGTTTGTTGGTCATTATGAAAGTGATATGTATATGTACACATTTTACGTAAATAATTTCTTGGAGCATGGGATTGTGAGTCGAGGTATGATAAAGTTATGGTTGTGAGATAACTGTCTTTGTTGATGCAGCTAATAGAGTATTGGAATAGATTGTGTAGTATATTTTATTCAGTTGTGGCTAATGTGTTTCCAAATTATTTTGTTGGGTAATTATTAGCTCCAAAGATCTTTCCAATAATGTGCACATTTTTTTTCATGGAACACACTGTTTGATAAGGAAAATCCTTGTGAAATAGGTTGTACACATTAGTTTCCTTTAATCGGTAGGAATGGGTTGAATAATTCGAGCCTACCAGAATAAGTATTTTTCCTACGCCAATTAAGTAAAAGACTGCCATTGTAATTTTTGTCAAACAAAATACTAAAAAGATAAGTGAGTAGATACCTTCGTTTCCATTGGTGAACTGTAGATTTGTGGTAATCTTTAAACGTGTTGTTGATGATTGTTGTTTGATCATAGAGTACTACACAGACAATCAACAGATCTATTATAAACTAAGATTTTTACGTTCAGAGAGTAGAAACAACGTGTTTCCAAATGTCTCAAAATTTCAGTGAAGAAAGGGGATAGCATGTATTTCACAGGGAACTTGAATATGTTTATAAAAATAAATCTACCATCATTTATATTTCTGGCCAAGGTAAATTGCATTATATTTTTGTCTTGTCCACCTTTTCTTGAGGCTGATAAGCACTTTTAATACTTACTTCTAAATATGATTAGGGTGTAGCCTTATACCTTGCGAGCTTTTTTAAATATCAAGTACAGTTCTCTTACTTACCTTGGGACACAGTGAATAATGTATTTTGATTTTGTTCTAAACACAGATAATAATTATTTAAAGTGAAAATAATAGTATCTCAATATACATTTTATTCAAAAATATAATAGTACATGATTGGGTTAAATTGTGAAAATTTACTGTCTTGCACTGCCACTGGCAGTAATGGGTACTGGTAATGTGCATAAAACTTCTTCAGATGAAATATAAATTCTTGTAAACAAATTAGTTTGGTTTACCCAATTTTTTATATATTCTTTTCAGGTATTTTACAGACAAATCACTGCCGTTCTTGGTGACGTTTTCAGCAACAAAAAAATGCTCTTTATTTCTCAAGTCAGAAATCAATGCAAACCCCCCCTCCATTATGTAAAAACACTACTTTTCAGTTCTTGAATAATCTGGCTTAAATTTTCACACCTTCATATTTTCATTTCCTGATGAAATCAGGTCTTCATTTTCTATAGAACTAGTCACTATAATTTTTCTTATAATGCTAGATTTGGTTTTGCTTTATCCTTTGTCACTGTCACCTTCTTAAACACATCTTTATATAATTTTGCAGGCGTGTCAGTAAAAAATGTTTCTTCCTTTCATTTGTTCAAAACATTGCCTCATTTTTTGGCGACTTTGGGAATATACTTGATATATTCAGGAGAAATTAGACAATTTTGGTGAATCGAAACCAACTTGTTCCTTGACTGAATACTGATCGATCAGTTACATGTTTTCTTTAAAGTGCATTCGAAGGAATATAAACCTTAGTGGAAATGAATTACCAATAGCATTTATGTGTGCCCAATGAATAAGCCGTTAAGGGAAATTCCCCTCCTTTTCAGGGCACTACTATTAACATACGGATATCTCATTAGTGATGACAGTAATAACATCGGCTCTGTAATGGTGAGAAATTACTAACGTTGGGGTATATGTTACTAAATTTCGTTGATTTATTACAATATCCCGACTGCGGATTTTATACAACTGTCCCAGCACGACTTACCCAGAAACGAAGGAAAATAAAATTTAACTACTAATTCACTTTGCTCATAGATTTACAGCTGACATTATGGTAACATTGGTTCTCCCTTCTGCTGCCGTCACACACCTTATCTGCTTCAATCCTTTCACGAAAATTGCATTCCTCGTGTTATGAACCGTTGTAATATCAATTTCATCAATATTAAATAATATATCAGAAGTGAATTGCCATTTTCTGAAAACCACCTAAACATTTGTTGTATTAATGCCGGTTGAACGAGATAGACTGGTGTCTTGTGGTTTCTTAAGTGAGAAAGAATCTTTATGACACAGAATAAATTAATCATGAAATTGTCTCCCCGACAAGGAATCTCTTCCCCGTTAGAGGTAATTTATATTGTTTACCATACAAGCTCGAAAGCCAAACATTTAATTTCCATTACTTGTGATGTTTTAATTTATGTGAACACATAGGAAGAATGTGACATTTAAGTAATGTGTTGGAGTAGTTTGTTCTTGTATGATAACTGAGAGGTAGTTGAAAAATTGTGCAGCAATATATGCGTTTTTTAATAGTTGAAATCTTGCAATTATATGTAGATTACCAAGGTTTCCAATACGTAGATTTCCAAAGGTTTCCAATTATATATGAATATTAATTTTGTGTTGTAACAACCCATATTTCATACTGTAGGTGAGAGTGGATTTTATCATAATAAAGTGATAGAAGTGCATCTGTTTTGAGTCGTGTGGTAACGTATCTTAAGAGAAAGTAAACTTTATAAAAAATGTGGCGACATGTTTATATAATTTGGGTTTTAATCTGTGTAGAAAGGGCCAGTTAGAAACAAATGCCTCCGAATTTATTTTTCAAAAACGAATGGTAAAATTGATATGAAAATATTGCCACAACCTTTTTTAAAAAATAGTTTATTACTCACAATACCCTCCATTCAACTAAATAGTTTTTGTCGATCGATGTGAGCATTTATTTTCTGGTGGTAAATTTGCTATCTCAAGTCCTCAGCCATTGGCGCATGGCGTTCAAGGTTTGGTTGTCGTCGAAACAATGCCCGCGTGAGTTCATTTTTACAGGAAAGATCAGAGTCAGAATGGGCTAGATCTGGACCATAAGGTGAATTTGGAAAGACCTCCCACTGAAATTCCGCATTTGCTATCGTGTGAGCAACGAAGTGTGTGGCCTTGCGTTATCGTGAAGATGAACTAGTGGTGCTAAGACATCACGTACTTTCTCGCCCGTATTTTCATTCAAAATCACACGAAAAGTACTAAACTTTTCGAAAAATTGTACATGAAGTTATTTCAAAATCTATCATTAAGAATAGATTTCAGTAAGGGAAGAAATCTCTATCGTTAATATTTTAGTTGTTGGAACACTCCAGAACAATTTTGAACTTTTGCAATTTTTGAAAAATCAGAGTATTCAACGAATAGGAGACCTGCACCAACGATGGAGCTATGTTTTTGAAAATTTGGAATATGTCCCAAGGGCTGTATGTAAAGTACCCCCGAAAATTAAAATATGGGTTTCAAATTCACGGGACCACGACACCAGCCAGAATTTTGAGGAATATCAATTTTGGAGAAAACGGGCTGAACGGTTTTGCCGCTAGCGTTTTTCATAGACGGACGGACGGACAAACAGACGCTTTGCCATCATTCGATTTTTCGGTATCAAGGACCCACAAAACATAGATTCTGACTGCACGTGATAGATTTTTTTTCTAAATGTAGCAATTGGATTTATCAACTTTTTTTGTTACCAGAGCCCTGTAATAAGAATTTTTCTGCCGGAAAATCGCCGTTTTTTCGCGCAGAATATTCTAGATCTTTCTCTGTACTCCGTCGCGAGAAAGTAAAAATTAAACAAAATACTTACAGTTAACGTATTGGCATGATGCAGAAACTATTACAAACAGGAAAGTCTGAAGGTTCAAAAACGCGAATAAAAAAATTTAAAATTTCACCCGAAAACTCATTCCGGGTCCCCTTAAAAGCTTACATCAATCTCTTTCATTGACTTCATTATCAACTTCCGCTTATATGTTTTTGAGTGCATTTGTTACATGTGCATATGTTTTTGAGTGCATGTGCATTTGAGTGAACTTTGTCATAAAATATTCCACAATTCAATCATTCATTTCTAGATGCCTGAAATTGGGCTCGTTGATTACTAAAGAATCATCTGCATAAGAGAGATATCAGATGAGCTTAGAACATCGTTAAAATATCAGAATTAGCAACGGTCCTAGCACAAATCCCAGCGATATGCCTGAGGTATTTTTCAAATTAGATTGAACTTTAAATGATATACTTTCAGAATACCAGAAAATAGCCATACATTGCTTACGTCCTGTGAGATATAATTTTATAAAGTCATTTATTAATCCTTCTATTACGTGACAGCCCAGTTTTGGGGACGGTATTTCATAAAATAATCTTTCATATTCCGTTGAAAGAATAATGAATATACCTGCTTCTCTCATGTTTGCTTCCAAATTTCCAAGGATTTCATGAATAAACTTAACTAAATAAAAACATTTCCTGAATTAATAATGTAATTTATTAAGGATATTGTTAGTTTGCAGGAAGTTACTAAGCCTTGCTATTGTAACTTTTTCATAGTTTCCTAAGTACAGGAGAGAGAGATTATTCTATGAGACATTTTTGTTTAGTTTGGAAAGTATAGATGCCGTGGATGAGCTAGTGAGATGATAGAAAATAAAATTTAATGTTGTTAATAGTTTATACTAGAGTATGTGTGCCGTCTTTTCACAATGAATTTAAATTCGTTCTAATTTCATGAATTGAGATTTTTTGTTAAATCGTTGATAAGGAAGATTATCCATAAGCATTTTTTAATACTGTTGATGAATCAGTTTCATGCAGGACAATACCTTTATAACTTTTATAGAGCGCAAAAGTGCAAATTTTTAAGCTACTGGTTTCTTTTTCTTTTTTTCTTTTTATTTCTTTTATAAAGTTTAACATTCATGGCTCTTCAAACATACATTTTAATTACTTTGAATATAATTTTCAAAAAAATTTAATTAGTAACATAATTGAACTTGGTAAATACATCAGTAAAATGTAGTGAAAACACTTAAAATTTTAAATATATTTTGAATTAAAACCATCACAAGTGTGATTTAAAAAGCAATGATTTTTTCAAGAGTACCTTGCCACAGGTCGAAATCAGAACTCACCTCAGAGCTTGGTCGCTCCACTCGCTCTCACAGACTTCACTTGCCTTGCCTCAGAGGACCCTTACGTTAACACTTCCTTTATTCCCTCTCCTCGCAGAGTCATTGCCTCTACCTTTCCGCCTTCCACAATCGGTTCTCTCCTGCGCGCACCTCCGCCCACCCACCCACCCACTTGCCCGCTCGGGTGCAGCGAGCGGACGATATCAAAGTCGGCGATCGGAAAAAGATCGGAATTCGGCGGCCGTCGCCGTCTGCGAAATAAATGAGCTCCGATTACCCAGATCACAGGGCGACAGCGGGACGAGGGGGACGACGGACGAGCGGACGGCGGCACCGGCGCTCTCGCCCCCCACCCCCACCCCACCTCCTCCGCCTCCGCCCGCCCTCGCGTGAGCGCCACATTATTTACTGTGGAAATACGGCCTCGCTGGAAGGGCTCGTAAAAAGAGAGCTTAGTCTGCATAACTGCCGGAAGGACGGGTCGCTTCCACTGGTGGATGCGCGCGGAATTTCAATTCGCACCTCCTTCAAATGCGCGGCCGTCGCCCTTTCCCTACGCCCCTCCACGCGTGGGATGATCTTCGTTAGGGGGTGGGATTTCTAAATTAAAATGTTTAGAGAGTCACTCGCCCTGTAAATTATTTAAATGAAAGCGCCCGAAGCTGGCTACGACTAATGAAAACCATAGGACGCACAGATTTTGCCAGTTACGTGAGAATATTTATTAATCGAGTCGCTAACGCGGAAGTTACCAGAGGAGTCGGGTGCGAAACCTGATCAAACTGAAAATATGTTGTGACTCAGATGTTCGTTTACAATCATTACGCAGTAGTTGTAAGAAGTTATGAGTATGGATGGCAATATTATTATTTCCACTTCCCCTACGAAGAGATTTCTGAATTATTTAGCATTAATTCATCATTTAATCACACAGTTTTGGTTTTAGTGTGCAGGGTTGTTTGTTTTTTTTTCCATTGCAAAGATTATGAATTACAATACAGCACGTCGTCTGTAATTTTTACATCACGTATATCGCACGTTCGAAGATAACTCTCATATTACGTTGTTCTCAATCTTGTACCTTCTTCTTCTTCTTCTTCTTCTTCTTCTTCAGAAGGATTCCGCACTTCCCTTTTTCTTCTTTATACAACAGTGTAATTTCAAAATTGGTATTACACCGTACTTTTTTCGCTGCAATTCCATTAATACTGATTGCAAAACACAACGCAAAAAAAAGAAACAACAGCCACCACACCAACTGGAACACCGCTCTTTTTTCCCATCGTCTGGGAATCTGCTACTTTTCTCTATTGCTTCTTTAAAGTGGTGAGCAGGTCCAATTGCTCGAAATTACTTTTAAAGCATGTTCGATTTGTTCTTGTGCTTCAGAATTTGACCCTAATAAACGGACAAGTAATTAACTGATGACACGTTCAATTTAAATTTACTCTCTAAGAGCTTATTTACAATACAATATAACTAAAATGCAGTTTTGACGAAGATATTCTTTATTTAAAAACTAGCAGACAGAAGTATAGGGTTTATGATGTTCTTAGAAACTGTTTTAAAACTGTATGTGACGATTTGTTTTTACATACATTTCGTATCTCCTCTTGGAAGAATTTATGTCAAATACTTTTATAACGAGTGAAAGAGGAGATTTACGCGATTCTAGAAATTGTACTTTATGAACTATTCGTAAAAATTGAATCAATGTGAATCGATGTTATTTTAAAGTCTTTTAAAAGATGTGTTATCTTTCCATTGCATTAGTCCACAAAAGTCCATTTTAAGAGATCTAGGCAGGAGGCGATACTTAGCCCGCAGAATTTGGGTTTGCACTCGCCTCAAACTATGCACACCTTCCCGTACGACGATCTTTCTCTGGAGGACTTCGAAGAGAAGCGCAGGACTCGAGAGGAAAATTTATACATTGAATTGTTTAGAGAGCTATCCTTCTGAAAGTTATTTCCGTTAACTGGCGCAAAGTGGACTTTGGTCAATGAAGACGATGGAGTGCACTGTTTGCTATTTGGGTAATTTATGTGTTGGCTAGATACACCGCGATGGACCAGTTGGCCTTGCTCCCATTCCGAAGGATTCAAGATCGATTACCGGCAAAAACAGTTTGAAGTTCGGTTCAATGGTACAATTAGATACATGGTTGGATAACGAACGCTGCAACCTAAATAAGTTTGGTGATCACAATAAATATCGCTCACCTTTTCTGTCTTATATTTTCAGGAACATGCAAGTATGGTTAAAAAATAATTAGCTTTGGTGGCTTGGGATGAAACAAACCTGAGTTTTCATAAGGGAATTTATACGATTTTAGGATAGAAATTACAAAATAAAAGGTTTTTAAAGATGTTTTTACGCTCATTTTGGTTTTGATTTCGTTTCATACTGAGTTTATTGATTTGAGGCTTCTATGTAACATGGAGTATATCATACTTCTCTGTATGACTTGTGTCAATCCGATTGTCTGTGCGCCTTATGTTGTTTACCTCTGATTGTGAACTTCGGCAATTGATGGAAGCT
This sequence comes from Acheta domesticus, assembly GCA_031308135.1. Taxonomy (NCBI): domain Eukaryota; kingdom Metazoa; phylum Arthropoda; class Insecta; order Orthoptera; family Gryllidae; genus Acheta; species Acheta domesticus. The sequence continues at coordinate 70,991,386 of JAHLJT010008446.1, read as the reverse complement.
CATGGAAACACACTACCCAAAAATTTAAATATTTTAAACAATTTGATAATATCTTACTATAATCACAATATTAAATTTTTCGGCTAACATCTAATTACTGCTGAAAATGTTGAAAACAAACAATTTTTAAGTGTTTATTTTAAAATCAAGGAATGAAAAAGTTCAATATTCAGCATATTCACGTATTAAGCAATGAAATTATTTTTTTAAAATCATCACTGCATTTTTACGCGCTAACGTACCAATAAATACAATGCACATAAAAATGTTTCAAACAGTTTCTTAACATTTCAATATTCATTAAAATATTAATTTGTTATAATTGTTGCATTTTTTTTATTTTTACTTTTTCGTCCTTACGAATGTAAGAAGAGAAAGTATTGTAATCGTGCGTCAGAAAATGTCGAATTTTTGACAGAAGAACTATTTATTGTCGAGTCCTGGTAAAGAAAAAGTGGATAAATCCTGTTTTTTTTGTATTTTAAATACTATGTATAGTAAATTACTTCCTCTAACACTGTTGCTGTGTATAGTAAATTGCGTTCTTTTACACGTGGTGGAGCCAGAATCAATGTTTTGTGGGTCACTGAAACCGAAAAATTGATTGACGGCAAGAAGTCTGGCTGTATGTCCGTTTGTCCGTCCGTCCGTCCGTCCGTCTGTTCCCAATCGACCTGTACGATCTCAAGGCTTGGGAAGTTTCAAACGGATATTTTGATTTTTGACGGTACTTTACATGAAGCTTCAAAAACATTTTCAAAATTTTCTCAAAAATGGCTTTAAATTTTTTTATTCAACTTTGCCCTCGAATAACGTAAAGGACGCTTAAGAGAATGGTGAATGTCTCATATTCGTTGAAATCACCGATGTTTCGGAAATTGCAGAAGTGCAATTTTTTCTTGGGTATCTTCGTAGATCTACAACATTAATATTTTTTCCTTAATGTTATCTATTCTTTATAGACAGATGTTGAAATAAGGTCATGTTCAATTTTTCAATGTAAAATTAACAATTCAATGTAAAATTAACAATTTTAAACATTTTTTCTCAATTTTTTCTTTACATTTTCTCGTTCTATGTATCAAGGGACGGTAAAAAATATGGTGCGTCATATGTTCGTCAAATTTCCCTATTTTCAAAAATTGCTCTAAGCTCCCGACCGGTCTCCGGATAAGTGTGATAGTGTAATGCGTCTGTGCGCGTGCGTGTGTGAGAGAAGATGATAGGGCAAGAAAGAGAATAAAAGAAAGATCGCCCGCGGTCCGCGGCTCCTTTGTAAGGGTACTGCTCCGACATTCACCGGGTATTCACTAGACAAACCACAGAAAACTACCGATGAGAGTAACGAATTGTTAGAGTTCTCCTCCAGGCTAGGGTGAATCCAAGCAGCCACACTAGCTATGTAGCTAGCGTGAAAAATCGGCCACCATCCGGCCTCAAACACTAGGACCATTAGATCTGATTCGCTACAGGTTCAGCGGTAATGTTGACTCTGAGCTTAATTCAGCTGGTTCAACGAAGAGTTTATTCATTGTATTTCGGAGCTGAAATTGCATCTTGAAAATGAATTATCGAATAGTTAATGTTAAAGGATTTTCCCCGCTCTTCTAGAATTACCATTATCTCTTAACCCTTTTGGTAATAGAGATTTCTACATGAACGTTAGGGTCATTCGCGAGACATAAACATGAGTCCAAGCTTTAATAAGCGGAGAATAGGAGATGTCAGAGCGGGACGGTCGCATCAGAGAAGCAATTTGCACAGGTTGGCACCGCCGTATTCGACTCTCTGAGCGGAATCTCTAATGCCACGAAGTCCAAATAGAATGGGGGTTTCCCTTCGCATACGTCGCGGAAAACACACCCCTACTCCTAGATGCAAATGACCGCAGCTGTTAAAGTGGTACAACACGTACTTCGCAAGATGCTCCTACTCTCGGCTACACGGACAATGCTGTCGCTAAGGACCACGACAACCTGTTTCCAGACCTCATTACAGCCTCTCCTGCGTCCTAGCGCACTCTATTCCAAGAACACAGAACACTGCGCGTAGTCGTTCCCTGCACCTAGGCACTCCGCAGAAATGATCGCGAATTCTCCTAATACGATTTGTCAGGTTACTTGGCGAAAGGTCTTTCCGCGGGCCGGCAAAAGACGCTCGGCATATTCCGAGCACTCGCCTCCCACGTTGAAAGAGGGCCGGCGGCGGGCGCTCGGGAGCCACTTGCAGGCCGAGGCTCAACTCCGAGGCACTCCGCACGTGACGCCGAGGAAATGAGCCTCCGACGGGACAGGCCCAACTGCAGCCCCAACGACTCCGGAGCACTTTCTACTTATCTGTTGCACGCGACTGCCTCTGTTACCAGATGAGGTCTCCGCGCCAATTCCATTTGAGAACTCGGAGGGGAAAATTGCAGAACTGGAGAAAGGGGGTCTCTTTCTTGAATTAATGTTTGCTTATTTGTCTGGTGCTGGAGTTGGGAGGGTATAATTAGGACGAGCTTCAGCTGAGAAAGGCGATATGCCAGACTCTACTTATTTAATTCCGCTCAATATAATTCATTTCGTCATTTCCTCTGTCTAATTACGCGTTTACTTTTTCCTACGGGAGCTTCTCAGAAAACTACGCGGTTGTTTTGAGTTTCTGACAATTACTGATAATCGTGGGTATGAGGGGAGTAGGGGAAGAGGGTAAAGGAACGAAGGCGGACGTGACAGCGTGGGCAGCGAGGTGTGCAGGTGGGGGGCGATGGCGGGCGGGGTCCGTGTACATGGATGGACGCGGAGCGTAGGCGTGGTGACGGACACGGTGATGTGATGTGATGTGACGTGACGGTGGCAGTACGATGGCGGTAGTGGCTATGGTTAGTGATTGGAACTGTACGGGGGGGCGTTGCAGGGAGCTGTGACAGAGGAGGCGCCCGGGACAGTTTTTTATATACATTTATTAATGAATGGATATACATAGTTCAATATTATGTATACTACATCATATGTATTTTTTCCGACTTATATTTAACATAAACGCTAATCTTACAATTATATCTAACTACACATGAATAGGGAACTCACAGAGCACCTATGGCATTAATTCGGGTTTGAAAATGTGCTGAGGAATGATCTAATGGGTATCTATTTTTTATTCTAGTTGGGAGCTGATAGGTGGCGGCTAAGTCGTAATGGGTTGCTTGGGTTACTGAGTTTATTTTGGAGAAGAAGGGAGAGGGCTTGTCTCACTTTCAGATATTGATGCCCGCTGCGGGAAAATTATTAATTTGTCCCTGACGGACAGTTAATCCTTATCTATGTGCCTAATTTATGATTTTAACACTTTGAAAAGTTAAAATCACGGAATTTAAATCAAGAAAAGTGAGACAAAAATTTTCTCAAATGCATTCTTAAGAATTATTCTATGCAAAGTAAGTGGAGATTGCCTTATTTCGCTCGTTGATTGGTTACAGTTTTGGGTGTAAGCCATCCCCTCACCGAGAAAATGCCCAATTTTGTGCCTTGTAGGTAATGGCTTCTCAGAACAGGCCACTTGCGTCATTCCCTTCGCAGCCGCTTTATGTGAAGCGACAAGAAAAGTTCGATGAATACTCTTTTACAAGCATTGAGATGGAAGTAATGAGAACACTGAAATTGATTGTGACGGGGAGCGTGGTGGGAAGTGGGGCCGCGCGGTGACTGGGCGGTGACTGCGTGGTGATCGAGTAGTGCCGGGATAGAGAGTGTAGTTGTGAGGGAGGCGGGGAATGATTGATTGATTCGTGTTTCCGGGCGCGTCAACTACTTTGGTCATTAGTCCCGTAAGTGTAGTGCGTGCTTTTTTCTCGGGAGGGGGCGATGATTATCCCCCACTGGATGGCGAGATCTAGCGCCGACCTACCGTCGACTAGCGGGGTTTTCCCCTCAACCAGGTATCTCCCACCAGCGGGCCACCGCCCCAGCCGGGACAAGTGGGAGGCGGGGAGCCGGGCGGGAAGCGGGAAGGGCTGTGTGTCAGCCAGCAGGGCGGACAAGGGGGGGCGATCAAGGGTGCGAGTGCAGACACGTGGTCGGTTGAGGGCATGGGCGCGGAGAGGCGGACGCGAGTGCAGGCCCAGCCCAGATCCGTCGCTCGTCTCTCAGACGTCAGACTCTCTGAATCGAGTGCAGGCGATCGCACGCTTCGCCCGCCTTCGCCCCCATCGCCTGCGTAGTCTACCTGACTGAGGGCGCTTCTCAATTACATTGAAGGTCGGGGACGGCCCTGTTAATTGCTCTAGCTGAGGACGGCGTGGGGCCCTCAGTGAGATTCTTAGGCCAGTGTTGTCAAGGTCGACGCCACGAGTGGGAGTCCGTGGCACGAGTGCCACAATGAAATCGCCCCGTCACGTAGTTCGTCACCCCGCCACCAGAGACAACGCCATCCCTATTGTGAAACGGCAGGGTTACTAGTAGTTTCCTTTCCCGACGCTAGTTGCGCAGAGAAGCTCATGGCATGCTACGGAGCCACGGCGCGTGCCACGGCCACCAGTAGAAAACCTTGACACCACTGTCTTAGGAGGAAAAGGAAAACCGATAAAAAAATCTTATTTTTAGTCCTCAGAAGGGATGATATTAGTGGTCTGTACGGATTATAAATTAAGCTTTGTTCTCAGCTTTATCCTCAGCTTTGGATTTAATTTTCATTCGGATTATGCACGTTCAGTATTACAGTGTTCATCACAATTTATGTCGTGTGCAAACATTGAGATGTGCTTCCACATTTGTGTGAATGCCCCCCCCCCCTTCATATCGATTAGGTTTTTCGTCCAATTTCCTTGATTCACTGAGCAAATGCTAAGATTGCCTCTTGTTTTGCGCCTGGACATAATGTAGCTTCGCTATTTCTACAAGTTTCCTTGAAGTCTGTGGAGTGGTAGTGGAGAAACGAGCTTTTCAAATAATCATTCTCAGTATTCTAGCGGCAGTATGTAGATTTCTTCATGTGATGACTGAATAGTAGGATACAATTTGCAATATAATATTACGTACCCACCACAAATAACGAAAAAATATGTCACTGTAGCACTTCTAGTTAGAATTCTTAATCACATAGTGGCTTTGGCCATCCCTGTAACTTTGCTGGTGTAATACGCTGGAACTTACCTGCACCGAATTGAATCCACGAGTTGTGATGACCACAAACGCAAACGTTACCAACTATTTCAAAATGCCACTCACTAGATTAGATGATATGCAATTTTTTCTATTCCTCATGTATAAGGATTTCACGGAAACTCAGGTAAATACTATCAGCAAGAGGCAATCGTTTGCCACCCATTTCGTGGAGGGGGAAGCGTTATTCCCGATTCTGCCATGTGGCACTAGGACAGAGGTTCGCAAATAGACAAAGACGTCGCGAAAGGACACACGAAGTTGAGTAACAATGTTTGGCTGGCTGCTTTCTCCGCTTTACAAATGTTCATCCTTGAGACACGTCCTTATACATTTTATGCGATCGAATTCGAAACGTATTTATTTGAGCGTTGAAAATGAAGATCAAAATTATGAATTGGAATATAATTAATATTTTGTATTTTGTTAAGAAAATAAATATAGAATATAAATCAACAATAGTTTACTTACCACATGTTTAGAACAACAAAAATCCGCACTTTGAGTCAGCTCGCCAGTTACAAAGTAGCCAACGAACTAAATCGCATGGCACGACGCAGCTCCCCCAGAACAACATACTCTCGACCCGCCTCTATACGCTGGCTCTTCCCGAGCAGTCACCTCTCAGTCACATCAACTGAGCGCTCTTTTCCCATACGTGCCGAAAATTCCTACTACCCAATCGGCGCTTGTAACCTCCTTTTAGACTCGCAACGTCATCAGGCTTGCGACTCGCCACGCGCCTCTGGTCCTGGTGGCGGCCTTCACCAAGGCGGTGAGCTCCGCGCCCGCAAATCTAAACTCTTCCAACGCAGATGCAGCATCTGTTCAATTAGTAGGGACCCTAAACGTAGGGTGGGGAACTCCAAGCAGTCCCGGCAGTCGCGGGTCAAGGACACTGTAAATATATGAAATATGCTACAACTAGAGTCCGGAGGTTCAGAATTCAGTTTTTGCCCAACAAATGAAACTGAGGTTTACTCGTACAATTTGATCCACTCAATGTCATGAAACCAATATCAATTTTCTCTTTCATATACAGTGGATACATTTGCAGCAATATCGCCGAAAAAAATAGTTTTAAAAATTCCAGATTGTGATGTTGAATGGCTTTCTTAATTTTTGATTAAGAAATATGAAACTTGCCTCTTGACATATCGACATTACATTGTTTTCTAATGCGTAATTTCAGTCTAGTCCTTACATCGTAAATTAAGTTTAAAATTGATGAGTTTGGCAAAAAACTCAAATAGAGTATTTTCAGTCTCCTTTAACAGAAATGTACCTCCTAGAAATTATTTCAAACCAATCTCATTAAAAAGAGCAGGTTTGGAAACTAAAAAAGGTAATTTGATTATCCATCACAGGTACAGATTGCTCAAACTGTGGTAAGATATTGACGAAAACAATTAGATTATATAAACATTCTAGAGTTTATTATTATATAGTTTCTTTAATATCAAGTAAGAAGAAACAAATTTAGCACTATATATATATATATATATATATATATATATATATATATAATTTTTAATGCAAAATTGCAACAAAATAGCCTTTATAATTATTATAAAAATTAAGTGTAAATTTGATGATTTGTACAAAATGCCCCAGTACAGATTACAGAAAATGTGAAGAAATTGCTTAGGTATCGGTTTATATTTAACAAAGAAAAATCCGTCATTTTAAAGCATTTGCATTTTAATATGTTTTCTTGCCAAGTTGTATGGTAATTGTCATTTCCAATGCGAGAATTTCAAATACCAACTCCATTGCCGTCCGAATGTAGGGGAAATACTTAAAAGGAAATTTTTCAGAACTGTAACAAAGTGTTTTAAGGACACATTACTTACAGTTAACTACATCAACATACAAAAAACAAGCAGATGTACAAAAGAATCAAACATATTTCACTTTAAGACGTACCTATTCATCCTATTTGGAAGTTTGGTACGACATTGGATTCACAAAGCAAGGTCGCCATCCGCCCTATTAGCCCAAATTTTTGAAAATCTGGCCGAAATTACGAAAAAATAGTTTTAAAAAATAGTTTTTTTGAGAAAGAGCGTAGTAGAGTAAATTCTGTATACAAAAGTCAAATACCGTTTACAGATCAAAAATCGAACTGTTTGAGCAGACATTTTTAGTTATGTAAATTTTACTTATTTTGGGGCTGCCAAGTGGCGGTGATGTATTGAATTAGTATCAGTACATTTAGCCTTAACGAAAGCACTCAAAGGAACTGCGTCTGAAAGATACACTTTCTTAAATTAATAGACGTGTGTTTTGAGTATCCTATTCGGTTATTATTTGCTGCTCTTTGGAGTAAGTGAACACTAACCTTTTTGTCACTGCAGGAATAAATAAGCATACTTGTGTATGTAATAATTCTAATGCGAGGTTAAATCGTATACGTACGCGACTTCGCATGGTATTTTCATTCTCAATTATTTGAAAACTTCAACCTCCAATGTGAGCCCATTTCTGAAGACAAATAGTATAGTTGGTCGTAATGTACTCATTTCATTTTTACATACCATATCTCAACAACTTTGTGTTGACGACTTAATACTCTTTCCGGAGATAAGTCGTCTTTTTGCAGATTTTCATCGTAACAAAAAATACACGGTCCTTACAAAGTTTACGACTTCATTCAGGCTGGCTGTATATATCGCGCATTTCCTGGAAAAGTAGCATGACTTAAAAACGTGCATTCTGCCATGGCGAATATTAAATTTGTGATTCTGTAAAAAATAGTCGTACTGAAATAATAAAGGTACTTCGGTTCTGTTTAAAACTGCTCTTTGGCACTTTTTTTTAAGTACGTTGTTTGAAACGCACCCTTTGCCTTCCGTCAATACCAGAAATCAGCTACGTTTGAGCAGTACTTTTCTCTGGGAGAGACGATGTGCCTTTTCGCATATTTTTATAATTATTTGGAGGAGTGAAATGAAGCCGCACGCTTGTCTTACTGCGAATGTCCCCGTGTTTATGCTAATACGTCTTCGGGAATGCCAAAACCTGGGCATCCGGTGGTCTTTACGCTCCCTCTTTCGCAACGCAGTGTCGTTCGGAGTGCGGCACCAGGCTGTTTTAGAGCCACAAATTTCGCGCCGCGACGTCCAGAGAGAAGGACTGCTTGCCGCACCGCGCTGCACTCCAGCCCGCCGCCGCCGCCGCCGCCGCCGCGCCGCCTTCACGGGCGACAGTTGGAAACGAGCGTCCAACTTTTTTAACTCGCCTCGCCCAGAAAAATCGCAATTAACTTCAACCCCCGACCGCTTGCCGCGTGGAACCGGGCCCCGTGCGGAGCCTCCCTTCCCCCCTTCATCTGCTTCCGCGTCCTCTGCGAAAGGGTCGAGGGTGAAACGAGAGCGCGCTATAAACCGGCAAACAAGGGAAAGAAGAGAACGGCCGGAGCGAAGGGGAAAAAAGACGGAATGTAGGGAGCGAGGACAACGTGAGGCAGAGCTACTTTCGCAAATTACGGTCGGCGGAGTCTGCTAAAATTTTGGGAACGCGGTGTCCCAGCGGTTGAAAAGGAACGAGCGGATTAGCGACTTGGAGAGGTGACCATACCGTCCCGTGGTTTGGGGAGGAATCTAATACACGGGCGATGCTCGTGACAGGTTCTCGTTTAAAATGCAAATTTTTAACTGTCGTTGCTAATGCAGTTTAACCAGAAATGGCTGGTTCTTAACGAATAATAGCCTATTTCGGTTGAATAGTTTTATTTTAAAAATAGTGTATTAAAATACTAGCCCCTCGAGTGTCTCTTGGACTGCATGCTAGCTTTCTGTGGTGCGATCTCGGGTTCGATTCTCGGTTGGGGCAAAAATAGTGTTGTAGCTTTCTAATACAATCCTAGTCTATAAGGCTGTGTAACGAAAGAAAAAGCTCAGGCAGCTGTGTAACAAAAGAAAAGCTGAAGGATGCTTGATACCGTTATGGGGATACACCATGCAGGCCACATGTTTCCTTTATCCCCACGCGTGAATAATTGATAAAAACAGTTCCCGTGGCGGGGAACACCACTACCTGGCAAAAATCGAATTAATCCGATCCTAAATTGCCAAAAACATACATTAAAATGTGTTTCATAACAAGCTGTTTGACAGAAGGGCGTATGTGGAAGATGTGAAGCAATAGGTCAAAATGTATTGACACTATAATACATCTCAATTTAGTTTGAAGCGAATTCTTTACCTATTTTAATTTTCTGAACGTACACCAATGATATGCTAAGTCAAAGGATATTGAGTACATTTATATAATTGAGAAAACAAATTATCATATCAGAAAATGTTAAATTCTCCACCATGATTACTTCTAAACGCAATACTATTTTGTCCTGGAGTTCATTCGCTTTTAACCTATTGTTTCTCACATTATGTATGTTTATTTTTTGTATATATACATGCATACATGATGTACGTACCGTTGGCGAATGTGAAGAATTTCAGTGATTGGTTTTTGAAACTTCATAATGTGCTACAATGCAACATACAGTACATGCCTTGAAATTGTAATGTGTATAAAGAGATATTGGTTTCAAATAGTAGTGCGAAATCTCCCTGCTTGAGATGCATATCGAAAGTCTCTTTCAAGGGAAAGAAAGAAGAAATACGCAAATGGCGCGGAGAAATTTTTCTCGGTGGAACAAGAAAATTGGCCCGCGGGCAAGCGGAATTGAGGGAAGTCGGTTGTCCTCTCCGTGATGGTGCCCGACACAAGCGCTGAGCAGAACTCTTTACTTATTCAGTGCACGAGGTGCATTTCGAGGAGCTCGTACACGAAAATACAAAGACACCGGAATCCAAATTAGATCCCAATAATTTTCTCATTGAAATGTATTGAGTACTTTGATTGCAAATTGTAAGGAGGTTATGTATTGCAAACACGGTATAGTGAAATTATCCGTCAATATCTTGTTAATGAATAGGAGGCGGATTTTAATAAAATGTCATTTTTTTCTTTTCACTTTAGGAAAATGTCGTTTAGTGTAGAAATTCATTTTATGCTATGACCCATTTTTAAAAGTTTTTTTTGGGGGGGTGGGGATTTCTGGTCGATTTCGTCTAATAAGTCTTTTTTTTACCTTTTCCGTCATTTTAAATGCTGAGTTCACTTGAACGAATAGAAGTCTAGGTTATATCAGTAACATATCCAACAACTTAAGTTGTTCATCCTAATTGGTTTTGATCACATTTTTTTACATTTTTTTGCTTTTAGAGCATTTTAAAAACTTTTTAAGAGCATTTTATTAATAATTTTTGGCGATGTTTTAAGTCATCAAAATCCACAGTATTAATGAGATTATCTAGAAGCTCTGCACATTTAATGAATTTCTTTTTTTTTTTCTTTCTTCCATACCTTCTGCTCCTTGTAGACTAACACCAAACGTTAGCTGAAAGTCGCTTTATTAATTTTATTATTCAGTTTTTATTAATTAATACTCATTGCGGGCCTCCTTCAAAAATATTATGCACAATATTAGGCGGGGACACAAAAGAGAATATCAGTGATTGATATTCATTACGTTAGTACTTACGAACAATTAATATCTGTTTCTCTAACTGGTAGGGAACACACGACTTTCTAAAACGCAGGCAGTCACAATAAAGAGCACGTTCTTTAACAGGGAACTTAAATTCTGAGATTGCAACACCAACCAACAGTGTTGCAGGTTTCATAACCAAAGATACACTGTCTTCCTGTCGTCAAAGATTTGATTTATTTCTAGGTGATTTTATTAGTTTTTGAAATCAGAGACAGTGTCTAATCTTGTGCAATTTTCGATCATTTTCTGAGCAAATTTTATAACCCAGTTTAGTAGTTAATGCGTTTTCCTTATTCGTTTGTTTTGTCTAATATTATGTACACAAATTAAGACAATCTTACCTTCATTGAATTTTCAAAGGCGTAGTTTCCAAATTAAGAGAAATAACGTAATAATTTGTGAATATCCAATAGTTAGTTACAGTATTTTTTTATTAAAAGCTTACCAGGTGGTAATCACATTACTAAATCGACTGCTTTGACTGCTTTTTCAGTCCCACGAAACCCCTGAATTTTACTGAAACTATCTTCCAAAACGAATAGTTCAAGAAAAGTAATTGAATCGTTTACGATATAAAAGAAACTAAAACAAAACACTTGTTCCAAACGAAAAAAAAACCATTGAAAGGATTATAAAATGAATTAATAATTTGTGTTAAATACTTTCTACGCAATATGTGGATTTATCAATTCAGCACGAAACCCATTGTATAAATTACTCCAAGGAAAGTTGGCGGTTTTGTGCTGTAAGGAATAATCGACACAAAATCCCGCGAGTGTACTAGTTCTAGATAAGGATTACTCCATAGCCCTGCATAAAAAACGAAGAAAAAAATTAAATGATCACAGGTGTTGTCATTGCCAACAATGTTATTTATTTTAAGAGCATAGTCGTTTCGTGGCTTCCAAACAGCAGAAAACTGATGATGATGGCTAAGCCACCGAAAGCTGCTCTTAAAATAAATAACATTGTTGGCAATGACAACACCTGTGATCATTTAATTTTAAATGCCAACGACATTTCACCACTAAACCAACGAAGAAAAAAAGTTCGTGAATAATGATGTAGGGGGAAATGTAGGCATTAGTAGCAGTACACCAGCAGTACACATTACGCAGAAAACACGCAGCAGTACACATTACCATCGTACAAACCTCGATGCCTCCTAGGAACTTAAAATTAAATTTTCGTGTCTGCAACGGGACACTTTCTTATGTCGTAATTTGCAAAATGGCTAGACATTCTATTACATTTACAGAGGTTACCCCCACTCAGTAGCAAATGTAAGACACGATCGAGGCATGGATTTCATTGTAAAGCAATTTTCACATTTAAAACAATGACTTATAAGGTGCGCAATTAGGGGTGGAACTAAATTAGCATTATTTTGAGAAATTGCAATGCAAATAACACTGGCCTGCGATGGTTTCATTGCCGCCATCTTGTATTGCTTTTTAGGATTACGTTTGCACCCTGAATCAGGATCTGACGTTATTTTTCCCACACCATGTCACGTTTTATTTTAAATCTTATATTACGTTTTTGTTTCATTCGTTTACTAATGCACTTCTTACATTACACTTCTTACGAGTTGATTAATTAAGATTTCTACATTAATTTATTAATTCAATGTCCTGCAGCCATCTGACAACCCTCTATAAACCGTTTGAGTCTAGAGCCGGCAGCACGGTACTTAGGAACACGTTTTTGCTGAGTGGCGAAATTTTGTTGTGCCTTGTCCGCTAGTTTGAGTTGCGCTTCGCGTTCTAGTAAAAAGAGAATTTTTTGTCTTCCTAAATGTTGTATAGTGCGTGACACACGATGTTTAACACGTATTTCAATAAAAAAAGATTATATTTTTATTGATATATCAACGTCCTATGTCGTGGCTGCAAGAACAGACAAGATTCACTCTCCTATGTGAGTGGAAGTTTCGTGCCGATAAGACTGCAACGCAAAATAACAGAGTTTCGTGAGAAAGAGCTACTATGACTATTTCGAAATCAAACTAAGAGACCAAGACAAGCCGTGGGCCCAACATATGACATATAGAACGTGTATAGAGCCGTTAGGGCAATGGATGAACGGTGAGTGAACAGCATTGCCATTCGGAATTTTAATGGTGTGGCGACCTACAGACCACACTGACTGCTACTTCTGTTCTGTGAATGTGCAGAGATTTAACAGTTATCCCAAAACTATTATTGTGTATTCAAACAATATTCCATCTGCATTTTCACCCGTTCCTCATGGTCCTGATGTACTAGTCCCACAACATCCGGAAAATGTACAAAGTCTGTCTCTTCTGAATCTAAATGTGACGCAGAAATGGCCCAGCTTATTTCTAACTGTGATTTCTTTATTGAAGATGTTGAAAAGGAACCTAAACGGTTCAAGCACAGTGCATTAAATGATTTTGTACAAGACCTTGGCACTACAAAGGAATCTTCCGAGATACTTGGGTCTACACTTCGTGAATAGAATATGTTGGTATCAGAGACGACGTAATATTAGTACAGATATCGCGAACAAGAATTGACACCCTTCTTTCTAAAGAGGTCCATTTGTCCTTTGGTCCATTTGTGTTTTTCTTCAAATCTGTATAATAGTTATATGTATAATGAGTTAAATAAGAAAGAAGCATTCCTTACATACGCTAATAAATTACTTGTAATCTTGACTGAATCCTTGGCTCCATAATAAGTAACACTGGCACATGCGATAAGGATATTAACTCCCGAATAATAATGGGGAAGAAAGCAACAAAAGCTCTACACAGTGTGATATGGAATACCAATATCCGACAAGAAATAAAGAAAAGAATATTCCATACAGTGGTAGAAATATAGTCCTATATGGAGGAGATATGTGGCCCCAAACAAAAGAAAATCGGAGACAAAATACGAACGGTGGAAATGGACTGTATGAGGAGATGTTTACATTTAACACGGTATGATGAAGTCCGAAATGAGGATGTATGGAAGCAGATGGAGGTAATTTGTTCAATTTCTAAAAGATTAGAAAACAAAGCACTCCAATGGTATGGACACGTCCAGAGGATTCCAGAAGGAAGATGGCCAAAGAAAATTTTGGAATGGCAACCATCAAGAAGAAGGAAGAGAGGAAGCTCAACTCTGGAATGGGAAAAATACTCATATTTTCCGTAATTTCAGTTTGATTTTGGAAAAAAACTGATGTGATAGAGATAAATTGACTTCAGTTCCGCAATTAGCATGTTCAATATTAAAGATCACTACTGAAAAATTATGCAATGATCGGAAAGAAGTTTAAATTCGCAGGTCAGAGTAATCCATCCCTAGGAGCACTATCGAGGTGTTTTTTCTTCTTCTTTCTTTTCATTGACTCTGCTTTGAATAGTTTCCTGTTTGACTTCACTGATGTTTATATCTTTCTTCCGAGATAAATTGAGCGGTAAACTTCGTCGCACGTTTCCAACGAAGTTAAAGTACAGTGGCATTTCCCGACACTCGTGAGATCTACATCCTCGTCTGAAGCCTACTCTTCTATTGTCTCGAATCCACCCTTTTACCTGCCGCCAGCGGCAACGGCGGCGGCGACGACGGCATCAGGAACGAGGGCGAGGGCGGGGGAGGGGGAGGGGGAGGGGGGGAGTCCTGTCGACACGCATACTCGGCTGCCGTCGGCGGGCGCGTGGAACGCTCGGAGGGCGGGGGACGGTGACGGGGGGAGGCAGCGGGGAGGCGCAGTGCACGCAACCCTTATTTGCGGGCGCGCTCCTGCGGGATTAGCACACACTGCCGGCTGGGAATGGCGGCGCGGCGGAGGCTGTTTGCGTCGCTCCTCGAGGGATCCGAGCCCCATTAGCTGCGGCTACGCTACGCGACGCCGAGCCGCGCCGCGCCCCACCATACCGCACCGCACCGCGCCGCGGCGCTACTCTCCCTTGCAACCCCTCCGAGGCGCTCCGCGGCCCCTCCCCGCCCTCGTCATCCCCCCTCCCTCCCTCCCTCCGTCCTCTACCATGCGAGGCGACGTTACGACAGCGCGCGACCCGGCCCTGGCCCCTGCACGGGTTGCCGGCGGGGGAGGCGGGGGACAGGGGCGGATGCGTGGGTTGCGGCGGAGTCGGCCGCGGGAAGGGGAGGTTGTGTGGGTGACGGTGGCACGGAAGCGGGTGGGACGGTGGCGAGGCGGGACGGCGATGGGGACCGCGGGGACAGCGAGGTGACGGCGGCGGGGAGCTGCGATAGATGCGAAGGCTGCGGCGGCGGGGACGGCGGAGGAGGAGGTGTAGAAGGAGACAGCGTGGGTGACGGCGGCCAGCAAGCAGCAAGGGGAGCGAGGTGATGAGGCGGGCCGGAAGAGCGAGGTGGGGAGGCGATGGGGACAGCAGGACAGCGAGGTGACGGCACCGGAGGGGGCGGAGGGGAGGTGGAATAGATGTAAAGGCTACGGCGGAGACGGCGGCAGGGGAAGGGAGGCAGCGTGGGTGACAAAGGCAAGGAGGCGGACGGGGCGGCGGCGAGGCGGGGCGGCGATG
The DNA here is from genome assembly GCA_031308135.1 of Acheta domesticus. Classification (NCBI taxonomy): domain Eukaryota; kingdom Metazoa; phylum Arthropoda; class Insecta; order Orthoptera; family Gryllidae; genus Acheta; species Acheta domesticus. The sequence goes on along the minus strand of JAHLJT010008446.1, from coordinate 70,976,163 downwards.
GATACCGCGGGGCAGCAGGTGACGTAGCAGGGGGGTTGGGGGTGGGGCGAGACATGCTCGCTGCGCGGTGACCCGAACGTGAGGTCGCGCTGTCGATTCCCGCGGGGAAATTGGTCAGGCCAAGTGGGCGTTTAGGACGTGAGGGTTGTGGCTATGATCTTATTTCCGGGAAAAACGTGTCAGGTTGGGACATAATTTTGAACTCTGTGGACCAGTAAGTTCGCGGGCCACGTTAAGGTAGGGAGTGAAAGTATCGACCAACTTCGCGTTTTCCTAGGGTTTACGAGTTCGCATCCAATGCAAAATATGGGTGTTTTGGGCTACTGATTGAAAGACGACGTGTCAATTGACAGGACACCAAAAAAATCCATTCAATTCCTTTTAAATAGGCAGTGATTTGAAACCCACTCGTTCTGATTTTCAATCGAATTTCGATCATTTCCGCATGGAATTTATGGTTTCGATACTTCGCGCTTCGCGGCCCAGTTTCTTGGGGATACCTGTTTCCCTCCTGCTTCTCACGTGGCTACATTTCGGTTTACAAGTACTATCATTATGCCAAGTATCATAAATATTCTTCGTATAGGCTTAATGATTGTGTAAGTTGTCTATTTAATGTGTGTCAAATTATCAATTTTGTGGCAAGTAGGTGGTCGAAATTCTAGTTGGAAATGTACCTGTTGAATATAATAAGAGAAACACTTGCTCAAATTAGTTACTTGAGGTTTCTTGTCATCACAGTAAATTTGTGGCAAAACTCTTTTTTTTTAAATATTGTCGACAAAACTAATAACTTTAAATCTACTTTATTAACATTCGTACTGACCTTCTTACAGTCCTACATTTACTAATTAATTTTATTGTTTATACATAATTTTGCTTAAAGGGGATTTAGAAAAGTTTTACAAACGATGACTTTGTAATACTGGAGGTGAAAGTGAGATTGTCTTCTTGAGTTATTGTATTATAACATTTAGTGCCAACGATTCAAAAGAAAGCAAATAATCGAAATTTACCCCGAGGAAGTAACAATTAAATCAGTCACTATAGTTAATGAATATTAAATAACATCTTAATTTGGGAACCTTTCTTACTGTTTTCGTGGCAATGTCAGGTGTAAGTGTAGATATTGCAACAACACAACGATATATGAGAGAGAATAGTCGCAGCCGAAATTTCATTAGTGTTTTCAGATATCGTCAAGGAACCTGAGAATTTTGATTCTTTTCATTTCCAAAGTGCTATCCAAAAGTATAATAAAACATTAAAACTTAGTTTGCAAACTGCAGAAAATTTCGACTCGGTTTTCGATCCACACTGCTGAATAATGAACTGAATGATTGAAATCCCTGTATGAAACATCAAGACATACTTGTGCTCCTTCTTCTTCACAAACACATTTCCCACATTCACTAGTTCATTTTGGTGAGTACATCCTTTTTTAATAAGCACTGCATAAAAATATCAGACTTTGTGTTCTATTGAGCATTGCCTCTGAATATGGCAATGAAATTTTTTATTGCTCAGTATTTAAAATGTGTAACTTTTTTCACATGCTTAATATTAGTGTTGACTGGTCATCAGTTTCACATTGGTGAAACGTGCTCATTTTCATGGATACAGGAATAACGACACGATTGTCCTGGGATGTAATGCAGACAAAATTTAAGAATACAAACCAGAACCATTATGAAATTTATCTAACACCGTTAATATAGAAACACGGCCTAGATTAATATTTTTGAATGTCAATATTGTCCTGCAGTAAATCTACTATAGCTCGACCAACTTGAGAATGATGTTTACAGGAGCGCGCCACCGTCTGTGTTTACAACCGAAACGACAGAGACGGAGATAAAAGGATACTCAATTCAAAATTAAAATGGTACCATGCCAAACTATTGCAAAAGAAAACGCGATTTATTTCGTTGAAATTCAATAATCTTCCCAATTAATATTTTAACTGTATTTAGAGATGTCTGCACCTCATATTGGAATAAATAAAAGTATACTTGTCTCTGCAAAACGATTCAAAATTTTGAAACTAATTCTTTCGATGAACAGTAACATTCATATAAATCGTTTATTTTAACTTAAGTAGTTTCTCAGAATATATACCAAATAAAATTCTTTTTATGTAAGAAGTAACTACCACCATAATTAAGAATATTGTAGATACTTCTGACAGTAATGTTAATGTTTTGGTACGTTATTGCATACCTAACATATTGTCTAAAGCCTATGGAAAAAAATATGTATGAAGGAGAATACAAAATGTTTGAATTCAATGAATAAGTATTTAAAATTCAATATATATAGAACTTTTTATAATAGTCTTGTACTAGAACGGTGAAAAGCAAAGAAAGCAACTTAAAGGGACAAAAATTAAACAGTCAGTGCAAATCTTGTATGATGTGTCTCGGAAGTTATATTTTATCAGCTGATTCACAACCTCTATGGAGGAGCCATGATGATTTCGTAGGAGCAGTCTCTGAACTCGCTTCCCGCTCCTGGCGACTTTTGTTAGCTAAACTGCCTGTCCAGACTCGTGTTTACACTGTTAGTTCCATGACGCGCGGCAATCGCAGCCTTCATTCTTCGCTTGGTCGAGTTATAACAAATACAATTTCCTTTCGGAAATTTCCGAGTCTTTTTTTGTGCCACTCTGTGCTAAGACAAACTCTGAATCCGTTTTGGAGAACGCATTGCATTTCATACTATCAAGTACTATCGAGAAAACGGTGATTTTACTCTTGACGCAATATACTTTTTTATTATTATTCTGAATAGGATACATTAAACAGTTAAGTTAAAACAGTTCAAACTTTCATTTTTGAATGCTTACTATCTATTTTAAATCACTAAATTGTTACTTCTTTACAGCTGTTTTCACTTTATCGGCCTTGTGAAAGTCCTTTGTAGGAGAACAACTAATGTAATCGTGCACCAGAAAATGGCGAATTTTCGGTAGAAAAACTCTTCTGGCCGGGCTCTGGGAACGAAATGAGGATAAATCCAGTTGCTAAAGAGTATACCCCCAAAAGGATCTTCTAACACGTGGTATAGCCAGAATCCATGTTTTGTGGATCCGTGGTACCGAAAAATCAATTAACGGCAGAACGTCTGTGTGTCCGTCTGTAGTCAACGCTAATGCCTAAACCGTTCAGCGGATTTTCTCCAAAACTGATATTCCCCGATGGATCTAGCTACACTAGTTTTTAATGTTGGGAAGGGGGAACTCGATGAAAACCTCAGAAGGAATTATCCATATTAATTTCTGCTGCTTACTAAACGGAAAGATGTAACAACGAAGTATTGGTAATTTGCTCTCTATTTAATCACGTTTTGATAGAAAATTAAAGTGTTCGCACCCTATTTAGATATCAGAGGGTCGGGAGTAGGCCCTTGCGGGCTGGAGAGCTGAGCTTCCGGGGCAGGGACAAGAACAGGTTTCGGACTCCGGACGTGCGGAAGCCATTCTGACCATCTCGAGCTTACGCCATCAGAGCGTGCTGATTACCAACCTCGTCCCGTGAAGTCTCCCAGGTGGCTCCTAGAGTGAGCTTCGTCGCTGCGAAGCGACCGCTGAGAGTTCGGGAATTAGTTCCCGCGCTTCACGCCGCGAATATTCCCCTCGCGTAGTGCCGCGACTTCAATCTCCCGGAAAATGAGAAATGGTAAACAGTGCTCACAACAAACAATGGAGCCTGGGGAATTACTGGTGGGGGACCTCTGCAATTACAGAACCTGCGTACGAGCGGAGATGACCCGGTCTCTGCGCGCTACATACATGTAAATTAATAAAGCCTATTTAACATCGGGTCTGCGAATAAATGGAACCTCTGCGGCAGTCAAAAGTAATCATTACTCAAATGAAATAATACGAAGAAATTACATATCGCCGATGCACCTCGAAAGTGGCAAATTTAAAAAATCATTTTAGAGTTGAATGAAACTGGTATTGTTACGATTGCACGTTTTGCAATTTTGGAAAATTCAAAGAGATCAAGGAAAATTATATGTACGCCATTCGTTTATGCGTCTTCTCGTGGAAACACATTAAGGGAAAAATTGTGGAGTGGCTTTTGATATTAGAATTATTATAATTTGCATTCATTTCAAGCATAAAATTGGGCGAAAAGTGGTCATTTAAAAAAATGTAGATGACCTTTTCAAAGATCTGCGTCTTTTAAACAATTTTATATAATTTTATTTAATTTCACTTCTCCCCATAGCTCGTCACACAGTTTTAAACTGTTTTTGACGTAAATAAATAAATAAGAAAATAATGTACGTCTTCAAATTTGTATTTTTGCAATTTTCGAAAATGCAAATAGTTTGCTGAAAATGGGACTAGATCTTTTGATACATACGAGAAGAAAATTTGAAGAGAAAATTTGGAATCGTTTTCAGAAAGATTTTTTTTAATTGGCTGTAATTCACGCAAAATTACGGAAAACTACTCATATTTTGAAAAATTGTACATGACATTATTTCAAGAAGAACTGATTTTATTAAAGGAAAAATCTGTATTTCTATATTGTAGTTGCAAGAAGACGCCGAAAAAAATTTGAACTTGCAATTTTCGAAAAATCAGATATTTCAGCGAAAATGAGACCTACGCCGATCTTTCAAGGGTATTTTGCCCTATCCGAGGACATAGTTTTATCAAAAAGTTTTGGCACTTTTGAGAAAATTTTGGAAACGTTGGGGCTTCATGTATAGTACCCCCCAAAATCAAAATTGTATTTCGAACCCGCAGGTCCTCGAGTTTCTTTAAATCAATCTAAAATGTTAATTTGGACAAAATCGGCCGAACGGCTTAGGCCCTAGCGTTGGTCCAAAAACATTCAAGTATATTCCCTTTTCGTTTTCCGCGAATATTTCGGAAACAGTTATGAAAGTCACTGCAGTGAACCAACATTTTGAAAGCCCTACAAAGTGCATTTTAATTCCGATACTCTCATTAGTCTTTGAGAAAGTGTAGGTCAAATCTATTACTGAATGTTGCCTGAAAGTATGTTACAATTCGTCTGTTTACGGCTGCCCGTAGCAACGATGATGGTAATAATCGTAGCAAATATGACAGTGCTGGGCGAGGCTGAGCGGGTCAGGACACGTTGAAGAGGAACAATCTCTTCAGAGTCAAGCAACATGGGTGATACGGGCAGGGGGTGATCGGCCAGGACGGTGCTGGACGGGTTTGGATAGGACGGATAATGACGGAAAGTGTAGGGCAAGGGAATATTGTAGATAGAATTACTTACTTTTTCTGTCTTTTTTTCACATTTTTATTGTTCTCAATAGGATACACGGTTCATTTAAACAGAGCAAACTTTTTCACATGCTTTTTTACGTCTACTATTTATTTTATAATACTGAACTATTACTTCTTTACAACTAATATTTTTATAAGGAAGAGGAAGCCCATTGAGCATCTCAGAAAGAATCACTCGTATTTGCAAACAACAAATTTGGGAAATGTATTTTTTATTCTGTTGTTTGTGGGTGATTTGCCTCGATTGTACTGGAACCATTGTGGAATCTATGACATATTGTTATAAAAATTGTGGATAAAATTAGTAAAAAACTTACTAATGTGTTGCATGATTCGTTTTATTTGAATTTATTTATGGAGTTGTTTGTGATGAACCAGGGGGCATTGGTTATTGATCCCAGGAGTTTATTCTGTATGACCTATATTTCATGGATATTAGTTTTTGCTGCATTAGTCCAAGCAGGGCAGGCATATAGCATTAGTTGTCTTATTATTGCTTTATATTTGAGTTTGGCACTTTCTATTCTTATTTTACTGTGGTTGTTTATTACATCAATCGTCAATTAGATTAGGTTTACTTTTGTGTTTTATTTTAATGTTTATATTTACTTTCCAGTTGAGTTTAGTGTCCAAATGCAGTCCTAGATGGATGTGGTGGGAGAGATGTTTATCAACTGATACTGACAGGGTTCTGTTCCTTATGAAGCAACCAATAATTTTGGTTAAGTATTTGAGTGTGCCATTGATTTAAGATTGTACACGAGACCCTAATGCCCTACCACAGTATACGTATTATAGAGTGGCGTAGCTCCCGTGCAAAATGCCCTAAGACACCGTGTTGGTCAATGACTGTAGCGATTCGCGCTTAGGGTTGACAGATGTTCACTATTCGAGTGATTCGTTCACTATTTCAATTATTGCTTCACCAATTCGAATATCAAAATAGTGAACATGTAAAAGAACTTTTAAACTCGATTAGAGGTGACGTTGCTATGTTGAGAATCCTAGCTACTGCGCAGGTCCGCGCAGTTGTTTTAGTTTCGACCCCAACTCTACTGAAATTGTTTCAATATTGCCCAAGTATTCCGGACTCCAATGCTATCACCGAAAGAATTTTCACTGTTATGAAAAATGTTTGGAGCAACGAACGCAACAGAATAGAGGTAGAGTCAGTTCGAAGCGAGCTGTACCTTTTTTAAACATTCCATATAAGTGTATGGAAGTTAAAGAATAATTCAAGAAGATTTATAACGTTGTAAAAGCTACTCAATCAAGCAAAAAGTATGGTCGAAAATAGTTAATCGATTGAGTTAAATATAAGTCAAATGTAATTGTTATCCAAACGTAATTGTAGTGAAGCAGGCAATTGTGATGTTAAAATGTTTAATTACAATTATTGACTACTATAACATTACTCAAAGATAATAATGAAGCAGATGATGATTATATTAATACATGAAAGTGTCATTGTTCAAAAATATGTCTATTCATTCCCCGCCCCCTGTTCACTATTTTTCTGAAGACATTTCTGGCAACCCTAGCGGCGCTCGCTAGGAATACTACGCCGCCTTACCATTTGTAATACAGCATCGTACTGTGAAATCTGAACAAAGAGAGAATGTTTTTTATTATATTTTACTTTGCTTATCCATATAACTAAAACATGTGATGTAGAGGTTTTAAACAATATCTAAGGAAAGAAATGATTTAAATCTAATGAATGCCCGTTGATAGTAATACTCATTATATTTAGTTGAAATTCGTGATATTCATTATATTTGCTGCATATATTGTTGGCGGAACTTTAACCGATTCTGACACACTTTGTGATGTTTCATTAATGTAATTAAATCTATTTTGATTTTTGGGCCCTGCTTCAGTGTTCATTTCCTCAAATCTATTTTTAGTCGTTACGATATAAATATGCTGGGATGAGCTCTCTACGATGGATTGTTTTGGTTGCAGGTTATACCTTTTCCGTGAGCTGAGACATCAGAAAGACGCTTAAGAAAACTGTGTAGCCTGTCCAGGTTTTGCTGTCTCATCGAGGTCTGTTGACTTGGTTTACTTATATTTTTTATTTATTTATTTTTCGTCAAAACAGTGAAAAACTGAATGTGACGCACTATGGGGAAAAGTGTATTCTGCGCACATTTTCTTAAATTCTGGAATCCGTACCCTAACTCGTGTACAATTTGAATTCTGAATACAAATGGAAATGACCATTTTTGGCAATATAAAAAAAAAATTCGCCGCAGTGTAATAACTAGTGGTGCTGAAACAGCACGTACTGTCTCGGCCGAAATTTTCACCCAACATACGCGAAAAGTTATCAAATGATATTATTTTAAAATCTATCTTCAAGGAACAGATTTCATTAAGGAAAAAATCTCTATCTTTAAAATTTTAAAAATTGAACTTTTGAAATTTTCAAAAAATCAGGGTTTTCAACAAACATGAAACCTACTACACCATCCTCTTAAACGTCCTTCACAATAACCACAACAAAATTTAATCACATCAGCCAGATCGATTGGGGAATATCAATTTTGGAGAAAATCGGCTGAACGGTTTGGCCGGTAGCACTGTTCACGGACGGACGGACCGACAGACAGACATTTTGCCTCATTCGATTTTTCGGTATCAAGGACCCACATGAGAACACCACTCCGTAGCGAAAAAGTAAAACTATTTGCAAAGACAAATCACCTATAGATTTTGGCGTGACCGTAAACAAATCGTCTTTCTGCGTGAGAACATAGAGAGCAATAGTTTGAATAACTATACTTCCTACAGAACTATAGAAGACGTGCACAAATTGTGAAGTTACATTTATATTCAAAAGCAAAATATGGGACCATCTTAGAACTCGCGTAAAGGATCAGGGAAATTGGATGAAAGACATGACAGAGAATGACCAAGAACCTGAAGTACAATCATTGGCATTTAATATGGGATGGGTACAACATTTGTTACAGGTTGTTTAGAATTATAACAGTCCAAATGTTAATTGCGTTTAGTCAATTACCATTTGGGATGTATGCACCATTTGGGCGTGTGTTGGGATTGTCCCTTGGTTTGGATTCCCAGTTCTATATGTACAGCTCTCTCATAAATTTCATCTCAATATTAAATGTATATTGTTCCAAGTGTTTGGGCGGAAAAGCAAGCGCTATGAGGTGAATTTCACGACTAATAAAGACATTATTATTATTATTATTATTATTTACTGTTTTATATAAAATTAGATTTAAGTTTTACTCATTATTTTGTAACAAATTGAAAATATTCAATAACGTAAATTTAATTACAAACTTATTTTCACATTTTGCCGTATATCTAAATACATTAAAGTGAAAGTTGACGATATTTTTGAGATAGGTTTTTGAAGAATAACTAAAAGTGCTATCAATTTCAGTTAAGCCCTTTCAATGCAATTTTGTACTTTTGAGTTGATTGTTTAGCAACCGAAAAAGCACTTTCACAAACTTGAAAGTTTCCAAAAATTATTTGACACACCACTTAAAAAACATTACGATCATTCAAAACAATTTTTATATAATCATCTTGATACGGAAAATTTGTGTAACCTATATTAGAATGTTAGTAATTTAACATGGGCCATTTCAAATTACTTAATTAAATTCATTTTACTCACGTTTCTTTAATATTGTTAATTTAGGTTTCAAAATTAGGATAAATGACACCTGATGAAGGTGCGAAACAGAAGCAATGAAATGTATTTTAGATGCAGATTAGACTTTACGCCGTGATGGTGTTTCCTATTTTTGGGTTTTCTTAAAGTTATTTCTAAAAATTAGATAGTTTTCCTGACTCGTATTGGTCGAAAATTGTAGATGTATGTTCTTAACTCTTAATTTGTTGTGAACGAATTACAGCGTGATCCAGAAAGGCGAATTTACAATACATGCTCTTTTTTGACACATAGAGCACTTTGGGGACGTAAGTGTAGTAGACAAAGATTAATTTTTTTAATCCCCTTAGTTCTTCTCAATAACTTATTGAGTCCTGTCAGAAAGCAGTATGTATCGTAGATACATTTTTGTCGTAATAGAATTCAATTCTCTTTGCATATTTAGAACCTCATCTGCATACTTTGTTACCTGAAGTCAGTACTTTGTCGACACGTGATCGATAAGTTCAAGTTTTTTTTATGAGAAGCCGCGTCGTCAGTTGAGTGTACGGCAGCGAATAGGGCAACCTGACAGAGCCTCTCTTTCAAACCTAGACTCATGTATGCTCTGGCGGAGCTCTGCACGAAACCAACATGACAATGGTCGTTTCGACAATGGTCAAGTTCGGTCGCACCAAAATATTGAAGGGCCATTGAGCGCAGATATATGTCACCTTTACATAATTTCATTCACTTCAAGTTACTTTCGTTATGCAGCATAAATCTATTTATCACTAGCTCTACGGTCGTGTAGATAATTAGGAATACATCTCAAGGCTCGTCTATGAGTATTACTTTACAACACATACTTTAAACTAGTGAGGCTACAACAGCTCATCTTTTCTTGCGTTATTTGTACCATTCGCAATTTTCCCATATTCAGAGCGTTCAACGAAAATGGAAACTGTGACATTTTATAAGCGTATTTTGCTCTATCCCAGAAAAAAATAATTAAGAACAATTTGGAGTCATTTCAGAAAATACAATTTTTTTACAAATCCCTTTTACAGTAAATATAATGTACCCGGTTCCCTTTCAAAAAATGTGCATTACCTTATTTAAATATGTAATTTTCTTTCCTTCTCCCTACTTCGTGAGAAGAGAATGAATTGCAATCGTGCACCAGAAAACGGAGAATTTTCGACAGAAAAAACATGTTGTCGGGATCTGGTGAGGAAAAAGTGGATAAATCGTGTTCCTGTATACATAGCAAATTGTTTTCTCTAATAGGTGGTGCAGCCAGAATTCATGTTTGGGGGTCTGTGATATCGGAAAATCGAATGACGGCAAAACGCATCTGTCTATCTGTGGTCCACGCTAGCGTCTAAACTGTTCAGCCGATTTTCTCCAAAATTTATATTCACCGACCGACCTGAACGAACTCCAGGCTTTGGGAGTTTCAAACGGATATTTCAATTTTTATAAATATCTTATAAGATTCCTCAGCAACATTTTCTCAAAATTTTTATTGAGCTTTGTCATCGGATAGCAGTGGTGTACGTCTCATTTTCGTTGAAATCCCTGATTTTTCGAAAATTACAAAAGTTCAATTTTTTTTCAGCCTCTTCCTACCACTTACTTCAATTCTGAAGATAGAGATTTTTTAAATGAAATCTGTTTATTAAAGACATGTCTTGAAATAATGTCATGTACACTTTTTTCGAATACATGAAGTTTTCGCGTAATTTTGTGTAATATAGGCAATTTTTTAAAATTTTAAAATAATTGTTTAAAAGGCACTAATTTTTTCTTTAAATTTTCTCCTCGTATGTATCAAACTGCGGTAACAATTATGTGGCTAGTCCCATTTTCGCGAACTCTGCGCTTTCGAAAACTGCAAAACGTTAACATTCAAACTACAAAATTGAAGGTACAGATTCTTGCCTTAAAACGTTTTTTTAAAATAAGCTCTTTAAAAGAGTTAATTCAAGAATCCTGTGTACCATTATTCAAAACAACGCCACATTTGGTGACTAACTGCAGCATGTGGAAAGAGCATTAATCACTTACTTTTTTTTTTTTTTTACAGAAAAGAAGCCCTCTGATATATCCAGCTCAATAATAGACACGTATTACATCATATACTTGTAAGTACACAATAACATATTTTTGTATAAAATTAGAAAAAAAAGTCTATTGAATTCATTAGGTCATACTCATATAAGCCAAAGGAAAGTAAGTAAGCATTCATTTTATTATTTTCGGGAGAGTAACTGTTTTATTCCTCTAAACTACTATATATGATATATGATATGAAGTTGTTCCTTCGCCTCATGTTAGTATTTGCTGTTTACTACCTAAATGACGAATATAGTATAAATACTTATGGAGAATAGTTTATAAATAGGGGCGGAATTCATTGTAATAAATATTCCAAAATAACAATTTGACAGTGGCAGTGACAGATGGCAGTGGGTTGGTGGTCATACAAGAACGGTATTATTTTACTTTGTTTGACATAAAGACGATTCCCAGAACATTCATTTCCAAACTTATATCTGAAATATTCCATTTTTAAGTAAAAATGTACTAAAATATAACCAAATATGTAAAACAAATAAGCACTAACATGAAAAATTCATAATTATGTAACTATTCCCAAATGTGTAAAAATATGTAGAATGAAAATGGTATTACATAATTTAACATGCAAAACCCTAAATAAAATTCTTAGTCTATTAATCGCGCAACTTTTCTTGAACGATGACCTTGCTTCCCCACTCTCTGGCACAGTGAACAGTTGAGGCAAAAGCTCGCAGCGAGCACTGATGACAACATTCCAAACACATCTTTCCTGGCGCGAAATAGAAACTATTTTCTGTTGAAGACGAGAACTTTTGTCCGTGATTTTCTCCAAAAAAAAATCTAAATAAATGACTCATCGTAGGAGATACCTCGAACTCCTGAGAAAGTTAGAACGCAAATTACTGAGAATGTTGCGAACGCATTACTGATTCTCCAGAGATTGGCAGTGCTTCATTAAATCTGGTGGCCGATTTCGTAACTAATACCCCCACTCTATCCGCATTTCTTCAATCCATCGTTCAAGAAAAGTTGCGCGAGTAATAGACATCTTGCAGTTATAAAAATATGTATATACATGAAAATCCATTTCCTAGTTATAAATTTCCTAATCTAAAGGACAAATTGGTGATTAATAAAATATTGTTTTTAACACAGGAAGAACTCCACTGTTTAATATGGCTTCACTAGAAGAAATTATGGAAACTAATGAAATGAGTCACCAAGCTCAGTCTCCAGACATAAGCCTTGCAATGACAATGGAACGCCTGAACATCAGTGATGAAGACAAAGAGTCCTCTGCAAGAGGGCTTTCAGATTGGATCGTTCCTCCTTGGCAAACTCCAGGCTTCTACGTCACATTTCGATGTAGACAGCATGCATTATTTTTACGGAGAACGTGTCATGGCAGTTACATTCAATTCTCGAGAATACCAAGTTGCTTTGAAAGAACTCAGAAAATATCACAAACGTCACCACAAACATCAATGCAAACGTCATCATCATAAGAGCCGCAATCACCGCCATCATCATCACCGCCATCACCGACCTAACTGTCCACATTACAAACCAAAATCACCAACACCATCTGAGTAACCTGCATAAGACATGAGATTAAAAGACAAAATGTAGTTGGTCTGTTCCAATTTGACCAATCATATGCGAAGATTCTCGAGAATCTCATCCACAAAGTAAAATGAGATTGAAATAATTTAATACTTAAAAAATTAATATTTTCACGACATCATAAAATGTTACATTGTGGTGTAAAGAAAATTAAATATCCAGTAAAAATACTGTTTAACGATGACATATTATACTTCATTGTACTGTGAAAGAGGCAAAGGAAAAAATTTTATTATTATTCTCTTTCATATGACTGGAAACTGATACTTTCATCGGCTTCTTCAGTACACACATCACCACAAAAGGGCCCATCTTTCTCATCAGTCACCATCCCAACTTTAAACATTGTGAACACAATTACCAGACTGAACCCAATGATAAATATCGTTTATGAGTCAAAAAATCAAACGTAAGAATTGTTACAGTTTTAGAAATGAATTAGATAACATTTATGTGTGTACTGAAGCAGTTTCATTAGATTTATTTTTCTCATGCTTATATATATTTATATAGTTATAAGTTATATAGATATAGTTTTAAGTTCCCAATTTTTTTGATGTAATGATGACATCCTTCATGAATAGGGCCTTCTGTAAAAAAGATATACCTTGTCAATATTACAAAAAATTAATTATGCAAAATGTTATTGAGAAGCTGCAAAAAAGTGCTTCAGTGGTCCACATTTTCTTGGTTGATTTAATTGCACAAATAATTTTGTGAATGATAAAGGTCATGCATTTGCTAATTCTTGCTTTATGTACATTTCAATTCACCTTTAAAAACTTTTTTTAATTAAAAAAGGTGACCATTCAAAGAACCTCTAAATTAAAATTTTATTTGTGATGTACCGATTAGCATGGTATAATACTATTAGCTTGATGGTTATCAGCGTAAAATGAAACAATGATGAAATAATTTCATGTTTAATTAAAGAAATTAAGTTAGTTATACTGGAATTCAATAACTTTATTCAAGACTTATTACACATTTCTTCCGAATAATGTACATAGAAAAAGCATAATGAAATGAAGATTAGAATTTAATAACTGTGAAGTTCGATTTATAATACCATAGAAAATGTTCTTTATACATCCAAGCACTAAGGCATCAATCACTTAGGAAAACATATGTAATGTAGGACTTTTATTTGAAGATCTTCTTTGGTACAGTCCAAAAGTTGTTTTGTATATTTCTATTTCTGAAAACAGAAAAAAAAAATACAGAATCGAGAAAAATGCAGTAAAGTTTGAACATTCTTATGAAGCAAAATGCAAAAATCATTGTTGATATATATGTTAGTTCACATTAAATAATTTAAGTATTTCATTATCATGTTTATTTTCAGTTTGTGATAAATGGGTTCAAGGTTTGAAAAAAATGATAATTCTATACACTGCTATATAAATGTATGAAAAGTATGCAAAATTAGTTTTGCAATAAATTAATATTTTGTATAGTTAACTTACCTATCATTATTTCATTTGTAGACTTTTCCCCCAAAATGTGAGATGTTTTATAATAATGACAGTTGCCTGAAATGAATAAAGCAAAATAAATAAACAAATAAATATGTATTATTACATATTTTAATGCAGGAAATAATGAAGTTCAAATGTTTCGAAACATCAAAAAATAACTCCATGTGACTACATGCTGTTTTTGTGCAACAACTTACTATTACAGAGTGAAAATTGGAAATCTAAATTGAACGACAACTGGATTTAATTTTACAATGGATTACAAACGTTTCATTATGTACAAGTACAAAAAACATTTTGACAATGTAATAACATTTGAATTATATTAAGTAGTATGTACTCCCTAATATCAACGAGTGGTAAGCTTGTGCAGACTTTTATCAGTTCTCATCACACAATATGCAAGAGAATTGGACTGGTATTTATTTCGTTGGTCAATAGTATTCATGCAATGCATAACGAAACTACAACAGCACATACCTTCATAATGTTATTTCTAACTGCTCATAAGTATTATAGGACCACATTAACCCTTCGACTCTGTTTCTCTATTACTTAGGTGGGACTCAGTTTGGGATCACATTTGACACCACATGATTTATGCAATAGTTTACCTGTATTCATGCCCAGATGCTATTTGGAATTATCAATTAAGAAAATGATGCTATGTATTTGCTTCATTTACTATATCGTTCTAAAATTCAAAGAATAGTATTTCCAGGAAAAACAGTCTAGCATATCTTCGTAACTATACATAGGTGTGTACTATACCAGCATGAGAATGTCTGACACAAAGCTACTAACTTGTACAAATAGACAAATACCTACCTCAAATTTCAGTCAGAAGTAACAACATATTACAAAACGGAGATGGACACATCTTTAGAATTTTTCTTATAATTTAGACGTGTAACATGAAATCTATTTGAGAGCATTTTTTGACACCTGCCGTAAAAAATCAAATTACTTCACATCAAGAAAACTTAAAAAACAGAAAAGTTTACAATACATGTAAAACTGGACATAAATAGCGCACCTAAAAGGAGAATTTCATGTGAATAATTTCAGAGTGTTTCAAAACATTATTTGCGCCTGGAGTAAGAAAAGATCCCAACAAGGTCCAAGGATTAACATGCAAAGGTTTTTCAACCAGCATTTTTTTTCTGGGCCGAGACTCAAACTCAGGTCCTCAGAGTAAACTCGCCAAGCGCCTTACCTCTACGCCATGGAAACGGTCTGACGCTGCAACCCAGGTGGACGCTTAAAATTCGAATTCTCACACCCCAATATTTCCAACACGCAGTTTTCGAAAATACAGAGAGATCAACGAAAATCAGACCTCCACCATTATTTTAAGCGTCCCTTGTTCTACTCGTGGAAAAAAGTTAAAGAAAAACATTACGGTGGTTTTGAGAACATGTTCTTTTTATAATTTGCATTAATTTCAACCAGAAATTACGCAAAACTAGTTTTTTAAAAAAAATTGTACATTACGTTTTCAAAGAACTGACTTTTTTAGAACAAATTTTCTTGCAGATAAAAATCTCTATCTTTAATTTTGTAGTTTGGAAATGTTACCTTTCTTGCAATTTTCGAAAAAAACACGAAGAGATCGCGGAAAATGCACTATAGTGCGATTTTCTAATTCTGTCCCTCAAGCCCCTATGGTCACGATGGAATATCACACAGCATTTCGCGTCTTTCTCCGTTCTGCCCTAGAAGTCGCATGATCGCAAGCACTGCTTGATACGGTCGAGATCATGCGATACCTGGTGGCACGACTGAAAACGTCGCGAAATACCGTGACATATTCCATCCTGAAGACAGGCCTTCAGGGGCAAAGTTAGAAAAATCGCTCTATAGCACCAAATATTTTACCGTCTTTTAATACATACGAGGAGAATTTTTTAAAATATTTGAGCTGTTTTTGAGATTCTTTTTAGAAATTGCACAAATTCCAAACTCAATTTTCACGGAAACTACTCATATTATTGAAAAACTGTTCATAACCCTATTTCAAAACATGTCTTTAAAGGACAGATTTTATACAAACGAGGCCTGCGCCATTCTCTTAAGCGTCCATTACGCTATCCGGGAACAGAGGTTAATAAAAATATTTGGAGCCATGTTTGAGAAAATTTTGAAAATGTTGAGGTTTCATGTAAAATACCCTCAATAATCAAAATAACCGTTTGAAAAGTCTCGAGATCGATCGGGGAATATTAATAGTGGAGAAAATCGGATGAACGGTTTATAGTCTTGTCAAAAGGTATCTGACCCAGGAAAAAATTCCGGAAGTTCTTTTCTCGTCGGTTCTACATGTTTTTTTTGGGGGGGGGGGTTGAATTCGAATTTGATGTTTGCCACCTCCGAAAAAGGTCGGCTTCACATAGAAAATTGCAACCAAAAAACAACAAAAAATGTCGCCCTGATTTTAGTTTTTCTTTTATATCTTCAAAACTATGCGTTTTATCGGAACAATGGTTATTTACAAAATTAAAGTAGATAACATTTCCTACAATTTGCTTATTTTACCTTTAAATTTCTGAAAAAAGATTTAGGTGCTAGAGCACGCTGAAACGGTTACTCTTTGGGACTCTGGTCAATGCGAGAGAATAGCTCTTTCCTGTCATCCTATCTTGTCGCGGCGTTCAGGTATTCTTGGTTTCATTTTAAAATATAAATTAAGCAACTTTCTAACATAAGAATGCCATCTAATGTGTACGCAGTGCAAAACACAAAGCGCCCTTAAGACCTTTTCTTGATTATTGTTTCATTCCGCTACTTTCCTACTTCGCTTATTATCTGGTATCTGAAGTTTCAGCATACATAAATAGATAACTTTACAATCTTAAATAGAATCCCTTCTGTTCGTGTCTATCAAAATTACCCGCGACCCGTATTATACGGACGACCCGTATTATGCGGGCGACCCGTCTGATACGGGTACCCGCATGATACGGGTACTCGCATGATACGGGTACCCGTAGGATGCGGGCGGGTTTGATCCGTTAGAATATCCGCATATACGGGTCCTAGGTACCCGCATGACTGAAGACCCGTGTAACTCTAAGAGCTCTACCTCTGACCGGAAGGTCCTAGTTTCGAGTCCCGACGAAGGCAGAATTTCGACACTAGCAAGATAACTAGGTTGAATTCAGTCGCTGTCTGGATGAGAATTCTAGCGGCCGGCTGTTCTAATCGGAAGTTTTACGTGGTTTCTCCTATCAATACCAGGTGAATGCCCGGGCAGTACTCTATCAAACGGGCTTCGGACCCCGTGCGATCATTCCTTCCAATTCCTTTTACTATCATGACCCTTACTTACTAGGGTTGCCAGATATGTCTTCAAAAAATAGTAAACCGGGGGGGGGGATGAATAGTAAGATAAGACATATATTTTTGAACAATGACATTTTCATATATTAATATAACCATCATCTGCTTCAATATTATATGATCTAGTTATAGTCGTGAATAATTTAGAATTAAACATATTAATATCACAATTGCCTGCTTTACCACAATTATCTTTGGATAACATTCTTTGGATTTGACTTATTACTTAAACTCAATTGATTAACTATTTTCGACAATACTTTTTGCTTGATTTGCGTAGCTTTTACGTTGTAAATATTCTTGAATAATTTCCATAAATAAACTTCCATTTCATACGGAATGCTAAAAAAAGTACTCCCCACTTCGAACTGACTCAACCTCCATTCAGTTGCATTGGATGGTCCAAATATTTTTTTATAAAACTGAAAATTCTTTCGGTGCTAGCATTGGAGTCCGGACCTGTTGCACAATATTGAAACAATTTGAGTAGCTTTGGGGCCGAAACTAAGACATCAGTGCCTACCTGCGCGATAGCGATAGCACTCCTCACAGAGCAAAGTAAGCTCTAATCGAGTTTAAAGGTCTTTTTACATGTTCACTATTCTCATTTTCTAATTAGTGAATCAATAATTGAAATAGTGAACAGTTCACACAGATAGTGAACATCTGGCAGCCCTATTATTTACACACTTACATTTACACGCACTACACTAACACACGTGTCAGGAGACCAGTCGGGAGCATAGAGCTTGTCCTGTTTGGGGCGGTGTCCCGCTGGTTGAAGATACCTGGTTGGGGAAAACCCCGCTAGCCAATGGTAGGTGGGCGCCGGATCTCACCAATCAGTGGAGGGAGATTACGCCCAAGCAAAAAATCATGCTCTACACTTAAGGGACTAATGACCTGAGAAGTCGACGCGACGGGAATCATTCATCAAACAATCAAAACCAAAAAGGACTCACAAAACCTGGATTCTCACTGCACAATATGTTAGAGAAAGTAATTTACTTCACGTAGAAAAAGTGGAAAAAGATTTATCCATTCTTTCGTTACAAGGGCATTCGTTAAAAAGAGTTTTCCGCTGCACGATGACAATATTTTCTATTATTACATACGTTGTAAGTCGAAAAAGTGAAAATTGGAGCACCTCTACTTTGCGTACACTGTTCTGAGATGAACTGGCCGCCGGGTCAGGCTTGGTTATTGTTTAAAATTCACGAGAGGTCATATCTCTCTCGCGCGCGCCACGTACGCTGCCAGCCATCGATGAATATTCATACGTTTATGGAATATATTTGGAAAATTAAAACCTGGTACAAGCTGGGAGAGGCCCGAGTCCGTGGCATAACAGAATTAGCAGACGTTCTACATTTCGCTTCAGTGAAAAAGCTCTAACTTTCCAATTAGGGCAAAATTGATTTGCTGTTAACGATTTGAACGTCATGCCCACTAATGAATCTCATCCTACAACCTTATCAGCTGTTACATAACAGCGTTGTCTGGGAATGTGGAAATACAATACACCGTTCGTTAAAACATCTCATTGTATTCATTAGTAACTGATCTGGCAGATACATTTCTTTTCTCTGAGTGATTCGAAAAGCACAAATCTATGGAAACATTCATCCTTTCACAACATCAACCATCTATGTGAACGAAAATTCACAAGAATATTGAAAATAGGCCCAATAGTAACCAATTGTAAGTAACTGCAAATCGTTACAAAATAAATACGGCTGCAAATAGATATTCTGAAATGTCTAATAGTAATACTTTTAATCTGTATATAATTTATTAACTTACATATCTTGCAACAGTACATAGTATCAAGCGCAAATAACTCAACAACACATATAAATCATGGTTCCGAGTTTGGGAAAATCGAATAGAAATTAAAACCCATAAACGATTTCAAACATTTCCCCGTTAATAAAACTGTTACAACAACACATAATTTTACGACTTATTTGTAATACTATGCATCTCTATAATATTGCAACTCGTATCCTACTATACTTTAGCCATCTGATGTAAAACTCTTTTAACACCGTATACGTATCATACAGTAGCGCAGGTTATGTTAAATGTCTTATGACGACATGTTGGTCAGCGACTCTAGCGTTCGGCGTTGCGAGAAAGGTACTTCACACTGCCTTACCATTCGTAATTCAGCATCGTTCTGCTAATCTGACAAAAAATGAACGATTTTTATAAATACTTCAATTTCCTTACGCATGTAACTAAAACATGTGAAGTAGAAGAATTGTACAATTTTTAAGGGCAGAATGATATAAATGTAATGAATTTTGTCCATTGAAAGTCAGTAGTAAAATCATGAGGAACAACTAATATTTCTTCACCATACGTGAAAATACCTAGAAATGTAAGTAGTTAATAAGGGTATCTAGAAGGTAATAACATTGTTGTATTTTTGAACAACTTTTCTTCTTTCTTTTTTAGTCTATTGGAATAGTAAAATAACACAACTCAAGGTTCGTTCCATTATTATTGCTCCATTTAGTTGCAGAACATTGCGCCCCTTTCAACACACATATGGTTTTAATGAGTAAACAGAAAAAGTATAAGAATTTTGTTGCTGCATATCAAATATGTCCCGATACATGTCAAATATCGAGTTAAAACTTTGGTTCTACGTAATTTTACGTGTTATGTAATGACCTACCTTTGAAACCCTAGGAGCATAGCACCAGGTCAAGAAAAAAACACTAATAATTGTTAACCAGCACTTAATAAATGCAACTTCACAAACAAATCCTTATATTTCAATAGCATCTATCCGTAGTTTAACTTTTTCTCCACTCAGATAGCTAGTTATATGTGCACCCATCCCTAACTAATCGAAAAACGCGCTGAAAAGCGCTACTGTACGATACAACTGTCTCATTACCAACCGATGCTTGGGACTTGAACTTTTCTATCGAATTTAATCGTTTAATGTCATCTGGCAAAGTGTTGTAGAGTAATGTACATGAATTGTATGTGAATTTTTTGTAGTGAGCTGTTGATACTGCCACCTGATGTCCATGATTACTACGTATTATTACTCTTCACCAGGAAGACTCTGTCTTTAGTTATCCTGAAATCGGCCGAACCGACAATGGCGCTGATAGGCGTCACAGAAACCTTGTTTGATTACACACTCACATGGCTGACAGTAAAATTTCTGAGCGAAGAAATCGAATAGGCTACTCAGAAATTTTGTGGAGAACTTTTGTTGCACCTCGTAAGTATTATTTGAAGCACGTACCTTTAAAACGATTTTAAAATTGATTATATCAGCGAAAAATGCATTAAAAAGACTGAAAAGGGTAAAACACGACTTATTAGTCGAAATCGACGAAAATGTAAAATAATGACTCATAAAAGTGGGTCATTTAGTTTTGTCATAACATAAATTAATTTATATTCTAAATGGCATTGTTCTAAAGTGAAAAGAAACTAGTGGTGCTACAGAACGGCACAGACTTTCCCGTATTAGTTTTCTATTTCCTTCGGTCTCGGGTAGCTATATGGACTGGGCATATACTCTTACCCGCTTCCATCTATCGGTGCCCAAATTACTTTTTTTTTAAACATTTTCTTCATTTTTCGGTTTCTTAATAGTAGAACGGAAATGTTATTTTAAGAATATTAAAGAACAGCGAAACTTCGCCTTAAAGGCAAATTTCTTTGAAAAATTTGGAGCCGTTTTTAAGAGAATGGCGTTTAAGCGGTACTGTAAATGCAAAATTTGAGCATCTTTTTCACAGGAACCTTTTGTATTTTCGAAAAACTTTATTGGAAATCTTTTGAAGCATATTAACTCACAAATCCAATAGTGTTTACAAATTGTAGTAAACGTGCATATTAACGGTGTGAGAGATCTTTCACAAAAATTACATTTGTGTAATTTTTGAAAAAAATCCCCAAAATGACCTTTACGTCACATTAAAAAGTGCATTTAGCACTATCCTTTCGAAAAACTTGTAGAAAAAATTTGGAGCCGTTTATGAGAAAATTGCGCTTGAGCGTTTCTGAAAATGCGGAATTTTGATCTAGTTTTCACAGAAAACGGCTAGATTTTCAAGAAACTTTATAGCACATTATTAAAACACATATACTCATAAATATAGTAATATGAACTAAATTCCTCTAATGTAAATATTAACGACGTGAGAAGCAAGTAAAAAAATTACATTTTGGTAATTTTTGAAAAAACAAACGAACAGAGCAACACGAAGTTTATGTCATCTCATATAGTACATTAGGCACTATCCCTACCAAAAATTTAAAGAAATAATTTGGAGCCGTTTTTGAAAAAATCTTGTTTTTGTAATTTTTTAAAATTGCACATATTGCACGAAATATTGCGCGTAAACTTTTCAAATTTTCAAAAAACGTACATGACCTTATAGAAAGAACTCACTATGGAGAACAAATTGTATTTTAAGAAAAAATCTCTATCTTCAATTTTGTAGTTGGGGGAAGGTGTAAAAAAATTCAAACTTTTTGAATTTTCGAAAATTCAGAGTTAACTGTGAAAATCAGACCTACGCCACATTACTCTATTCTTACAAGAAATTTTTAAAAAATTGGAGCCGTTTCTGAGAAAATTTTGAAAATTTTTGGAGGGCTTCATGTAAAGTACCCCCAAATTTTGAAGAACGTTTTTCAGAAGCTCAAAGCTTCGACTAGAGCCAGAACGACTGGGGTTTCTTGAATTTGGAAAAATTCCTACGAGTGGTTGAGGCGCTAGTAGTGTTCGCAGACGGACGGACAGACAGACGGACATTTTGCTTTCAATTGTTTTTTCGGTATCAAGGATCTACAAAAAAGGTATTCTGGCTACACCACGTGTTAGGGGATTTTTTCTTAATTTAGCAACGGGTTTTACCAACTTTTTCGTGATCAGGACCCGGCAATTAATTTTTTTCTGCCGAAATTTCGCCGTTTTTTTCGCGTAGCATTACATAACTTTCCCTATACTACATATATTACGCCGTATATACGTACGTATATGAGAACAAAAAAGATGACATTTCATTAAAATGCGCCCATTAAATATAACATTTCAAATTGTATCCTACTGATTCTTTAGTCGGATTGCCGAAAACCACATTTCGGTGTCTAGCACCCAGAAACTGCGGATTCAGACAACACTAAGTAGTCCGGAAAGAAGTTTTCTACGTATAAAAGCAGGGTTGGGCATATTTAAGTACTTTTATTTGAAATGTGTATTTTAAACATATTTTATTTGAAAACTGTATTTTTGAGTTTTGGGATAGGTATTTTGGATATATATTTAAATACCTAAAATAGGTATATTAAAAAAGGAATAATACAAGTAAAATTCGTTGATCTTATTTTTGCTTTCATTCCAAATTTCGTGGAACAATTAACCCAGATATGCCTGAATTTTTTTGTTTACTTATGTTGGTTTAATTACATTAAGACTATCATCTGAATGTAAATATAGTATACGTTTTCCAGTACGTCTTTTCAGGATTGGGCAATATTTATATACTCATATTTTAAATATACCGTTCTCTACAATCACCGAGAGCAGTTTATCTCATTTAAAATCTGTGTAATGTATTGTGAAGGTGTTTCGTGTACTTCTTATTCATATATTATTTACTGAATCTGAATTATTATTATTAGACATAATTAGTTACATTTTTATACAGTAAAATTGTATTTACTGTATTAAGAGTGCATCAAGTTGTTTAAATACGTATGTATTTAGCAAATCAAAACCTATTGTACATGTAGTGGGTATGGATTTACTTATTTACAATGTATTTTGGCATGGTATTTAAATACTAAATTTAAAGTATTTTGCTCGACCTTGTATAGGAGTAAGAAAGATCAACGTATTTGTTATCGTGAGTTTTTTGTCGAAACATTGGCACTTTTCCCAATATCATTAGAATAATTTGTGTGTATTACGTAGTATTGAAAAAGTAAAAAATATTTTTTCGTAATTAGGAAAACCCGAAACGCGAATTTCCGTCAAAAACTAGAGATGGTTATTTCGCGGCATTACATTTCTTTCTCTATACTATGTAGTACACGAGAAAATAGAATGGTGTACTTCATTTTATCAAAAGATTATTGTAAATATAAAAGGATTCCCCATCCCAAGAATCAGAGAGCCATCATATAACACATAAAACCCATTCTAGATTTTAACAATCCGGCAGTATTTATTCATGGATTTTTGATCAAGATAAAAAGTAACAATACCACCATGCTGCCATAACTTAAAACAGGGCTCGAACAACCACGCGAATGTGTTATAAGCACGGACAAGAACGTAATAAATATGTCTCCCTACATCCAGAGCGCCTATTCAATCTCATTTATGATTAAGTCAGGAGGGAATCACGTCTCAATGGATATGGCATATGGGTACAAACATCCCACAAATCAGAGAGAATCATTCCTCTTGGGAAAGAAAGATGGAAATGTTCGCGTGCTGATCCACGCTCACTTACAGAATACTTTTGTTATTTCCCAAAGGAGGCAGTAGGAGAACAGGGAAGAGAGCAATACGGAACCAGTGACTACATGTACACCAATTTGTATAGAAAAACGATTGGGCTGACGCAGGGCAATAACGTAGTCACTGCATTGACTGACCGGCAGGTCTTAGGGTTCGAATTGGGACGGTGGAGGATTTTCAACTCTAGTTCAATAGCTAGGTCGAAGTCATCCACTATCTGGAGGAGTATTTTAACGGCCGGCTGTTCTGATCGGTAGTTTTCCGGAGTTTCTACGATGGACGCCAGGCGAATGCCGGAGAAGTACATTAACAAACGGGCCGTGGACTGCGCGCGATCTTTCCTTCCTCTCCCTAGTCCCATTCTCTTCCTAACACATATACCCTTACATGTCTGGAGCAGCGCCCCAAAACAATCTTAATTTTAGGCTAAATTAATCTGAAACCCTTCCCAAAATTAAGAATAATTTTACGATCTTAGAAAAGCATTATCCCCGCGTTTATATTGAAAAAATTAGGGCTGTACAAAGAGAAACAATTCACATTGGTTCCTACCGGCGAATAAACACCAAAATCAAAAAACCTTAGAAAAATCTGAAACCCTTTCCAAAATTTAAGAATAATTTAGACTCTTAGAAAAAATTATCCCCGCCATCATATTGGAAAAATCAGGGCTGTACAACGAGAAACAATTAACATTGGTTCTTACGGAAGAATAAACGCCAAAATCAAAAAACTTAGAAAAAAACTGAAACCCTTCCCATAATTTAAGAATAATTTAAGGTCTTAGAAAAACATTATCCTCCCGTTTATATTCCAAGAATTATGGCTGTACAAAGATTTAAAACAGTTTCCTATAGACGAATAAATAAATAAATAAATTTAAAAAACTCTGAAAATATTTACAAAGCACTGCTGCTTTCTACGTGACTGGGACACCAGAGACTGGAAAAATCACAATTGATGAGAAAATTTTGTGCTCGGATTGAACTGCTAACTGGACAGAGAAATGTGTTTAACACTGCTCTTGTTGACCTAAAAAATGTGCACCTGCCTCCATAGCGCTTTAAATTGGGTCTTGACAAAAACTTAATGAAAGCCATGGACAAACATTACGTGGATTACGTGGTTTTTGCTAAAGAACTCCCCGAGGATCAGTGAAGCGAAAGTAAAGGAAGGAACATTTGTAGAATCGCAAATTAGCAAAGTAATGGTTGATGAACATTTCGTTGAGTTGAGTGATGTTAAAAAATGCATGGCTGTCTTTCACATGTGAAACTTTCTACACTATCAAAAGGCAGAGACCGTGGCAGAGATCGCTAAGCCAGTATTGCCATAGTAGTCTTGAACCGTGGGGTCGCGGTTTCGAGTCCCGCCTCAGACATGATTGTATGTGTTCGTCCTTTCACCCCCTTTCATCACCATATCGTTTCATCCTCATACCATAACGTTACATCCAATAGTGGTCCCTAATGACCTAGTAGTTGATGCGACCTTAAAAAAATAATAATAATAAAAAAAGGCTGAGAACTATCGTGATATTGTACGTGAACTATTGAGATCATTCCACCGTATGGGATAAAACATGTCACTGAAGTTATATTTTTGGAATGATCATTTGCACTTCCTATATAACCTCGGCACCGGCCGGTTCCACCAGGACATTTCTCAAATGGAAAAGCAATATCAAAGAAATTGTAATAACGCAATGTTGTCCGACTAGTGCCGGTTCTTACGAAGAGACATTCCTAAAACGCATCGCAAGAAATCGGAAAGGAAATATTTTTAGAAATGTTTCTTCACTTTTCTTAACACTCATATTGTTGTGTTTTTGTTGTAAACTTCTACTGTTATTAGAGCGGGTCATTTTGCCAGATACATATAATGTATAGGAAGACATACGTATTTACGAAAACGGTCGCCATATACAGAGAAATACATTATTAATGTGCTTATATAAATTATTAATTGAAAATTGTGAATAAACTTAGTATTTTATACCGTTATCTTGTTTTTCTTTAATTAATTAATTACCACAAAACATTACATGACCTACCCGCCTTAAATTTATACGTAGTACTACCCACCTTAAATTTATACGTTTCGCCGGCACTGATCGGGAGGTTGGTATCTGCCTTGAGATGGACTCAAAACTTGTGGGGTGACGTACGGTGGTTACATATGCCTATCTTGTCACCACCTCAAAGTAGAGCAATCAGAGGATGGAAGGGTGGTAAGTATGGCTTCCGCTTAAACTAATCACAGTCCGCTAAGTCAATCACACGTGCCACCACCTCCACGTATTATTGGGAATATATTACTTAATTAGTATATAACCGTGTTAAATAATTCGTGAAAATACGTTTATTGTTTATATAGTAGACCATTTATTACAAATATAAACTACATTAAATGATATTTCAAACCATTACAAAACGTACTACATTACATGATACTTGAAATTGCATCAAGATATTAATCACCTAACCAAGGTCAGAAGCAGTAGTAAGAGAAGTAGGCAATTCTCTGACACACCTTATAAATAACAGCAGCAGTAGGCAATGCTTCCATTGCGAAGAGTCGTTAAAGAAAGTTTTCAATACACATGCGCACTTGTGTGTGTATGTGTGTGTGTGTGTATGTGAGAGAGAGAGAGAGAGAGAGAACGAGAGAAAGAAACAGAATAAAAGAGAGAGATTACATAACTCAGCTGACTACGAAATTACAGAGGAGGGACCATACTTAGGGAAAGGAGGATAGGCCTAACACCAGACCGTACGAGTGAGAATTGGAACATGTTGCGACAGGAAGAATTGTGAGAGAACTGTGGCCTGATGATCAGGCATACGCCTGGAACTTCAGAATTCCCCGAAACTTCTAATCGATTCTGCAATATACTATACACAAGTTAAATATAAAAATGTCCTAATAATTCGCAAGAACTAAAAGTGTGACCATCTACGGATACCTCGAAAAGCTAACCCCTCGTGGAAACGAAAAGACAGCTCTTGCATTGTTCTGTAATAATGACGTCTTCGACTACGAAACTCGGTGAGCGTGGAATATGAATCTCCTCAAAAGGCCCCGAGGATATACCCTCCCCCCAATTGGTTACAAATGCTTCGCAGAAGTGCCTAGCGCAGCAGAACGGCTTTGTACACATAGTTACAGGTTTTTTTATTAAAACAGAAAAATCCTCGGGGCAAAGTAACACTACTTTTGATTAATAGTTAAAAACATCAAATGGAAGAACGACTCTTCTATGTACGATTTCCTGTGGAGCAACGTTCGGTGGCATTTAAAAGCTAACATTTCAGGTAGCTCGCCTGCGAAAGTCGCAAGACGTCGACCGCAGCGCTTCGTAAGCGTCAAAGGCGCGCGAGCGAGGGCTAGGGCGAGGGCAAGGGTGAGGGCGAGGGCGAGGGCGAGGGCGAGAGCAAGGGCGCTCTTACTCGCACCGGCGTTGACGGGGATCGATGTGGAATGCCGCGCTTTTGACTTTTAAAGCTGTGTCTTGATGAATGTGTCGCCAGGTAGGGAAAGGGCATCCGACTAATGCTAGAGCGTTAAAGAAGCGAGCTTTGAAAAGAAAGCGGGTCGGCGCACCACAAACCCGAAGAAAGAACCGACGGAAAGGAAACGATATCAAGAGTAGGCGTTAGAGAAGGAAAACGGCGGGAGGAAGATGCAAAAGTAGAAGCACGAGGTAGCGGGAGTTGGAAAATTATTGTTGAGAGAAGAGTGAATGTCGGGTATGATCAGTAAAGGACGGTGGAAACGATATATAGAGAAGTCGTAAGAGAGGAAACGGAGGACAAAGGATGCGAAATTAGAGGCCTGAGGTAGAGGGGCAGTTGGCGACTATTGTAAAGGGAAATCGAGCATTGGATATGATTGTAGTTTTAGGGCACTTCAACTGCTATGGTCACAGGCGGCCTGGAATGGGAAGTGAAAGGTAAGATTACAAAGATTACAAAGGTAAGATTTCTGGTGAGTTAATGTAATGTATAAAAACAATTCTCAAAAATGGCTCCAAACCTTTTCTTAATTTCTTCTCGGAAAGAGTAGAATTTTCTCAATGTTCAAACATTTAAAAAGTTGTAAATATAGCGAGAAAGTATTATTATGGTATCATCACTTTTTATCAATTTACTACTGTTAAAATGAAAAGTGAAAAATCAATGTATGTTGCGTTGACAGGTAACTGTGCGAAAAGTTACAAAAAGGAATGCAGCACCATAGAGTATTACGTAACGCCATGGAGTATTACTTATGTACATATACTTTTCACACATACAATTTGTAGAGAAAGAAGTACACATAGATGGTGGTAAATGAGAAATATTTAAAAAATAAATTGGGATACAATTCGAGGAACGTTGATAGATTTAAAAAATGAAATTGAAAGATCGACGAAAATGTTGTGAAAGTAGAACATGAATTAAGAAAGTAGAATTAAATGTATGTTGTCGCAGAGAAGTGCCATGAAAAATTGCCTACGGCCATTATCATGAAGGGACATTACAAGGTATGAACGCAACGACGATAACATGACGAAACAGGCGCTTCCATATTTACCTGCACTTCTCGATATACCTGACTTTCCCTTACCATTTTTATGCTATTTCACAAATCACAGTGAACTGTAAAATGTTACGTAAGTAATCGCCATGTAATTCACAGACACATTCTATTTATTATTACGTGAAGTTGGTTATCAGCCAAGTGCCAGAATAAATACACGTAAGCGATAATCAGACACGTAGATGAGTTAGCTGTCTCCTAATCATGCCCAGATATGTATCTACAAGTAAATTATAGATAAAGTACCTATAGGATTTCTTCGTCTACGTCTTTTCGAATAACACTTCTTCCAGAACAGCCAGCTTTAAGAACATCCCTGCCATGGGTTCCCAACATTTTTCTTGCTTCGCTCCCTTTTAAAACAATGATTCGCTTCATCTACCCACTTACATTTGTTTCTATAATGTTCAGCATACAAAATTATAATGCAAATCATTGCAGAAACTGACCAAAAGATAAGAATTCGACCAATACGAACAAGGATTGAAAAATGTTTTGATTTTTTAAAGGCTTTGTACTATCACAATTTTTAAAGTAACAAATTTAAGCAAGTTTTCAAAAACAAAGTCACATATTATAATTGCACTAATATTGTATTTGTTAATGTCAATGATGCGAAATTTAGAACGATCATCGAATTAGTAATTTATTATTAGGTGTTTTGTTGATTTGTATGAGCAAAAATAATAATAAAATACATAAATATTTTTGTAAAGAAAGGAACTTCGATCTTTATTATAGCTATCAGTTGTCGGCGCATACAGGAATCAAAAAAAAGAATTATTGACCTACTCACGATTCTCCACATATATTTGTAATACGAAGTCAAGATCAGCAAAACAACTGACATTCAACTACATCAAAAATAATCACTAGGGCCCGGATAATTATGTACTAAAAAATAAGAAAATATGTACATATATATGTACTATAATATTCAAAAATATGTACTAAAAAGTCAGAAATATGTAACGAATCAATTATCATTATATCAATTCCGTTTTATTAAAATATTTTTATCTAATGTATTTTTCTGTAGACAATACAAATAAAAAATAAACATAATATTGGTAACAATTTTGTTACTTACAATGATCTCCGTAACAATAACAAACAAATATTTGTTTCAAATTCTCAGAAACGAAACTTCTCCTGTTATCTCGTAAGATGGCCTTGTACTGACTAAATGTGCGTTCCATATCGCACGAAGTCACTGGTGCATATTTAAACTTGCACATATCTTCTGGCGTGTCGTCAATATCCAGTGTGACAGAATTGTCTCCACATAGCACAGCACTAATATCACAAATTGTTTCATATCCTGGGTTTTTCTCCAAAACCGAAGTCATCTTTTTCTTTACTAGGTCTCCAGTTAATCCTCGAACAGTTTTTAAAGAATCGACTGCTGATTGGACAATTTGAAGGCTGTCGGAAAGCTCCATGGAAGACGTCTTCAAAGATTTAATTGTAGTGCTTAGAAGTTTTTTGACTTAATGTAGGCAATATCATTTTTCATCTTTTCATTAGCAAACAATTGCTTTGATATATCAATGGATGCAGCAGCTTTAGAATCAAATTGATCAATAACTTGCTTCACAAAATCAAAGTTTTGCGCGTAGTAATTCACAGCATCAATTTAGGTGCCCCATCTCGTTGAAATAAGTTGAAGAGGCAGAGGCACTCCCGGAAGAAACTCTTTAAATTTATCCACTCTTCTGTGAGCCTTCAGGAACACTTTTTTGTATTAGATATCAGTGCATCAAACTGAGATCTAATCAATTCTGCAACGCGATGAAATGCATGCACAAGAAAGGTTAGATGTAATATTTTGGGATACAACACCTGTAGAGGTTCTGCTGCCTTGCACATGTACGGCGCTGCATCAGTTACCAGAAGGAAGACATTACTATGCTTAACTCCATCAGGCCACAGACGTCCCATTGCATCGTTATACAGTTTTGCAATCGTTTTATGATTGCATTTGGGTAACACTTCAAGTTAATAGAATGGACTTACACTTTTCACCGTTCATTAATCCTATTACAATGTTCCCAATATGACTTCCTTGTACATCCGTTGTTTCGTCAATTGATAACCAGATATAGCCATCACCAATTTCCAAGCGAATGGAATTTATTGTTTCCACATATAAATCAGGGACATAGTTCTTTCTTATTGTAGATTTGTTTGGAATTGTTTCACGTGCGTATTTTTCTAGAAATTCACGTAGAACTGGATTGCTTAGTTTTCAAAAAGGTATATCTGCACAAACCATAGCACGACACAAATCAATTGAAAACTGAGGTTTCTGAGGCCCTGGACTATGGCGAGCATGAGATTCTGTCAATAACAACTGTTTTTGAGTTTTAATATTTATTTTCGAAATTCGTGTTTGATGTCGCGATGTGGCTATATGTTGCAATACTTGAAAGCGCTGAGCACATGCCACACTTTTTTTACATACCTGGCAAAAAAGTACTTTTCCATCTCTAGAAAGATGTTCAAATTCTTCTGTGAAGTGCTTCAGTCTTACACTCAGAGGGGTTTTGTCCTTCGGCATTTTTTATGTGTAGTAAATATAAACTAATTCCACAATGTCACTGTTCAATGTTCTTCAAGGATTACAGAATAAAAACAATGCTGATTCAGATTTAGCCAATTGACTCTTAGTTCGTACAAATTCCACTTTCTTTAAAGATGATCTTACCCGAAGCGCTATTGCAGGACTGCTCTGAAAAGATTTTGCCTGTGCCAAATTCTCACACTCGGGGTTTACCCCCCGCTCTACAACGTTTAATCCAGTCGCCGTGAATTATTTTCTGTCCTTTTCTTGTCGAAAAGCTACAGTGCCACATCGTGATTATACATCAGATTTTCTCCCTAAAGAGATAATTTACAAATAATGGTGAAGGTTCGGGTATGACAAACAGGGCAAGAAAAATGACAACAGCGCATCCTGAGCTGCATTCGCGCGTATAGTTGCTGGCGAAGGGTATCAAGGTCAAGGGAGAGCTCTGAAAGATGTGAGGTGGGCGCGCGATATCGCCTGCTGGACGTATCATTTTCACACCCCAACTTTCTTAGTGAGCTGTAATCTGTTCTCTGGAATACTCGTGCTGAGAACTAACACAGGAAGCTTTCGATTTCACCGACGCCTTGCCCTTTTGTTTTGCAATACCATCCGTATTTCGACAGACACATTTTAACGCCATGCAATGGCGCCGTTTAGAGGAGGCTACAGAAAAATGTCACACAACGCAGAATTCTTCGTCTGGGAGAAACCTATAAGATCAATGAAGAATTATACAAAAAAAATTGCAGGAAAATGGAAATATTCAGAAATATGTAAAAATATGTAGTTTTGAGTAAAATATGTAAATATATGTACTCTCGGGTAAAATATGTAAATATATGTACTCTCGGGTAAAATATGTAAATATATGTGCTAAAAAGTCAACGTTTATTGGCACTAACCGATACGAAACGTCAATATATCGTTGATTTGACTTGCCAGAGTTAAATTAATAAAATATGTAATTACATAATTATCCGGGCCCTAATACTCACACACTTTTCTAACTTTTTCTTATTTGCACCTCGTAGGTTAAATCCCAGGGGGGAAATTTCTCGTATAGTAATGTTTTCATTTTTCATCGATGAAATTAATTTAAATTTATTTGTTTATATACACAATTACCATATTTACTTCAAATGTTTCAGAGAGGGTGTCCATAACGTTAAAATTGTAACAATTTCATTGCTACAAGATATGTAGTTCAGAAGATGATGTAATAAGAACTAGAATGCAACGCACCGGTTTGTGAAAATCGGAAATATTTTTAATTGCAATCATTACTAATCTGCAAAATTCGTTATGGTGTAATTTTCTTAGTACTCTACCATGCAAATAGATCAATTTCAAATTCCTGTTATTTGATTTCTCTATTTCTAGTGGCAACACCGTCGCTGTTGGACAAGAAAGGTCATATGCAACAACTAACGTGCGAGAAAGACAGAGATAACTCCTTTGATGAAGTTATCTAAACTAAATTTCATGTTGCAATATAAGGTTGAGAATGTTATAGAATACTATAGGACTATGGTTGTGAGAAAATAAAGGAATAAAATATCGGACCTCTTCAAACACATATTTCATCAAAACCAATCCTAGCATTGAGAATGAGTAAAGACTATAAAGGAACAGTGCTACGTCTCATAAAAACATTGTTTCACATCCACTGCTTTTAAATCGTTTCCATTTCATTTTCTGAATAAGTAATGTAGTCCAGTTCATTGTAATGTGGTTTTACAGCAGTTAAATTCAGCTAAATAAATATTTAAAATGCTATTTCCATTAGTCTTAAAATTAATGATAATTGAGGTGCACACACGAGTGCAAATGGTACAGCACATAACGCGCTGCTGCGTAACATACGCAGAAAGGGTCCCCAACGCCTTAATAGCCTACGGAACAAATTTGCAATTATAGAATCCCTTTATAAATAATATATTACGGACTGATGACGGTTTTGTCCGATTTATAGCAAATTATCGACAAAACTCACGTGTGCTTACGAAAAACATCCAGTAGCGTACTGCTAACAAAGAGCGGGAGACTAAAAAATACGTCTTTAATATTTGAACATTCAAACTTTGAATGACTTTGAATGTTTTAACGATAATGACAATTCTGTCACTGAATTCAGTGAATAGTGTTATATTTTTACAGAAAACGTAAATGAAAAAATATTTACCCGGCATATAATTTGATCTCGAGCGCTTAGGTTTCGACAAGATCTTTATCCGTAAACTAAGGCGGTTTGTTTACATTTACAAACACATCAACACAAATTCATTTGTTGAAACAACACTTCGCGGCGACCAAGAACCTCAATATGCAGAAGTATTCGACAGCGAAATATTTATTTCTCCCTCTAGATAAGAAATATTCGATATATTACCGACTGTGTTAAATAATTTGGGTTGCCCCTGCTCCCTCATGTTGCAAACCGTTGCCGATTGTACTACAGTAGAGCAGACCGGGCTAGTTAGTAGTTTTTAATTTTTTTCGCAACTCCAGTTTAGTTTTGACGTTTGATTACATTAATAACTAAATGTCTTTATTGGTGGCGAGGCTCAGGTCATTTAGCTTGCTCTTCCACCTGACGACATTCAAAATTTTCATTACAATAGTGCATAATAAAAAGGAGTCACTCAATGAAAATTACGTACGCAATTTGGGTGAAGGGTTTCTCACATCAAAGACAAAGACAGAAGAAGAAAATTAAATATTTCACGCAAAAACAATTCTTGGATAACACAAGGGATTAGAACATCATGTAAAAACAAACGAGTTCTTTCATTTCTAAGCATCATAACGTATCTCAAGATTTCCTCCTGTACTTTAAAAAATACAAATCATTGTTAAGAAAAGTCATAAGGCAGGCTAAAATCATGAAACACGATCAGGATATTTTGAACTCAAATAACAAAACAAAATCAATGTGGGATATAGTAAAAAATGCGACCAAACCAACTAGAAACCTTGTAGAGAATGTTGTTTTAAAAGATAACGATAGAGATGTGAACGATCCGGCAACAGTGGCTAGTCTCTTTAACCAATACTTTTCGAGAATTGCTGTCGATCTCAGTAAGGGTTTTCAGCCACAAAATTCAACATCTGACGTTTCCCTAAAAATCTTAGACACTATGTTCGTTTCCGAAACCTCTTCCAATGAAATTCTCAAAATAATCGGTAAATTAAAAAATAAATATTCGGCAGGTTTAGATGAATTTCCGGATTGTTTGTTAAAGACGTGCGCGCCAGCCATTATACACCCGTTAACTCACATATTTAATGCATCCTTATGCACCGGAATTTTTCCAGATATTTTTAAAACAGCTAAGATTAAGCCGCTCTTCAAAAAAGGCAACAAAAATGAAGTTCAAAATTATCGGCCAATTTCTCTTTTGTCAGTTTTTTTCAAAAATATTAGAGACTTTTTTATGTGCGAATGGAAACCTTTCTCAATAAACACGACGCGTTTTCAAATTGCCAACATGGATTCCGGAAATCAAAATCTACGAAAACAGCCATTTTTTCTTTTCTTAAGGATGTTGCCTCATCATTGGATCAAAACGAAGCAACTATTGGAATATTTTTAGATCTTTCAAAAGCTTTTGACGTCATTGATCATAACATTTTACTTTCAAAATTACCTTCGTATGGAATCCGTGGTATTGCTCTAGATTGGCTATGTTCTTACCTTAAACAACGATCTCAGAGAGTAGAAGTACCTTACTGGAATGATGGAACTTTATGTACACACCTTTCCGGTTCTTTGCCAATTGCACGTGGAGTCCCGCAAGGATCGATTTTAGACCCTATTCTCTTCCTATTATACGTAAATGACATGTCCTTAGCGATTCGAAACGGAAGAACAGTTCTCTTTGCGCATACAAATATTCTTTGCAACAAAGAAACCGTAAATAGTACAATATCAGACTTTCAAATTGGTTCCATAATAACAAATTAATAGTAAATGAAAAGAAAACTGTTTCAATGCATATCAAATAAAAAATTCTGTACTCCATTGAAAATGAACGGTGTGCCATTGACTGATGTTAATGTAACAAACTTTTTAGTTCTATCAATTCAGTCAAACCTCAAATGAAATACCCACTTAAATGAATTGAACACAAAATTAAGTTCATTATGCTACGCGTTCAGAATTCTTTCAAATTCCGTCAGCCTTCATACAGCTCGTAGTGTATATTTTGCCAATGTTCACTCCCGCCTGAGATATGGCATAATATTTTGGGGAAACACATCTTATAGCTCACAGACTTTCAGATTACAAAAAAGAATTGTACGAATAATAAGCAAATCCAACCCACGTGATTCTTGTAAGCCACTCTTTATTAATCTAGGAATTTTACCATTACCTTGTCTCCTGATTTACGAATCAGTAGTTTTTGTCAAAAATGACTTACATAAGGGCGGGAATATATTTTCAGCAAACGCCAATGTCTATAAGTATAACACACGACGTAGTAATCATATTCACCAGGTGGCAGTATCAACAGCTCACTACAAAAAATTCACATACAATTCATGTACATTACTCTACAACACTTTGCCAGAAGACATTAAACGATTAAATTCAATAGAAAAGTTTAAGTCCCAAGTAAAATCTTTTCTGCTGCATAACTGTTTCTATACAATTCGAGACTATACCGAGCATCAAAAGGAAAGTAGCATTAATTTTAACAATGATAGTTAATGTAATTATTTCTCATTTGGACTGTATAATTCTAAAGAACCTGTAACAAGTATTGTACCACAGTTTCTGGGTTGATGGCCCCCATCTCGATCAGGTTTTTCGTCCAGTTTCCCTGATCTTTGAGCAAATGCTGAGATGGTCCCTTGTTTTGCTTCTGGACATAAATATAACTTCATTATTTGTGCACGTCTTCTGAATTTCAGTGGGAAATATAGTTACTCAAATTATCGTTTTTCGTATTATCGCGGCAAAAAGTATTATTCTTTCATGAAGAACATGAGGGTCCAGGGCAGGAATTTATAGCTAATTTACCTTTGAAAATATATTTTATTACATAGGAGCGAATATTTTGTCAACAAAACTCGAAAAAAACCTCTCTTTTCTATATTCAAAATTCGACTAGAATATGGTTTAGGATAGATTAATTACACAGAATTATGAAAACGTGCACAAAATTCACTTCTCCCCATAGCTCGTCACACGCAGTTTTTAACTGCTTTTGACGTAAATAAATAAAAAGTGAAAGCGAGGGAGGAAGGAGTTAATAGAAAAGAAATGTTCTCACAGCATTTGTGTAATTAAAATTATTAATTTGAAATTAGGGATGTATTATAAATTAATCACAAATATATCAGGTTCAACACTACAAGATTTTACTCAATATAGATAATTTTTCTTTTTGTGTCTCAGCAAGTTAGGCAAAGAGGAAGATTAGAAATAAATTATTTAAATCAGTGGAATGTTAATATGTACTACTAACTGTTTCAAAGAGGTTTTGAAGAAACTAAAATTGCGCACGTTTTTTCGGATTACCCGTGAAAAAAAACTAGAAAGCGGGGGAAAATCGTCAGCAGAGAAAATTGATTCATAATTTATTCATTATTATTTCATAATAATAATAATAATAATAATAATAATAATAATAATGTTTACAATTGAAATTCCCCAAACCAGAAAATTAGAAATTTTAAAAATTTAGAAAATGTCTACCACTTAGAATCTTAATGCTAAAAAGATAATATTAGATAATTAATGGATATTACATTGATTTCGCTATCTTAGGTACCTTCTATTCGTAAATGTTTGACAGACAAATTTGTAGAATCGTCAAAAGTCATCAAGTCAAGATGTACTACCAACCAATCCCACTTGTGGAGTTCGTTGACAAGTCTTAGGGTAGGTTGGCAATAGCATGGGATAGATTGGGACACTACTTCAGTGAGAGTATGGATTAATAAAACAATGTCAAAATAAATAATTTTTAATGTTTTATTTACTCCAAAAATGCAAACAAGTTTAATCGCCGTTTGGTCTTACAGAGTAGTCTTACATTTTCAATAACAGCAGTCTTGGTAGTTCAAATTGTTTAGTCTTCCACCTTTTTTAGTGAAAAACAAACTTCCTGTATGTATTGAAACATTGAGTAACGTCATTTAATTGTTTCACGTTTAACGCTTACGATAACTGAAATTGGCCATGGACGACCAAGGCAAAGTTGCAGGTTTAAGATATATGAAAAGAAAAATAAAGCGTTACAAAATTAATGAATGATATCATTTTAGAAAACCACGCAACTTTTGATTAAAAGTTGCCATATAAGGTGCAAGGGAACTCAAAAAAACTTACAAAAGAAAATCAAGGACTTTGTTGAAAATTTGAGCTTGAAAAGGCTGAACAAGAAAAATCTTTCTTCTCCAATATTACAGAAGACAATCGATGAGCTACGAAAATATTACTATATCCAAGCTCTTAAACACATTTGGCATCCCAATTCTGCTATCATTGCAGATAGTACTGAAATTTCTGTGGGAAATACGTTAAATTGTGACGGACACATTATCGGTTGACAACAAACATAATAGTGACCTTTCGTGTCCGCTGAGTCGAAGTCTTCTTCATCGTAAAAACAACAGGAGGGAAAACCTAGTTCAGAGACATATTTCTCCATTGCGTCGCTATCTCAAAGAAGCGGCGGGAGAGCCCACTGCGTTACCTCCAGAACGTTGAAACACAGGTCCATAGCACAGCACCTAACAAAAAATACCACGAAAAGGTTAGTACTTTATGAAAAGACATGCTTCTGCTTTAGAGAATATGTCATAAATAACACGAAATTTTATTTTTATTTATTTATTTAATTTATTTCAGATCGCTGTGAAACATCTTGGTCATAAGCGATCACTACTTTACAGTTTTACATAATAAAATAATACAGTTTCATAAACAAACATTACAATGAGAAATTTAGTAAACATTATACAACAGATATTTAGCGAACAATATAAAACTCTGATTTCATTCGATATTACAGATATGTGTTTTTTTGTTGCAATAAAGGAACTATTAAATATATTTATCTAATTTTGATTCGCATAGGAATTTAATAACCTTTTTACACTCTGGAGTGGAATTCAATAGAGAATGGATAACCGGATCAATTTTAAATTTTTTTCTGAGGTTAGTAGTAAAAGGACATTCCACTAATAAGTGGGATGTAGAAATAGCTTGACCACAATTTGGACAGGGAACTGGATTCGTCTTTTGAAATAAATAACCGTGACTCAAATTGAAGTGGCCAATTCGGAGCCTTGATAAAATGACCTGATGTTTTCTTTTAAAGTTCAAAAGAAGAAGAGGAGGATCTAGTACTGAATTTCTAACTTGATGTAATTTTGAATGTGTTGATTTCCATTTCGAATCCCATATTTTTAATGCTGATGATTGAAGAAGTTTTTTAAAATCTTGAAGAGAACCAAAGATGGAGTTATTGGGTAAAGGGAGTTGAGAAGCATTCTTTGCTGAGGAGTCAGCATCTTCATTTCCCTTTATTCCTCGATGAGAAGGGATCCATGCAAGTGTGATGTTACAATGATTTTGGGCCAAGGATAGAAGACGTTCTTGAATTTCTTGAATGAAAGGGTTTTTGGACAGTTTATTTTGAATAGCGTAAATTACTGAAAGTGAATCTGAGAAAATAATCAAATCTGACGATGTTCTGTTTTGTAAATAGAGATCTAAAGCTTTAATAATTGCCCAGGCTTCGCAGGAAAAAATAGAAAAGAAGTCTGGTAAACGAGTAATATAATTAATTTGAGGGTGATATGAAATTATAGAACCTCCAGCGCCACCTTCTTGTTTTGAACCGTCTGTGAAAAAAAATTGGTTATTAATGAATTTGTCTTGAATTGAAGAAAAATACGAAAAAATAGCAGATGAGGGTAAATCTGAATGTGGAATATTTGTAAAATCTAGATTAATTGAAGGAGTGAACGAGGACCAAGGAGGAATGGGATTTAATCTTTTCTGATAAAGTAATGGAGGGTCAATAGAGAATTCAGAAATATATTTGGAAATTCTTATACAAAGTGATTTTGGAAGAGAAGGAAATTTATTGTAACCTTGCTGATTAAAGGGTTCAAAAATATATTTGTTAGTAGGATTAGAAGGAGAAATAAATGTTGAATATGAAAATTTTAAACAATTTAATTTCCTCCTTAACTCTAGAGGAAGTAAACCAGCTTCAGCAAGAAGACTAGTAACTGGACTGGATCTAAATGCTCCTAAACTGAGACGACATGCCGAATTAATGATTGGATCTAATTTCTGTAAAAGAGTAGGTTTTGCTGAACTATAAACTATTGAACCATAATCAATTTTTTGGCTGAATAATTGATTTATAAATGTTGATTAAAATATATGTATCTGCTCCCCATTTTAATGATGATAATGTTTTTAATATATTTAGTCGAGCATAACAGTTAGCTTTCAAAGTATTAATGTGATATTTCCATGAATGCTTTTCATCAAAATAAATTCCAAGAATTTTGCAGATATTGGTTCTCTTTAATTGCTGATTATCAATCATTAGATGGACCGTTGATTGAAGAATTTTCTGATTTCTTGAAAAAATAATAAATTCGGATTTATTTTTTGAGATAATAAATCCTGAATCTTTTGCCCAAGAGGTGAGTTGATTGAGAGCTCGTTGCATTAATTGAATTGTTAATTTTAGATTCTTACCGGTACAAAGAAGGGTAATATCGTCCGCAAATAAAAACAATTTAATTGGTGGTTTTATTACAGTCGACACTTCATTAATTGCTATTAAAAAAAGGATAACACTAATAACCGATCCTTGAGGTAAACCATTTTCTAATTCCAATTTGGAAGAAGTACAATCATTACATCGTACTTTGATATATCTTTTAATTAAAAAGTTGTTTATAAAAGTTTATTTTATTTCACAAAGTTTATTTAAATAGTTGGAAGTAGGGTAACCAGTCCGTAGTTTTCACTTCAAACACATTGGAAAAATAAGAATTAAAAGCTTCGCAATGGCATCAAACTTGGCGAACGCGGAGCTTACGCCTCCTAATGGTGATGATTAGAGCGAAAATAATTTATTTATTTTCCATTATTTTATAATTAAAAGAATAAATTGAAAACATCTTATTAATATAAGCATTGTTATGTGAAAAGTACTATTTTGTTCAGAGACATTAAAGGGGACATTCCTAAGACAAGCATCTAACCACTACCAATATTTTATAATTTTTATGTTGCCACTACTCGAACAAAATAAAAAATAAAATAGAACAAAAAAAAATTGGTCATTTTTCGGCAAGAGATCAACTATTCTTATTGACGTACTCTAATTGCCGGTTGTTTTTCACATAGTGAACTTAATGCTGAAACCTAAACAAATCTGGAAAACGGCGAAAATGTAATTAACTGTAGCCACCACTGACGCTTTTACCCTAAGTGTCAATAAAAATATCATAAAAACAGTTTAAGTTTGTGGAGATGGTTGGCAGAGAGAGGAAGGCACCGGTTGGCAGTGTGCTTACTAACCCAAATGGAAAAGTGCCATAAACCCCGTACGCAACTTTTGATTAAAATTTGCCACATAAGGTGCAAGGGAACTCAAAAAAACTTACACAAGAAAATCAAGGGCTTGGTTGAAAATTTGAGATAGGAAAGGCTGGACAAGAAAAATCTTACTTATCCAATATTACAGAAGACAATCGACGAGCTACGAAAATATTACTATATCGAAGCTCTCAATCACATTTAGCATCACAATGCAGCTATCGTTGTAGGTCGTACTGAAATTTCTGTGAGAAATACGTTAAATTGTGACGGACACGTGACATAAATCTAGGGCATGCGAGTAAGCTACCTGGCCGATGTAAAGAACGCGAGTGCCAACCAGCCCCAGTCTCTCCCACTATCGCAGTGCCAGGCTAAAAAAAAGAGACGTACTCCCCGCAGGAAAAAAAAAACGCTGAAGCGAGGAGCGGTTTCCAGGTAAGGCGCGTAAATGGCGGAATACAACGCGCAATTTCCTGCGCGCATCGCCGGCGTCGAGCTCACGGGCGGCGGGACCGCCCCGCCCCGCCCCGCCCCGCCCCGCCCCGCCCCGCCCCGCCCACCCAGCTGCTGATAAAAGGCAGAGGCTTTAGAGGGAAGTTGCCGCGTGGGTCCCGCATTCAAATACTTTCCGTGCGTGGATACCGCTCGCCAACTCTCCCCTTTGATGCGGATACGGAGAGAGGTTGCCGCGCGCGATGAGCGAGGTGCAAGTAGGGGGATGAGTGGTGCGAGGGGAGGGACGAGGGCCTGGCCGAGGGAGGGGGCGAGGGCGGGAGAAGGAGTGCGGACGGGGATGGGGGCGGGAGTGAGAGCGAGAAAGGGATGGGTGGTATAAAGAATGGGGCGGTGGCTGAGTGGGGACGTGGGTGAGAGACGGGGAGTGGAATGGTGGCGAGGCGCGGGAGGAGACGGGACCGGGGGTGGGGCGGGAGTGGGAACGGGGTAGCAACGGGGATGGTCAGTGGCGAGGCGGCGGTAGGGCAGCCGGGAGGAAAGAGGTGGGTGTGGGGCAACGATGGGAATGGGGGTGAACGGTTGGGGTGGGATGGGTGGCGGGAAAAGCAATTCGTTCCACAGAGAAGCGAGGCGACGGAGGGAATAGGAAAGGCCAGCCCGCCCGCTTGTGGCTTTTTACCCGCTCCTTCATTACGTGTTCCCTGAATGAATCGGGACGAACCACGCCCCCGCACACATCGTGCGGTCCCGCCGGTAGCCCTCGGGGTTGCTTCCGATGGTAATAGTGCCGGTGCTTATTACGGGCTGAATCACTTCGACCCGTCTGCTCCTCTACAATGCTTTCCGGGATTTGGTTTGAAGTTCAAAGGTTGGGGGATATGGTGAACAGGTGTCGTTAGGATATGCACACCAACAGTTGGAGCGGTCGGGGCTAGTAAAGGACAATTTGTTTTACTGAAAATTCTAGGTCGGGTTTACGGAATTTCAAAAAGAAGTCTCAGAAATGAAACTTGATAAGTTTCATTAGATGGTAGAGTCATTGCTCTCTTACCGAAGATCACGATAAATGAAGAGAGGAAATGGTCCACACATGTGCTACCACTTTTCTTTTGCTATTAATGATGCTTCAGAATAGGATGGCTAATGATGCAAATAAGAACATATTATCTTCCAAACATAATATCAAAGTATAATAAAGAGTAGAAAAACAGTATTGATTTTTTTTCAAAAAAGTGACAAAATCAATACTTATAAAAGTGGTCTAAATGTGGGCTACCCTAATATACATTTCTTGATCTTGCAACATCCATTTACTCAAATTAATGAACAAATCCTTCATTCATCGGCAACGCCACTCACGTATTGTGACGTGCCGAAAGATCGGTTCACAGAACCTAAGTTAAATATTCAATCACGGGAACAGGTGCCTTTTTCGTGAATGGGATCAGGGTGGTAGTACAAACATTTTAACGCCTGAATTGTTCGCCGAAAAATGATTCATTGCAATGAATGAAAGAAATTAGGTGTTATAAAGAAATGGGTATGTTTATCACTCAAAACATGACAACAGTAACATGAACACAGTTATCATCATATAGGAAAATAAGTCATCAATGTGTAATACTTATTCCTTCCCTTTTACTTGCTCTTACCATCATCATTCCTATTCACACAAAATGGTATATACTTGATTTAGTAATTTATTAGTAGTAATTTATTATTTAGTGATTTAGTAATTATAACCCCACTTAGTAATTTATCTTACTGGTCTCTTAAGTATTCCTAGGGTACACCTAAGCAACCCCTCACCCTCGTCACTACTAGCACGATCTATTGGTGCTGATGCATAGCCCGTTCTACCTAATTACACAAAATATATCTCGACCAAGTTGAGAATGATGTTTACAGGAGCGCGGCACCGTCTGTATTTACAGCCGAAACGACAGAGACGGAGATATAAGGATACTCAATTCAAAATTAAAATGGGACCGTGCCAAACTACTGCAGAAGAAAGCGCGATTTATTTCGTCGCAAATCTAGTATCTTCACAATTAATATTTTAACTGTGTTTGGACATGACTGCATCTCATATTGGAAGAAATTGTTTAATTAAAAGTTTAC
Source organism: Acheta domesticus (assembly GCA_031308135.1). NCBI lineage: Eukaryota > Metazoa > Arthropoda > Insecta > Orthoptera > Gryllidae > Acheta > Acheta domesticus. The sequence goes on along the minus strand of JAHLJT010008446.1, from coordinate 70,932,908 downwards.
AAGTTCACTTTTCTTTGCAAAACGATTCAAAAGTTTGAAACTAGATGAGCAGTAACATTCATATAAATTGTTTATTTTACCTTAAGTATTTAGTCAGAATATATACCAAATAAAAAAGAGTTTTATGTATGAAGTATCTACCACCATAATGAAGAATATTGTAGATATGGCAGTGAAGTTAACGCTTTGGTATTTATTGCATACCTAAAAAACCGCCTAAAGCCTATGTAAAAAAAGATAAATTAAGAATACAAAATGTTTAAATTCAACGAATAATTATTAAAAATTCAATGTAAATAGAATGTTTTATTACAGTCTTGTACTACAATCGTGAAAATTAACAAAAAAAGTAACTTCAAAGGGACAAAAATAAAATAGTCAGTGCAAATCTTGCATAACGTGTCTCTGAAAATGTATTTTATCAGCAGATTCACAACCTTTATGAAGGAGGCCACGATTCTGTAGAAGCAGTCTCTGAACTCGCTTCCCACTCCTGGCGACTTTGGTTAGCGAAACTGACTGTACAGACCTGTGTTTACATTGTTAGTTCTATGACGCGCCGCAGGTCACATCATTCATTCTTCGCTTGGTCGAGTTATAACTGATCCGCTAACGCGTCACCTTCGTGCATTTTTCTGTCCACCGTCTCGCGGCGCTGGTCATCCGCGGCCACCGCCCTGGACAGTCGACCGGCGTGTTATGCGCCGACGCCCGCTAACCTTCAAGCTCTCCCCGCCGTTCGGTTAGAGATGGGCTTAACAGCTTTTCGTCAATAACTGTTATTGGAATAACAGTAGACTCGTAATAACGGTTATTAATAACAGTTGTAAAATAACACGTCCATGATCAGCAACCTAACGTAGCCGTCTGCTGAGAGTTAAATCAGTTGTGGCGACTGCTAAGAGTTAAA